>JAJTUV010000963.1:0-708120 GCA_021653895.1 Mastomys natalensis | reverse complement strand
AAAGCCACCAAAGGAAGTAGGGATTTCCAAACTCTCAACTTCAGGGTCTGCTTATTTGTAGTGTAGAAGGGGACTTTCTCTAACTCTGGCTAAGTACCCCAAAGTGGCTTTAACTCTTTTGTAGCCCATGCTAGACTTGAACTTGCTATGCTGCTGGGAATGACTTTGAACTCGTGATCTACTGCCTCCTAAGTGGGAATTACAAATGCTTAAACTTTTTTTTTTTTTTTTTTGGTTTTTCAAGGCAGGGTTTCTCTGTGTAGCCCTGGCTGTCCTGGAACTCACTCTGTAGACCAGGCTGGCCTCGAACTCAGAAATCCGCCTGCCTCTGCCTCCCAAGTGCTGGGATTAAAGGCGTGCGCCACCACCGCCAGGCTACAAATGCTTAAAAGAAAAGTTTTGATCAGGTTAGGGTAGTAAACACCTGTGATCTCGGTTCTTGGAAAGCTGAGGTAGGAGGAATTTGAGGTAGCCTGGGCTACACAGAAAAAGCTCAAGGCTAGTCTGGACTATGTATTGAGATTTTTGTAGCCAGAAAAATGAAAAGAAATGCACTTGGGCCCGCTGCCACTGTGTCATACGTACATAACTCATGAGTTCTGATTTACCAACACCACCAAAACCAGACTTCTTTTTTCTCTTTCTCTAGCGTGAAGGTTATTGCACTTGGACCATAACACATGATAGACTAGCATCCTCTACCAAGTCACACTATAGCCCTTACCTGTTTCCATGGAAACATTATTTCTAATGCATATATAGTTCATTTGACCCCAGTTTGGTTAACTGGATCCCTTCTTCCTTGGGCGCTTAGGTAGGTGGGAGGGTCCTATGATGGCCTTGGTCTAACTCCAGGCTTGTAGCATCACGCCAAGGTCACTCTGATAACAGGAAGAATGGTAGCTTATCTTGCCTCCACACTGAGCTGTTGGTAAAGTCTTTGATGACTGGAGCTCACTGTGCTCCCTGAGGAGCTTAGGGCTTCTGGGCTCCATGTGGCTCTCTGCTGTTCACGTTGCCACTCAAACTTGAGAGGTTTCATAGCTTGCCTTTTCATGACGTTCTGGGTCCCATCCAGTCTTGACAAAGTCCTGGAGGTACAGACACTTGTTTTTGATTACTCTTCAGCCATCCAGTCTGACTGCCTTTCCCACCTAGGCAGAAAACAAAGGCATGCCAAAAGAATTAAAAGTCTGTTTAACCTCTTCATAAGGAGTGAGGACAGGTGCCCATTTTCAGGCCCCATGGTAGAGGGTGGAGGGAGAGCACTAACTCTGGTGGGTTTCTTTTGATCTCCAGAACACAAGTGCAGATGTTCATGCTCATGCCTTCTCCCCTCCTGCCCCCGCCCTGCACCCCAGGCACACACAGAGACAAACATTAAAATAAATTAAAATATATATATATATCTCCCAAAAGCCTGTGCTGAGTGTTAATTTCGATGCACACACTCTCCAGAGGTGGTGGCAGGCTAACCCGAACCAGCACAGGGCATCATTTGCTGCCTGCAGTGGTAGCCCCCCGACTCTATGCTGCGTCTTACCTGCTTGCAGGAAACAGCTTTGCTCACCCAGTGTCAGATCTTCGTGCAGTGCCAGGACATGCAGTTGGGGGTTGCTCCAGTAGGAACAAGTAGGTCAGAGTTGGCCAGCTGAGCATAGAGAGGTGGCAAGGTGCTGGCATGGGACAAATGCTCTCACCAAAGCCGAGATGGCAATGCCGTTGTCCTTGGGGCCGTGGCTAACCTCTGACGAATGTCTGTGCACTCCGAGGCAGTGTGTTCTCTGAGATGTTTTAGCACATGACTTTGTAGCCTGCGTTGCTTAAGTTATCAATAGCAACAGGAACCCCCAGTTTGACCTGCCAAGTAAATCCTGTTTAGCAGAAGGTAGTGCTTTTTTTTTTTTTTTAAAGACAGGTTCCTGCTTGTACCCTAGGCAGGCTGGGCTCTTAATCTACTGTGCAGCACAGGTTCACCTTGAACACAGTCCCTAGTTTCACATACGGGAGTGCTGGGATTGCAGGTGTGAGCCACCCTGCCTAGCGAGCGTCTCAGTTTTGTGGTTTGGGTGTCCGTCTGTGCAGCCGTGCGGTCTGCAGGCCTCTCAAGGGCTGGAGGAAGCCATCACGCACACGCCATTATGCGTTTCTGTATTCCCTTGAGATCAGATCTCTCACTGAGCCCGGGAGAGAGGTCAGCAAGTCCCAGCCATCCTTTTATGTCCGCCCCCACAGTGCTAGGTGAGGGTGTGGCCACGCCCTGTTTATGTGGGTGCTTGGGATCTGAACTCAGGCCCTGGGGCTTGTGCAGCCAAACTGAGCCACCTGCCCAGCCCATCTTGTCAAGTTCTTGAAGTATATTTGACAGGTTGTTTTGAAGTGTATTAGATTTGAGTTGGATGGAATTGTCTAGGACAGAGGAGAACCTAGCTTGTGTTTGTTTGTCTATGATGCAGTGAACTCAAGGGCCTTACATGTGCCTGGCAAGCACCCTAGGCTCTTAACCCTATGATTCCCATTTTTTCCTGTGAAACTAGATCATCCAGGCTCTTGGCAGGATCTGAACTGGACAGGAAGAGGAAGGGCAGGTTGTTGCTCTATAGGATTGGGGACAGGGCCTAATGACAATTCCTGGGAAGTCCCTAAGGCCAGAGCCTGCTGCTTGGATAATGGCTGGCTGTTTTTTGAAGCAGGCAGTTGGCATGAGTTCTGGAGTCCTGGCTTCTAGGCTCTAAGCCTTGTTTTCTAGCTGGCCACCGGGCAGGCAGTTAAAGATTTCCCACCATCCCTGTTATTGGGGATTGAACTCAGGGCTTCTTCTCACATGCTAAGTAAGGCACAACAATGGATTTTCTGGATTTTCTCTTAAACAGAACAGACGAGCACCAGTTACATTGACCTGCTTGCTTTTGCTTTTGGTTTTGGTACCAGGAATTGAATTTAGGACTTTGTACATACTAAGCACCTGCTCTCCCACTGAGCCTAGCTGAACCTAATATTTATCTATTTATTTTTGAAACATGGTCCCACTGTTGTCCTGGAACTCACTATGTAGATCAGGTTGATCATGAACTCACAGAGATCCCCCTGCCTCTGCCTCCTGACTTGTGGGACTGAAGGGGAGTGCTACCATGTGGGGCTCAGGGTCTGCCTTGAACTCAGAGCCTCCTTTTTGGCCTTGATTGCTTGCTGTACTTCTCCAGTACCGAGGCTATGGGTGTGTACTGTATCCTTGTGCCTAGTTTCAAATTACACTGTTTTATTTAGTAGTGTATTTGAAGGTGGTACTGTTGATTGAAGCCAAGACCTTAATGAATGCCAGGCAAGCACTTTACTCTGGAGCTGAATTCCCAGCAGCTTCCAACTTTAAAATGTGGGTGCAGCTGGGTGCAGTCTTGCAGGCTTTTAATTGAAGCACTTGGGAGGCATAGTCTCTGAGTTTGAGGGCGGCTTTGTCTATGTAGAAGTCCAGAACAGTCACTCTGCATAGAGAGACCCTTTAATCCCAGCCCTTGGAGCTGAGGGGCAGTTTCTTGAATCCATCCCAGTCTACACAGTGAAAGTATGTCAAAACCCAAACCAGTGGTAGGTGTAGTGGCTGGGTGGAGACTTTGGCATTGTAAAAGCACTAGTTACTTTATTCATTGTTTTCCCCAGATCCAATGAGGGTTCAGAGGAAAGTCCATTGGAGTCTAGGTTTTGAGACGAGATTTTGCCATGTTGTCTTGGCTGGACTGAAATTCGTTATGAATTTGCAGTCTTTCTGCCTCTGCTTCCCAAGTGGAGATTTGCAGGTGTGCAGAGCCACGCCAGACTTTGAGTTTGGTAGTCCAGGTTGGGTATGAGACAGTGGAGCAGAGCGGTATCTCATTGCCAACACTGTGTGGCCTTAGGCCAGGTACTTAACCTCCTGATTTCCTCATACGCCACGAGTGTTCTTGTTACACTCTCACTTCACTGCCCTGAGGATTTCATCACTTAGCTCGTCGAAGTACTGTTCGCTGCGCCACTCTGATATTATCAGATTGTCTCTGTTCTTGTCCCACCAGCAGGAGAAGCATAGTGACCCCTCTGCCCTTGGCTTGGTGATTTTCCCTGGCCTCTTTCATTTCAAGGGATGCTCTAGATTAGTAACAGATTTAAATGACTTATTGAGAATGTGTTTGCTGGGCATAATAACAGAGTTAGGAAAATAAGTCGTTAGCCAGTCACTACCAGGTTCAAGTAGGCCAGCCTTAACACTCCCACATCAGTGGATCCCAGCTGCTTTAAGGAATCTAAACACTTGGATCTAAACCTGTTGTCACTGGCTGGATCCTGGAATACATCTGTTCAAGTTCTAAGCATGGCTTCCCCATACATATAGATGCACACAGAAACAGGCTCAAGGACTAACCAGCCCAGAATGATTGTCTCCCCACTCCTCAGGAAGCGCTCTGTGTGCCTCCCCTACTCCCCCTCTCCTCTTCAGAACCTCCCACACTGAGCTGTACCGGCAGACCCTCCAGAAATGGTAGCACAAGGGCTCTTCTTGCTTCTTGGTCTTTTTAGACACACAGAAAAGTGGTAGGAGGATTACAGGAACCCTGTGTATTCAGTGACCAGGTGGAGAAATAGGCTCTGAGTGCCAGTCTCCTGTCAGTGACTCTGCCTGGCCTGGGTGCTGATCGATCATAGACAACAGTGGCCCCTCAGCCCTGCTTGCTGTTTTCTTCTTCCTCTCCTCCTCCTCTTCCTCCTCCTCCTCCTCTCCTCCTCCTCCTCCTTCTTTTTTGGTTTTTCGAGACAGGGTTTCTCTGTGTAGCCCTGGCTGTCCCAGAACTCACTCTGTAGATCAGGCTGGCCTTGAACTCAGAAATCCGCCTGCCTCTGCCTCCCAAGTGCTGGGATTAAAGGCGTGCGCCACCACCGCCCAACTGCTGTCTTCTTTTTTATTTCTTTCATAAGACAGTGTCCACTCTGGCTGGCTTGTAACTCAGTGTGTTGCCCAGATTGGTCTGGAACTATTGGTAATTCTCCTGCCTCTGCAGGAGTCACTCACTCCTGTTCTCCAGTGCTTTTGGTTTACAGAGGAGTTTCTTACAAAGACAGTACCTCTAGTTCCCATAACCCCTCACCTAGCTCAATCTGTTTGTGTGCACTGCTTTCATTTTTTGCTTAAGCAACAGGGATAAAGGAGGCTATTTGCTTCTCCTTGTAGGAGGAATCTCTTCCTGGCTTGGAATTTGCTCTGTCATTACAGGGTAGGCGGGCAGGGTGGGGCTTAGGGAAGACACTAACTTACTGACCAGATTGCAGACTTTGCATGTTTTTACCAAATTACCCAGTAGTCTCATTTCCTGTTTTAGTATTCTTGTATAGTTGTCATGTCCCCTAGCTATTTAAAAGTGGTTATGGGGTGTGTGTGTGTGCGTGCGCGCGCGCGCGTGTGGTGTGTGTGGTGTGTGTGTGTGTGTGTTAGTGGTCCTGGTGCTGATGTGCTGGTAAGATGGCTCAGCGTGTGAAATTTCTTGCCTCCAAGATTTGAGTCTGATCCCCAGAACTCACATAGTTGGGGGGAGAACAGACTTGTAAGTTGGCTGACCTCCATTTGCATGCAAACAGATTTTTATAGAGTATGTGTGAGCTTGAGTCCACCCTGCCGCATCTTCCTTCTCCTGTTCTTTAAGTCTGTTCCCCAGGAGCTGGAGCTCTGCTCTCTCTGAGCTGGCCTCACCTTGCCCTGGAGCCCTTCAGCTTCATTCATCCTTTGAGCATTACTGGGAAGTTACTCACTGTGTCTATAGCTTACACTGTAGGCTCTGTCCTTGCCTCACGTGAAAGGAAGAGAAATGACTCCTCCCTCAAGTTGTCCTTTGACCTCCAGTGCCTGCTTTGGTGAGAGCCTATACTTGCACAGATAGAGAGATGTGATTGGGGCTTCAGACTTGGCCCAGTGCTTAGGAGCACTGGGTGCATTTGGAGAGGACCAGAGTTCGATTGCTAGTGTCCACTTGGCAGCTCACAGCTGGCTGGAGCCCCAATACTTGGGAACTGGGTGCCCTTTCTTGGCCTCCACTGGCACCTCTGCTGACACATATAAATAAAATAGTGTCAGATCTCTTTATCCTCAGAGCTTGGGATTGAACCCAATCTCAGGCTCGCAGAGGAGACTGAGACAGGGTCTTATGTGGCTACTGCTGGCCTTGAACCAGTGGCAATCTTCTTTTTCTAGTGTTAGAGTTACAGCTGTTTGCTGCCATATCTGGTCTGTCTGCTTCTCTGTCTTATCCCTCCTGCTAGTCCTAAGCAATCAGTCACCCTACCGCTAGGTTACATTCCCAGTTCTCTTATTTTGAGACAGGGTCTCAAATAAGTGTCATCAGCTGGCTTTGAACCCTTGTCCTGTAGCCTTGGAAGGCTTTGACTTTGTTTTCTTGCCTCTGTCTCCTGAATAGCTAGGATCATAATCTCTATCAGGGTTAAATGTTATTTCTGATGGATTATTGACAAATCCAGAATGACTCGCTGGACTGAGGTGAAATGCTAGTTTTTAGTCATTTGTGGTCAGGCAGGATGGACGCCCCCCTCCAGTGTCTGTGGGAGATCATTTTTCTGTAGGTTTTAGGACTGAGGAAGCGAGGCACATCTGAAAAGGGAACCAGCTATAATTTGGGGAACTAATTTTCCCCACAGTTGTAGAAATCAGCAGTTCCCTCTCTGGTTCTCAGTTTGGTTTGAGTGGGCGGTACAAGGGGGCTCCAAGGAGACTGCCGTGATGCAGGAGAATGTCACCACGAACCCTGCCGTTGTCCATGTTAGTAACAGAAAGAACCTAATTAAAATCCCAGAGAGGGGGAGAGGTTTCCCTCAGGACCCTTATGCAGGCTCCAGAGAGCTCTTGTTTCGTGGATTGTTGCTGTCAGCATTGCTCCCCTGGCCCCTCATGTGTGTGCATCGGGTGTGCACATGTGGCTGTGCGTGTTTGTGGGGATGGAACCCAGCATCTATGCACACTAGGCAAGTGCATTACCACTGAGCCAGCCCTGTTCTCCCCAAACCACTTGACACCTGGCTGGTGTTATTTTAACACAGCTGCTTCTGTGTTCAGTGGTTGGGCCACATGTCAGATGCTCCTGGAAAGCAGTCGGTGTCCTGAGGAGCTTGAGGCCCTCCTCCTGCACCTCTCTGAGGTCTCTGGGACCTGTCTTTAAGATGGTATCTTGAACAGCTTCTGGCCAGGGCCTGCAGCCAGAGTATCCAGCCCTTCCTGAGGCAGCTCAAGTGCTTTCTACCCAAGGCAGTGTGTGCTTAGTCCTCGTGACAGCAGTGGGAGAGCCAGCCAAGCAACCGGCTTGAATGCTGGGCCATTCTAGCAGCCAGCCTTAACTTAGGTCAGGAGAAGAGAGCTGAAATACTAGGTTTCAGTTTTCAAACAAAGGAAGCCCAGAGTGACATTGTAGGTGGCACTTGGGTCTGAGGCCTTCACTGTGAGCAGCCACATAGGTCAAGCATTCCCCTCTTGGTGTGTCTGGTGGGTCATCTTCAGAAGTGCCAGTGCCAGGGCTGCATGGTCTGGTGTGCAGGGGTCCATGCTGGTGAGTGGGGCTGACTGGCTGAGTCTGTTTCCAACCTGCAACTTGCTGGCCCTGCGGTGGAGCATTGTAATGGATGAACAGCTCTCCTGAGCTTCCAGAACCATGCCAAGGCTGTAGACGCATGCTGCTGAGCCTCTCTCTGGCTCTCTCCTGCACCTTCTCACCTGGCTGGAGCCTTCCTTCAGGACGGGGTGTGCTCCTGGCCAGAGCATATTGCAGTCTTATCTAAGTATGTAGAAGTTCATCTCATCGCCTGATGTGTGGCCATTCGAAAGAAGAGCTTGACAGGATCTCTTTCTTTTGAGTTAGGCTCTCACAAAGTCAGAATGGGCTCCACACAGCTCAGGTTCTTTAAGCAGGACTCTGAGGAGACAAGTTGCAATGCCAGTGAAGGCATCTGGGAGCCCAGCTGAGTGGAGAGACTGGCACTGCTGTGTATCGATCTCCCTGGAGAAGTTTCTGCAAATGGGACTGAAGGCCACTCTGCCTCTCCTGTTTCTAAGCAACTCTGCTGTTGCCATGGCGATACATTCCCCAGGCAGCAGATACAGTAAGCTGTGGAATGCAGTTGCTCAGGGAGGCTGAACATGTCTTACTCTTTTGGTAACTAAAATCAGTTGGTATTAGCACAGGTTACATAAAATTGTTAAAGGAAGGGGGCACGAAAATGGTCCAAATACAGAGGCTATCTGTTGAATACCGAGCAGGTGCTTGTTCTAGACAGGGTGGTGCCTCAGGTGGGGGGAAGCCTCTATATGATGAAGACTTGTGTGGAGATGTTCTGGTGAACAAACTGATTGATTATGCATGCACATTAGTAGAATGTAGCTTCGACTGCAGAAACCAGGGACCTAAAATTAGAACTCCTCAAGTCCCATACAGTCTAACAGTCTCTTGGGAGCCTGGTGGTCTAGAGACTCCGTTTCACGATTTGCATACGTTTTCCTTCATGGGTCCAGAAGGCTGATGAGGTTCCAGCCGTTTCATCTAAGTTTCATGTAAGATGTAATGAGTGGCCTCTCATGAACAGATGAACAGACCCCGTTGCATAGGAGACTGCAAAGGATAGTCTTCTCTCCTGCCATCAGTATGCTGGGAATGGCTTGTCTTCTTACAGAATAGTAGCTGGTGTAAGCAGTTGCAAGGCTTATTCTGATTTTAAAAGTAACCCAAGGAAAAACAGTTTTATGTTGAAGTGTAAATTCTAGAACACGAGCCTCTCTCCCTTTGGGTTCCCATCCAGGCTCACAGTTTACACTTGGCCATGTAGGTTCAGAGCTTCCCAGGTACCAGAGGCCCTCGTATGCTTTCTAGTTTCATCTCCACAGATGGCCTAGAGATGGTTCCTACTTTTGCAGATGATTAGCGTGAGCAAGTTGTCACGGGGTTAGTATGCAGCCGAGCAGGGGTTTCTGTCCTGGATGGTCTCAGGCTGTGGTCCTTGCCCTTCCAGAAAAGAAGCTTCTGTAGTTTGGGGAAATGTTTGTACATTGCTGGGCTTGGAGGAGAGGCTTAGCAAGCATGAGGGCCTAAGTTTTATCCCTAGAACCTGCAAGCCACCAACTGTGGTGTCTAGTCTTAGCACCGGGAGTCAGAGACAAGGGGATCCTGCGGCTTTCTGGTCAGTCAAGGTAACATGGTAACACGTGAGCCCCAGGTCCTAGTGAGAGAGAGGCCTTGTCTTAAGGTGAATGGCTCCTGAGCAGTGACACTCATGATTGAACTTCACACATACGTGCTTGTACACATGTGACATGTGCACACATGTGCGTGTGAAGTTCCAGGTATGTTCCAATGAGTCTGGTGTAGGGAGTTCCTTGAGTGTGCTCAGCAGGTAGCCAGCCTCTGCCCAGTGTTAAGGGTCACAATAGCACTGTTTGTTTCTTGCTGGCCCCCATTGTTCTGACTTCTGTGGAACTTGTGTAGCTCCTGACAGGTGTCCTGGACTCACTTTCCTTTGCTTGACTCTTGGGGCTTGGGGTCAGTGGCTAACAGCCTCTGAGGTTGTTGGGCTATATTTGTTGGCTTACAAATCTCTGTGCTCTCATGTCTGATTAAATGTCCAGTTCTAATCAGGAGAATGGGTCACCAGGAGAACCTGCTGCTGTCAGCTGCAGATGATAGTGACACTCACTCACTGTGTGACTGCACATGTTTTACAGGTGTCAGGTAATGCTTGCAGATCCCTTGAAGAAGGTACTAGTAATACCTTATGTGCAGATTTAAGAGACCAAGGTCTCCAGGGCATGTGACTAGAAATGAGTTCCACCTAAGTAAGGGCCAGGCTGGCTTGGCAAAGGGTGCCAGTTACAGTCCCCAGGAGATGAAGGGTGGTGGTTGCGGTGAGCTCAGGCAGTTGAAGTGTTTGTGTGTGATTAGATCATCTTGATTCTTCAGTCCCCTGACATCAGAAGCTTGGCTTTAAGGGTGCACACACAAGCTTGGAAGAGCAGTCGCTCACTTAAGGCTGTTTGGATAGCAAGTGACAGAGCTAGACTGAGAGGCAGGTCATGTCTCTTCCATGTCACGTCTAATTAGACGTTGCTCACTCAGGGTTAGTGATGAAGCTTTAAATCTTTCAAGATGTCTCAAGAGCGCCTGGACCACAAAAGGTTCTGAGCGGTTCTTACCTCCCAGCCTTCTGTTTCATTTGTGTATGTGTAGGGGAGGGTTGGGGCGGGTGGGCAGTAGGTGTGCTTGTGCCATGTTGTGAATGCAGAGGTCAGAGGCAACTTTTGGGGATTTTCCTACCATATGGATTCCAGGCATTTAACCCAGGCTGCCAGGCTTGCGCAAGCACACTTAGCCATCATATCATCCTGGCTGATTCATTTTGTTTTTGAGACAGAATCTTGTTAAGTACCAGCTAGTTTCAGGTATAATTACTAACCTGACTTTATGAGTTTTTTTTTTTTTTTTTTTTTTTTAATAACACTTGTATGTTTACACATATTCCACAGTGTGTAAGTTGTGAGAGTCAGGTCTTTACCCAGTGGGGTTAGAACATATTCGCAGCCTCCCCCCCTCCCCGTGGTAAGCATCTTTACCTGCTGAGCCATCTTATCAGCTCTCTGGGAGTGTTTTTTTGAGTCTAGCTTCTGGGGCTGCCATGGAACCTGGCTCCTGACCGCTATCCTTAATACCACACAATTCTGTTGATACCTAGTTTTATTTTAGGTTAGTTTGTTATTACATTATTTGCCAGGACTGAGGATTGAACCTGGTTCCCACATGTGCTAGGCAAGCACTCTGTTTGCTGCTGAGCTGTGTCGACCTTTATAGATAGCTTCTGTCTTGTCTCACTATGGCCCTGCCACTGCCTCCCAGTGCTGGGATTAAGGTTGTGTATCACCATGCCCAGCCTTGGTTTTGTGCTTTTCAGACAGGGTTTTCTATGAGTACTAGGCTGGTTTTGTACTTACTGCCACAGGCTAGTCCCAGTAGTCCTTCTTCCTTAGACTTCAATGCTAGGATTACAGGCAAATGTCACCATTGTTATTTAGTCAGGATTTCACTTGGTAGTCCTGGTTGGCCTGGAACCTTTTTGTGTGTGTGTGTGTTTGTGTGTATGTGTCAAGCTGGCCTTGAACTCATAGAGACCTTTGTTAAGCTCACATGTGCTAGGCGTAAAAGCCAAAGCCAGATGTGGTGACATACCTCTTCATCTCAGTACTAATGGCTGAGGACTTGACTTTGAGGTGACCCTGTGCTGTATGTGGAGGCCTTGTCTCAGAAGACTGAAAGGGGAAGGGAAGACAACGCTCCCCACCCCCAATGGAAACCTGTTGCAGCCTGGGTTTTGATTCTTGGGCCAGGCCCTTGACGTGTAGAGTTTAACTTGTGTGTGCCAAGTGCTGTTCATATCTACAAGGACATGGATAACAGCAGGTTGAATCAGACCCTGCTAGGAGCTCCGGCAAACAGTCTAAGAACATTCTTAGAGGTAGCTGGCCAACCGCCTGAGAAGGAAGTTGGTTTTAAGCACTGAATGTTGCAGGTTTGGAGGCCAGAATGTGGCCTGGGAACATAGAACTGGTCAAAAAGTGGTTGGGGGTCCATTTTTTTGAAAAAGATTTTCATTTTTGATTACATGGATTTATGTATATATGACTGGGTGCCCATGGAGGTCAGAAGAGTTAGATCTTCCTGAAATGAGTTATAGGTATTAATTCAGGTCTGCTGCAAGAACAGCGTGTGGTATTGGCCACTGAGCCATCTCTCCAGCACTAGGTGATAATTATCTAGTCATTGATAAATACCCAGGGGTTAGATGTCAGTGCCTACCTAGCAAGACAACCCAGCTCCTTTCTCTGGTGTGTCCCTTGCTGGGTTAAGGGTGGCCCTCTTAGTTAAACCTTAGTTGCACAGTACTCTGGGATCTAGAAACATCCAGAACAGTTCCACTCCCCTGCCCCAAGCAGGACAGCTCCCTTGCCTGTTTTGAAAACTGCCATGCGGGACTCAGATATTTCCCTGCTCTCCTACCATGTGGGTCCTGGGGGTTCACCTTGGATTGTCAGGCTTGCTGTCGAGCACCCTCACCCACTGAGCCAACCCCTCCCCCACATTATCTTCCCTTTGAGATAAGAGGCTCACAACTCAGACCATTCTCCTTCCTCCACCTCCCTAATGTATGGTTTATAGGCGTGCCCCCACAGCTCAATGTTCCCATTTCGCTTTCCAGTGGGGTGCTCTGCCGTCGTCTTCCCTTCTCACCACTGCAGTCTGTGGTTAAAGCGCAGATGTGAGCCTCTGTCCTGTGCCCGCAGATCCTTAGCCACTGCTGGCATGTTGCCTATAGGGTGGTGGAGCTCTGTCTTAGGGACAGCTCACTGGATAGTGTACTGGGGATTGAATAAGACGCTGGGTTTGCTACCTGGATCTGGGTCAGGGTTACTTTCAGACCTCAGTCACCAGGCCAAAGCAGGCTGACCAAATATGATTTCTATGTCAAGTTCCTGGAAGGCAAAACAACCACAGGGTCTGCTGTGGCTTGGGCTTGTGATAGCAGGCTAGGTTCCCAGAAACCTGGTGGCTTTGGTCATTATAGCAAGTCCCCGGTGAAGATGGAAGTGCTGAGGTTGAAGAGCCTGCTGGCCTCTGGTTCCTCACGTGCCTGTCACTGGGCACCATTTTTTTCCTCACTGGGGATAGCACCAGGAGATGTGGTTTTTGTTTTGGAAGGTGGCTCTGTAGCTCATTAGCTCTTAGGAACTTTTGCCAAATGACCCTCCACTACTCTTTTCAGCCTGGGTTGGCCTCTGGGAAATTGAGCTTGAGAACAAGATGCTTTTGTAAGAGTGAGTGAGTGTGTGTGTGTGTGTGTGTGTGTGTGTGTGTTGGACCGAGGAGGCTGGAGTGTGGGTAGAAGATGCAGGATCGTGTGCTGGGATCTGAACAGGTACGAGCTGGCTCAGACTGTTCAGAGAACCTCAGAGGAGCTCCAGCAATGGAGCCTGCCATTCATTCCCTTAGTCTTTAGGAAGAGCCTGCTTGTGGATCCCTGTGTGGGGTACAGGTTTGCGGGATGCAGGAGTGGACTACCTGGGTGTCCAAGGTGAAGCAGTGTGACTGAGGGCCATGGGGTTTGCATGTTTGATTGAAGCCAAGGGCCTCTTGTTTGCATCAGAGGTTGGTTCAGCGTCCTGATAATCTGCTAGAGTTTGGTCCTCATGCTATCCCATCTTCTGTGTCTGATAAAATCCTCTGTGTAGCTCAGCCTGGCCTCAAACTCACCATCCCCTGCTTCAGCTTCCTGAGTGCTAAGATTACTACAGTCAGATTTTGGAGGACTCAAAACCTGACAGTGTTTCTAAGAGCTAGGCAGGACACATGCCTTCTGTCAGTCCCGTGACTTAGGACAGACTGTACCCGCCAGCCATTCTGTGATGCAGTCTACAGTTCTTGGGCTAGTGAGGGCCCAGCGATGGCTCAGCCCCATCTGGCAGGCAGAAGCTGACTTACCTCTGTGTACTTATGCACTGGGTGTGTTGGAAAGGAGCCCCTCTTCACACGGCTCTCCTTTAGCTCTGACCAGCCCTGTCCAAGACCCGAAGACATGCTCTGGGGGCTCAGCAGTGCTGTGCAGAGATGTGAAGACGGCGGTGGACTGCGGGGCCGTGAAGCACTGCCAGCAGATGGTCTGGAGCAAGCCCACAGTGGTGAGTGCCGGCTCCATGCTGCCCTTTGCAGCCTCCTGGTGTCTGTGGAGAGCACTTTGTCCTGCTCTCCTTGGAGAAAGGACCTGCCCTTGGTTGTGCTCTGCTTATCTTTGCCGTCCCATAGGCACTTTGTCTCTTGGTGGCCCCACACTCCCCTGTGGGCCCTCAGGGTCTACCCCCTGCCCCAAGTGAGGGGCTGGTGGGTTGTGGTGCAGGCACAGGCATACCCAGCATTCATCACTCAGGAAGTCCAGACTCCATCTGCTCACCTGCCCTTGTCCCTCCAGGCTGACCACTGGCTGAGCCTGAGACTGCTAGCTATGCCATTTTATTCCCAGCTGTAACTGCACTGGGAAAGATGGCTGCCTTCACGTTGATGGTGATGAACGGAACATGCTACTGTGGGCTCTGAGAAGCTGAGGGAGATGAGCAGACTCCCCACACATTCTTCTGTGTACCTCAGAGACCAAGCAGAGAATGACAGGGCATTCTAGGACCCACAGGCGGGATGGGCTGACTTTGACTTAGTGGAGATTTTAGCAAGAGAAGGAAACTTGATTAAACATGGCCTAATCAATCACTCATTATCCTGCGGCCAAAACTTTATAATGTGGGTTCTCAGTTGCTTTCAGTTCTGGTTTGAGTATTGCTTTCTCTTAGCAAGTTTCCTGTGCATTAAGTGGGGCTTCAGAAGCTTCTAGGTCAGTAGCTTGGTAGTGATTCGGACAGCACCGGGGGCTGGGGGGCATTACAGGGCAGTGTCGTCATGTGAGGTGTCCAGACATGTCATGTCTCCTCTGTCATGTTCTTTCCTCTTAGAAATCCCTTCCTTGCGATATATGCAAAACTGTCGTCACCGAAGCAGGGAACTTGCTGAAAGATAATGCTACTCAGGTAAGGTACTGGGGAGAAGGGTGACGGGGACTGTGGAGGAGGCTCTGTGTCTCTAGGGGCTCTGGGCTCTGCGGGTCCACAGAGGAGTAGTGTAGCCAAGGGGTGACCAACACCAATGTCAGGACGTACAGGCTTAATGGTGCAAGTCTGTTTTGTTCTTAAAGATTTTATTTTTAATTTTAAAAGATTTATATAGTTCTTTTTTATGTGTATGAGTATTTTGCCTCCATGTGTATATTTGTACCATCTATGGCCTGGTTCTCGGGAAGCATAGACTTCTCAGGCAGCCCTCAAACTAAGTCATGCCTGACTCTGCCTTCAGAGTACTAGGATTAAAGGCTCTAGCCCTGGCTGTTTTTTAACCCAGAGTCTTGCTAGGTAGCCCAGGCTATCCTTGAACTTGCTGCCTCTTTGCCTTAGCCGTCTTGAGTGCTGGAATTATGAGCCTGTACCACCACACCCACTTACATACTGTCATTTGTGAGTGTGTACTTGTGATGTGGGGGTTTACTCATCTGTGTGTGGGCATGTGGAGGCCGGGGTCGACTGTTTCTCTTGACTTACCTCACTAAGCAGAGCCTTCTCATGTCAGCTAGACGGTCTGGCCAGCTACCCTTTGGATCTGCCTGTTCTGATGCACAAACTTATTGCCCCACCTCCCCAGCACTGGGTTTGGGGTACACCCTGGCTTCTATGTATATGGATGCTGAGAGGACAAACTTAGGCCTTCTTGATTGTTGCTGGGGTCACTGATGGAGTCACCTTTGCCTTGTGTTATGTCCTCTTGCAGGAGGAGATCCTCCGCTACCTGGAGAAGACCTGTGAGTGGATCCGTGACTCCAGCCTGTCAGCTTCATGCAAGGAGGTGGTTGACTCTTACCTGCCTGTCATCCTGGACATGATTAAGGGGGAGATGGTAGGTGATTGGGGCAGGGCCCTTTAAGGCAGGCATGTCTAGGGCCCAGAAGGGGAAGTGTGCTTGTGTTCATGGCTTTGGGTTTCTCTTGCAGCTCTTCTTCATAGGGCCTCTTGCACAGAGGAGCTGTAGCATAGTGGGTTTCCTGTCTGTGATTTTTCTGGGCAGGGTGCTTTGGACTCCTGACTCCTGCATCCTGTTGAAAGATAGAAGTGGGTAGCACTTGTCAGGCCTTATGTCTAGAGCAAGCACATGGCTTCAACTCTGTGAATGCAGAAGCCATGAGTAATCATGAGATGCAGTGTGGGGTCAGCTACTAGGATACTCACTTGTCATTCAGCAAGTGTGTACTGTGTCCAAACTGGGTGCCAGGAGCCAGGAGCAGACCAGGAGCTAGTTCTGTAGAGTTTGAAAGGCCTTCAGGAAGGGGGATCCTGAAGAAACCGGCCAGTGGGACTAAGTGCTAACGGTGGAGCCAAGGGTTTGTGAGGAAGTTGTGCATGTGACCCACAAAGCCTTCTATGTCCCATGGACAGACACCCATTGCTAGGAGGTGTGGAAAGACACGCAGGAAGGAGAGCACACATTGCTAGGAGGGGTGGTGACAACAGATGCACACTGTGTTCTGAAGGATGGATGGACTGGCCATACTCAGAGGGGGACACAGGAGCTTGAAGGACTGGGAACGACTCCAAATCTCTGAGAAGTGAGGAGTGGAGTCTGCTGAGATGCCGGGAAGCATGTTGAGTGGGATAGACTTGAGGTGGTCACGAGTGTGAGTCACTGTAAGAGATGAGGATTTGTGGGCTGTGTGGACGATGTGTGTGCACTCAGTGGGTGCCTTAGCTTGCAGCTTGGGAGTGGACTGGCCATGACTCAGTCTCTGACCCCTCCCTCTACTCAGTGGCTCATCTTTCTTTACAAAGAGCTGATGGGAAGCAGCAATGACACTGGGGGCTGGGAGGCCTGCAGGTTAGACACCTGGCATGTAACTTCCTAATCTTCCTAGGTACACTGAACATAATGGATATGAGGGAGGGACTGACTGAACAACAAGCTGCTCTTGCCTGTGGGCAGGGCTCTCAGCTGTCTCTTTCCCTTTCCAGAGCAACCCTGGCGAAGTGTGCTCTGCGCTCAACCTCTGCCAGTCCCTTCAGGAGTACTTGGCCGAGCAAAACCAGAAACAGCTTGAGTCCAACAAGATCCCGGAGGTGGACATGGCCCGTGTGGTTGCCCCCTTCATGACCAACATCCCTCTCCTGCTGTACCCTCAGGATCGCCCTCGCAGTGAGCCCCAACCTGAGGTTAGCTGAAGGCGGGTGGCGTCAGGGCGCGCACAGCAGAAGCATCACAGCGCTGGACAGAGCACGGGCTCTCCCTTCAGGCCCTGCCCCTCCGCCTGCCCATTTAGAACTTTGACCCAAGTGAATGGCAGTAGGTTAAAAGCCTGGCTCCCAGGAGATGCTGAGCCTGTCTCTCTAGTGCTGTGACTGCCTGTAAGATGTGGCATTCTCCCAGGAGCTTGCTCTTGTTCTTATAGGCTGATGAGGACGTCTGCCAGGACTGTGTGAAGTTGGTGACCGACATCCAGACTGCTGTGAGGACCAACTCCAGCTTTGTCCAGGGCTTGGTGGACCACGTCAAGGAGGACTGTGACCGTCTGGGGCCAGGCGTGTCTGACATAGTAAGCCTCTAGCCCCCCAGGTTTTGGATAATGTTCTGAGCTAGGGTGGCAGCAGGTAGTCACCTTCCCAGTGGCCCTGAAGAAGTTGCATCAGGGTGTCCCTTTCCCTGGTTGTGTTTAGTGAAACCTAGAACTAATTTTGGTTAGTTAAATCTGCAGTGGAGGAAAGTCACTTTAGAAAAGCTGTTTTTTCCTCTATCACCATATGCACTAAAACACTAGGTGTGGGGCTGGAGAGATGGCTCAGTGGTTAAGAGCACTGGCCCCTCTTCCTGAGGTCTGAGTTCAATTCCCAGCAACCACATGGTAGCTCACAACCATCTGTAATGGGATCTGATGCCCTCTTCTGGTGTGTCTGAAGACAACTACAGTGTATTCATACATTAAATAAATAATATTTAAAAAAAAACACACACTAGATGTGTACCACTAAATAAATAATATTAAAAAACAAAAAACAAAAAACAATGCACTAGATGTGTACCATGCACGGCAATGCCCTCGTGGATAAAACTCAGTTGTCTGGCTCGATGGCATCCCCCTTACCTAAGGAAGGGCTGTGCTCTATGACTGAGACTCTCTCTCCCAGGAAGTGGGTTGCCTGATAAGAGCTTGAAAGACATTCACTTCTGTGGTCTCAGAACTAACTCAGTGCCGAGAGCCTGGGAATAGCCTTGGAAGATTCCGGATGATTCCTACCGGTGTCTTGCAGCTGTGTTCTCTAGCTTGCTAATAATGGTCGCTCTGTGGCCTTGGGAGGCATTTAGGCTGTCAGACACTGAGGACTGCCAGGTTTCTTGTTCTGACATCTCTACAATTTTTTTTTTTAATAGGGGATAGAATAACCAAATTGCTGTATTATCTTAGAAAATCTTGAGGAGACACTTAGATCTATTCTGGGAATTTTTTTTTCCTTGTGAGAGCAGGTCTCTGTATGGCCCAGGCTGGCCTCAGCCTCTGGTTGTTGAGATTATAGGCCCGTCCATGTCCGTCTGCAAGTCACCAGTTGCACTGTTAAATGCCAGTTGGGCTGTGATGAATTGAACCTTTGTCTCTCTGCAGTGCAAGAACTACGTTGACCAGTATTCTGAGGTCGCCGTCCAGATGATGATGCACATGGTAGGTGGTGGGGACTTCCGCTCAGCGTTTGCATTGGAAGACTCCATGCTTTGGGATCCCCCTTTGAGGGCCAGAGTAAACTCTTTGTCCAGCAAACTTCTACTCACAATCCCAACCCATCTCCATCCGCAAAGTCTTCCCTAGCTGATGTGATCCTGGACTGCTAGTGTGTGCATGTGTGAGCTGGCTATCAGATTGCTAGTGTCTGGCTGAACCCTTGGATCTGTATTGCGCCACTAAGCGGGTGGGAGATTTCAAAGGCAGCCTGTGTTCTGGGTCAGAAGGAATCAGCTGCAGTTGCTGCTGGGTTCCCTAGCTCCTAAACTGGCATCTGATAATGTCCAGGGGGTGGAGTGGGGTGGGGCTCATTGCTGTGAGAGGTGGGACACATGGGGCAGGAGGGACAGCTAGACTTGGTCAGTGCTCACTTGGCTGGTGTGACTGGCAGGGCTGAGTGAGTGGGTGAGAAGCCCTGGTCTCCGCTCTCATGGGCTGTTGTGAGTCCTATTCATGCTTGAACCTGGGCCCTTTTCTGCTTTGTGTACACTTACCATCCAGCTGCTGGGCTAACCTGCTGCCCAAGCGGTCCATCTGGCCGGTGGCTTGTTTGAGATCATTGCTCATGCCCCAAACATCTAAAGACAGCTGTAAAGACCTCCATGGTAAAGATACCCTTTGATGTGCAGTGGCCTGGTGAAATGTTTCCTTCAGAATAACTACTCATTTTCATTATAAGGGGGAAGTTATTTTTAAAGGTTTTTTCTGTGTCAAATTATTTGGGGTTTGAAAATAGACCGGTGAAATCATTTTATACTCCATCTTAGTTTAATTTACCCTTTTCCCTAAAAACACTAGCCTTTTTCATAAAAGGCAGAATACAATTTGATTTGCCTTTGACTTTAAAAAGATTGGTCTCAGTTTTTAGTTCTCACTGGATGTGCCTGCCCTTACCTCCCAATCCTGGGATTAAACGACCACACCCAGCTAGTCAGTACTCCTGTATGTGGCTACATATTAAGCCAAAATTCGGGTAGAACATAATTCATATGACTTTTTTTATGACCTTTGTGGTAAGGTAGACTGCCTTTGGGACAACAATGTTCTTTCATCCACCCCTGTTTGTCACTGAGGAATAACTGCAGCTGGAATTCCAACCAGAGCCCACACACCCACCTTCCAGGCTGGCAACCGGCCCGAGGCTGTGGAGTTTGCTCTGTGTAGCTTTAGAAAGGCCAGAAAGCTGATGACCAGCTCTAGGTGGAGACCCTTCATAAGGACAGCTTCCAGCAGCTACCGTGCATGGCTGTCCCTTCAGGGCTGGACCAGATCTAGGCCCCGTCCACCCCACACTGCCAGGCTGTTGCCCTTAAATGTGATGACACCCTCTGCTAGGTTTACTGCTCAATGGTTGTTTTAATTTCTCTTAACTACTGTGTCCTTTCCTTTCTCTTATTGTCTCCTCGATTTCCTGTTTTTTTTGTTCAACAGCAGGATCAGGTATGTGACAGAATTTGCTTGTGGTAGTGGTCTGCTGCTTCTAGTTGTTGGCTCTTCTCTCTCTTTTTTTTTTGTTTTTGCTTTCTTTATTTTTATTTTTTTATTTTTGGTTTGGCATGGTGAACTCTGACAGGTACCATGAAGGTTCTCTCCATATGTCCTTTCCCTCAGGTTGAGCACTTCAGTTCGTGGGGGCCAGAAGGTGTAGCTACCACATAGCGCCACGGTGGTGGCGGCAGTACCTTAGCTTCCTGCCAGGGCCCTAACAGAACACCTTGTGTCTTTCACAGTGGGTGCCGTTGCATGACTTAGTGCTGTTCCCCTAACCCTAGTGCTTCTGCATGAGCAAACTAGATGCAGGCAGCGGCCTGGCCTGTTGTGTGGAGAGCCTTGCACATGGCTCTCAATGTGGCTTCTGCCCTTTAGGAGTGGGTCTTGGGGCACCCAGAGCCTCAGGGATGGCATGCTGTGGGGATCAGTGTTCAGTCCATCCTGGCTGACCCATTGCCCGTTCCGGTCTGCTCTGAGTATTGCCTCCAGGCTCTTAGATTGAGTTTTAGATGCTGGAAGGCATTTTGAGTCTCATAGGGAAAGACGTAAGTGGAAATGCCTGAGTTCATGTACGCTGCTTCAGACAGATAGAGCCCCTGAATCTTGGCACCCCCCTGCCCCCCAAAAAAAGGGTTTTGTACCTTTAGTCTCTCTCTGACCTCGATCTCCAAATCTTAAGATGTGCTAAAGACAGGGAGTTTAGGAACCTGCCCGTGCTCAGTGGCCACACTCTCGTCAGCATCTCCGCTCCCATCAGGGCTCAGCTGAGGGCTGCTGCAGACGGTCCGCACAGCACACTGGCTCTGTGGATGGGGCTTGCTCTTGGCTTTCACGGTGTGGTGGTCAGAATAGCTACACTTCTCTCTGGCTTGGTGTCAAGATGGTGAGGGGGGGATCTGCGTGAAGCCCTTGTGACAAAATGCCTCATCAGCTCCTGGGCTCTCACATGTACTGTGTACAGTCGTGAACACAGAATATGACTTCTAGGAAAAGCAGCCTTTCTTCCCCCTTAATGTAGCATTTTAAATGGTACTGTCACTGAAGGGGGTGTGTCCATGTAGTTTTAATTCTGACATAGTCACGTTGGGCTTTCTGTGAGATCATGGACCATGTAGTTCCCATCCAGAGAGCTTACCTCTGACAGTGAGTTGACATATGTAGCCTGGCCATGCTTGGGGGTACAGAAAGTGCTAGAAGACTATCCTACAGGGATCTGACAGTAGCAGAGGCTGCCTGAGGGGTGCTTCCTCTAGGTGGAGCTCTTTGGCTTTAATCCAAGAGCCCAGCCTGAACGGGAAGTTAGCTTTACCGAGGTCCTCAGTCCTCTGGTCTGCTGTCTAAGGAGGGCTTTGAGGGCAGCATACACAGGCTGTCTAACAGGCTGTGCTTTCTTCAGCAACCCAAGGAAATCTGTGTGCTGGTTGGCTTCTGTGATGAGGTCAAGAGAGTGCCAATGAAGACTCTGGTCCCTGCCACGGAGGCCATCAAGAATATCCTCCCTGCCCTGGAGCTGACAGATGCCCATGAGGTACCTTCTGTTGCTGACTGGAATAGATACCCCACCCTTCCATGTTGTCATGTCATGCCCTGCCTGCCCTCTGAATGTATTTCAAGTTGAGTGCCCACAATCTAGCTCCTGGCCGCATGCCTTTGGGAAACTCGTACTCTTCAGCAGACCCTGCCAGCTGGTTGAGGAATGGCTCCAAGCCGACTACTCCATGTGTGCTTCCTGGGTTGTGTCTCCCAGAGCCACAGCACAAACTGGAGGGTCCCAGAACACACGCTGACGCCTGGGCAGAAGCCTCATGGGGCTTGTTGTCTGTGTGGATGTACATAGGCAGTCCTGTGTCCTTAGAGCCTTCCTTGGCCAGGGTATACTACTGTATCCCATAATGGATCTCCGTTGAACGTGACTGGGTCAGGTAGTATTCTGGGACGCCCTGGGTTCCTGGGATATAAGTACCTGCTCAGGACCTGATGCCTCTACACAAAGAAAGCATAGGTGCATTCTTCTGATTGAAGAATGCCCATGGTGTCTGGCCATCAGCCATCTTGTTCTGTCTCCCCTCTTCTCAATGTATAGCAGCAGGAAAGGGCGAGGCTTCATAGAATAAGGGAACTGTTGAGATCACTGCCTCCTTCCAGTTGATGGAGAGAAGGCAGAATTGTTGGGATTAGAGATTCCAGTCTTTGGAACACACTGCATTTCTAAGGGCCTTTTGGATGGCAGATGGGAGACGGTGGGTGCGGAGGCTTCCTGTCAGAACCATGTTAACCAGGGTGGACTCTGAGCAACAGTTTCAGGCGGCAGTGAGATTTTAGGACCGACTTCTAAAAAGGCAGATACCAAATTTATTCTACACTGCCTGCCATCTACCTCTCCCATGTGATCACAGGGTGGCAAAGACATGCAATGCCCAGGGGACAGCTGTTGCAGCACTTGATGAAGTGTAGGACTAGGGTGTTTGGGGTTTATAGGACCATTGAAGGTCCGTTACACCTGGGCACTGGGGAAGCCATGCTCACCTTGCACTTAGTAGGCGGTGGCCTTGGGTGGGAGGCTCCTGGCCCTGTCCTTTTTGCTATTCTGTGGTAAAGTCAGGTCCCAGCATTAAACACTCTCCTCTTGTCCTTCACAGCAGGATCTGATCCAGGCCCGCAATGTGATTTTCTGCCAGGCTTGTCAGTTTGTGATGCAGAAGTTGTCTGAACTGATTGTCAACAATGCCTCTGAGGTATGCCACCCTCTTGCATGGGGGAGGTGTGCTCTGTGCTGCAGAGTCAGAAGGTGCCCTGGGAGTCATCTCCTGGCAAATGCACACTCTAGTACCCAGGAGGGAGGTCTCTAGGGGAGGGCTGAGGCACCCGACTCTTGACTAGCTCCTGGCTGGTCTAGCATCTCTTCCTTCTGTCCAGCTCAGCCTGATGAGCCTTTCACGTTTCAGGAATTCCTAATTAAAGGTTTGAACAAAGCATGCTCACTGCTCCCCGCTCCTGCTTCAACCAAGTGCCAGGAGGTGGTGGAAACATTTGGCCCCTCCCTGATGGACATCCTTATGCATGAGGTGAGCCCAAACTTTGTGTGCAGTTTGGTCCACCTCTGTTCTGACCGCTTGGATATGGCGGAGACACTTGAGCAGCCTGCATCAGCCGTGGTTTCTACACTGCCCAAAGAGCCTGCACTGTCAAAACAGCCTGAGCTGCCCAAACAGTCTGCATTGCGCGGTAAGTGCAAGGCACACTGAGGGAAGGACGAAGGGGCCACTCTCGTTTAAGGAGCACCTTGCCTGTGTTGAGCCCTGTGTCCTCTTTTCTGTAGCCCATGTACCTCTTCAGAAGAACGGGTTCTGTGAGGTGTGCAAGAAACTGGTCCTTTATATGGAACATAACCTGGAGAAAAACAGCACCAAGGAGGAGATCCTGGCTGCACTGGAGAAGGCCTGCAGCTTCCTGCCAGACCCTTACCAGAAGCAGGTATGGGCGTGGCAAGTGTGTAGGGGACCTCTGCTCTAGACCTGAGACTGAGAGTCAGAGAGCACATGGAGCCATGGCAGAAGGCCCTGGGGTAGTGACAAGCCGCTGGACCCTGGGTTCTGAGATGTCGGGTCTCTGGTAGAATGTCTAGCTTCGCGGACACAGCCAACACTGTGACCCATGTCCCTTTCCTTGGCAGTGCGATAACTTTGTGGATCAGTACGAGCCCATGCTGATGGAAATCCTCATGCAAGTGATGGATCCTTCCCTTGTGTGCGAGGTAAGCCTCACCAGATGTGTGGGCCTTGGAGTGGCTTGAATGTGCTCTAAGCAGGTGGAGTGTGTGTGGAGTGGGATAGCCAGACCTGCTAGATGGTGGAAGCGCTGCAGTCTCAGCTCTGAACGGGGCTTGGCAGGGCAGCTCATCTCCATGTCTTTGTCATACAGAAAATTGGAGTTTGCCCTTCTGCCTATAAGCTGCTGCTGGGAACCGAGAAGTGTGTCTGGGGCCCTAGCTACTGGTGTCAGAACATGGAGACTGCTGCTCGATGCAATGTGAGTGTCCTGGACGGCTCCTACAAGAGTGGCTGGGGATTGCCTCAGGGAGCAGGGGAGTCTGTGCTCTTGTTGGGGATGACACATGGGCACACATGGGGCATGTTGAGGACAACTTCAGAGCTGGTTCTCCTCTCACAGAGTGGGGTCCTGGGCTCAGGGCTTCGGCTTGTGTGGCTTGTGCTTCTTGTCCTTTGAGCCATCTCGGTGTTCCCCAGTATTTTCTCACTCATCAGCCTCATATACAACCATCAGGGATTACACCAACCCGTGATCCCATGGTCCCTGTCTCTGCACAAGTCCTCACAGGCCCTGGGGGACAAGCCTTGAAGCCTTGATCCAGGGGTGCTCCACAGGGTGTGTGTGAGCAGCCCTGGGGGCCAGACTTGCTTTCCCTGATGGGGTGTTGGGCTTGGCCTGTGGTGCATAGAGCTTTGTCATTCCTTCTCAGGGACGAGTCAGCTGGACACTGCTGGCCTGTCTGCACCGCCACACCCCATAGGTAGCATGTGGGCCCGAGGCTACCCTCTTTTGAGGGCTTGCTTGTTGGCTTTGCTGCTGCTCTAAGATTTTTTTAGTCAAGTAGCAGGGTCTGGGAGTCTGGAGCCCTGCTGCAGGAGTGCTCTTACAGGACAGCAAGGGCCTATGCCTCTGTGGCTAAGAGATCTCAAAGCTCTGAGGGCCACAGGTCCTGTTTTAATAGTATCCTAGGTACTTAGCATCTGTGGCTTTAGCAAAACCAGGTCACATTTGGCATGATGCTGACAAGCAAGTGAACCGTGAATGTTTGTCTTGTCCGACCTAACCTGTCTCCCTTTCTCCCCCAGGCTGTCGATCATTGCAAACGCCACGTGTGGAACTAGTTTTCCAGCTGTAGAAGTTACCTACTTGTGGGTCTAGGGTAATGAACACATAGATCTATTTGACTTAATAAGTAGGAACCCCCTTTGTCCTTCCCCCATCTCCTCTCCCTTACTATAGCATTTCTGTCACGTAAGAGGTGCTGACAGCCACTTCCGTGTCCCATTTCTGCTCGAAGGATGAGGACACCCCGGGCATCAGCTCCCCAGCTGCCCTTTTCACCCACCTGCTGGAGGGGGGTGGTGAGCCAGAGGGCAGGAGCATTTTCTGAGCCCTTTCTTGGTGTGTGGGGGAATCTATGGCCATCTCCTACTGTGAGGGAGCTACCCAACTTTCTGTGGTACAAAGGAGTTAATTTGGGTGATTAGAAGCACAAAGTGATCAGGCCTTGAGATTGATGGAATGGCCATTGTCATAGCACAGAGATTTCAGAAGCACCTGCAGGTGGCTTGCTTGGGATGTCGCTGTCCCTGGGTCAGCTTTTCATTCTGCTTTCCTGTCTTCCCGTCTGCCTTGTTGGGGTTCTGTGGGTAGGGTGGGGAGGGAAAACTTCTGAATGTAACTTGCCTGTGCCATGTCCAGTCACGTGGGCCTGGTCTTTTGTGTGTGAGGCCCATGAACGGTGGCCTCTGCCTGGCTGTTTGGGGTCTTGCACGCCTTACCTACCTATAGCTCTTGTTGAACTGCCTGTTCACCTCATGGGTGAAGCAATCTGCCTGGTAGTGGGCAATGAACTGAGGGGTCTCTGTGTAGAGTAAGAATCATGGATCGTTCCTGGCGAGAAGCTGAAGCTTCCGTGCCTCCCGTTGCCAGGAGACTGCAGGCAGGATGGGCATGTGCAGTTAAATGGACCTAGATTTTGTTTTGCACTAAAGTTTCTGTGACTTAATAAAGTTCTGTTAACTAGATCTGGGCTTGTGTTTCTTTGAGACTTCAGCCAGAAGAGAGTGGGGTTCTGGGTCCACTTCCCCTTCAGCTCCCCCTGGCTAAGAGGCTTCCTCCTCCCCCAGGACCTTCATAGGCACCAAGTCGGTATTGCTGGTTCCATGTGAGTTGCTTTTCTTTTTAAACAGAGCATTCCAGAAACTTTGACTGAGTACCAGTTAAACAAAACCTGGAGGAAATCTTGAGGGAGTAACTTACTTTAGAAAAGGGATACACACAAACATTCTACATTCAAAACCCAGGGGACATAGTCATGGCCGTCAGCTGGGCACCTCAAGACGACGAGGGGAGGTGGGATGGATGCTTGGTTGCATCATCCACTTGTGTGTGTGCAGGGGCAGGGAGCCCCCCATGTCCAGCAGGCAGAAGTGCAGTGGGGTTTGAACTGAGGCAGGGGTGGGCCAGCTGGGTTAGTTCTGTGCTGGCCCCTCTGCTCCTCGGAGGCATCGGGAAGAGCTGAGCCGGTCCTCAGTCTCTGGGGCTCCCCCAGCGATCTGCCTTACTTTGTCCTTAGACACTTAGCATTTTTAAAGTTTTCTTAAAAAAATAACCAATTTTCTGAAGATAGAGATGAGATGCTGGATCAGTTTCTGGCAGGAGGTAAGTCTGAGCAGCTGTGCAGGCTGCCAGGGCCAGCCCAGGGTCACTCAGAAAGGCTCCACTGGGCAAAGGGCCAGCCATGCTCCTGTCTTAGAGGGTAGTGGGCAGGCTGCTCAGCAGCAAGGCTTGCCATCACAGCTCCGTGATTTCCAGGGGGCTCTCCATGATGACGTCTCGCAGCTTATGCAGTGGGGTGGACTTGGCCGACTCCGTGCGGGCATTGCGCTCAAAGGCAGTGGCCTCAGGAGGCTGTCAGAGTCTCCAGTGAGCGGTCCAGACCCTTCTGGTCGTCCTCTGGCAAACTGTTGAGATCAGTGGCCAGCAGTGTGCCCGTGCTGCCGTGAACCATGTGGATTCCATCTTGCCCCTTGAGCTCCATGGGTGGCTTGTGTCGGAAACGGAGGCTGCCCTGGCCTGGGCTGTGGTCCCCAGGCTCCTCCAGGTCAGTGTGGATCAGCTGCAGAAGGAGGGACACCCTCATGACTCAGAAACTACAGCGAGCTGAGGGCTGTGCCTGCAGTGTAAGCAGCTCACCCCAGAACCACACTGGCTGTGATCCGCTTCCTCCTTACGGCATCTAACAGATTCACCCAACAGGCCTGCCAGCCTTCTCAAATGGAGGGGCAGAGCTGGATATTAAAAAGCTCACCGCCTGTCCTCAAGCTCGTGGGTATCAGTCTGGACACCACTGTGGTATCTGGGTTTGTAACCAAGTTGACAGCAAAGCGGCCAGGTAGAACCTCCAGAAGTAGGAGGAGCACTCTGGTCCTGCTTCGTAGTACACATGGGGGGAGCGGGGGGGAGGGGAGAATGGGCATTTGGGGAAAGTCAGTATAACTGGCTATCCTAGTTGCTGGAACAGTAGCCCAGGGTAGGCAGGCCTGTTTGGCTCTCCTGACCTGTTTCTTAAAGTGAAGGCCCCTTAGGAGGTGTTTGGGGTTCCTGGACACTAAGAATCACTGCTTCCTTGTTTCTAGGAAAGACCCCTCAGCATCCAGACATCACAACCTGCTTCCTGACTTCCTGGAGCAGCTCTTGGGTTTGGCTGCTAGGTTAGAGAGAGAAGAGCAGACAACTCCCAGTAACAGGGTAGAGAGGGGCGGGGAGAAGAGAGAAAAAAAAAATCCCCAGGAATGGGGCACGGCACACAGGTCCCCCGCTCCCGAAGCTACCTCGCTACCTCGGAGATGGAGGAATGGCAGGAGGAGGCTTTTTGCACCATCCGTTGTGCAAAGAGTTTTTTGAGCCGTAGGTAATCCTCCAGGACCACCTTCAGCAGCGAGCCCTGAGGGAGGGAGAAGGTTAACTCCCCACTTAGACTGGTGCCTGCCCTACCCTTACACGCCCACGGCAGTCACACTGGTGCAGGTATCCAGTCCTAATGCAGAGGGTGGGAAGAGAGCCTGAGAACTGACCGTCCAGATCCGAAGACAATACAGGCTGCTGAGCCTATTAACCCTAGTGCCCAAACTCCCTTCAGTCCTGATAGAAGGCAGGTCCAGGTAAACCATCTCCTTACATCCTTGAGTAGGGGCTCAAATTAAGACAGGGCCTGGATACTGGACCTGCAGGAGAGAGCTCACCTTAATAGGCCCCTCTCGAATGATCTGGCCCAGCTTGGCAATGTTGTCGTATTCCTGGATGGCTGCACGCAGGTATCTGTCGTCGTCAGGCTTGACTGCTGCGGGCTCACGCCCAAAAGTTCCCTGGGGAAGAGGGAACATTAGCTGGTTCAGGGAGGGTGATATCATCGCAGGCGGGGTATGGAGCCCCACCCTCCAACGTCCTGCCCTTGGCCACAGGCTGCTGCCCTGGCTCACATGGGTGCGGGTAGGGCTGTTCCACAGGTCTGCGATCTCGCTCAGGTTCTCGGGGAGGTCGTCCTCGTGCTCGGCCTGCGCTGCCAGCTCCAGATTCCGGCAGAAGGGGTCCAGCCACACAGGGTTGGCTCTGCAGTTGGGGAGTGGCATAGGGTGGGCAAGATGCCTTCACAGTCTTGCTGCTAAGACTGCCCATTCCCTTGGCCAGCCACAGTGCCTTCAGCAGGTCAGCACAGGAACTCTGACGGTAGCACCTATGGCTACAGCCTTCTGTCATAGGATCCTGTTAGAACTAGAACTGCCTGCCAGCCTGGGCCAGCTTAGTCAGGGAGGCCTCGCCCCCCCTTCCTATGCTTCCCTTGTAATTAGGACCTGGACAACACATATCTGAGAGTGCAGAGAAGTGATGAGACCACTAGGGGGAGCCCACGCTCCATGTTTCAGCCAGTGTGGGGGTCCGCTACAGATAAGCCTCACTAGCTGGGTCCTGCAGAGAACTCCAAAGGGGGTCTGCAGACTTGAGGGGTCCACGCACCCATCGAAGGAGTATTTGTTGGTATTGGGCATGTCCATGATGTCAATGAAGCCACGGTTCCCTGCAGGGAGAGAATTCGAGTGAGGAGGGGGGAGGGTACAGCTAAGGGGAGGACCAGGCCGCCTTAACCTGACCCCCAACAGCCTTGACTCACCCGCAGAACCAGCCACAATGGCCTTTAGCTTTCTCTTGTGTCTGGAGAGAGAGAGGGAAGGAGGAAGAGGGGGCAGGAGAGGGAAAGAGTGTCAGTTGGCTTCGTAATGGAAGCTGGCCTGTTATCTCTGGTCCTTGGCCCTGCCTGCCTTGGTGCCCACTGTCCAGGAGACATCAGCTATTCTGGTTCAGGCCGGAGGTGGGGACACTCACATGGTCCTGTAGTACCAGTTCATGAGGACGAAGAGCATGGCAGCCAAGAAGAGAAGAATGGCCAGGACAATGATGGCCATCTGTGGACATAGCAGGGCAGCCATTAGCAGGTTGGTCCGGGGACATAACCTAGACCGCAGGGACAGACATAACAAGGGTACCTGCAGGGCAGACATGTCATCCGGCAGCTGAACAGAGATGGCAGGCTGCACATCTAGTACATTGTAGTTCCGGAAGAGGTTCCGAAGCTGCTCTTTGTTCTCATCGATCATCTGGATGACCCTGTGTAGAGGCCATGGTCTCTGATGTACCTCAGCCACCCACCGCCTCCCAAGTGCCACCCTCCATCCCGGGGCAGTGTGCTCCGCTCTCACCGTGAGCCCCAAATGCTCACATGCTGTTCTGAAGCCTTGCAGGAGAAAAGCCAGCTAGCTGGGAGAGCATGGTATCTTACAGGGCCACCAGGTCTGTGTCCATGGTCCTCATGGACCCCAAACAAATGGACAGTTTTAGAGACAAGGAGTCTGTGGTGGTTTGAATAGGAATGGCCCCAATAAGCTCATAGATGGGAATGGTTAGTCACCAGGGAGCAGCACTATTAGGAGGTGTGGCCTTGCTGGAGGGAGTGTGTCACTGGGGGATGGGCATTGAGGTTTCAGATGCTCAAGCCAAGTCCAGAGTCTCACTCTCTCTTCCTGCTGCCTATAGATCAAGATGTAGGACTCTAGCTCCTTCTGCAGTACCATGTCTGCCTGCACGCTGCCATGCTTCCCACGATGATGATAATGAACTAAACCTCTGAACTGTAAGCCAGCCCTGATTAAATGTCTGTCCTTTATGCTGTGGTCATGCTGTCTGTTCACAGTCGAAGCCTGACTCATCTGTGAGGCCTAGAGAAATGAGCATGCGCCTTCTGCCTTGCTGTATTCTTCCCTAGTTCTGACTATGCCATGAGACTGATGGTTAAGTCTGTGCCTCCTCTGTGGGTTCCTCTCCCCATAACAGGCGGTCCAAACACACCCCCCACACCTACCTGTCCACATCCAGGATGCGGTTTGTGTCTCGGTTGACCACGTGGATGAGCAGCTCTGTCTGTGCGAAGTTCACCCTCCCTTTCATATCCACGTGGAACTGGGGAGAAGGGAGTTTGTGGGCATAAGGCTGCATGGCTTGCACTGGGGAAGGGATGCTACAGGCCGGCATCATGTAGGAGCCCATGTACGTATCTGATGAGATCTATCACTCTTGAATCTCCCTGACTTGGCTGCCAACTCCCACACAGGGCTCCTTCACCATCAGCCTTATTTACAGACAAGGAAATGGAGGTCCACAGACCTGAAGGCGTCCCTAAAGCCATGTGGCTATGAAGTGACTAAGGAGGGGCCTCGTCTGTCCTGTCTCTTCCCATCGCCCCAGTCCTCGGGCCCCAGGACACCTGCACGTCATCAGTGTTGACGATGGCGCCTGTGATGTTGGACAGCAGGCGAATGAACTCTTCCTCGAAGCCACGCACGCGGTCCGGGATCTCATTGATGACTATCTTAACGCGCTGGTCATCTCTCAGGATGTAGATGCCAATGATGGCGGTATCATTGTGGCCAGCCAGGTCTCGGGCCACAATGTCTACCACAAAATAGCCAGGGCTGTAGGCCATGAAGAGGTCAAAGGTGCGCAGAATGCCGTCCACACTCCCTGTTAGAGTCCAGGGGTGGCAGAGCTCAGAGGCCACATACATTGATGATAAATCCTGCCCCTTACCCCACATCCTTGGAGGAAGTCATAGTTCTTCATGTCCACGTACCCTGAGTGCTGGGATTATGGGCATATGCTATCATGCCTGGCTGAAATCTCGCGATTTTTAATGGTTGCTCTAGCTTTATATAGATACTGCATTTTATTTTTTTAATTTTTATTTATTATTTATTTAATGTCTATGAGCACACTGTAGCTGTCTTCAGACACACCAGAAGAGGGCATCGGATCCCATTACAGATGGTTGTGAGCCACCATGTGGTTGCTGGGAATTGAGCTCAGGACCTCTGGAAGAGCTATCTCTGAGCTATCTCTCCAGCCCCCAACACTGGACTTTAAATGACTTTAGGCTCTCCTGCCCTGACAAGGGTGTGATGACTGTTTCTGAGCCCTGTAGGGTCTTTCCCATGCACTAGATCTCAAACTCTCAACCTTCCTAAGGCTGTGACCCTTTACTACAGTTCCTCATGCTGTCGTGACCCCCAACCATTGTTTTCATTGTTACTTCGTAACTGTAACTTTGCTATTATGATGAATCATAATGTAAGCATCTGATATGCAGATGGTCTTAGGTGACCCCTGTGAAAGGGTCGTTTGACCGCCAAACAGGTTACAACCCACAGGTTAAGAAGAGCTGCTTGTGGACACATGTACTTCAGAATTCCGCAAATACAGTGGAGGGATGACTCAGACCAGTGGTTCTCCACCTGTGGGTCATGACCCCTTGGGGGGGGTCACCTAAGCACTGGAAAACACAGATATTAAATTATGGCTCATAACAATAGCAAGATTACAGTTATAAAGTAGCAATGACAATTTTACGGTTGGGGGCCACTACATCGTGAGGAGCTGTATTAAAGAGCTGCAGTTATTAGGAAGGTTGAGAACTACTAGCCTAGGTGACTCTTAAAAAAGACAGAAGACCTGGGCTCCAAACCCACCACTTTCTAGCCATGTGGCAAGTTCCATAGCTCCTCTGTAAGTTAGTTTATTAAAATAAGAGCAGTGGAGGCTTGGATCGTAGCACAATGGCAGGGCTGGCCCATCATGCCCTAAGACCCTGGGTTTGGTTCCTAGCATCACATTTCAAAAAGCACAGTAAGCGCTCAGGAGATCTGGCTCTCCAACTCAAGCAGATGGGATCTGAATGTAACCTGGAAGGACAAGATGGGCATCTCAGGAAAGATGAAGGTTGGGATGGTGTTTAAGGAAATGAATGCAGACGGGTCGGTGACCCAGGGGCCTGACTTGTCTGAATACAGAACCTAATACAGATGGTAGGGGGCTATGAGGGCCAGAAACGGGGGCCAGAGGACGATATGGGAGCCTTGGATATCAGGCCAAGACCTTCTGGATGACAAGTTGGATGCACCCCATGTCTCATGGGGAGTAATAGACACCTTGCAGGCTCTGCCCCGGAGTGTCTTGCCCATTCACACATGAAAACTCAAGCAACATATGACATGGCAGCTTGGTTGCCCGCTCTCCAGTGCCTTGGCAAATGCATGACACAAGAGAAAGAGTAGAGGTGGAAAGCGGCATGGGGAGAGGAGTGGATGACAGACAGAGGGATGGATGGATATGAGGATAAGAAAACAAAAGAGTCCCGGGGTACAGCTGTTGACAGCGGCTTTGCCCAACATGCGTGGAGCTCTGGGCTTCATTCCTAGCACTGTGGTGTGGTGGCATATGAGTGTGACCCCAGTACTTAGGAGGTGGAGGCAGGACAATCAGGCACATAAGATTCTTCTTAACTGAGACAGGGTCTCCCCTAGTTAGCCTTGGCTGTCCTGGAACTCAATATGTAATCCAGGCTAGCCTCAAACTCACAAATCATCTGTCTGCAACCCGAATGCTAGGATTAAAGTTACGCACTGCCATGTGTGGCTCAGGATCATTCTTGACTACAGAGCTTGAAGCTACATGACGCCCCGCTGTTTAAAAAAAAAAAATAGTGAAACAAAGCAGTGAGGTGACTCAGTGGGTAAAGGCACTTGCCGCCAAGCCTGACGACCTGCTTTTGATCCCTGAGGACTCAGACAGTGAAGGAGAGAAGCCAATGGCTCCTAGTTGTCTTCTGACATCTCTACACACGCTCTGTGGGCATGCACCTCCCTCCTTTAAATGGATAAAGACGCATCCCCCCACACACACATAGAAAAAAAATAACTGTATCTATGGATGGAAATGAGTGGGCAAAGAATAAATAGGCTGGCAGAAACTGCATGGGGAATGGAAGAGCTGATGTGGATGGTCACATAGGTCCTGTGTTCACACAGACCCCATCTCTGGACTGAAATCCATGCAGCGACAGGGGCTCTTACCCATGGTGAAGACCTGGCCCACATCCTCTGAGTCGTTGGCCAGGGCCCGGAAGTAGTGGATAGCCAGAATGCCATAGAAGACCAGGCTGTTGTTGCCGATGTCGGCATCCAGGGCCAGCACCTGGATCAACTCCGAGCCTACCTTGGCATCGGTGGCCACTCCTGTGGGAACAGGCAGGCCACATCAATGTCAGGGAAGGAGCCGCCCATGCCCTCGGGCCCTGGCTGGTCCCTGCACCTGCGGTATACTCAGCCTTGGTGAAGCGTGGAGGCTGGTCGTTGATGTCCTCCAGGACGACGCGCACCTCCTGCAGGGTGAGATCGGTCAGCGGATCGAGGGCTGGGGAGGCTCCGCGGGGGGGGGTCCAGCTGCGATTGCTGGACGCTTTGACGAGGAAGGAGAAGACGGCTTCCGTCTCCCGATCCAGGTCTCTGAGCACTAGCAGGCTCCCGTCAGGCCGTAGGTGGAAATTCTTGTCCTCGTTACCAGCTGCGGGTGGACGGGGCACAGGGTGAGTGGCAGGTCCCCCAGAGTCCCCTTCAAACCCTGGGCAGGTGGGGCACTGGCTCCGGGGACCCCACCTGCAATGAAGTAATACACGATGGCGTTGGGACCCTCGTCTGCATCCACGGCACCTGTCACATTGCCCACAAGGGTCCCACGGGGCGAGTGTTCAGGCACCGTCAGCAGCTGGTACTGAGGGCTTCCCTTCTGTAAGAGAGGAGGTTGTTAATGTTATGTGCATACACACCACCTCTATGAGTGTGTGTGTGTGAAAACACACACGAATATATACACACATGTATGTACACACACACATGGAAGCCACACCAGGGCCCTTCAACCCCTGCTGTCCTTTTGGCTGAGTTTTGGCTCAAGACTCCAGAGTCAATTTTTATGCTGTGTGCATACACATATATGTGCTGAACATGACTATATGTGCACACATAGGTGTTGGGCATTTTTTGCCTGGTTTTTGGATCACTTGAGTGATGTCTTGCATTAGTGCCCAACTTTGAATGCCATAGCTGTCTGTGGGGAGTTCGTCTAGGTGGAGGCTCACTGTGTGCTAACCCAGTGCGTACCAGGGCGGAATGTTTGCGTGTGTGGGCTCACAGGTGGTAAGTCCCTGTGGGGGTATCACTGGTACAGGGGATGAGTGAGCTCACAGGAGGCCTCACAAAGAGGGGTTCGTTGTCATCGATGTCCTCCAGGGCCACCTGCAATGGCTGCATCGTCTCGTATGGCACTGGCTGGCCCAGGTCACTGGCCACCAAGATGAGCTAGAGGTGAAGGAACGGAGTCAGAGCGGAAAGATGGGGTGGGAGGTTGGCTTAGGGCCCCAGGGAAGCTGAATGGAACATGTCCCCCAGAGGCAGTATAGGAGAAATCCACACAGCCTCACCCCGGGCCTGCCCCCTTACACTGTACACTGCTTGCTTCTCACGGTCCAGGCGCTGTGCTGTCTGGATGAGGCCGCTAACTGGGTCAATGGTGAAGTACTCCCAGTCACGGTTGCCCGTTGTCTTCAGGAAGCTGTAGCGAACTGCCCCGTTGAGACCTTCGTCATTGTCTGTAGCATAGACTTCATACACATTGGAACGTAGTGGGATCTCCTGGTGGGGGAGTCATGGGGAGGTGGCATATGGGCATGAAAAATCCCAGAGCCAGGCTCTTGCCTCAGCCAAGGCCCTCTCTTCTCCAAGCCTCAAGGGCCTGCATTCTCTTAAGTTTGGTCTAGGACTGGAAAAAACCCAATTGTAGTCATACACCGGCCCTGCCCTAAGCGTCTCCTTCCGCTCTTCCCAACAAGAACATAGTTCCTGACTGTTAGAAACCTCTCAGCTCTTCTGGCCTTCGTTGTTTTCTCGTTATTCACGACAAGTAGTGATCAAAGTGGGATGACAGATAATTACTTTATAAATGCTGGCTGTTCAGGATACATGGATCTTCCCAAATACAGAGCCCTTGAAAGGAAAACTTAGCCAACGCAGGCTTCGGTGCGGAAGAGAATTAGATTATCATTAATTTATGTCCCAATTCCTTTCACAGAAAATGATTTGAAGTGGCTGACAAGTAGAAGTGAATTATAATGAGATTGAATGAGTTAAAAAATTAGGGTACAGTTGGCGTAAAAATTAGGGTAAGATTGGAAGCTGAGGGCAAAGTATGTGCCCTAAGTCTCTGCAGGGTCAGGACACTGTGAGCTCCCTGGTGGGTAAAGCAACAATGACTGACGGGTCACTGTGGTGTGACACCAGGCCCGGTGTTTCCCAGAGTTTAGTCTTAGGATCATTCTTTCCTGCAGGACCTCAAAAAGGAGACAGAATAACAAGATGGGCTCAGCACGGATGTTCTGAGCTGTGAGTTTATGAGGCAAAGGACAAGCTAGAGATATCCTAACTATACCAAGGACCACTGGGGCCTTAGGGTTGCAGGGAAGAGCAGAAGACAGGGCATCCGCCCCTGACTGGATGGCCAATAGACCAAACAATGAGAGAGGCTGAGCCATGCATTTTGGCATCTCAGGGCCAGCAGACAGACGGAAGGGCCTGATGTCTATTTTGAACTATGTCTGAGGGGAAGTGGGTGGCAGGGGACCCGATACTCCTTGTCTGCGAGCGAGAGATGCTGTATCTTCTATTATTATCCAGCTCTCAAGAAGAACAAGATGAGTCGCTTGCTCCTGGTCATTTGGCCAAAGAGCTACACTTGAACCCAGATCTTTTCCTAGACTGAAGACTTCCTAGACTGCCCACAGGATGAGCCAACGCTTAAGATCTTTCCTATGTGGCACTGGGAGAGTCTGGCCTCAGTGTTCACACTCTCGCAATGGGCCTTCTCCTCTGCCAGGCGGTAAATGCAGGTTGAGGCAGCGGGCAGGATGTGGGAACCATGCGTGGGTGGGTGTGCAGTGGGCCCGGGATCAGGGCTACCTCTTTGATGTGCAGAATGGTGCCATTGGGTGGGCGCACAAAGACGGGGCGGTTGTCGTTGACATCGATGACCTCCACCAGGAGCATTGTGGTGCCCCAGAGTGGGGGTTCGCCACCATCTGTAGCCACGACAGTCAAGTTGAACCTCTCATAGGACTGCAGTGGCCGCTGCGTGGTCACCAGGCCGGAGTCCATGTCCACAGAGAAAGCCTCTGGTAGTGAGAGAGAGCAAGGGATGGCCTGACTGAGGCAGCCCTCCTGTCCTCTCCCTCTCCTCCTCTCCCTGGCCCAGCATGGTAGACATGGCAGCCTGCCCCTCCCCAGCCACATACCCATTCCAGGGCCCTCAAGAGAGTAGGTCAGCTGACCATTAGAGCCCTCATCCTGGTCGGTGGCCAGCATGGTGATGACTGAGGTGCCTGCTGGTTCATTCTCGTACACGCTCGTGCTGAACTGCGGTTTGGAGAACTGAGGCCGACAGTCATTGACATCAAGTACTCGGATCACCACCTGGGGAGATCGCAAGACCGTGAAAGGGGCTGCCTTAGGAAACTCCGTCACACAAGGGTAAGGAGGAGTAGAGGAGGGACAGGGCACCACCCCAGGCGAAAGGCCCTGTCATTTAACTAGCAAATTAATTTATGTTTTGAGACAAGGTCCTTCTGGGCTAGCCTAGAACTCGCTATGTAGACTAGGTTGGCCTTGAACTCACAGAGATCCTCCTGCCTCTGGAGTGGTGGGATTTAAGGCACATGCCATCACACCTATCTGTATTGTTTATTTTTTGAGACAGTGTCTTAGGCTGGGGGTGGAGCTCAGTTGGTGAGTGCTGGTCTCTTTGTAGCTGACATGAACAAGGCCCTGGCTTGGTCTCCATCACTTCATATACCAGGCATTGTTGTCCATGCTATTATCCTAGACTTGGGAGGTAGAGGCAGGAGGATCAGGAGTTCAAGGTCATCCTCAGCTATAAATCGTTTGAAACGACCCTGGGATACTGGCATTGTAGCATCTCCAAGGTTAAGGACAGCATAAGCTACATATTGAGACTCTATCTCAAAAACTAACTAACTAGTGAAAATGGCTAGTTTATAGTTAGTTTTTGTTGTATACGGCTTTGTTGGGCACCTTGAGATGCTGGGTGTGAAGACAGTCAGGTGTTACTTGGGTCACGGCTGGGTGTGCTTGGCTGTCCACGCAGCATTTGGGAATGAGAGTCTCTTCTTCCTGAAGCCATAGCCAGGAAGCCCAGCAGCCAACCTCTCTCCTTTCCTGTCACCATGCCCTAGGAGGCTGGTGGACCTGCCTGAAACAGTCATTCCCTATGGACTTGGCTTGCCACCTCCTGTCCTGGGCCCAGGCTGGTGTCCTCACCTGTACTGAGTTCTCTCTACGGTTACTGGCCACATCCCCGGGGTTGTCTTTGGCCAAGGCAGTTAGGATATAGTGGTCCTTCTTCTCTCGGTCCAGAGAGGACAGCACATAGATGTCACCCTAGTCGGAGGAGAGTTTCAGGTGATTCATCAATTGACATGTTTACTGAACATCTACTATGGCAGATACTGTCAAGTCTGTATTAGACCTGAGAGGAGCATAGTCTCTATGGTGTCCTCCTTGTGTACTCTGCTCGACCCTCATACCAATTCTATGTGAATGAGTGACTAGCCCAGGCTGAGCCAGCTGCCTGCCTAGCATTGAGTATGTTTTCTGAGAACAGTCACTGTTCTTTTTTTTTTTTTTTTTGGTTTTTCGTGACAGGGTTTCTCTTAGCGTGGCTGTCCTGGAACTCACTTTGTAGACCAGGCTGCCTCGAACTCAGAAATCCGCCTGCTTGCCAAGTGCTGGATAAAGGCTGCGCACCACCGCCGGTACAGTCACTGTTCTTAATGCCAGGCCCCATGCTTGAGTGCTCAGCTTGCAGGAGTAAAACCTCCTGAAGGGAACTGTGCAGAGGGACACAGAGGGCAAGGAACCTCAATTCTAAGAACTGCGGAAGGCTCTGCGGACACTCCTGCCTGTCGCAAAGCTGTCTCCTCACACTGGAAATTGCAGCTTCTGGATTAACAAGCAGACACCTGAATCACCAGCCCAGCTTTTCCTCCGAATTTCTACTCTCATGAAAGGCTGAGACCTATGGGGACTTGTGGGTCCCAACCTTTGGGGCACCCTTCCTCTTTCCACATTGACTATAGGACTATGCATACAGCAGGTGCTCAAACACTACACCCAATTCCACAGTGCTCCTCGGTCTCTTGCAACAGTCTCAAGAAGTGGCCCCCTGAACGTGTTTTGGGGCATGTCGCCAAAGGGCCAGTTCCTAAAGCTGGTGGCCTCTTTCTTCTATTTGTGGGTCACAGTCTTAACAACTTCTGGGACTCTGAGGAGAGTTAGCTTACTTAGCTAAAGAAGCCTGAGGTCTACAGATGTGTCAGGACCCAGAAACAGAGACTCCTGGGATGATTTTGGTAATGTTTCAGACCAGGACTCTGGGACCTCCCACTCCGGGCTCAGGCCCTCCCACTTCTGGGGTGTGTGTGTGTCAGGCCCTCCTACTCCCGGAGGGGTCAGGCCCTCCTACTCCGGAGTCAGGCCTTCCCACTCCGGGGTCAGCCTCTCCCACTCCCGGGGTCAGACCCTCCCACTCCCGGGGTCAGACCCTCCCACTCCCGGGGTCAGACCCTCCCACTCCCAGGGTCAGGCCCCCCCCACTGTCGTCTTACAGTGTTGGGGTTGATGGCGAACTTGCCCTCTCCATCCACCAGGCTGTACTCAATGAGGGCGAAGTTGCCCGAGTCGGCATCCGTAGCTGTAACCCTCAGGATGACGGTGCCCACAGCTACATCCTCAAAAACGGCCTCCTAGAGAGAGCGTGGGGTGGATGGGAAGAGGTGGGAGGGGGACAAAGGATGGGGGACAAGGAGGGGGAGAGAAGATGGCAGGGTCACCCTGGAGCCTATGCCCTGCCCAGGAATTCACCGATGCAGTGAGGCCCCAGGGCAACAGGTGACTTCTGTGCTCGGCATTTAGAAACCACACCAAAGACTCCAAGGAATAGAGATCCTGACCCCACGCTGGTCTGTCCACCTACCTGGTAGGAGGGCTGGTCAAAGATGGGGTTGTTGTCATTAATGTCTACAATTTCCAGGTAGACAGGGATCTCGGCTGCCCGGGGTGGGGACCCGTTGTCTGAGGCCCTCACAGTGAAGTTAAGCCAGTGCACTTCCTCGTAGTCCACCGTGCGGTTGGCAACGACCTTCCCTGAGACACAGAGGCGCCCAGGGCTGAGCTGTGGCCGCTCTCATCCTGGGCTCTCTAAGAGGGGGACACTTTACAGGGGAATGTGAATAGGTAGCTCTGCCCATGGCAGGACAGGCTGAGGAGGGACTGCCTGCCATCGTTGTCCTCCTCAACAAAGAGGTAAGAAAGCTTCCTGTACTCAGGTAAATGAATATTGATGATCCGTTCTGAGACACCTCCTCCTCTATGACCCTACTCCCAGGGGGGATGTGCTCACAGGAGCTTAGGTGGTAGAAAAGATGGTGGGGCCTGCTAAGGTAGTCCCAGCCAGGATTAGAAAATTCTATCCTCCACTGGGAGCATCTGAAAATGGCATGTCAACCATCTTGAATCATGCATAGGCTGCCAAAGGGCAGGGGCGGGGTTAGGGGTGGGGTGTGTCCCAATTAGATGTTGGTAAATGAGCCACAGTTCCGCAGAGCCTAAATAGGCATGGATATACATGGAGATCCATCAGGTACCTGCTGAAGAGTCTTCAAGCTGGACATAGCCTGGGGGGGTGAGGTCCAGCAGGGTGTAGGTGATCAGCCCATTGAGGCCTTTGTCAGGATCAACGGCTGCCACAGCGATGAGCGTCGTGCCTGGGGTGGCCCCCTCCAGGACCCGCTCTGTGTAGTAGGTGATCCCGAAGGGCTTGAACTGCGGCGTGTTGTCATTGACATCCAGGATGTTGACCGTGAGCTTGGCTGGGGTGGGAGTTAATATCAGAGATGGACACCAGTGTCTCACCCCATGCCTGCTGCTCCCCACCGAGCTCTGCGGGTCTTCCTTCCCCCTCAGAGCCTAGGGGTTCCAAGCTCAGTGGCTAGCAATGTCTTATACTATCTATCTTATTTTATGTGTGTGTGATATTTATGCTTATGAGCGTGCGATCAAGTGTGTGTGTGTGTGTGTGTGTGTGTGTGCATGTGTGGGGAGGGCAGGGGTCAACCTCAGTTGCTCTTCCTTGGTTCCATCACTTGCCTGAAACTCACCAAGTAGGCTAAACTGACTGGTCATAAGAATCCAGGCAGCTGCCGGCAGTGGTGGCGCACGCCTTTAATCCCAGCACTTGGGAGGCAGAGGCAGGCGGATTTCTGAGTTCGAGGCCAGCCTGGTCTACAGAGTGAGTTCCAGGACAGCCAGGCTACACAGAGAAACCCTGTCTCGAAAAACCAAAAAAAAAAAAAGAATCCAGGCAGCTGCCTGCCTCCACCTCCCCAGTCGTGGGATGTTTGACTGTGCCTGGAATTTTTATGTGGTTGTCTGAGCTTGGGTCAGACTTGGGTCCTCATGCCTTTAAGACAAGCACTTTACCAATGGAGCTATCTCTGCCAAGAATCTGTCCCAACTCTGAGACTGTAACCCGTGACCTTTCTCTCTGATCTGGTCATCTCTCTATCACAAGAAGAGGGACTTGTATTCTACCAATGGGCTGGGTAACTCTGATGGAACCTGTGGTCCTTCCGGGGCCACAGTTTCCTGACAGACTTTGAGAGTTGGGATGAAGATGGCTTCAGACCTTTTCTCTGATCCAGCTTTCTTTCTCTAGCCCTAGGAGTGGTCCCCTCAGCATAAGCAGCCTGAGCCTGTGACCTTAAAATCTCATGTCATATAAGAGATAAACAAGTATGCACTTCCCTCTGAAAAACTTGGGTTTCTGGGCTGGGAAGATAAGCAGCCAGTGTCTGCCAGGCTCACGCTACCCCAACAATGGTCCTTCTCTTATGTCAGTAGGCACTAGAGACTACTCCATCCCTACACTCTCCCGCTGCCCCCTCTGCGTACCTTCCCAATCCAGCCCATAATATCCTAGAAGACATGGCACTTGCCCCCTTCTCTGTCATTGAGCCCGGGCCACTGTGGTCTGCGGCCCTGAGTTCCCTTCTTTTGCTCTTGACTTCCTGTCCCAACCCTACTGTTTCCTATTAGATCCTTATCAGAGGACAGTTCCTGTCTCTGGCTCTACCCACACCCTAGATTGCACTATTATTCTCTGCCACCTCACCTCCTACTGGTCCCCTCTCAGCTCTGATTTTCCTCCCCCTTCAGAGTCTAAGGGTACAGATCCCACACACTTAGGGTTACAGTCACCCTGAGTGTGAAGGCGGCTGTCACTTTTCTAAAGTAGCCTGACTGAACTCCTCAGTAGCCCTGGCAGCTGAGTCCTGAAATTCCCCCAGTAGGACCAGGCTTGTACTAACTCTTACCCCACCCCAGCCCTTGAATGGCTCTAAGTGACCAATAAGAGATGCCACCAGGGAGTCTTACCATTTGGCACACTGACAGAACGCTCTGGGAGGTCGCTGGCATTGTCAATTACTGAGAGGGTGACCTCATAGGTAGCAACCAGCTCTCTGTTCAGAGGGGACTTCACCATCACAGACCCTATGGGTGAGACCAAGTCAGATTCAGACAGTAGGTAACCCTCTGGAATCTGTGCTTCTCTGAGCTCTCGCTGCTCTGCACCCCCACCCTGACAGCACTAGTCCTTGACCGAGCTGGAGCCTATCTCTCGGTCCTTCATCCGATGCTGGTAACCTTGGGCAAGCTGTCAGTCCTCTGTTTCCTCATTTACAAAAGGGTGGGACCTATAACAACATGTCAGGGGCTCCAGAGAATCAGAAAAATTACAGGGGATTCCATCAATGGAGCACTCAGAACTTTGCCTGGCAGATACAAACAAAGCACTGTGTGATTAAAAAAAAAAAATAATAAAAACAGCAGTGTGCTTGTATTCCACAACACTGTGAATGTTCTCAGTACTACTGAAGAAGACACTAAAAAAATGGCTGAGCTGATCCAGGCCCAGAAGCACACAGAGCTACAGCCTCAGCCATGGAGGCTGAGGCAGGAGGCCAGCCTGGGCTACAAAGCAAGACCGTATCTCAAAAACCTAAACCAGGCTGAGCATGGTAGCGTGTATGTCTGGAATGGCAGCTACTCCAAAAAGTAAAACAGGGCTGGAGAGTTGACTCTGTGGTTAAGAGCACTGGCTGCTTTTCCAGAGGACCTGGTTTTATACCCAGCACACGCACATGGTGGCTCATAACCATCTGTAACTCCAGTTCCAGGGGATTAAGCATGTTCTTCTGGCTTCCATGAGTACTGTGTGCACAAGATACACAGACATACATGCAAGTAAAACACCAGTACACATCAAACAAAAATGAAAAAAAAAAAACAAATTAAGAAATTAAGTCAGCCGGGCGTGGTGGCGCACGGCCTTTTAATCCCAGCACTTGGAGGCAGAGCAGGCGGATTTCTGAGTTCGAGGCAGCCTGGTCTACCGAGCAAGTTCCAGGACAGCCCGACTACACAGAGAAACCCTGTCTCGAAAAACCAAAAAAAAAAAAAAAAAAAGAAATTAAGTCATTAATTTTTAAAAATGAAACACAGGAGGGTGGTGAGTCCAAGACATCTTAAGTAAGACCCTGTCTTAAAATAAAAAATAAATATAGAAATGGGGCTGGGGAGACAGTGTGCTAATGGAGCCCTTGTCTAGCTTACAAAGGAAAGGGCCTTGTCAGTACCCAGTACCAGCAAAAAACGAAAGAAATTAAGATGGTCTATTTTGTTCTATGTCACAGTTTTACAAATGCTTGTATCTAGGAAGATCTCATGGCAGCTGGAACCTGCTGAGGGACAACTACCCTCAAGGGACAATCTGGAGACTCCAGGTGTGGCCCTTTGTCCTGACTAAACAGGGTGTGACATGGTTGCAAAACAGAAATATCCATTTATGTTGATGACAACAGTTTCCCTCTCTTCCCTGGTAACTCCATAAACCAGAGAGGAAGTCTCCTATTGGCCAGTCTGCTGGAGCCTCTCTTCTCCCTGCCTGATGGTGCCTGTGGGGGCTCCTCTGGTATCCCCTCCTCATTGGCCCTAGACCAAGACCGCCTTCTCCCTCTTAGGTACCAAAGTCTTAGGATATCCTTCCCCCTGGCAGAGCCCCTGCTGGGTTGCTGTCCTCCACAGGTCCCCAGCCATGGGTGGTCACTTACCCTGAGTGGCCGCCTCCTCCTCCTCCTCCTCTTCCTACTCTCGCTCCCCGTGCACCGGGCTGGGGAGCGAGGTTGGGGAGAGGGCAGCTGCGTTCAGTCTGCAAAGGCTGGGCACGGCCTGAGCCGGCCCCCAGGGCAGGAAGGGTGGGGTGTGAGGCATGGAAGGAGGCAATGGGGTGAAGCAGAGAAGAGATGAAGTGTGGGGTGACAGAACAGAGCTCAAACCTGTAGGCCTGCCAGCCGTGAGGGAGAAAGAGAGGGTTAACATTGGTTAGTTCAGGGTGCAGCGAGGAGGAGGGACAGGATGGGTGGGACGTGTGGGGTGAGGAGGGGGCTGCAGGACTCAGCTGGCCAGGGCAAGAGGGAGAAGGGGATGAGAACGCAGTTGGAGGATCCGGGAAGAAGGGTAGGAAAACCGAGCAAGGGAGCTGAGGGCCATGAGGAAGGTAGACAGAGTAGACACTGGAAAGGAAAACAGAGAGAGAGAGAAAATCAGTGGACGGCAGCAGGGGAGCAAGGAAGAGAAAAGCTGGGGAGCCTCCGTATCCAGGGACGCAGGGCTGGGTGGCTCTCCAATGGGCCTGACTGACTAGCGGGGACCCTCTTGGAGCTGGCCCAGGCTACACAATTCTATCAACTTCTCCCAGGGCTCGTGGGCTAGCTTTCTTTTGGGTCACAGATGCGGGTGAGATTAATCCAACTCTGGTTCACTGCATGCTATGACTGTTGGCGTTTCTTTGGTTTTAGTATTCCTGTTTCCTACCATTCCAGCCAGCACTTACGCTGAACACATCCCTCCCTCGATGGCCGTGTGCCCAGCCAGTGGCTCACTGATGCCACAGTGTGTGCCCACGACTTTTTACCCTCTATGCTGCTAGGTCCTGGGATCTAAATGTACCCTGTGTTTGACTGCTGTCAGCTGGGGACCCTGGTCTGGACTCCATCGTAATGCAAGAATTCCAATGTCCCCATGCTATCCAGACAACGGTATATTGCTGTCTGCTGTCATCTGTGGAGCACCCACGCTGCTTCAGTCCATTTCTCTCAATGGTAAACATGTTTAGCATTTAGTCACCGTCATGCTAATTTTTAAGACACTCCTGTTAGACTCATGCCCCTCTCCAACTCCCAAAACCATTTAACTGTTGGACCAACAGCTAACGGCCAAAATTACCGTCAGCGGGATAAACAATGAGAGAAAATCGTGGTTCTGTTTTTATGATGGCGGAAGAAGATTATAAGGGCACGGATATAATTTGTAGAACATTTCAATGCCAATACACACTGATCAAAGGTGTTTGGCCAGATGTCCTTATTAAGGAAATGCATACGATAACAAGGTATTGTTTTCCGTTCAAATACAAACATTAAAAGTCTGTAAGGCCAGCGTGAATGTGCAGAGATGAACACTTCTGCCACACTGCAGGGTGAAGGAGCCAGAGAGGACGGGAGCAGTCAAGGGAGGTGGAAGACGGAGGTGGGGGCCTGGTGCAGAGGAGCAAGGAAGGGAGGAGGGATGGAGACACATCCGTAGAGGAAAAGACCACAAGAGCACAAAGACAGAGCAAGAGGAAGAAGACGGGGGACGAGTGAGGGAGGAGGGAGCAGGGACTCTGGGTTTGGGTCAGGAGAGGGTGGTAGACGGTAGCTACCTCGTACCTGTATTGATATTCACAGCAAAGGCGTCTTCCTGGTCAGGCACCAGGCGGTCAGTGTCATCCTTGGCCACAATGCTGAGGATGTGATACTCCAGTTTGGGGTTGAGGTCGAGGTCGATAGCAGTGACGTTGGCAATGACAGTGCCTGGCTCTGCAGATTCCAGCACGCTCACTGTCTGGATAGGGTTGAGGAACTCGGGGCGGGAGTCATTGATGTCATCGATCAGGATGGTGACAGTGGCTGTGCCCGACAAGGGAAACGGTGCCCGGTCCGTGGCCACCACCGTCAGCCTGTAGGACTCCTGCTCTTCTCTGTCGATGGTGGCATTACCAACACGGATGACTCCCGTGGTTGGGTGGATGAGGAAGCGGTCCTGAGCCCCGGCCTCTATTCGGTACACCAGCTCGCCATTGAGGCCGCTGTCCTCATCCGTGGCTGTGACTTGAAGGACTGAGAATCCTGTGGGAAGCAGGAAGTGGGGAGCGGGTGAGTATTTAGGGCTCTTCTAGAAAGATCTATCAGGACTTTCTGTTCATTGTGTGCAGTGTATGTGTACCTGTGTGTGTGCAGATATACATGCCCTGCACACAGGGGCCACAGGAGGATGCCAGGCACCTTCTGTCAATTCTTGTCTTATTTCTATGAGACAGAATCTCTCAGTGAACCTGGAGCTAGACTGGTACCCAGTAAACCCCAGTGATCCTCCTGTCTCCGCCCTCCATGATGTACCCACAGCTATACCAGCATTGCTTGTGGGTGTGAGATTTGAGCGCAGATCCCTGGAACTATCTCTCCACAGCCTAAAACCCTTTGTTGATAGCGCAAAAGAGACCTCTCCTCACCACAGTCTTGCTGGAAAGCACCAGAGTGATGACCTTATGATTCAGAATAATCTTTATTTATTTATTATTTATTTATTTTATTTATTTATATTTTTGGTTTTTCAAGACAGGGTTTCTCTGTGTAGCCCTGGCTGTCCTAGAACTCACTCTGTAGACCAGGCTGGCCTCGAACTCAGAGATCCGCCTGCCTCTGCCTCCCAAGTGCTGGGATTAAAGGCGTATGCCACTGCTGCCCGGCTATGTTTCAGAATATTCTAACTCGGGTAGGCAACTTTTAGAACAAAACTTACCTCTCCCCCTCCAGTAAGCTAGATTACTGTGAGAATGAGTCTGAATCTATGCTGATTTAATAAAATCCACCAGGCTTAGATGGACATCACTATGTATTCCCACTTGTAATACTAGCACTTGAGAGGCTGAGGCAGGAGGACTACTGTGAGCTCAAGAGCCACTTAGGCTATGTATTGAGTTTGAAGTTAGCCTGGGCTACATTTCAGGATATCCTGGGCTATGGTTTTGAGAACCTATCTCAAAGTAACGACGACAATGATAATAAGTAGATGTCCTTCAGCCGGGCGGTGGTGGCGCACGCCTTTAATCTCAGCACTTGAGAGGCAGAGGCAGGAGGGTTTCTGAGTTCGAGGCCAGCCTCGTTTACAGAGTGAGTTCCAGGACAGCCAGGGCTACACAGAGAAACCCTGTCTCAAAAAACCAAAAAAAAAAAAAAAAAAAAAAAGGGTTGCCTTGGTCATGGTGTCTATTTACAGCAATGGAAACCCTAAAACAGATAGAATGTTCTTGATCATTACAGCACACCAAGATTCTGAGAAGGAACACCCAGTCTTCCGATACCTTCCTACTCCAGTCCTCACTTTCTTTTAGAGCATTCTGGGTCCATCCAAGCCTCTAACCCTCACCCTCTACCTATCAGCTCCTGCTAGTGCAGTAGAGTCTAGGCCTGACCCTTGTTACCTGGTGGGCAGTTCTCCAGCAGGTGGACGGTGTAAGCAGGGGGACTGAAGGTGGGCCAGTTGTCATTGTCATCCAGGATAGTGATGAACAGGTGGGCTGTGCCATTGAGTTGTCCAATGTCCTCAGCCAACAGCAGCAGCTCCAGGAACGGGGGCGAGAAGGCCTCCCGGTCAATGACGGCCCCAGCCCTCACAGTCACCACACCTGGCATCCGGTACCGCCAGCCAGGAAGATGCACAGGGAAAGGGATACAGTTGGCAAACGGAACAAGAGCCACCATAGCAGAAACAGGGAGGAAAGACACTTCATTTCCTGATGGTTCAGTAACCTCACATCCCAGAACACCCATGTTTGCCATAGTTGTCCCTCCGTGGTGGTCTCTGCAAGTTTCAGGGGTCCTGTCTACTGAGAGCAACCAGGGCAGAGGACTGACCTGCTCCATGGGGGACATGCTTCCTAAATATCCCTGTCACCAAACTGGCCCCCTGTCCTGAACAAACTGCTGTGACATGGCTCCTGGGGACGGGAGCTGTTTGCTTGGGCTGAGAGTCTATGCAGAAAACTCTTGCCTCTACTGTTCTTCTGGGGTCCTTCCATAGAGACTCTGGGGTCCTAATCCAGTTACAATGTGGAATGTGGGTTACAGTCAGTGGAATTCCAGAAGAGCCTGGGCCCATACTAAGGAGGAACCCTAGAACAGTGGTTCTCAACTTTCTTAATGCTGCAGCCTAACACCGTTCCTCATGGTGTGATGACCCCCTTCCCCAGTCATAAAATTATTTTCATTGCTGCCTCATAACTGTAATTTTGCTACCGTTCTAAATCATGATGTAAATGGCAGGATTTCTGATGGCCATGAAAGGGGGTCGCGACCCACAGGTTGAGAACCACCGCGCAAGACCCAAGCCTGGGCCAGTCCCACCACAGAATTGGCTTGTACACTGCTGCCCAGCCCTCACCTGTGCTGTTGTCAATAACAAAGAGGTCACTGTGGGCGCCCAGGAGCTGATACGTGACCACAGCGTACACATCTTCGTCAGCATCCAGGGCCAAGATAGGCCCATTGAGCACAGTGAGGGGTGTCCCTGAGCCAGAGGAGAGGAGTCACCACGAGCCAGCCTGGTCCCCGCCCTCCCCCCTCCCTGTCCGTGTCCCCATGACCATGGCTGACGATGGATGAGAGGGGAAGGCGGGGAGGTGGGCAGGGAGGGGTAGGGAGGCCCTGGGGTGGGCCTGCGGCAGCCTTGGCAGACTGAACGCAGATGCCTGGGAGCAGCCACAAAGCTCTGCTGGGGAGAAAACACAAGAGCGGTGAGCAAGCCCCTCCGGCCTGCCTGGAGCTATGCCTGCTTCCCAGCAGCCTTTGAGGCTGGCCACTCCGCTGGAGGATCTAGGGGGCTCCCTGGTGTCCCTTCCATGTGTGTGTGTCGTCTGTCCATATGCATGTAGACGTCGCTCTATTATCAGGTCTGACTGTACATGGCTTTATATACGCTCATGTATGTGTATGTGTATGTGTATGGGCCTCTGAGATCACATGGTAGTGATTGAATGCACACAGGGCACTTCGAGTTTAGGATGCTCCAGCTGTGCTCTTGTCTGTGTGTCTCTCTCTGTTGGTAGGCACACTTGACAGTGCAGGAAGTACATCATAGGGCCACCCACGTGCCTACCCGTGTCTGTGCACACCTGTAACTCCACACACCCGCCTCGATGTGGCAGTGTACGGTGAATGCGCCGATGTGCACACCCGGCAGATTTCAAAGTCAAATCCACACAGAGGTGACATCCATCAGAGACAGTACTATCTGGCTTATCTCTTTCTAAGTCAAAAATCAACGACTGGGGACTTGGGACTCGGGGTGGGGGTAGAGAAGGGTGTGAGGACCTCCCACAGGCATCCAAGGGAGCAAGGTTAATTAGTGTTGTGTGGGGGCAATGGCTAGGCTGCCTATGCAGGATTCTTGAGCCCCGCTTCTAATGGCAGATCCCAGGATTTCTACCCTACAGGGCTGCGGGGCAGGAAAGGTGAGTTCATCTCTGTCCCGGGCACCCTTTTTACCTTGAATTCCTCTCTTAAGGCTACAGTGAGGCTGCTTTCAGATCACTCCAGGGTGATCAGTATCAATGACAACTCTTATCTCTCCCAAACAGACCTGTGGCCTCTGCGGCAGCCCTAGCCCCCAGCCTCGGGGCTGCACCCTCCCCTCTGAATCCGCTGGGTTCTATGTCCAGCTATGCCACCAGGCACACAGGGCATCCCTGACACCTGAGCCCCAGTGTGTCTGCCCATATAATAGGAGCACCTACCAGCAGGAGAGTTCTCCATCACCTCGGCCTGGTACGTGCCCTCAGTGAAGAGGGGATGGTTGTCATTTTCATCGGCCAGAGAGACCAGCAGTAAGTCAAAATCCTGTGGTGGGCAGAAGAGTGAGAAGGCTCAATGCTGTGCAATCGAAGGGGACCGTGCTCAGAGATGGGGGGATTGAAAGCAGGGATCAGGAGGTCAAGTGCCATCTCGCTGGCCACTCACTGGGTGAGCTTCGCTGGCCTGTCTCCACCTTCCTCTCTGATCAACAGGAATCTTAACTCTTTTATGGGAATGGTGTGTGGTCACGGGCCAGTGTGGGTGAGAAGGGTACTTAGCCACACCACGCTGCCTACAGATGGAGGATTTTAGGTGGGAAGGTGAGTCTCAGCTTTCAGACCTTCATGTCTGATTGATGTTAGCCCAAGTTTACCCATGCTCTCATACAGAACTGCGGCTCAGACCATGCATCCTCTCCTGGGGCTCCTAAATACGACTCTGCGGTCCTCAGATGAAGACACGAGATAGTAACCTGTGCCTCAAAGCCCCGGGATGCACTTCGATGTAAGACAGCACCATAGAAGCCTCATCGGACAAGTGACTCATTATATTTAGGGAAATGAAGGGAACAGGAATATTTTATCGCACTGCTAGCTGATTCTCCTGTCCCCGTGGTCTACTTGTTTACTATCCCAACCAACACCCCTCATCACAACCAACACAATTGCCACCAGTGCCACAGACACTGTGGACACAGCGGATCAACCTTCCGCACTTCTGTGAAATTTATAAAAGTTACAGTAGGGATCGTATAAGAAAGGGCTCCCTGAGATGGCTGTCACTGGGACTGCTTTCCATGCCAACAGAGAGCCCTGTTCAAGAACAGCAAACTACAGCTCATTCTGAGTGAACAGAGATGTAAAAATGCTCAGCAAAACACCTGCAAGCCTCAGAGAGAGACACATCCAGGTGATTGGCAAAATCAAGGTGGTTTCATTCCAAAGATGACAGGATGGTTCAATAGACACTAACTAGCAAATGTAATTCATCACATAAGTGGACCCAGAGCCATAAATCACACAGGCATCTCAACAGATACGGATCTGACAAGATTGGCATCCCTTCACAATAAAATCAAGCATCTCATCAAGAATATGAAGGGCTCCGCAGGGGACTGTAGGCAGAGGTGGGGATGGCATTTCCTTCGTTGGTGTAGCCACTGAGAAGTTGCTCGTGCTCCACTACAGAGTCCAGATGGGGAAACTGAGGCATTGAGAAAGCCGTGTGCCAACACAGGCACTTATCTGGTCAGGAGCAGCTCTGAGGCACAGGATCCTAGCACGACACCAGGAGCAGTAAGAACAGACTGACTCCAACCGGACAGGGACTGTCAGGTAGCCATCACTGCCTATCAGTAAGGAGCCTGTGTGCTTGATATCTGAAGGACACTGTAGCCCGCCCTCCCGCTTCAGGACCTCCAAGTGCAGGTCTGAGTCCTATGTGTGCACACGCGTCTGGGGTTTGGTAAAGAACGGTCATCTGGCATCCAATGGGTGTTGGCCCTGGGTCAGGCTCAGTACTGACTCAGGGATGCAAGTTTGTGGAAGAGAAAAGGGAGGCTGGGGAGAAAATGGATCAGCTCAAGCACATACCCGTGGACAGGAGAACTGAGACCTGAAGCCAGTGCTTACTAAGGCAGATGTGTGCCTCTAAGCCTGTGGCAGGCTGCCACGGGCTCACCAGGGGAGGGGTGTGTGTGTGTGCACACGAGCATTCGTGTGTGCTTGTATGTATGTGTGCTTGAGCACCCATTCTCACTCTTACAAGCACTCTGTCACACTTGGCCTTGGCCTCCCCTCGCCCCTCTGCCCCCCATCTCCTCTCCCTTCCCCCCTTTACCCGATCCACCCTCAGTCTCCTGCAGCCTTACCTTCCTGGCTATGCGTGGGTTCTCCGGATTGTCCTTCACAGAAACAGTCAGCCTGTACTCTGGGATGCGCTCTCGGTCCAGGGGCCGGTTGACAGTGACGATCCCTGTCTGGGATGTGCCTGACTGGTTAGATGAGCAGGCATCCCCCACCCCACCCCCTCACCCCAGCCACCCATTCTCCGACCAGACCACACAGTTCCTAGGCGGCTCGAAGTACCTTCCCCAAAGTACCTAAGAGATAAGGGTCAAAGGTGCGCACCAGGATCTTTGCAAGGAGTTGGTTAGTTAGTGATGACTAAGTTCTGGGCAAACCCAAAAGAAGAGACCTTAGGGTCAACAGTCTACAGACACTCCAAGAGGCCAGGAGAGAAATTCAGGTGCACTTAAGTATGGTTCAAGTATCTTACAGTTTAGGGTCCATGTGCGCCCAGGAGGCTTTGGGGGTTGGGTTAAGGGAGTGGTTGATGGATACCAGAAAACAGCTGCTCAACAAAACCAAAGGGGGCTCGCTGACTGGGACCGAGTTTCTGTACTGTATAACCGCAATCCACATCAGCAGTGCTGGATCAGGGCAAGTGTGCTAATTAATGCACCCATAACCAAAGGACTGGTTGACTGAAGAACTTGGTTGTTTCTAACACCTCCCTCTTGTTTAATTAAGGTGGATGGCACTCCTCCACTGGCTGGAATTCCCACAACCTGTCTGGCTCTAGGAGCTGGCTTATTTTGAGCAGATTTGTCATTATACTTGGTTGCTTTACTTTAATTTTTAGACAGGGTCTCTTACGGCACAGACTGACTTCGAACCATGGAACCATGATGACCCGGAATTGCTAGTCTCTCTGCTGCATCTCAAGAGCTAGGATTATAGATACAACACTGCATCCAGCTTATGTTTGCTTCTTTTGATTCAGGGTTTGTAGGAATTCCAGACTAATCGTGAACTCACAGCAATCCTCCTGCTCAGCCTCTAAAAGGCTGGCCAGGAGCTGGGTGTGCCCTACCACTCATGGATTCGGATTAACTTTAGAAGTGCTGCTCCTGCTTTGGGGTTCCAGTTTCTTCACTGCCACAGAGAAGTCTCTGCTCCAGTCTAGAACCCAGAGCTCTTCAATGGGCCTGCGGTAGGAAGAGCTGGGGAGGCCTAGGCAGATCCGAACCTACCGTGGAATTGATGAAGAAGGCCCGCTCTCGGTTGCCAGCAGTGATGTTAAAGGTGAGGAGGGCATTGCAGCCGCTGTCAGCATCACTGGCCAGGATGTGGGCAACGAAGCTGGAGACAGGGCTGTTCTCACTGATGGTGACGTTCATGGGAAGATTCAACAGCACCGGGTCGTTGTCATTGATGTCCAACACTCGGATTCCCACCAGCATCTGGGGGATGGGGAGGGAGAGTCAGGGGTGGATGTGACTGAAGAGGAGGGGACAGAGACAGAGCAAAGGTAGCAAAGACATTGAGAGAGGTTGTGGAAGAAGAGGAAGATGAAGGATGAAAAGAAGCCAATGGAAGGTGAGGGGAGGACAGGTCTGAGCCTGGGGCAGATGTCAGAAGGAAAGACAGCCCCTTGAGCAGGTATTATGAGAGGAGTGCTCTGGAGAGCCAAGTTTCCCCTGGAGAGCCAAGGTTCCCCGAGAGCCGAGTTTCCCCAAAACGCTAAGGCACCTCTGGTTTCTCTGGGCTAAGAGAGACGATGTTTACAGGTGTTCAGTGTACCTCAAGGGATGCCATGGAGCTAGACCAGACTCACCGTGGAGCTGAGTGGCGGCACTCCCCTGTCCCGGGCACAGATAGTCAGATTGTAGAAGGCAATGGTCTCCCGGTCCAACTCTATATCCTTTCGGACTCTCAGCACACCCTCCACAGGAGAGATCACAAACTCCCCTGGAAGCCACCAGAATAGGCCTGAGTTAGCTGGTCCTGACAGAGAGCTCCCTCCCTCCAGCCTGCCATCCTCATGATATCAGGAGCAGCTGAGGCACATGTCATCCTGGCGCTTTATGGGCATAATGGGCAAGTGGCAACTCCTGGCCAGTCAGTTTCCCCTGTGGCCTGGAGCTGGCCAGAGGTGACCCAGGTGTGGTGGGTGTGTTGAAAAGTAGGGGTGGGGAGGAAACCTTTGTTTCTGTCTGTTTTGAGGAAGAGTTTCACATAGTCCAGGCTGACCCTGAACTCCTTACCCTTATGCCTCCGTGCTCCAAGTGTTAGGATTCCAGCAATATGCCGTTGTCCCTGGGTTACGGGACTGCTCCCTACACGACACACTCTTCCTGACTGTTGTGGTTAGAAACGTACTAATAAAGGTATTAGGCACTTTGCAAAGTGTGTTCTAGACAGGTAGTAAAAGAACTCAAGGTATCTGGGGGCCAAAGCAACCACTGGGCGACCTCACAGCAGAGTGTCACGCAACTGTCTATGCTGGCTGTCCACCACTATAACCAAAGGAAAGCGCTGTGGCCTGTCCTTTGCTTTCTGCAAATAACACCATCAGCCTAGCATAACTGGCTGTTTGCCTCTCCTTAGGAGTCCATATTTCCTTTCGATATGTGCTTTCTTTCCATGATGGAACTTCCTCCCTTGGGGTAGGGACATGGCTGAGAAGTTGAAGTACTTGCCATGCAAGAATGAGGACCAGAGTTTGGATCCCCAGGAACCCATCTGAAGGCCAAGATATCAAGTCCTCCCACTCATAACTCTGGTCTCAGAAAGCAGAGAGAGATGATCCCCAGGACAGCGAATTCTGGGTTTAGTGAGAGACCCTGACTCAGTGAGTAAGGTGGAGGAGGGTAAGGATGATTCCTGAGATTAACTGCAAACCTTTACATACACACACACACACACACACACACACACACACACACACCGTGCACGAGCGCACGCATGCACGCACACACGCACCATGCAAGCATGCTTGTACCCACGCACAATGGAGAGGGGAAACCCCTCCCAATTCCTTTGTCTTATTTCTGAATTCTTCAGTAGAGATAAGAACCTGGAATCCTTGGGCCGAGCTAGATCTCTCAGCCAGCTGTCTCTAGTCTCCCCAGCCTGCACCAATGGCAAATGTGACTGCCCAGGTCTTGTGAGAAAAGACAGTACCCTAGGGCCATCTCCACCATATAGGATGCTGCTCTTGTGAGCGCCAAGCAGCAGGTTAGCAGGATGAGGAACCCTGGTTGGTTCCTTTGTGGAGCCCCAGTTGGAACACAGGGTGACATCTTCCAGGCCTGTGGCAACATGAGTGTGTTAATGACAAACTCAGGCTTGAATCCCTGGGGTTCAGAGGCTTTCTAGATAATACCCCTCAGGGCTGATGGGGTAAATTTGAGAGACAGAAGACAGGATGTGAGGGAGTCCTCTGTGGAGGATGGAAAAGGGCTGGGGGCTCTGGCCATCGGTAAGGATATAAGGAGGGGTCACCTCTCCACATTTTTCCAGGGTCTGAGCTGGAGAGAAAGTTAACCTCATCTCTCCCCCTTTTTATTGAGACAGGCTCTCAGGCTATAGCCCAGGTTGGCCTAGAATTTGGGGCAATCCTCCTACCTCAGCCTCCTAAGTGCTAGAATACAAGTATGAACTTTTTCTGTTCCTCTTGGTACTTGGGGTCTGGGCCTAGAGCAAGGGACACAGCACAGAGGCTTGGCAAAGACAGAGGTTCAGACAACACGGTGGCTTCTGTTGTCTCTCTCACATCCCAGGACACTAACTCAGGTACCCAGCTTCAGCCACCAGAGCTCCCGTGCCCACCTGCAGCTGGGACTTCCTGACGGCTTTTCCGCTCCCAGGCTCCCGGAGCACCCTGGCCCTCCCTGAGTAGGGGTGAGGAAGTTGTAGAGGCAGGATTTCCTGTGCCCAAGGCTCCAAGGCCTCCAAAGCATGGGGATTCCCTTTCTTGGGGTTTCCCAGTCTGTTGACACCCTGATATGTGCTGGCAAATAGCTCCCCTCCACAAAGGCAGGGAAGACCTGATTACAATGGAAGGCTTCTGGGAGCAGGTTGTAGTGGTGGTGGAACCCTGGCTAGACACCCTCCCCCAACATTTACATATAAGTCTTTTCAGCAACTTCCCTTGGCCAGAACTCCTGATATCCTGCCCCCCCCCAACCCGGGATCCTCTATACTTAGAGACAGGAGACCACAACCTTCAGTCCAGTTGTGTCTGGTCTACAGCTGGATTCTTCCCAAGTCTTGCCTTGATTGTCCCATCTGGAAAGTGGGCTCACAGGCAGGAGTTCCCTTGGGTTGGGCTGATCACAAAGTAACTCTTGATACGGGAGGGACATCCTAAAAGAAGCCCAGGTGCTCCTAGAGGACTAGGAGCTTGCAAAGCAGATACAGAGCTGGGAAGGGATCCCAGAGTGGCTTGGCCAGAATGGGTAGCTGGAAGGTCCCAAGAAGGAAGCAAGATTGGTGGCAACAGCTTAAGTGGGGAGGGCATGTTTCCCTGGCTTTCTTTCCTACCCCACCCCGATAAGAACTGCTGGGGATGGCAGGTGCAAAAGTCCTGAGGTCTGAGCATCCGCATAGGCTCTCAAGGAGTTGCAGAAAGACTGTCTAGTGGGGATCTGAATAAGAGAAAGAGGCTGAAGAGATGATTTTTGTCTGGCTTTGAGGACCATTCAGAGGAGTAGGCATTTACTGAGTAAGGTAGACACCTCGGGGGCTTTGAGCATGGGACGGACGTGACATGACCGAGGTTTTAATGAGTTCATCGCATTCCTGTGCTTGGGGCCTTTTGGATGCGGGGATGGAACCAGACAAGTCATGGGAGAGCATAGCACAAACACTTGAGCTAGAGACTGGGAGGTGACCCAGGGAGCAGGCCCTGCAGGCTCAGGCGGCAGTGACCTTTGTGCTGAGTGGCCTGGGTGCCTCCCTTTATCTACTGATAAGAAACAGGTCTGAGGCAGAGCAGAGTGAATCTCTGTGCCAAGGCTTCAAGGCTCCAAAGCATGGGGATTCCCTTTCTTGGGGTTTCCAGTCCTGTTTGACACCCTGATATGTGCTGGCAAATAGCTCCCCTCCACAAAGGCAGGAGAAGACCTGATTACAATGGAAGGCTTCTGGGAGCAGAACTGCTGGGGATGGCAGGTGCAAAAGTCCTGAGGTCTGAGCATCCCCACAGGGGGTGGGGGTGGCGGTGAGAAAGAGTGTAAACCCAAGTCAAGTCACGTTGCTCCAAGAATGGCGGTACCCACCTCACTCAGTAAATACCAAGACCTCTTGATGGCATCCCTTCTTTCTCCTCCTTCTCTTGCTCAAGTTCTCACCACACACAGGGCCTTCCCCCAACCCTCCAACTCTATTATCCTACCAGGTATGCTTGGACCTCAGGACCTTCGTGCTTGCTGTTCTTTCTGAATACCTCTTCCCCCCCGTCCATCTGGCTTGTTTCTCTTCTACATCCCTTGGCACATGGCCAACACATAGTAGGTCCTCACGAACAGTCACAGAATGATTAATTAGAAAGGAGGATACTTTATAAATATTTGATGTATTCCTTTGTTCTTAAAAATTGGGGAGGCCTGCCATCCCAGAGTCCATGTGGGTGCCACACATAGTCTCTATACTTCCTTATTACAGCTTTTTGAAGCCTCTCCTCTTCCCCCTGTCCCGTGGGTTCTTTTGGTTGAATCCCTGAGTCTTTGAAATTCCTGCTCTAGCTAACAAAGTGTCTTGAGAGAAAGTGTTTTTCTAGCCTCCAGCCTCTGAGCTAGGCTGGCCACCATGAAGGCTGTGTAGGCTTTTTAGATTTTTAAAGACAAAGCCTCACTATGTAGCCTTGGCTGGCCTTGAACTCACACAGATCCACCAGCCTCTACCTCCTGAGTGCTGGAATTAAAGACATGGGCCACCATGCCCAGCCCTGTAGGCTTTTGTTGGGGGACACTGAGGTGTTTGGAGGAGCTCAGTGCTCCCCAAATGTATATCCTAGGTTCTGGGGTCCTGAGGTATGGTGGTGGGGATGCTTGCTTTCCTTCAGCTGAAGATTTCTCCAAGTATGAGATGGGTGTTTCCTGCCTATGCCTAGAGAGAGCTACGACCCTCTATGATCACTAGCCTATGTCCCAGAAGCCGTGGTGATAAAGGCAGGTAGGACTGAGGTCCACAGAGGACAAGGTCACACACTGGTAGATAGACTGGGTAAAGACTTCCCTCATCCCAGTCCCAAGCAGGTGAAGAGAGGTCCCTGGGCCACGCCCACCATAATGCAGCACAAGCCCCACTTACCCAGCGGGTCTCCATCCACAACACTGTACTCCACCTGCCCATTAGGACCAGAGTCCCGGTCATGGGCCAGGAATGTCCATACTCTGGGCCCTGGTTGGCCCTCGGTGACGTCAAATGGTCCTTCGTAGTCCCGAGGGAAAGTGGGCACGTTGTCATTGATGTCATTCACATTCACGAGCACCTGAGACAGTGAATAGCTTAGCCAGGGTTGGCCCCAGATGCCTGGAGAAACTCAGCAACTGCACCTTGTACTGGGTCTGGTGCTGGCACCCAGGGGCTAAAGGGAACATACAGTGTCATGGGTTGGAGGGTATTTAAACTATGCATGTGTAGGGCCTCTGGTCCATGTCCCCTCACCACACACCTTTGTGTGTGTGTGCTTTGGGTATATGTGTTTGTGTGTGTAGTTGTGTGTGTGCATGTGTATGTATGTGTCTCTATAGTTGTATATGTATATGTGTATAGTTGTGTGTGTATGTGTCTCTGTGTGTCTCTGTAGTTGTGTGTGTATGTGTGTGTTTATGTGTATGTGTCTCTGTGTCTCTCTGTAGTTGTGTGTGTGTCTGTGTCTCTGTGTCTCTGTAGTTGTGTGTGTGTCTGTGTCTCTGTGTCTCTGTAGTTGTGTATGTGTGTATAGTTGTGTGTGTATGTATGTATAGTTGTATATGTATGTGTCTCTGTAGTTATGTGTGCATGTGTGTATAGTTGTGTGCCTCTGTAGTTGTGTTTATATGTGCAGTTATGTGTGTGCCTCTGTAGTTGTGTGTATGTGAGTGTTTGTGTGTCTCTCTGTGTGTATGTGCCTATGTGTGTGTGTATGTGGTGCTGGGGACTGAACTCATGACCTTGTACATGATAGGCAAGTACTCTACTACTGACCTTCACCCCAGCTCCCCCTATCCCCTTTGACACAGGGTCTTCCTACATAGCCTTAGCTGGTCTTGAACCTCTAATTCCCTGTCTCTACTTTTCGTGTGTCTTTATAGGCATAACTGATTAACAATACCACCATGGGTTAACTCATCCTTATACTCTGGTCATCCCATGTGGTCCCATTTGCTCCTCCTATATCCTGAACCATAGCTTTCATTCACGAGGAAACAGAAGTTCAGGGAGGTTAAATGATTGGTCCAGAGTCACATAGCCAAAGAATGAAAGAGCAGAGATCTGAATCACTGTTAATTTGACCTGAAGACATGCTTTTCCCATGAAGGGGAAGAAGGCAGGGGTTTTCACTCATTTGCTAGACACAGTCATAGAGAAGCTCAGCGACATCCTCAAAGTAACACAGCAAGTCTAGATGAGCTGCCGAGATAAACAGGAGCCCTTGCCTGCAGGCATTTCCTCCCAACAGGAATTCCCCTTTTCCTTTCCCTTCCATCAGGAAGCCTCCTGGGTATTCTTTGTTTTCCTTCACTGCCACATTGGGGATATATTCCACTTACTGTGGTAGTAGAGGTAAGGCGGTGGGATAAGATGGGACACTGGTCCGTGGCAGTGACAATCAGGGTGTAGCGGCCATGACTGATCTCATAGTCTAGTTCCTTGGCAGCAGTAATGACACCCTGGGGACACAGAAAGTTCAAGGAGAGAGGATGATGATATAACTCTATGGTTATACCAAATAGACTCTGACATCCTAGCCACAATTGCTGTGTCTGTGCCCATGACAGACATCATTAATCAATCACAGCACCACTGAAGGCAATAGGTCTTACCCATCAAAGCTTCGCCCTTCATCCCCCATTCCCCCCCCTCCCGTCATTGGGCACTCCAGTTTCCTTCTAGGCTCTATGTTTGCTCCTTATACCCTATGAGATCACAAAACTTCCCATCATGCCCTGAAGAGGGGTTGCCCCCTCTCTGCCCCCTAGCTGCTGACCGTGTGCCTGCCGATTCGGAAGGTATTGATGATGTTGCCTGCCACGATGGCATAGGTGACAGTGCCATTCGGCCCCTCATCCAGGTCCAGTGCCTGGACGGTGATGAGGCTGGCGTTGACTGTTGCTGGGCCCTCGTCCAGCACCACCTCATAATGTGGCTGCTGGAACACAGGAGCGTTGTCATTCTCGTCCACAATAGTCACGTACACGTGAGTAGTGGCCTGGAGAGAAGAACATGGTCAGATGCCTTGGTCAGGAGGGATCAAGGTGGATCCAGCCTGCTGTTTTTTCTGGGTTTAAACTCACTCAGTGTGATCCAATGTAGAATCACATATAGGGAAGAGAAGAGGAGAGAATAGGTTGGAGAGGAAGTCACAGGCTGCTAGGAGAACATGCAGAGGCTTTGTTAAAACTAAGCTAGGTAACTATTTAGGGCAGGTTGGCACATGTATCAACATTTTTATGTCTATGCTCATGGTAGACATCACCAATCAATCATAACACTACAGACATCACCAATCAATCACAACACTGCTGAGGCCAGATGCAAGCTTGAAATCATTGTCAGCATAGTGACCTACCTAGTGATTAAAACTGGCATATAGCTAGCCATGGTGCTAAGCACCTGCAATTCCAACACTTGGGAAGGAGAGACAGGAGGATTGCTATAAATTCAAGGCCACTTTAGCCTACATAGTAAGACTGAGGTCAGTCATGATTTACATAGTGAGACACTGCTTCAAAGAAATTAGCCCCACAAACCCTCCAGGCACACGGGATGAACTCCAGTAACCTCCCCAATTCAGATCACTTTCAGATAAGTTTACAAGGGGCAAAAACATGATGTCCTCAGCCCAACATGTAAATAGTAATAAGAAAAATACAATCTATAGTACTTTAAAGAGGTAGGATATCAGGCTTGGGTGACTTCATGGTACGAATCTGTTGACCTCTGAAAAAGTCAAATCCCTAGGACATGACTTTGCTGCAAGAAGTTTCTGTGGTTCTGATTGACTGTCTCTAGCTGATGCTTGGACCATCAGACCGTGGATCATACTTAGCCAATCAGCACTCAGGAACATTTTGCGGATGGCTGTCTGGCTCTACATAACTGGGTGCTGTGGGGTTGGGGGGGGCGAGGTAAAGACAGCCTCCCTATGTGCTGGCATTCCCTGACTTCTATTTCTCTATCTTCTGCCTGGGAGGCTGCACTGTGGCCCACCCTGCCTGCAACCCTTGCTGCCTGCCTTCTAGGGTTGGCCAGTGGGGGTTCCTGGCAGAAGACAGGAGTAGGGGTGGAGGAAAGGGGGCGGCCTCCTTTTACCCCTCCTTTTATTTCTTACCGTAGCCCTGTCCTGGTTGGGGGGTGGGGAGGTCTCCTGCTGGAGACCCTCCAAGCTCTAGATCTTTCTGAGATCTAATAATATCACCTCCTTTGTGATGGCTAATATTGATCTTTGTCTTACCTGGGTTTCTGTTGCTGCAATTATGTGGGGGAGGAAGGGGTTTATTTGGCTTTCATTTCCCCAGCACAGTCATAGAAGGAAGTCAGGGCGGGAACTCGAGTGTGGTCATACATTTTTCTAAACATACACCTCTTGCCTTTGAAGAGACTGAACTTTTTTTTTTTAAGATTTAAAAAAATTTTTTTTTTTTTTTGTGAGTACACTGTAGCTGCCTTCAGACACACCAGAAGAGGGCATAGGATCCCATTACAGACGGTTGTGAGCCACTATGGGGTTCCTGGGAATTGAACTCAGGACCTCTGGAAGAGCACCAGTGCTCTTAACCGCTGAGCCATGTCTTCAGCCTGAGACGGAACTTTTGCTGGATCTTGCAGTCAAGTTAATCATATGCCTTGGGATCACTTAGGACTATGCAGTTAGCCTGCTGTGCTCGGTTTAAGTTTGACCTGACTTTAAGGGAACCCCGTAACCTGTCTTACTATGTCCTGGATTTCCCTTGTGCAACCAGCTTTTACAACCAAAACTAATGCATATGTTTAATCCACTCTTCCATGCCCCTGACACAGAATAGTGTGGTGTGTGTTGTGTGTGTGTGTGTGTGTATGTTAAGCAACAAATATCCCATAAATGTTGGAAGCAACTTGTGGCTATAAGCTGATAACATCTGTGCGGTTTTGAGTTCTGTTCTGGGTCTCTTGAGTAATGTTTTCCTTCATAAAGCTCTGTTAAATAATCCCTCATTTTTATATCATGTTTTTTGTGTTCTTCAATAAACACAGAGCAAACCCTTTGTTAGGGAGAGATACAGAGAAAGACACAGATCTCTCTCTCTCTCTCTCTCTCTCTCTCATACACACACACACACACACACACACACAGAGGGAGGGAGGGAGAAAGGGAGAGAGAGAGAGAGAGAGAGAGAGAGAAGAAAGTAGTCACAGACAGACAAAACACACAGGCATAACAGATAGGCAACAGGGACTGACCAGACACACACCAGACAGACAAAACAAACAGACTAACAACCACAACGACAGACAGACAGAAAACACACAGAGAGAAGTGGAAAATTCAAACTTGAGCTCTCTCTTGGTCAACTACTTTAAGAGCAAGATTCTTTCTCATCCCTTTATGCGATATAGACACATTTGAACACTCCTCCTGTGTGATGTCTTTTGTGTGTAATCAGTGCACTCAGTCAGGAACCCAGAGGCAGGAACTGAAGCAGAGAAGGCAACGCTTGCCAGCTTGATCAGCTTAGTTTCTTACACAGCCCAGACCCACCTACCTAGGAATGGTACCACCCACTGTGGGCTGGGCTCTTCTTATCCATCCGTAATCCAGAAGATGCCCCACAGACTTGCCTACAGGCAGTCTGATGGAGGTAAACCCTCAATTGAGGTTGCCTCTTCCCAGAATACTTTAGCTTGTGTCAAGCTGACAGGAGGCTAACCAGGACAATTGTCAGCTTGAAAGGATCTGGAATCACTGAGGAGACAAGTTTCTGGTATGTCTGTGAGAGTTTTTCTACTGGGTTGAGATAGGAGAGCCATCCTACTGTGGGCTGTGCTGGTCCATGAGTTGGGATCTTGGCTAACTAATAAAGAGAAAGAAAGCTGAGTACCAGCATGCATCTCTCTCTTCTCTCTCTCTTCTCTCTCTCTTCTCTCTCTCTCTCTCCTCTCTCTCTCCAGACTGTGTATACAATATGACCAACTGCCTTATCTCCTACTGTCACAACATAATGATAATATACACAATAATAAACATAACACCGATAAATTTATATAATTTTAAAGACGATTGACTAAAAAAACCCTAAGCCTTTTTTGCTCGACATTCCCAGCTGTCCGTAATCTCTGCAGTCTGGTTAACTCATTCCCTTGTCATGAGGGATGTAAGGTGTGGCCAAACTAAACCCTTCCATCCTTAAGTTCCTCTCCAGACATTCTGTTACAACAACAAGACTGTCACTAACATATCCCTCTTCCTTGTGCATCATGCTGGTTGTGTCTGCTGGTCTCTAGGTGCTCAGCTACTCCCCCGTGAAGAGTCCCTCCGTTAAATGTTTGATCCTTTTCTTCATATACCACACTATTCCTGCAGGGACCCTGGCTGAAGCAAGTCACTTGCTCTGATTTGAATATGAAACATCCCCACAGGTTCATACGTGGAGGGCTTGGTCTTGGCTGACCGTGCCATTTCTGAAGGTGACAGAATCTTTGAGAAGTTGGGCCAAGCTGGAAGGAGAGAGTTACCAGGGGTCGGGGCACGCCCTGGGTGATTATACTTGGTTCCCAGTCCGTTCTTCTCTTCAGCTTCCTGTCCACTATGAGCTGTTACAACACATACACCTTCTGCATGATGTTCTGCTCAAGTACCTGCGGCCAGGCAACCACAGACAGAGCCTCTAGAACAGTAAGCAAGGCACACTATTCTCCTTTAGGCTATGCTGTCAGGTGGCGTGTGTGTGTGTGTAAGTGTGTGGGGGGAGGTGGTGAGTGTGTATGTGTGTGTGCACTTGCATGCATATATGCATGATTCAAGAGTGTGTGGAGGCAGAAGTTCCCTGTAACTCTCTATCTTAATTATGTTTTAGCACTGAAACTAAATATTTATTTGTTTCATGGATTGGATGCCGGGCTCTGAACACCCTAGCACATACCCTGCTATGGAGCTATGCCATTGGCCCCAAGAAGCTTTTTTTTTTAGCCATCACATTTATAGGGGCCAGCAAGATGGCTTAGCAGAAAAGGGCACTTGCTGCCAAGCTCTACTGACCCGAGTTCAAATCCTGACATCCACATGGTAGAAAAGAACCAAGTCCTACAAGTTGTCCTCTTACCTCTATACATACACTATGGTATGTGTGTGTTACTCTCCCAATAAGTAAATCAATCAATCAATCAATTAATTAATAATAAATTTAAAAACACCCTAAGCCCTTGGACAAATTTCCTGACATCAGTGGTTTGATAATTGAAATGCACAATTAGCAATAGATAGATTATCAAAAGCTGGATGAGTTTTTAAGTTCATTGAACACATAGAGCAGATGCTTTGTCATTTCTCCTTCTTGTGTGTTTAGATATCTAAAACAAAGATGCCCAGAGCTCTTAACCACTGAGCCATCGCTCAAGCCCCTCCATCTTATTTTTTGAGGCATTGCTCACCAAGAAGGGCAGAGAGCCCAAGGATCCTCTCATCTCTATGTTCTCAATGCTGGGATTAAAGGCACAGGCCACCGCGTCCTGCTTCTTCTGGGGGCCCATTATGTCCTCATACTTGCCTGGCAAGCACTTCACCAGCTAGGCCATCTGCCCAGCCTTCCCTCGGCCTTAGCTATGCAAAAGTAACGAATACACTGTGATTAGGGGCTACTGTGAAATACTGAGCAGAGGAGAACTTCAGAGATGGCTGGGAGAGAGAGAGAGAGAGAGAGAGAGAGAGAGAGAGAGAGAGGAGAGAGGAGGGAGGGAGGAGGGGGATGGGATAGCAAGCCCTTGCCAAGACAGATGGAAATCAGGTGTACAGAAAGTGCAAATGACCAACATGGCCGCGACTTTGTTCTCTGTTCTGTCTGCCTGCAGCTAGCTGCACAGTGATGGAAAGGCTTCTGGACTTAAGGTGGTCACTGCCCTTGAGGAGGTGATGACTTAGGATCATAGCTCTGGATCTTGGGGACAGGGGCTTTAAAGACTGTTTCCAAAGTGGCAGGGCTGGTAGCCTTGAGAAGGAGCTGTGTGACATTAAGTTGGCACCTCCTCTCTGGGCGTTTACTGTCTGTGAATAACGGACCTCCCTTGACCTTAAAATACCTTCTAGTAGAGACGTTCTGGGGCTCCATCTTATTGTTGGTAGTCCTGTGGGCTGAACCCCACTGTTAGACACACACTACTTGGATCTTAGAGTCCCTAAGGAATCTTTAGTGTGGGGGTGAGGGGTGGACAGTGAGATGGCTCAACTGCTCTAGGCACTTGTTACCAAACTTTATGACTGACATCAATCCTCGGTGGAAGGAGATAAAACAACCTCTGCCATTATCTTTTGTCCTCCACAAGCTTGCTGTGGTGTACAAGAGCCTACATACTTATAAACACACACACACACACACACACACAGATGAATAAATGAATGGATAAATACGTGTAAATGATAGTAAGCATTTGAGGGGGAGAAAGCACTGTGCTAACATTTTTCACTGGGGTAGAGGAAGACCGCGCACTGAGTCTGGAATAGACTGGACATTAGGATAGCTTTAGCATCCCCTCCAGACGGGAAATCCCTTCAAAATCTCTCCCATGCCCTCTGCAGTTCAGGAGAGTTTTTATATCTCTCTTCATAATGTACGGGGCTCTGCGACACCACAATGACCATCAGGGATGGCCAGCACGTTCCCCTTATGTTCTGCACGGTCACGGTTATAGCTATGAACATTCGCCTCCCTCCTCTTCAGTGTGAGCCCCACCCTGGCCCAGTCCCTGCAACCATCACTAAGAGACAAGAACACCAGCTGTAAGGAAAGGTTGGAGTCCAACCTCCTCATGATCACTGTCCCACGCTCCTTGACGATTCCCTGGAAGTGAGTCTGACCACCACTCAGGCTGCTGGGGCTGGAAGGTGGGGAGCTTGAACAGGACCGTGCTGCCCTGTGTCCCGTTCTGCGTCCCCCTCTGATTTCCTAGGCTTCTGAGCTAAGGAGGAAGTTGGACCCCCATAGCCTGCCCTGCTTTTCTACAGGGTTTGAGGTTTGCTGGGCCAGGCCCACAGCTTGGGCAATGCCTGTGTCTTCCTGTGGTGCAACTCAAGGGATGCTCAGTGCTGGGGTGTGTGTCGGGGGAGGAAGGGGCAGGGTGGGGGAGGTGCTCCGCTCTTCCCTGGAAGGGCTCTACAGAGAATGGGTGGGGTGGGAGGAGGGTCTAGTGTCTACCTCATCTCTGTTATCTTGGCTGCCCTCTAGCAAAAGAGAATATTCATTCTATCACCAAGAAGGACCCAAAGCTGTCTCACCAGATGGGGTCCCAAGGTCAGGTTCACACTCAGGGACCTGATTTATGCTTTGGCAGCTTCTGGGGTCTCATGCCGAGGCATTTGCTAGCTTTAGGCATACCAAGCCTCCATAAGGTCACCAAATAATAACAGGACAGACTATCCTCCTTCCTTACCCAGTAGCCAGAGTGGAGGTGCCCACAGAGCCTGTGAGAGGCCATCCATATCATCACCCCACAATTTATAGCTACCAGTCTCCCCCCACCCCTCGCCCCAGCCCAATCCCTGACACTGTACTTGGTCTATCCTCTGTCCTTTGACCAGGAGACACTAGGAGTTCATCATCCTTGTCTCTAGACACAGTCATCCCCATTGGTCACCTCTGCCACTCTATCCATATAGACAGGGCTTACTCTCAGGTCTGTCCCTCAAGTGACAGTGCAGTTGACCAGCCTTTTCATTTTGGTCCTGTATAAGGGACTCAATCACAGGGGAGCCGGAGCTAGGCGTGGTGGGACAGGCTTACAATCTCAGATACTTGAGAGGCCAGTGAGAGAACGGCTGTGATCAATTCAAGGCTCTCCTGGGAAACTTACTGAGAAGTTAAGAGAAACAAAGAAAGAAAGAAACAAAGGAAGAAACAAACAACAAAGGAACAAAAAGAGATGGTGATACATTTTAGTAGCAGTGCACTAGCCTAGCGCCTGTGAGCCCCTGGATCCAATGCCCGGCACTAAAACAGAATGAAGAAGAGAATCTTTGGAGCTTGGGATACCCCTCCGTTGGCAGAGTACTTGCCTAGAATGTATATGAATCCCTGTGTCTGACTCAGCACTGGAGAAACTGGGCATGATGGTGTCCACCTGTAATCCCAGCACTCAGGAGGCAAAGGAATTAGAAGTTCAAGATTATTCCCTGTTACATAGGGTGGTCAAGGCTGGTCTGAGCTAATGGAATACACACACACACACACACACCAATACACACATGAGCACATAACAACTATATGTATATACATACATATATATATATAAATCTTTTAGGGTTCTTATGCATACACACAGGTACACTCGCACACATATGAGCACACAAACAATGTGTATGTACACACAATTATACACACACACATATCTTCTGGGGTTCTCATGCATATATATGTATACACACATACAGACATACACACACACTGGTGGGAGGCCATGGTCCTCAGAACTCAGTAGGTTTGGGAGGACAGGAGAACTCAGGTAAGGAAGTAACTGGTTCCTATCTCAGATCTGGTCTTGTGGCTGAAGGAAGCACTGACAGAAAGGGGCGGGGCTCCGAGGTCAGGCCAGGAAGAGTGAGGGGCAAGCTCTAAGTGATCACAAGTACATAGATGAGTGTGGATACCCATGAAGGCCAGGAGGGCAACATGGGAGTGAGTCTGTAGAGGGGCCATGGAGGTGCACTCCTGCAATCCCAGCATGCATTAGGCTGAGGTAGAAGAATCTTCAGGCCAGCCTGAGCTACATGGCAACATCCTGTCTTAAAAAGCTAACACATTGAAAACCACAAATGAAACCCCGCCCAAAAAAAACAATACAAACTACTCAGAAACAAAACTCCAGGTAAGTTAAAAACAAAATACCAACAAGACGGAGTCAAGGGAGCCTACGAATAACTGCACAGCAATGGGTAAAGCCCTGGGGGAAGGAGGCTGAGAGCTTCCATGGGGCACAACAACAGATGCAGAGGCGTGGATGTCATGAGGTTGGGAAGTTCTGGGCTTGTGCGTGCCCTGCCCCTGTTTCAAGTGTGTTGGCCGGTGGGCATGATTATACCAGGGTGTATCAGCTATGGTGCACACAAACACAGAATGGGCCAAACTCCCTCCCACTTGCTAAACTCATTGCTGACATCAGATTTCCCTTACTTACCTATCCATCCACCCACCCATCTACCCTAGGCTGCTGGAGCACAGAGAGCCAAAGTTCCTGCCTCCAGATGAGGAGAACGGCAAGGCAAGCTGGGTAAGACTTGGATTCACTCTTTAGTATGCACGGCCTTCATGATCTCTAAAAAGCACCGAGACTTATAGAGGGAAGTGGCTGGTTGGACACTTGCCACTTCTATCTGTAACTCCAGCCCTTCCCCACCCCATCCCTGGGCCCTGGAGACGCTGTACCGCCCGCCGCCCGCGGGGGCGCTGCTGGGAGGGGAGCTCGCTCCGCCATCCGCCTCACAGTGGGCTCAGCATTCACTCTAGCGAGCGGTGTGTACAGCCGGCTCTCTGGGCTCCCGGAGCCCCGCTTGCTCCAAGCACACTCCAGTAGTCTGTGTCAGCTCTTGCCCGGCTCGACGGCGACATGGGTGTTCTCACCGTCCCAGAGGCCAGCAACCCGCGCTGGGGAACCCTGCTCCTCGCTATTTTCCTGGCTGCATCCAGAGGTAAGATCCACAGGCGGTGGGGTACTAGGGAGAGCGCCAGGGAATACAGCCGGGTAGGTAGGGGGGGGACTCAGGCAGGATGGGAGTACCCTGGATCCCCTCAGGCTGCGGTAACCTCCACCCTACCGCTGCTCCCGCAGGGACAGCCCAGCAGGGTGCAGTGGTGTCTCCATCCTACATCAGGCACATCTGTAATTGCTAACAGCTGCCAAAACAGCAGGCACGGATGTCCCTTGGGGACTGCCTGCCAGACACTTTCCTGACCAGACAGCCCAGAGCAGGGACCATGAAGAGCTTCTTTAAGGCAGAAGAGGGACAGAATGAGAATTGCCCTGTGGTTGCTGACTGGATTTTGACACCAGGGAATCTCCCTGCCTTCTGGCACCAGAGTCTTAGAGAACTTAGGGGGTGTGGTGCTGTGACCCAGTATCCCTTTGACACTCCTGGGTGAGTCTTGATGGACACTCCCAGATCTGAGCATGTTTGTCACTTGCTCTGTACTGAAAGTCTGATGACCCTTTTGAGTGATCCGTGGGTTCCTGTCATTAACCCAGACTGCAGCTGATCACTAGGAAAGACACGGGACCCTCCCTGAGCCCAGCAACCAGTTTGTGCCAGCACAGACACAGAAACCCCACACAGGAAGATGTCTCTTCCAAAGTCCAGACTCACAATTTGTATATTGTCCTGGGACGCAGTAGTTTCCCAGAGTCCGATCCTTGTTTGTGCAGAGCGGGAGATCTCATAGTAAAAGGCAGATACCCTGATAGTTGCCCAAACAGTAGACAGGTGTGTCCCCTGAGACTGTCTGCCTGACACTTCCTGTTCAGAACCCAGGGCACAGGTAGCTTCTGCAAGGCAGAAGAGAGGAAGGGTCCAGGGACAGCATCAATCATGGACGGAGTTACCTTTGTCAGGATAGAGATGGAGGGCTCAGCTCGGCAGAGGGAGCCAATGGCTACATCAGAAAAGAACGAAGAGGGTTAAGAGAATGAAAGGGAGGAGAGACAGGGAACTAATCTTATCAACACTGGGAGGCTGGCCTGGACCTCTGATAAGAAAGAAGGCGCCCACACCCTACAGACAGAACTACTGAAGCCCTGGCTTGCATGTTCCTTACCACTAGAAGGGAGAGCCTGAGGCAGGGATGGTGTGGTGATAGAGACGGGGGATGTTTCATTTCTAATGCCAAGACTCCTCACAGGGCATAGCTTCTAAGAATGGAGAATAGCAGCAGGCAGGAAGGCCAGTGTGGTATCTACCTCAGGCCACTGTCCCCAATGACTCCATGAGACCCCTTTTCTTTGCCTCTTCCCTACCTTTACTAGAATGGGATACTTTCTGGTCAGCAGCCCCAATTTGGGAAACTAAGTCCCAGAGCTTCAAGCAGAGGGTCGGCAGCTTGCAGAGCATCTAACAGCAGAGAGGCCCTGAGGGGAGCCGGGAATCCTCATCCTAGGAGACTGCACAGCCCACTGCTTCTGCCTACTCAGACTGCTTGGTGAGCTGAAGGCCACCTCCCTTCAGCTCCAACCGGGAGGTAATTAGGGACCCAGGAGGCTTTTGGGAAAAAGACAGAGGAAACTTTTAGCCTGGAGCTGCTCTGACCTCAGCACTGGCTATACTATAAGTCATAACTCATGTCTTCCTTCTGTTTCCTGTAGCAGACCTGGTCTGGAGGTCTAGGGGCTGAAAACTATCCTCCCCCTTAACAGCAGAGCTAGGTTGATTTGTTTGGGGGTCTGGGGGACTTCAAATAGTCAGAGCTTAAAGCACTTGGAGTACACAGAACATACTCCTTTCCTGGCCTGACATGGGCTGATGGCGGGAGGGGTTGCCTTTGGAACCAGGAGCCCCAGACTCCAAGGGGTACAGAACCTCTTCCCCACAAGTGTCCCTAAGATTTGAGGAAGTTACTACCCTGCCTGTCCTTAGTCTGACCCAGGAGCCCCATTCACGTGGGAGCCCTGGTGTCCCAGAGAGGGGCAGCTGTCTTCCCCCTCATGGTAAACAAGCCTGCAAGGCCCTGTTGAGTAAACTCAGTGCTGAAAGCCACTGAACCGGTAGTGGTCAGTTCTTAGGAAATCCATTAGCCCTGCCCAGTAGCCTGAGGCTAGAGATGGCCCTGTCACAGCTGTTTCATGCCCAGGGGCCAGAAACACGAAGGAGGGCGGAGCCAGGAGGCTGTGAGGCAGTGAGACAGTGCTTCCCTGCTGTGGATCTAGAGAAGGGGAACCAAAGAGAAGCTAAAGGAGACACCTCTGTATGTTCGGGATACAGGATCATAGGCCTAAGCAGGAAAAACAGAGGGTTCACAGGGCCCATGTGGCCTATTGGTACTGACCGAGCCTGGTGTATTAAACTTGAGGTCCTAGATACAAAGGCAACTATTGCCCAGGACCAGTGCCTTGCCAGAAATTAGTAATGGCTTCTCATATCTATGGATTCTTTTGGAAAGTCTGGCTGGGCCATGGCCTTCCTGGTGTTTAAGCAAGGAGTCTGGTGTAGATCTGCAGCTCAGGGCTCTCTCCCTCCAGCTTAACTGTTCACACTGAGACCTGTATTCAAATCTTAGCTGGCCATCTGTGAGATGGGCAAGCTTCTTAGCATCCTTAGTCAAGTCTTCACCTGTAATGTAGGGTGGCGTTCTGTCTCCCCTTAGACACAGCTGTGTGGAGGTGATGGGCAAGACTTCCCGGGGTGTCTGGCCTTTGGGATGCTGGTAGTATGTCATCTCCTGGTTTCTGGGGACTCCATACTGGTGGCTTTTTGCCTGAACTTTTGCTGCCTACAGAGCCCTGATGAGTGGCCAGGACTTAGGAGCCATGAGAAATATCATTGGGAATGCATTTTCCAGACCCCTAGCATCTGAAGGATACCCAGGGGGTTCTGGCTATCCTTTTGGACCAAGAGTCTGAAATGGCCACAGGCATGTTTAGAGGTTGTTCTCCTAAGTCTCCTAGACAAGAAGCCACCACAGCCAGCCTGGTCCCTAGGGTGTGCTTATTTGTGTGTGTGTGTGTGTGTGTGTGTGTGTGTGTATGTGCGTGCGTGTGTGTGTGTGTGTCTCACATCCCATCTCCATACTTAGACTAGTTCCTGAGGACTACCTCCAGAGTGAAGCCAGGTATGATACGCTCCCAACCGTCATTCAGTAATGAACTTGCTGAGTTCTGCTACTAGCCAAGCGCTCCCTGTAGCTTTTGTACAGAGGGTCTCAGCTTTCAAGGGGACCCTGGGTCAGCAACTCCTTCATCACAGGGCTCCAAACACACACTTCTCCCAGCTGAGCAGTGAGCAGGCTGAGTGAAGAGGTTACAGGTAGCTGATGCTCTCCCAGAAGAGGAGGAGGGGGAAGGGGGAGCACAGAGAGGAGGAGGGGGAGGAAGAAGAGGAGGGTAATTCCCCTCAGTGCATTCTGGGTTCATTTGCTTATCACCTTTACGTAGTATCTGCCAAATTTCTACCTACTTGTTTTTCCTTTAAATCTATACTTTCCTCTAAAGTAAAAATTCTTAAAGGAAATTTTAAGTCTGTGTCACAAGTGGAAAATTAGTGTCATTGGCCATAAATAGAACATATAAAAGAACACCGTCGGCAAGCCAGATAAAGGAATTAAATGTTAGCTGGAAACTTAGTCTGGGCAAGGCTCAGCATGTAAAACCTGTTGCTGTCTCTTATAGAAATAAATGAGGTGCCAGGCGGTGGTGGCACACGCCTTTAATCTTAGCACTTGGGAGGCAGAGGCAGGTGGATTTCTGAGTTCGAGGCCAGCCTGATCTACAGAGTGAATTCCAGGATAGCCGGTGCTTCACAGAGAAACCCTGTCTCGAAAAACAAACAAACAAAAATGAATAAATAAAAAGTAAATAATAATAAAATAAAAAATAAATAAAGTAAAAATTAAAAAGGACATTTTGGAGAGAGTGCCATCAACTAGGACTTTCTTTTTGACATAACCAGAGCCGAGGGAATACTGAAAAGGGAACAACCACCGCACTTTATGATTCAATGTTATTTAATGTAAAATCAAAAGTAAAACTACTTGAGTTATTACAGCTGTCAGGCAAACTGAGCCCTCATTGGCCAGGTCAGCTGTCCATCTGTGGGAAGGAGGCGGAGCCAGTCTCTGGTTGCCTCTAGTCTCTGGTTGCCTCTAGTCTCTGGAGAAAGCACCTGCTTCCCTCAGGCCTGGGTTTAACTTTTGTCCACACACTTATCCTCTGTGAGACTCTAGACAGCTTTCTTTTGTGCTTGGGTGTCCTAACCCAAGCACCTATTTCACGGGCTTGGGAATTAATGAAATAAACATGCCCATGTGTGCGTGCTTAGAACATTACTACCAAGTGAGCCCCTTGTGCGGATGGAATCAGATCTTAGGAAGTCTCCCTGGCCTGACCCCTGAGCACCTGTTTGAAGTGGCAATGGGGTTGAGTTCTCCTCAGAGAGATCTCCAGTCTCAGAATCCTCCAGAGGAGCCTCCCACTAGACAAGGTCCTGGCCCACTGCCCAGCCCCTCCCCAGGAGGCACAGTGGCTAGGGGCCCTACTGGATGCCTTCGGGTTTCCCAAGACGCTGGAAGTGTGGCTTCCTCCCATAGAGCCCTGCTTCCCCTTCCCACCCTCCTTGGTCTCTATGAATGGACACTTCCTGCTGGGGCAGGGATCAATAAACACATCTGAGATACCCTTTGTCCTCATTAACCCAGAAGCTTCCACACAGACCTGCTGGCTTCAGCTTGCAACCTTCACCCTGGGGGCATTTCCTCTGGGTTTTGATTGGACCTTGCCTCTGTTTTCCTCTGTACTTTACATCTTGCTAAAGTTACAGGTCAGCTTTTCCCTTCAAGCACCTAGAGAACATCCTAGGAAATGGGCCTGTGAGCTGGGTGGGACCAGTTCTCATGCTTGGAAGGCCAGAGACCCATCTCTCTCTTTCATTAAGTGTGAGGCCAGTAACGACAGAGGCAGACAGTCAAATAATTGTTTGCTTGGCAAGCTAGCAGCTGGACAGACCTCAGCTGTCTGAGGGTGGGGCTTTCCTGGCCTGACCAATCAAGCTTGGACCCACCTCCAAAAACTAGGGTGTTGCCTTGGTGACTGTGGGTAAAGCTAGCACTGCCTGTCAAGGAAAACAATACTAAAGGCTGTCCACACCCACACACACACCCATCCCCTGTATCCCCACAGAGCCTGTTGTGTGACAGTCTCAAAAAACAAAACCAGAGAGGAGGCTAAGTAAGAGTTCCTTTGAAACTTTCCCCAGAGGTTGTATGCTACCTGTAGCCAGCATCATGACTGGATGATTCCTTCAGGGAGCTCTGAGCTCCATAGCCTGTGCCTTGAGCTAAATGCCTGTGGAATGAAAGAATGTCTTGGTTTGGGTCTTGAGGAGCAGAAAGGATAGTTGTAGCTCTGAGTGTTAAGGGTCAGCTCAGGGTCAACTCCTCTCCTAAGAGCTGAAACCTGAAATGTTAGCTCCACCCCCTTAGGGGAACAGGGTTGGAGGGAGAGCGCTTCCTGTCTGCCTGCTGGTTGAAAGTGTGGGTCTCCCGTTCAGCTACCTGGGTGTGTGGGGGTGTGCAGGAGGGGTGTGGTGTATGGGAGGGGTAGAGGTGTGGGAGGGTTGTGGGTGGTTGGGGTGCATGTCTTCAACCAAGTCACTATTTCTCCAGTCAGTTTTATCTTTTAAATGAAGATGAGGCATAGCATGGCACATACACCTATAATACCGGTGCTGGGGACTCAGAAGCAGGAGGATCACAAGTTCAAGACCAGCCTGGGCTCCAGCCTTCAGCCTTTGCCCTGGGGCACCACTTCCTCTGTGTTTTAAACCAGGCGGAGTTGCACAGCAAAAGGCAAAAAAAAAAAAAAAAAAAAAAAAAAAAAAAAAAAAAAACCCAAAAAACAAAAAAACAACCAATTATAATCCCTAAGACCCTACAAAAGTATAATAATAATAACAACAACAACAAATAATTTTAAAACAAAATAAATGGAATAGGGGATTATACCCACATCAGAATACAGTGCCTAACATATCAGAAATGAATCTGAGGGCCTGAGGAGGTAGCTTGGGGTTAAAACCACCTGTTGCTTTTCCAGAGGACCTGGGTTTGGTTCCCAGCATCCTCCACGTCAGGTGGCTCACAGCTGTCTGTCATTCCAGCTCCAGGAGATCTGACACCTCAGACCCCTGTTCGAATTCATTATACCTGAGAGTGGAGCTGAAGGGCTTCAGGACAGGAGACTCCCTTAACTGCAGATGAAGGGGAGAGCAGCCCAGAGAAGGGTGGGATCTGCATGGATTCATGTAGTTAAGGGCCAGTGTAGGAGGCCCCGGGGCCCAGGAATCCTGCTGTCTCAGACAGAGTTATTACAGTCCCCAGATCTGGCATTTTCCTAGCTCACAGCTTCCCTCCTGCAGGCATAGAGTGGTCTTACTCAGTGGCAAGTCGGGCCAGGTGGAAGCAGGGGACCTGTCCCCAAGGGCAGTGCTCTTCACTAGTGCATGCTCAGGCCAGGGCTTGGGATACTTTCCTCTCCCATGTAAACTTGGCTACCCTAGAGCCAGGGCCTTCCTCCCCACCCACTTTCCTGGTCTCCTGGACAATAACCCAGGTGGCCTGAGGGATCAGCAGCTGACAATGAGCTACATCCTCCCGCCAAGTAATTATAATTCCAGCCAGGCTGCACGCTGCCCAACAGTGTGTGTGTGTGTGTGTGTGTGTGTGTGTGTGTGTGTGTGTGTGTGTATGTGTGTGTGCGTGCACATGTGTGTGTGTGTATGTATGTGTGTGTGTGTGCACGTGTGTGTGTGTGTGCATGCACAGGCTGTTTTGCATGCCTGTTCACTGTTTCCCATAATCCTGTGCCCTGGAGTATCTCCCAGGGACAGGCTGCTCTGAGCCTCAGACATAAGGGGTGCTTCTGGCTCTCCTGTTCTCCTTCAGAGCAAACTCTGTGTCTTTTCTGCCCACTCATAGGCCTCTAAACCTAAAATCTGACATTCCAACCCAACCTCAATGACCCAAGGACTGCTTCCCCTTCCCTCTAACTTAGGAAGAGGTATTGGGGAATGGAAGTGAGTGTGGGCAGTCAGGATAGAACCATGCCCCCTCTCCTGCTCTGTCTCTCTCTGAACCCCCACTCTCACCATGGTCCCCTGACAGTGCAGTGGGACTGGGCAAAGGCTGATGGAACTAAATTTGGCAGCAAGGACGATGATGGCTCTCAGCCTGGAGCCATTGAACAGAGGAGAGAGGGGGATGAGATAGCTGCCCAATGGCAGAGGTATTGCCACTCTTTGTGGGTTGGTTCCTTCTGTGAATGTCTGGGAAGCCCCTTTCTCTAGGTTGCCCCCTCCTGTCTCTGGCAGAGCCATGGTTTAGTGACCATACCTATTCCATAAAGGACCATAAGGGAACCTCCAGGGTGGTATGGACAAAGCCAGCTACTTCCTGATTCAAAGAGAAACCGGGAGTCAAGTTGTTCACATCAAATCCCCGCTTCAAAATTATTTTATGTGTATGGAAGTTTTGCCAGAGTACTTGTCTGTGTACCATGTGCACGCCTCATGCCTGAGGAGGCCAGAAGAGGGCATCGGGGACCCCTTGGAACTAGAGTTAGAGACAGCTGTGAGCCACCACATGGGTGCTGGGAATTCAACCTCTGGAAGAGCAGTCAGCGCTTTTAATCATTGAGCCACTCTCCTGAGCCACAAATCCATACCTTTTCAAGTCGGCAACCCCACAAAACAAGAGAAAAAAACCCCTACATTAAGGGTCAGATGCAAGGTCTGAAGGTTAGAGGGACTCTGGGAACTTCCAGTTTGGTAACGGCACGCATGAGTTGAAGTCAGACTCCAGTGGTCCCTTGCTGTGGGATGGCGAGCAAGCAAGCTGCTTTACTCTGTCTATGGACTTGGTCTCCTCATTAGTGAAATACCCCAGCCCTACTCGCTCTGGCTGTCACATGCACCACATATGCCTGGCATCCTTGCATCTCACAGTTTTCTGGGAAGCCTGTTTTTCTTGAGGTTATTATGGTTCAGGCCCTGACTCCAGACCTGATGCAACTTGAGCCAAATCACTTTCCCTTCCTGGGCTTGTCACTGCCTGAAAAGGAGATCGTATCTCACCAAAGATGGTCTGAAATCTCTGCTCACCTTGGCAACAACATTCCAGAAATTTCTTCTGGGTGTAAGCAGAGCTGGTGGCTGGCTCTGAAATTCCTGTCTTCCTTCCTTTGTAGGCCTAAAACTCCGCTCCTCCAGGCATTCTTTGGGGCCACATTGTCACCTTCCTACTGTAAGTTACACATATAAGCCCCCTAGTACTAAGATCGTCAGCTGTCACCAGTCATTCATATCTTTGTGACAAAGAGTTTGAAGTTAGCGTCTTCATCCCATTGGGTTTGGGTGTTTCTTGAATTGCAGAGAGAATACTTTTAGGACAGTCATGTGAATGATTCCTGTCCTCTGTTGATGTTTTTATTTTTGTCTTCCAATGAGTCTGAGGCTCAGCCTAGTGACTCAGTGTCACTGGACTCCAGTGCTGCCTGCTCCAACTCCAAAAGCCATACCAGGGTGCTGCTCTTTGCATTTGACCAAGCTGTCAGAGCTTTAGGGGCACCCAGCCTGAATCTAAGGGTCCTGGGCTCTGAGGGCAGGGAGGGAGCATCAAAGGAGAGGGTCCAGGTAGTACCTCTGGATGGAGTAGTCAAAAGAATGTATGTGCAATACACATAGGGTGTGTGTGTGTGTGACTCTCATGCACGTGCAGTCATGTGTATAGAGGTGAGAGGACAACCTTAGTTGTCATTGTTCAACTTTTAAAATATTTATGTATTTATTTTGTGTGTGGGTGCATGTGTGTATGTACAATTCATGGCACGTATGAGGAGATAAACTTGCAGGAATTGGTTCTCTCCTTCCACCGCATGGATTGAACCCAAGTCATTAGGCCTGGAGGCAAGTGTCCCACTTACCTTCTCAGACAGTGTGGTGGTTTGTATATACTCAGCCCAGGGAGTGGCACTATTAGAGGGTGTGGCCATGTTGGAGTAGGTGTGGCCCTGTTGGAGTAGGTGTGTCATTGTGGACATGGACTTTAAGACCCTCAATCCTAGCTGCCTGGAAGCCAGTATTCTGCTAGCAGCCTTCAAATGTATATGTAGAACTCTCAGCTCTGCCTGCACTATGCCTGCCTGGATGCTGCCATGCTTCCACCTAGGTGATAATGGACTGAACCTCTGAACCTGTAAGCCAGCCCCAATTAAATGTTGTCTACAAGATGCCTTGGTCATGATGTCTGTGCACATCAGTAAGACAGACAGGGTCTCTCATTCATTTGGAACTTCGCCAAGTCTATCTAGCTGGCCAGCAAGTTGTAGGCACCTGCCTGCTTCTCTCTCCCAATTCACCATCATTGAAATTACAGGCCTGTCCCTAACATGCCCAGAATTTTACTTGGGTTCTAAGGGTCTAAACTTGGGTCCTCATGCTTTTGAGGCAAACATTTTTCTGACTGAGCTGTGACCCTGACTCTCCATTCGAAATCTCTCTATGTATTCTAAACCTTTTCCCTATCTGTCAGACCTCCTGTAGCCCCTGCAATGTAAGTAAAAACCAAAACAATACTGCGCTATGGCAACCAGAACCCTCGGCATCCCCACCTTTCCTCCCCTCCCACCCTGTGCTGCTATGAATATCTTTCTTCTTCTTCTTTTTTTTTTTGTTTTTTTTCGAGACAGGGTTTCTCTGTGTAGCCCTGGCTATCCTGGAACTCACTTGGTAGACCAGGCTGGCCTCGAACTCAGAAATCCGCCTGCCTCTGCCTCCCACAGTGCTGGATTAAAGGCGTGCGCCACCACCACCCGGCTTTTTGGTTTTTCGAGACAGGGTTTCTCTGTGTAGCCCGGGCTGTCCTGGAATATCTTTCTTCTTACAGGGAGAAAACGCTTTCACGGGATTAGTTAGAGGAACGGGTGTCCAGCTTATATTCCAGTCTGGGGATATGGCTCAGCTGGTAGAGTGCTTTCCCAGCATGCACAGAGACTCTGTACCTTTTAAACTGGGTTGATGGACCATATTCATAATCTCAGTTCTTGAGAGGTAGAGACAGGGAGATCCATCCAGGGCCATCGTCAGCTACACGGTATGTTTGGGGCTAACCATCAGGTTAAGCAGTCGAGGAACGGGAGCTGAGGTTATGGTGGACAAGAGGATTTCTTTATCTGCTTAGGGCAGGGACTGCATTTGGGTGGGTGGCAGGTGCATGAACAGAGGCCCTGTCATGCATTCCTCATCCCTGTCCCTCACACGCTTCGACTTTCCTGTTTCCTACCATCGTGCCTGAGTCGAAGTGTTCACTTTTAAATTCTCATTCAAAGTCCAAAGACCCAGATAGGCCATGCCATCCCTAGAAGGGCATTTTTTTTCCTTCCCAAGTCTCTGAAAACTGGGCACTGGTTTGCCTCTCTTCACAGGGTCATTAATGCAGCTTGCCTGCTCAGCTGGAAGCTGAGGTAGGGTACCAGGCCTGGTCCACCCTTGCGAGCATTCGGTTAGTGCTCCAGGGGAAGCCACGAAGAAGGCATTACCTAGATGAGGAGAGGGGCTGGGTAGAAGGTGCTGGCACTCCTCGGAAGCATGGCCAAAGATGAAGCCTTCTATTCTCCTCTGTAGCTCCATCTTGTGCAAAACAGAGTTGTCCAAGGTGGGGCCATTGCCTGCAGTGGAGCTGGACGCATGCTTTACTTGGGAGATGGCCCTATTTTGGCTGTCAGTCTTTTGTTTGGATCCTCTCTTACTTGGGAGGCCTGGAGGCTCCTCACATGTGGGTGGGTAGAGATGGAGTGTTTACTAAACAAGAGCCTAAGGTTGAGGAGATTCACTGGCTTGTCCAGGGTCTGGCTTGCTAGGGAGGGGCTCAAGTCAAGCTTTCTCATTTGAGGGTAGCAAGGAGTGGCACTCACTCAAGGAAGGTGACAGGGCTTCTCCTCTCTCTAAGCAGGTCTGGCAACAGCCTTCAAGGTCCCACTCCATATTCTCTGTACGTGTGTCCCGAGGGGCAGAACGCTACCCTCACCTGCAGGATTCTGGGTTCTGTGTCCAAAGGGCACGATGTGACCTTCTACAAGACTGGTACCTCAGCTCGCGGGGCTGAGGTTCAGGTGTGCAAAGAACACCGACCCATACGCAACTTCACGGGGCAGCACCACCATCAGCACCACGGAAGCCACCTGGCTGCCAACACCAGCCATGACCAGGCCCAGACACATGGGCTGGAGCTAGCTTCTGACCACCACGGTAACTTCTCCATCACCCTGCGCAATGTGACCCTAAGGGACAGCGGCCTCTACTGCTGTCTGGTGGTAGAAGTCAAACACCACCATCCAGAACAACGGTTTTACGGGTACATGGAGCTGCAAGTACAGACAGGTGAGCATTTTTCACAGGCAGTCCATGGTTGGGAGTCAGGCAGGTAGGCAGGTAGGCTGGTGGGGAGGGGAGGTATTTGCCACTAATGACTATGTAGTTTTGTGTAAGAAGAGGGTGCATGCGTGTGGGGTATGGACATCTTGTGTGTGTGTGTGTCTATTTGTTAACAGAATGACCTATTTTATGTAAGAGGGTGTGTGTACCTGAACCTACAGTGTCACTGCTCATGAGAAAACACAGGCAGCAGGGCGAATGAATGGGTCCTGGGTTTGAGTTGATCCTCATAGCTGTTTGGCTGTGAGTTGAGTGTATCTATCTGTCTGTCTGTCCAGCTGAGAGTGTAAGACACACACGCATGTGTATAGACTCCCCTGGGCGAGCACTGCCAGGGGGCATTAGCATGCATTCCTGTGATAGGAGAGAGTTAGTCGCTAGCCTGGACTAACCCCTGTGACATCATGAGCCTCACATTCACCTAATGGACCTCTCTTTTGTTCCCACAGGCAAAAGTTCAGCGTCTACATGCACAGCGTACCAGTCTAATGAGCAGGACAGTGACAGTAAGAAACTTCAGACCCGATCCCCTTCAGATCCCCATCACCTCTCTGCTGCTTCATTACCCTGTCCCTTCTTGACAGTGCCCCTGAACATCCCCTGCCCCCCCCATCCCCCGCTCCTGTCACTGCTCACTCTGTGAAGCAGGCATCACCAGCCACACTCTGCAGAGCAGGGACTGGATGGTAGCCTTTCTGGCTCTGTTCATAGCCCAACTCCCCTGCTTGTGGGAGGAGACTGAGCATTCAGAGCAGAGGGTGACTGTCAACCCCAGTGCTGGCCTAGAGAGAAACCTTATGGGTGAGTTACAGGGCTTTGATCTCAAGGAGGTTGGACACATAAAGGTTCATTTGAGAATGCCCTGTGGCATATATAGTCTATATCTATATCATATCTCTATCTCTATCTCTATATCATCCATCCATCTATCTATCTATCTATCTATCTATCTATTCTATCTATCTATCTATCTACAAGAGGATATGCCTTATGTCTTATAGTGCTCCATACTTCTATGAAAAGAGGGTTGTGCCTCATAGGTTTCTCAGGCATCCGATGTGAGCCAGCTCTTGCTTAGGCCCTGGAGAGGCAGAAGGAAAAATTGTGATCCTGGACAAACCTGAGGGTTTGAGCCAGAATGGGGACAATGGAGCTACAGCCTCAACTCAAGTCCCAGTTCAATGACTAAGACGACTTTCTATTCAAATTACTTGTCTTTTCAAACCACCTGCCTGCCCCACTGTGATTTGTTGAATTGAATGAGAGCCAAGACAGTGTGGTGGGGAGGCCTTTGGTTCAAGCCCTTCTGCCGGCACACCCTGCTGAGTGTCTCCTCAGCACCGAGTCACCATGCCATCCTCACTTCCCCTCTCAGCATCCTCTCCCTTCCCATGAGGCAGTCACACTGTGTGCACACATGCGTGTGCCCGAGGGCACGGGCGACGCTCACTTCCCCATGGCGCCTTCGCTCTGAGCAATCTCCCTGGTCCTGCTTCTTCTTTAAGAATCTGTCTTGGCAAAGTGCTGCTTCTGCTACTGCCTGTATGCCATGGGCGGGGAAATGAGGTTCAGGGAGAGCCTAGCTGGCCTGGAACTTGCTATGTAGATCAGGCTAGCCTCAGATTTGCAGCAGCCATCCTGCCTTTGCCTCCCAACTTCTGGGATCTCAGGTTATGTGAACCATCACACCTGGCTTCAGCAGAACTTTTTGAAAAGAAGCCTTAACTTTCAGTCTTGAGGACAGACACACAAGATGGTAGAGAGTTCAGGCTGAGGAGGTTGAGAACTTTTCTGCTCCTGAGAATCTAAGGGTGAGGCAGAAGCCTTGAACTTGACCTCCAAGGTGGCTAGTCTTTCTTCTCCATGCACCTCCATCCTTGGGTCTTGACGTTTAAATCCTTGCCAATTCTTGGACTGGGACATCTCTTTCTGACTCTTGTTCCCTTAAGCGAATTGGCTTGTTGAGGTCTAAAAGAATATGCTTGCTTGAGGGCAGCAGATGACTCTGATGACCTCTGATATCCCCTTCTATATCCCTGGCTCCAGTAATATTATATATTTCTAATATAGTAGATATTATATACTTCTAATATATATTCTAATAATCTAGACAGACACAGTGTATGCTATACTTTTGGGAGTATGTGTGGAGAATCTGGGTAGTTCTATTACTTTCTGGATCACTTCTCCATTGAGAAATGGGAATAACGATACCCCTTTAACAGAGAAGCAAATGCTATCTAAACACATGCCTCAGAGATGAGAAGCACACTGTGTCTCAGGCCCAGGAAGCTGGAGAACAAAAGAGTAGGAAGAGGTGAACACTGTGGTGAACTCACAGCCATCCGCCTGCAAGAACAGTTCCAGCACCGTGGAGGCCAGGGCTCCTCTTTCCTCCTGATGTACATGAGGTCTACTGTCTCAAAGCGCTCATCCACTCCTGTGCCAAAGCAGGATGAGAATGGATAGTGGGCATGGCCGGGTTTCTTAATGTATTTAGCAATGGCCACCCATGCTACTGCTAAACAGGCCCCGCAGCCAGCTGCTGAGGACTAGTCTATACTGCTCATTAACTTTGGAAGGTCCCAACCTCAACTCTCAGAGCTCAGTCACAGCACTCCTGGGTCTATTGATTCTTCCAGCTAAGATCTTTGGGTTCTCCTTTTTCTAATTCCAGTCTGAGCGGCTAGATGTTATTCTAGGGAAGAGTAGCTACATTAAACTAGGCACAAGTCTGAGTGGGGTTCCAGGTAAGAGGAAGTGTAAGGGACAACTAAGGGAAGGAGCCTGCCAAAGGTGCGGGCTGGTATTTGATAGCATTGCCAAGGGGATTTCCCCTGCCATCAGGACCATGCAGCCTGACTCTGATCCTCTCATCCCTAATGCGGCAGGATATGCCAGATACCTTCCTCAGACTCCTTTGCACAGACCCACAGGGTACTCGACAGGCCCTGGACTGAGCAAGATGGGGCTTCCCAGCCTGCCTGCTCTGAAAGGGCCTGGCACACGCCACGGGATGGTTTTGGCAACTGCTTATACCAGTGCCTCATCGCCTTCTCAGGAAAAGCCTGGCTCCAGATGGCAACTAAGCTTTCTCTGTAATGGGTATCTCCTTGGAGTAAGGGGGACTGAAGTCAGGCTGGCTTTATAAAGGGTTCCTGAGCTTCTGAGGGCAGCTGAGCCCACAAATACACCTCCAGAGCCTGTCCTATCATAGCCGAGACAATAACTGCGGTGTATAAGGAAACAGGTTCTGTGAGTGAAAGCAAGCCTGCCATAGAGGACAGGATGGCCACTTGCAGGCCAGAGGGTCAGGCAGGGAGGTCCTGGCCAAACCTCCAAGGCAGCTTGTGAGCACCTGGCTAACTGCATCACACGTTGCTTAGTAACCGTGGGATGAGAGACAAGTGTGTTTGCAGCCAGCTTCTCGGATTGCCCACAGTAAGGTCCTAGGTGGAGTTTAGCCATACTGAACAGTGTGAATTACAGAACGTTTTTTACTTTCAATATCCCACATTTGAGTGCAGCCTCATTAAAATCTGCAGGGAATCTGCTTTACTGTGGATTGCAACTTCCTTTGCAATCCGCCTAGCCTAGCAACTGGTACTGTTTTCGTACCAATGGGTATTTCTAAAGTGCCTGCCAAGGGTCTGCTCGGTTCCATATTGCTCACTGTGAGCGTATTTATGCTTCCAGGTTGCTTAGCATCCAGTGGGATAAAAATGGCCTTTGTTCCCAAGTAAAGTGCAGAGGCAGCATATAGACCAAGGCACATCCGGCTCCCAGAGCTCTCTGGAGGTGAACCCAATCCGATGACAAGAGATCCTACCCATGTTTTGGCAGAGAGAAAGGCTCAAATTGGGAAGGAAATGGGCTTACGCTAGTTGTGGTTCCAAGGGCTCGTCTGTTCCCAGCTAAACTCTTGGAGTCAGCAGATGGACTGAAATAAACCAACCCCCCATGACATAGGGCTCATGCAGTCGCATGGCCCTTTCTGAGACAGTTTTACAACAGCCTAAGAGAAAACATGCACACAACGCTAAGTGTTTAGGTCCAGATGTCCTGCCCGGGTGAGCAGAAATCTGAGCCCTAAGGGGTTCTTGCTGCAGAAAGAGGACTGTTGAAAATGGAAGTAAACAATGTCGCCACCAGACAGGGATGTCTCTATCAATTTTGGGAAAGCTGTGTATAACAGAGCCCTGGGAAGAAGGAGGTGGTCCTCTGTGCAGGCAGAGATGTCCAAACTGTGCTTGGGTGTTGGGACAAGGTTCTCCTGTGACCCCATAAGACAAGACCAGATCTAGATAGGCTAGGACTGTGTGAAGGGACCCAGGTTGAGGGGACTTTTGAATTCTGTATATGTGTGTACATTACTGTGTGTGCATGTATGTATGTGTACATGCGGAACCAGAGGTTGACACTGGGTATGTTCTTTAATTGCTCTTTCCTGAAGTTTATGAGACAGGTTCTCCTACCGAATCTATAGCTTATAGTTAGGTAACATTGGCTGGCCCATGGTCCCCAGGGTTTCGCCTGTGTCCACCTCCCCACAGTGGGGATCACAGTTACACATGGCCACACCTGGCTTTTTAGAAGGGTTCTGGAGAGTCAAACGTGGGTCCTCATGTGAGTGAAGCAAACATTTTATGGGCTGAGCCTTTTCTCTAGCCCCTTAAGTATTTTTAAATGTGTGCCTTTGTTTTGGGCTATTTAAAGATATAAAACAAAAATGACATTTCTCTAGCCTCCCCTCCCCCCCCTTCCTTAAGTGCTGGAATGGACTTCAGGGGCTATGCATCTAGCCAAGCGCTACAGATTTTTATCCTCCTGTTGTGTGGTGTGTGTGTGTGTGTGTGTGATCAAGAGGTCACGCTTCCAGGGACCTCACCGTAGACAGCTCAAGCATCCTCAAAGTATAGACTGAGGTCCGTTTTTTTTTTTTTTTTTTTTTTTACACAGGGTCTGTCTATGTAGTCCTGGCTGTCTTAGAACTCACTATGTAGACCAGGCTGGGCCTTGAACTCAGAGAGAGATTCACCTGCCTCTGCCTCTCTGCCTCTCTGCCTCTCTGCCTCTCTGTCTCTCTGCCTCTCTGCCTCTGCTGTGCTAGGATAAAAGTCATGCGCCATCATGCCTGGTGAAGCTTTTGTGTTCACTGCAGTAAAATATCCATCTTTCAATATCAGCGGCGTGTAAGGAAGCCCATCCCCACTGCTGTGCAATGCTGCAGTTCTAATTTGTTTAGCGCTTCTGAGCGTGAGCCTTGGCATTTGGTATGTGAAGGGCCTTTAGTGGACACTGAGGTCCAGGGAGGTCTAGCTCTCCTTTGTAGGCAGGACTGGGGATTGGGGAAGGTTATTCTCTCTTCTTTGGAGCTGCCTCTGTTGTGGGCTACAGGCCTTATTTCCCTGTGTCCCATGGGATCCGGGACACAGGGCTGCCTCTGGAAGAAGGTCTCAAGACCTCCCTGGCTTCTGCAGGTCACTAAAGATCTGGTTATGGGACCATGCTACCTGGGCCTCTCATCCTCCCTGCTCTGAAAGGGCACACGCCACGGGGTGGTTTGGGCAACTGCTTACACCAGTGCCTCCCCAGGAAGAACATTTTTCCACATGGTAACCCAGCTTTCTCTGCAATGGGTACCTCCTCGGAGTAAGGGTACCTCCTGAAGTCAGGCTGGCTTTAGGAAGGTTTTCCTAAGTCTCTGTGGTTATTCTGTGCCTCAGTTTCCCTCCAGGAGAAGCGGCAGGAAGGGAACCTCATGTCAGCTACGTTTGTCTTTCCAGGCATCACAGCTGCGGCCCTGGCCACGGGCGCCTGCATCGTGGGAATCCTCTGCCTCCCCCTTATCCTGCTGCTGGTCTATAAGCAGAGGCAGGTAGCCTCTCAGCGCCGTAAGTACCTTCCTCTGAGATGATGGTGGGGGTTCGTGGCTGGGAGGCCAGTGAAGGCTTGGGACCCGAGGGCTGCGCTGCCCTTCTCCACTCTTCCTGCCAGGAGTTGGCTCTGTGGCTGAGTGAGAAGGGCCTCTGTGTACCTTTCTCTGGGCCTGATGTCTGCCAGCTGCTTTGGTACCCAGACAGGGCTGGCTTGTCACTCTCCATGCAAATGAATGAATAGGTAACCACACAGAAGGGTGGGGCTAACTCAAACTGGTTTATAAAGATGATTCCCCCTAGCGATCTCTTGGAGACTTGCTTGAGCTGATGGGTGGGTTTGTTTTGTAATGGGCAACAAAAGTCCAGGCTCAGCAACTTAACTGACTGAATGTCGCAGGACACTGTGAGTGCAGAGCTGAGGTGGCCCCCAGCCGATGGGGCTACCCTGCCTAAAACTGTGTCCTGTTATTACCTCTGGGCCTCATAGCAACTCAAATAGGGGACATTGCTATCCCCACTTTATAGATGGAGAAACTGAGGCCAAGGAAGGTTCCCTAACTTCCTTAATGAAACACACTGTAAATAAACAGTAGAGCCAGAGTTCAGATTCATGGCCACAAACACTAATCACATTCCTTCGCTGGCCTCTTGTCTGCCGTGGCCTCTCCTATGAGCCTTGTTCTGTGTGCATTCTCCAAGGGCGTGGGTCTGGAGGGGGGAGTCCTCTACGTCTTACACTCCCTCCCCGCCTCTTCCTTCTGCCTAGCTGCAGTGGGTAATGGAGGGAAGGACCATTGTCACCAGGTCGCACCAGATTTCCTCTGGCCTCCCCTTCACCTCTCAATTGGCCTGCCATCCCCCCTTCCCCTCTTTCCTGGAGGCCCAGCCTGGAGCCCCCACAGTGGGCTGTGGCCACCTCACCCTTCCTCTCAGACGTTCCATCTAGTTACAACCCTGCTACAGCCTGCCTGTGGGCGCCTCTAATGTGGCAGCATGGAATATGGGACAGGTCAGAGCGAAGGAGGAACCCAGGGCTCTGCAGGGGGAAGAAATGGCTTGAAGGGCCACCTAGTCCCTCTTCCCAGAGACAGGGAGGCCAGGCTCTGGAGGGATTCCAAGGTGCTTTCTGTTCCCTTTGCCCACACCACAGCACTGCCTGTTGTCAGATCAGGGGACAAGAATTGGAAAGCGACTTTCTGGTGGGGATTTAGGCGTGTATAGGGGCTTCACGTATCCTTTGGTGGTCTGGCCTTTCTTGCAAGGTCTCTGCAGGCTTCCCATTCTGCTCATGGGATCTAGTAGATGGAGATGGCTGGAGGAAAGAAAACTGAAGTGTGTGTGTGTGTGTTGTGCATGTGGTTGTACATGTATGTGTGTATGTGAGTGTGTATGTGTGTGTGTATGAATGTGTACGGGCATGTATGTGTGTTTATGTGAGTGTGTGTGCATGTGTGTGTGCATGTGAGTGTGAATGATGTGATGTGTGTATATGTGTGTATGATGTGTATATGTTGTGTTGATGTTGTATGATAGTGTGTATGTATGAGTGTGAGTGTGTGTATTGAGTGTATGTGAGTGTAATGTGTATGAGTGTTGTAGTATGTGAGTGTGTCAAGTGTGTATGTGTATGTTGGTAGTGTGCATGGTGTGTTAGTGGAGTACATATTAGTATGTTGCATGTGTATGAGTGTGTGTTTGTGTATGAGTGTGTTAGTGAGTGTGTACAAGTGTGTATGTGTATGTATGAGTAAGTGTGCATGGGTGTGTATGAGTGTGAGTATGCATATGTGTGAGTATGTGTGCATGTGTATGAGTGTGTGTATTTGTGTATGAGTGTGAGTGTGTATATGTGTGAGTATGTGTGCATGTGTATGAGTGTGTGTATTTGTGTATGAGTGTGTGCGAGTGTATGTGTTGTATGTGTGTGTTTTACCAGGCCAGAATGGCATTCATGTGGGTTCTATAGACATATCCCAGTTCATCTCTCCCATAACACCTCACTTTAAGCACTGGCTGCAAACTTCCCTCTGTCCCAGGTAGACACATGACATGAACTTAGAGAAGAGTCCTGTGGTGGCAATGGGCTGGAATAGGGTACACCTCATGTCATGTTGAGTGTACAAAAAAAGCCTTGTCCTGTCCTAGAGTAAGGATGTCCCATGTACAGTAACAGGAAAGGGACAAGAATCTACCTTCTAGTGCACGCCTTTAATCCCAGCACTCGGGAGGCAGAGGCAGGAGGATTTCTATAAGTTCGAGGCTAGCCTGGTCTACATAGTGAGTTCCAGGGCAGCCAGAGCTACTTAATAAGACCCTGTCTCAAAAATAAAACAATCAAAACCCAACAACAACAACAAAAAAAAAACAAAGCAAAATTATCTCTAACGCAAATATTTTTGAGTCATTATTCTGCCTTCAAATGAGAGTCCCCCAATCCATCTGTGATTTCAGACTCAGTGACAGGGACATAAGATGTCAGAAGCTGTTAATACTTAGAAAGACAAAGTGTCACAGGATGGGTAGAGACACTTAGGGAGTCACTGATCTACCTGGACCCCAGAGTAGCAACTGAAAGCAGCCAGCAAGTCTCAATATGTCGCCCCGCTGCAGCAGGCCCACAGCAGGTTAGCTCATGGTGCATGGCGCACTAACTCAGGGCTTTCAGCCTGGGCTGAGCACTGCGTGGCCTAGGAATGAGTATGCTCAGGACAGAAGAAAAGAGAAGGCAGCTCAGTGTCGCCAGCTCTAAAGTGGAGATCACTGTCTTTACCCCAGAGCCAAGTGGTGAGGCTTGGCCCACACAGCCTGACGCAGAGCCACCGAGTCAGCAGAAGTGAACTAGATTTCAGGAACTCGATGCAACTTCCCTGTGTTCATCTTGCAAATGCCCCGACCCCCACCCCCCAACCCCCCCTCCCTGACCATTTCCCCATGTAAACCTCCTCCTACAAGATGGATCTGGGGGAGGGTGTGAGGAGCTGCAAGAAAGAGGGAAGTTGGTGTCGCTGGCTGCATCTGGATGGTGGCTGGTTTTAGGGGGACCCTAAGCATGGGCTGAGATGGGGGAGAAAGTGGGTAGAGAGGCTGAGGAGCGATAGGGAGACTGAGGGAAGAAAGAACCTTCTCATTCTAAGACCTGACCTTGAATTATCCACCCAACAAGTTGTGGCTAAAGACCAGAGAGGCAACTTCCTGACAGAAGCCAGAGTCAGCACATGCAGGGGCCTGGGTTTTGTTTGAAACTTAGATTCTCAAGGTCTGACTGAGGACACATTTCATGAGTGCACAAAGGTGGCTCTGCCTGGGGACCACCTGCCGGACAGACACATAGAACTCAGTCCCCCTCAGGGAACAGTACAGGGTCCTGGGGGTGCAACCTACATAAAGCTTCCTTCCCTGTGACCAGTTTTCTGTCTATCTGTAGGTGCCCAGGAGTTGGTGAGGATGGACAGGTGAGTCCCACAGTGACTTTGAGAAGCTTCCTGGGACCAGATGTCAGGGAAGGGGTGTTTGTGTGTGATGGGAGGCCCCTGCTCAGCACAAGACACAGCTGGTTGGAGCTGTGTCTGGCACATCTGGGCTGTGGGCTGCTCTGTGTACACCTTCACCCCTGCCATGCCCTGATTGTTATTGGATGTGCTTTAGTGGGTACTTCTGGGTCTCCGTAATCAACATGGCTTAGGATGGGGAACAGTGGAAGATGCAGGCTGGACCAGATTCTACAACCCGTAAATGAAGTTCATGGCCCAGGCCCAGCCCTATTCATGGTTGAGGCTTGGCTCTACCAGGCACTCCAAGAGGAAGCTGTCCAGTTGAACTTGAAGGAGCAAGCCAACAGCTGCTCTGGGCAGGGGTGGGGTTGGGGGTTGCATCGGGCAGGGGTGGGGCTGGGAGTTGCATCAGAGATGGGCAGGTAGGACAATGCTATCTGTGCTTGGCCATGGACTGGCTTAGATGGGCTCAGAAATTCCCTGTCCTACAATGTGTTCAGAGGAGACAGCTTCTCAGATAGGTCAAAGAAAGTTCTACCCGTGATCCCACTAGGACCTCAGAACTGGAGAGCTTTCACAAGTTGTCCTTGTCCCAGCTAGGGATCAATAAAGAAAGGGGTGAGGGCAGGCAGGGAGGATTGAGTGCTCTTCATGGCACTGAGCTCCAGGTGGCACTGATCACCCCCAAATCTGTTTCTCTAGCAGCAACACCCAAGGAATCGAAAACCCAGGCTATGAGACCGCTCCACCCTTCCAGGGGATGCCTGAGGCCAAGACCAGGCCTCCACTGTCCTACGTGGCCCAGCGGCAACCTTCTGAGTCAGGGCGGCACCTGCTTTCTGACCCTGGCACACCTCTGTCTCCTCCAGGCCCGGGGATGTCTTTTTCCCATCTCTGGGTGAGTGTTACTTGGTTTTACAGCACTCTGACTGATAAATGTTAGGACCTAGGCTCTGCAGCCCTCCCCCCATCCCTGGGGAATCTTCACGGGCAGAGTTGAACAAAGAGACACAGACTCTCCCCTCCCCATTCACTTCTGTATGTTTTCTTTTACAGATCCAGTCCCCGACTCCCCTAACTCTGAAGCCATCTAAACCAGCTGGGGCACCATGAACCATGGTACCTGGGTCAGGGGCAGATGCACTTGATCTGTGGCTGGCCTTTTAACAGACCTTTAGGCACTGACTCCAGCTTCCTTGCTCCTGCTGAGCCTAGACTCTGCTTTTACAAGATGCATGGACCCTCCCCTATGACTTTCAGATGCTACTTGGGGGGCAGGGAGAAGATGGATGGCTCATTGGTGTTCTCAAGATTTTGGGATGCCGAATTCTTCCTGGAGACTTGACTTCGCCAGCCTCAGATGTCAAATGACCTGCATCCTACAATGTCCAGCTTGGCAACAGGCTTTCTTCATGGAGACCAGCAACCTGGATGGGATGAGGTAGGCACCTTGCCACCCTCCCAAGGGAGAGACACAAGATGTGAGAGACTCCTGCACACTGCGAGGGTGTGGCTGGTCTATTTGTTTGCCTGAGGATGCTTCTCTGTTGGCCTGACTCTATCTCCTGGATTCTGGAGCTTGGCCGGCCTATGTCCCACTAGAGGAGCTACCTTAGCAGCCTTCCACCAGCAACTTGAGGGTCTGTCAACAGTGTAGTGACTCTGAGCTCTCATTGCCTGTACAGCTGTCCACAGGGCTCAGTGGCCAGAGGCTCCGAAACAGGAAGTACATGTTAGGTTCAGGAACCATGGTGAACTCATTAGTGTCTTGAGCAATGTGAGGCTTGGACCAGCAGACATGGAGGGTGGCGAGGGTGTGATGGGGACTATGAGGGGAGACACAACTCCTTCATGTCCTCGTCATCCATCACTACCACTGTTCAGTGTGGAGCAATGGCAAACGTGACCGACCTCCATGGTGTCCTAGTGATGCTGGGACACTTCTAAGTGTGAAGGAGACGCTATTAAAAACAGTATGGGCAATGGCTGGGAACAGCTATGAATGGATTGGAGGTACTAGCTGTAAGGCCCTGGGGGTGCAGGGCCTGGTATGGGGGTGAGAGTGGGGGTTGCGCTAAGGGCCTAAGGATCACTCTGCTTCTGACCACTGTTCTTCTGAGCCTCACCTCAGGGTGACCTTCAGGCACACAGAAGAGCCTGTCCCTGCTCCAATGCTACTCTTGGCTCTCATCGCCAGGGTCTGGCATGAGCTGGGTACACAAGGGGAGTCTTCAGAAAGGATTTTAAAGCATGAAGAGAAAGGATAGTTCCTTTCAGGTAGGAATGGGGCAGCCGATGTCTGAGAGTGAGGAGGGATATGGCTAGGCAAGTCACCCTCCAGTCTCCAGAGGGACAGTAGCCCCAATACTGAGAGAGCAGCAACCCGATGGTATCATTTGTCTTTCTGCAGTTACTGGCTGGGCTGACCTGGGTCTGGGTAGGAAAGCTCATGCTCTAGTCCTCCAGGTAGGGAGACCCCATTCATTCCCTGAGGACAGATGGGGCCGGGGGAGAAGACAGACTTTCAGGCTGTCAGCAATAAGCTACCTGCTGGGAACCCAGGCAAGTTGTCTGATAAGGTCCAAAAGCATAGGCCTCTGTGGGATGCCAGGTATGCCTGGGGCTTGGGGATCCCAGAGGCTTTATGTCATCATCATAGGAGTGTCAGGGTGGCCAGGACCCTGTTTTATCCTCAGGGCCCCTTCTTCTGCTCCAGCCATTGTCAAGACTCTATGCAGTTACTGTAGATAGAATGTGTTGTTCTTTTGGCTTTGGGGATAATGGGCTGGCAAAGTGCCAGCTGTTTTGTGGCAGGGCAGTGGGGCCTGTCAAAGAATAAAACCCACAGACCAGCTGTATGATGCATATAGCCTGTCCCCTGAAGGGGAGCCTGACCTGTCTCCAGCCCTAAGCTTAAGACATCGCCACCCAGATGACTTCTAAGAATTTGACTGTGGGGACCCCTGCATGGCTGCAGCTCCGTGGAAAGGAAAGGAAGCCCCCAGCAGAAAGCCACTCACTTCCTGCCCAGCTTCCTCCTGTAGGGCTCTAGTCTCTTCTTCTCGGGACCCTGCAAGCAAAGGCATGTCAGCTTGGTGGTTTCCTGTTTTTGGTGAAGTTTTGTGTGGTCCAGGCTCTGTCTACATCCATGAACTTGGGTGCTACCACCTTGCTGCTGCTGTGGAGACAGCAGCAGAGTCTTGGGGTAGAAAATGGAGATGCCCTGAGATGCTAGCCCTTGGGGCATAAGAGGGGGTGGTGGTGAGACACAGTGGGGCAACTGAGCTCCCAAAGAGGAGGGAGGAGCCCTGTAGCCTCAAGGACCAGATTGGGTTCCTGGTACTAGCAGAAGCCTAGAGAGGGAAGTCTGTATTTTGAGGAGGTAATTCATCCTTAGGAAATGCATCAGAAATTTGGAGGGGGTGCTTGATCTATCTCTGGAGGGTTTCTGCCTATCTTTGATGAAGCTCCCCCCAGCACCCTGGGACTGAGATGGAAGGACCCAGTAGGAAAGGATTCTGATACAGCAGGGGCTTCTTGACAAACCAAAGGGCCACTGGTAGCTGTTGTGGACCAAGCTGGCCCTGCTGGAGTACTGTAGTGTGCCATAGACCAACTTTTCAAAAGAGCAGCCCTGAGGTTACCCTATTTCTGCCGGGAAGAGGCAGAGAGCCCGGGAAGGGGCTAGCTCCTTTAAGAACTGCTCCCTGGAGGAAGGACTTGGAGGAGGCAGCTAGGCTAAGGGCTGCTGAGGGCCTTTTGTCTCTCTAACCTGGGCACTGTTAGGATGCTACCTCCTGGAAAAGACTTTCCTGGGTGTGAGCTGGCTCAGCACCCCAGCGCTGAACCTGCCATGGTGGGAGCTGAACTAAAAATTTCTCAGGGAACTAAAATAGGCAAAAGAGGAACTGGGGGACGGGGGGGGGGGGGGTTGCCAAGCAGGATGGGGGTGGCGGTGCAAAAGTCTCTTGAAACAGCCAGCCAGTCTGAGTGCCAGTCCCAGACCACAGAGAATATGGGCCATCTGGCTCGTGCCCTGTAAGCTTGCTGCTTTGCCCTGGCACTTTCCTTCCCCCATAATGGATGTGAGTCCGGGAGGATGAGGACTAATGCCAGCCTGGGGAGATGATAGTTGACAGAGTCCTTGGGTAAACGGGTTGAACTAGACCTCAGGATTCCACTCTGGGGATCTAGCTTTGTCTGGGCCTGCGAGAATCTCCATACTGACATTACTGCCAAGAGATGAACATTTCACTGGGTTTCACTGGTCTGATCTGTTGGTGTGGCTTCCTGGAAAATATGGTGAGAGGAATTCTGATAAGGATACAGCTGATAGGAAAGTACGGAGATTGATTAGTAATGTCTGCCTTGGACTGGGAAGAGGAAATGGCAGTATAGCTGCCACATCTTAATCTTTTTTTGTTGTTAAAATATGCTTCCCCAAAGATTTCCATGTGTGTTTTCGTTTCTTTGACATCCTTCTCCATTGCAGCCTTGAAAGTCTTTCTGTGCGTATATGTATGAAGTATGCATGTATATATGTTTTTATGTGTGCATATGGAAGCCAGCAATCACCATTGGGTGTCTTCCTCCATTCCTTTGCAATGTATTATTTTTAAAGATTTATTTACTTTATGTTTTGCCTGATTGCATGCATAGGTGCCATGCGCATGCCTGTTGGAACGCTTGGAACTGGAGTTATAGGTGGTTATGAGCTACAATGTGAGGGCTGGGAATCAAACCCGGGTCTTCTGCAAGAGCAACACATTAAAAGACAGCTCTTAACTACTTGAGCTATCTTTCCAGCTCTGCCATTGTGCATTTTTAGCATTTATTTTAAAATTTTATGTGCATGCTTTTTTTTTTTGTTTTGTTTTGCCTGCATGTCTCTATGAGTATCACATGTATGCCTGGCACCTGTGGAGGCCAGGGGGGCACTGGATCGATCACTTGGGAATGGAGTTATAGATAGTTGTGAGCTGCTATATGGATGGAGTCAATGTGGATCCTCTGGAGGCAGAGCAGGAGCTCACAATTGCTGAACTGTCTCGTTAGTGCTCCACTTAATTTTCAGCAGACCCTGCAGTGAATCTGGAGCTCAGCACGAGGCTGAGCAGCAAGCTCTGGGGATCTGCCTGTCTCTGCCCCACCTTGACCCCAACTGCTGGGGTTATCGACTACACGCAGCCTGTGGATGCTGGGGATCTGAACTCAGGTCCTCATGTGTGTGTGGCAAGCACTCTATCTACTGAGCCACCCCCACCCCCAATCAAGAATCTTTACCATCCCCATTTAATGCAGGTGGTTCTGAAAGGCTCATGTTTTGTGGCTGGTGGGACTAATGTTGGCTCTCCTGCCTCTCAGGCCTAGCCCCTTTCCCTTCATTGAACCAAATAGCCTTCTTGTCCATAACCTGCTATCGCCTTCAACTTGGATACACTGGGCCGCTGAGAGATGAACTTGACCCCACAAGTTTACTATTGCAGTTCGCGCTATACCTGGAATATATTCTTACTTATGCTCTGTCTTCTCAGGCCTTCTCGTGGCCCAGAGAACCTGTGCTAGTATGTGGGCTCCTTCTACACCAGTTCTTGTCACCCCTTTCCTACCTGGGGATTTCTGGTAGACACAGGAGTCCCTGTACTCTATCTGTTTCCACCAGGGGAAAGGTAAGGGAACAGAGCTCATTCCTCTGACCACTGAACCCTAGACACTCAGCCAGCTGTGTGTCAGAATCTGGGAAGTGGCAAAGTGTCTCCCAACAAGCAAGCTGAGTTGCAGATGCTGCTTAAACGACTGCCCATCCTGTTCTCCTGTAGTATATTTGATTAAAAACACAAGTAAATACAAGAGGCCAGCGACTGGGTTACTCTTGCTGGCCTGGGACAGGTTGGCCTGCCCGCTAGGAACACACGGAAATGGTTAGGGTAGGCAGGTGGGGAGTGGTCAGAGCCAGAGCCTGGGAAGCCAGAGTCCTGGCTGCAGAGGCTCACTTTAGTCCTGGGAACTGCCAGGGCGATGTTCCCAGCTCACAGACTACCTTAGTTAGAGGCACTGCCAGGGCCTGGGAACTAGGTGCATACAGATTTTCTCTCCTGCAACCAGGGAAGTCAGGGTTATCTGGGACTATATTTCCTGCTACTAGCTGTCATTCATTCGTCAAAAAGGCCACTCTCCTAAATCTTCTGCCAAGGTGCCTCGGGGCCAGGGCTCGGCCCCTGACCTCTTCATTGCCTTTCGTCCTTCCTCCCTGGACCCAGCCCTTCCTCCTGCAGGGCCCCTTGATGGCCACTTGGGCTTTGCCATAGTTCTGTCCTTCCTGCCTGTGGCATGCAGCTAACAGAAGTCCCAAGCAATACAATGGTTTCCTCTGGCAGGGTAGCGGGTCATTGTGTGGCAGGTCTGAGGCTGGCCTAGCTGGTCCTCGCAGCCCAGCTGTCCCTGGCTTAGATAATACAGGCTAAAGGCTGTGGATAGGAATGTCCGGCTTAGGGAGATGAGGGGGTGTCACCCAGAGGAGAAAGAAGGGGAGGGGTTTGGACACAGGGGTTCCTCTGGGATTCTGGGAACTTCTTGGCAGCTGATTCCTAAGCCCTGTGCTACAAATAACACCCGTGGGCTGGTGAGATGACTCAGTTGGTAAAGACACTTGTAAACAAGTCTGATGATCTGAGTTCAACCTTCCACGTGGTGGAAGGAAAGAACCAATGTTGGTAAATTGTCCTATGATCTTCACAAGCATCTTGTGGCAGGGTGCACGTGTGCCCATACACACACACATGTGCCCGTATACACGCCCCCTCCAACCACAGAATAAGCAAATAAGTAAATTATGTTTTTTACGTAAACTATTTAGTAATGATACAGCCTAGAAATCCTTCCTGGTCCCTGGCTCTGAGCTTCCAGCCCTGGGTCACTTCATTCACAGAGTATCAATTTTATCCTATGCCTTTTCCCTGCAGGCCTGGGACTGTCTGTCTATGGTTTCCTAGCCTCCGGTATGGTCTTGCTGCTGGTAACTAAAAACTCTCCCAGATAAAGCAGCTAAGGAGGATGCATAGTTGGAGGCTGAACACCTCCTAGAGCTACGGTGCAGCCCACAGACCCACCTCTTGCCTCTCTGGGCGGGTGCTCAGACCATAACGTGGATATATTTGGCTGTTCCACAGGACTGACCAGCAGAGACAGGACCAGTGCCCTCATCTCCAGGTGGAGGTGGAGAGCTCTGAGCCTGTCTCTCAGGTCAATCAAGTTCTTCATTGTGGGACACTAGTGATTTCAAGTCATAGAGCTGGAGATATGACTTAGTTGGTAGACTTCCCCCCATAGCATCTCTGTATTCACAAGTCCTGGGTTCAATCCATGGTGATACACACTTACAACCCCAGCTCTCGGAAGTGGAGGCAGGAGAGCCAGACATTCAAAGTCATTCTCAGATACAGAGTGAGCTTAGAACAGCCTAGGTTACGTGAAAACATCTCAAAAAGAAAAGAAAATAACAGAGCTCTTTCTTCTCTGCTAAGAAACAAGGACACTCCAAAGAATGGACTTTCCCACTTTGGTTTTTTTTTTTTCTTCTGTTTTTCTTCCACTTAGTGTCAGTTTTTGTTTTTTAACTAAGAAGTCCCAGAAACAGCAACTGTTATGAGCACAAAGTCAATCTTTGTAATTAACGACTCTAGCTGAAGATCTGCTACATGGAGCCAAGCGTCTCACTGAAGATGATTAAAACCTCACCCTTCCATGTCATCACAAAAAAAATCCAATTGCCTCCCCACCTCCATTCAGTTACCCGTGTCCCAATTAGCCCTCTGGCTGAGCTCACAAAGACGCCGCGCTGCCCCGGGAACGAGGATGCTTGTTAGGGGGCAGGGCGGTGGTGGGTCTTGTTTCCCGTTTTGAAATGTGATGTGCGTTCCTGAGACTGTCGGCCCAGTTCCTACTCCTTTGTCAGTGTTATTCCAGATGACTGCCAGCCTGGACCTGCTCCTCCTGCGGGGCCACTGACACAGCCGATCCCTAAGACATCTCTTGGAGGCAGAGAGCAACTATGCAGAAATGTATCCAGTCTTTGCCTTCATTGAGAGCATACTCTATCCAGATTGGCTCATGACTTGCTTTGGTCAAGAGAAAACCACAGAAGAGACCCTGTGCAAGCCCAAGCCTGGCTACCAATGGGCCTCGTGTGTCTCTCGTGCTCTCTCTTGTGAGCAGGCATAGGCTTGCTAGTTAGAGGAGCCGTCCCTATCACCTTTGAGGGATGCCAGCCAACTGCTAGAAGTGTAGCCTGCTCAGCTGACATGACAGCAGTGTGTACAGGGCAGGAGCCCCAGGCGAGACCATAACTGGCTGGCAGAGCTCAGTCTACCTCACCAGCTTGTAGATCAAAGCCTTGCTTCACACCATCCTGGGTTTCATCTGCCTCACTGTCGAATGTTGTGATAGATACAGATATGATATTCCCCATCTTCCCTCTTAACCAAGTCCTTGTGCCAACCTGAGCTAACTCAATTCCCCAAATACCATCTTGTCTACCTTTTACAGGCAACAAAGGTGAGATTCTGGCAGGTTGTGATTGGCCAACTTGCAAGATTTCAAGTCATAGAGCACTCCTCTTCGCTTGCACAGTTTCAACACAGTCTGCAAGCCGCGCTTCCTTCCTCAGCTCACAATAACCATGGGCATCACACAACCATGGGCTGTGGCCGTGTTCACCAAGCATACGTGGGATACATGCATACCCACACATGACCACAGCCATCAGCCCCTCCCACCCCCAGTGTGTGACAGTATCATGCCAACATGGTGCAGGGAGAGGGTCAGAGGGCTGCATTGCCTTATGGTTGAGTATGGTCCTGCAGTGCACAGTTTGGTCATACGTCCTATTTTATGTAGCCCTGACTAAGGCCTGGTGTTAGGCTTATCATCCGTGAATGAGACCAGAGGATGCTCAGAGACTCAGAACAATACAGACTAGAGAGAACCAGTTCCCTGCTTGGCACATACCTGCCCTGTGAGATTCCTGGCCTGTGAACTTAAGGCATACAACCTAGGAAGTCTCAATGGTTTGAGGGCTATGAGGAACTTCAGCCCCTTCACTGGCTTCCCACACACGGGGCAGAGCTGCCCCATCCACCTCCATTGCTCACCGACAGTGTGGGGGTGCCCTCATCTTCCACGGTGACCACCAGATGGTAGAAGTTCTGGCGCTCACGGTCGGGTGGAGCAGGCCTTGTAGCAATCTCACCGCTGATACGGTCCATACGGAAGGTCATGTCCTCGTTGCCCTCGGTGATGTAGTAGGACAGGACACTGTTGATCCCGATGTCACGGTCGGTGGCTCTCACCTGGACCACTGAGGTCCCTCCACCCACATTCTGGCAGGAGAACAGGGAGTGGTTATCCCAGGCCCATAGTCAGGGAAAAGCCTAGCTCTGCTCCTAGTGCCTGGAGGTTTCACCCGGACCCCTGGAAGCTCTGCTTTGTGTCCCTTGGGTCACCAATGAGGATGATCAGGATTTCGATAGACAACACACTTTGGATACCTCCTACACAACAGGTCCTGTGTGAGACCTTTGATTCGGATCCAAACCTGTGAGCTCAGATTGGATGCTCACACTCAAATACGAAAACTGCAGGAGAAGGATACATGGATACCCACACAGCCAATCAGAAGCTATTGCAGGGATTGAACTATGGGATCAGGGTAATAGAGCCTAGAGCTGTCCCCTTGATAGGGACGATGTGGGAGAGATACCTAAAACACCTTCCTTCATAAGTAGCCCTGGCCTATGCCCAGGCAAGGCTTGGATGGAGTCTATGTGGATCCTTGGAGGCAGAGCAGGGTGTGCTCTCACAATTGCTGTAACTGTCTCGATTAGATGCTCGCACTTAATTTTCAGAGAAGACCGTGCAGTGAATCTGGAGCTCTAGCTCGAGGTCTGATGCAAGGCAGCTCTGGGTTATGCCTGTCTCTGCCCCTACCTTGAACCGCCCAACTGCAGCTCTAGGGTTATCGTACTACACGCAGCCTGTGGATGATGGGGATCTGAACTCAGGTCCTCATGGGTGTGTGGCAAGCACTCTATTACTGAGCCACCCCACCCCAAAAGTCAGAAAGTGAATTACCAGTAATCCCTAGTTAATGAGGTGGTTCGGAAAGGCTCATGTTTTGGTGGCTGGTGCGAACTAAGTTGGCTCTCCTGACCTCTCAGGCCTAGCCACTTTCCCTTCATTTGAACCAAATAGACCTTCTTGTTCGCATAACCTGCTAGACGCCTTCATTGGATACAACTGGGACGCGTGGAGATGATGAACTTGACCCCACAAGTTTACTATTGCGGTTCGCGCTATAACCTGGAATAATATTCTTAGTCTTATGCTGTCTGTCTTCTCAGGCCTTCTCGTGGCCAGTGAACCTGTGCTAGTATGTGGGCTCCTACTACACCAGTTTTGTCCACCCTTTCTACCTGGGGATTTTCTGGTAGAACTCAGGAAGTCCCTGTGAGACTTTATCTGATTTCCCACCAGGGGAAAGGTTAAGAGGGAACAGTGCTCATTCCTCTGACCACTGAACCCAGTAGGACACTCAGCCAGCTGTGGTGTCAGATACGCTGGGAAAGCGCGAAGCAAAGTTTCTGGGGAGTTGCAGATTGCTGCGTTGAATCGACTGCCCATCCTGTTTCCTGTAGTATATTTGATTAAAACAAAGTATAGAAATACAAAGGGGCCGCGGGACTGGGTATACTCTTGCTGGCCTGGGAACAGGTTGGCCGCCCGCTAGGACACACACGGAAATTGGTTAGGTAGGCAGGGTGGGGAGTGGGTCTCGAGAGCCAGAAGCCTGGGAAGCCAGAGTCCTGCTTGCAGAGGCTCACTTTTGTCCTGGTGAAACTGCCAGTCGATGTCCAGCTCACAGACTACTCCTTAGTTAGAGGCACTGCCAGGGCTCTGGGGAACTAGGGTGAATACGATTTATCTCTCTGCAAACCAGGGATAGTCAGGTTATCTTGGACTATATTTCTCTGCTACACTAGCTGTCTATTCATTCGTCAGAGAAATGTGGCCACTCTCCTAAAATCTTCTGCAAGGTTGCATGCGGAGGCAGGGCTCGAGACCGCCTAGGACATGCTTCATTAGCGCTGTTTCGTTCCTTCCTCCTGGGACCAGCCCTTCCGCCTGCAAGGGCCCTTGAATGGCTAGATTGGGCTTTGCCATGAAAGTTTGTGTACTATGTCCTTGCCCTGTGGCATAGCAGCTAACAGAAAGTCCCAAGTAGAATACTGTGGTTTTCCTCTGGACAGGTGTACGGCGGGTGTTCGCCATTGATGTAGGATCAGTTTTCTGTGAGCTTGGGGCCTAGCTGGGCGTGTCGCAAACAGCCCAGGTCCCTGGCTTAGATAATACAGGAGCAAGGCTGTGGGGGACAGGCTCCGGCTTAGGGAGATGAGTGGGGGTGTGTCACCCAGTAGGAGAAAGAAGGGGAGGGGTTTGGATCACAGGGGTATATCTCTGGGATTCTGGGATACTTTTTGGCAGCGCTGATTCCTAAGGCCCGTGTGCGTAATCACTTAGAAATAACACCCGTGGGCGGGTGAGATGGTACTCAGTTGGTTAAAGAACACTTGTAAACAAGTCTTGATGATCTGAGTTGTCTAACCTTCACGGGCGGAGGAAGCAGAAAGAGACATTTTGGTAAATTGTCTACGTGATCTTCAATCAAGAATTAGCATTGTAAGGCAGGTGCACGTGTTGCCCATAGCAAACACACATGATGCCCGTAATACACGCCCCCTCCAAACCACAGAATAAGCAAACATACGTAAAGTTATGTTTTTTACGTAAACTATTTTAGTAATGATAAGCCTAGAAATCCTTCCTGGGGCCCTCGGCGTCTGAGCCTCCGCCTGGGTCACTGTCATTGTGTACAGAGTTATCAATTTTATCGCTCTTTGCCTTTTCACCTGCTCAGGGTGTGGTATGTCTGTCTATGGTTTCCTAGCTCGGTATGGGTCGATGCTGCTGGTAACTAATGAACTCTCCCGATAATGCTGCTAAGAGATGCATTAGTTTTTTGGTGGTAGGTTATGAACACCTCCTAGAGCTACGTGTGCTAGCCCACAGACCACTCTTTGGCCTCTTCTGGGCTGGGTGCTCAGACCATAATCGTGGATATGATGTGGCCTGTTCCACAGTGAGAGCAGAACTCAATGACTCAGCAAAGGACAGGACCAAGTGGCCGCCTACAATCGCCAGAGTCGGAGGGCGGGAAGCTATTGCCTGTGATCTCTCAGAGAGATCACTAATCAAGTTTCTTAAGTTGTGGAGTACAATAGTGAGTGTTACAAAGTCATAGTGCTGGAGATTAGTAACTTAGTTGGTAGACTTCCCCCATAGTGATCTCTGAGGTTTCACATGTCTCTGGGTTCGATCCATGGTGATGATACACACTGAACAACCACATCCCCACGCTCCGAAGTGGAGGCAGGGAGAGAGCCAGACTTTTAGTAAGTCTTTCTCAGATAAAGAGTGAGAGCTTAGAAAAGATACCTAGGGTAGTGAAAACATCTCAAAAAGAAAAGTGAAAAATAACAGGAGTCTCTTTATTTCTCTGCTAAGAGAAACAAGGACACTACAAGGATGGACTTTCCCGCCTTAGTTTTTCTTGGTGTTTTTTTTTTATTCTGTTTTCTTCTCCACTTGTGTCAGTTTGTTTGTTTTTTATCAGACTCGTTAAGAAGTCCAGAAACCAGCAAACTGTTATGAGCACTCAAAGTCATCTTTGTAATTAACGACTCTAGCTGAGATGTCTGATGACATGGAGCCAAGCGGTCTCGACTTGGAAGATATTAAAACCTCACCTTCCATGTCTCACAAATAATAATCCAATTGCCTCCCCACCTCCATTCAGTACCCGGTAACAATTAGCCCTCTGGCTTGATGCTCACAATGACGCCCGCGCTGCTCGAACGAGGATTGCTTGTTAGGGGGCGGGGGGTGTGGGTCTGTTTCCCGTTTGAAATGTGATGTGTAGTGTCCTGTGGGACTGTCGGCCCTCAGTTCTACTCGCCTTTGTCAGTGTTATTCCAGATGACTGCCAGCCTGGACCTGCTCCTCCTGCGGGGCCAGCTGACACAGTCGATGCCTAAGGACATCTCTTGGAGGACTAGAGAGCAACTTTGCAGAACAATGTATCCAGTCTTTGCTCTTCATTGAGAGCTATACGCTATCCAGATTGGCTCGATGGACGTGCTGTTGGTCAGAGATAAAACCACAGAACCTGACCCTGTGCAAAGCTCCAAGCCGGTGCTACCATGGGCCTTGTGTGTCTTGTGTGCTCTCTCTTGTGAGCAGGCATAGCTTGCTAGTTAGAGGAGCCGTACATCTATCAGCTTTGTGGGATGCTGCAAAACTGCTAGAAGTGTATGCTGCCTCAGCGACAGTGTACAGCGAGGTTGTACAGGGCAGGAAGCCCCAGGCGGAAGATCCATAACAGGGCTGCCAGGAGCTCATGTATCTACCTCACCAGCTTGTTGATCAAATGCTTGCTTCTCCCCCCCACTCCATCGTTCTTCTGAGGTTTCTTCTGGCCTCACTGTCGAATGTTGTGTAGATACAGATATGATATTCCCCATCTTCCTCTTAACCAATTCCTTGTGCCAACCTGAGAATACTCATTCCCCATAATACCATTCTTGTTCTACCTTTTTTCAGGCAATGCAAGTGAAGATTCTGGCAGGTTGTGATTGGCGCGCAACTTGCCTAAGATTTTCAAGTCATAGAGCACTCCTCGCCTTGCACAGTTTCAACACAGTCTGCAAGCGTCGCTGCCTTCACTCAGCTCACAATACCAATGAGGCATCAACACAACATGGGCTACCCCGCCCCCATACACCAGCTCCCCCACTCAGGTATCTGGGGTTTTATATTGTTGGGATCGTGCCCGATGTTGACTGTATTTGCTATGGTGAGAGGACATCGATCCAATGTAGTTGATTTATTATATGTGTTTAGAGTTTTTTTCGTCTATTTAGTGAGTTAGAGTAAGAGTTTTATGTTTCATTTAGTTTTGTCGAGATATATTCACCATGCTTTATCTTATTTTTTATTATTTATTTTTATTTTTTATTGATCGGTAATGTATTTGTGTTATTTTTTTATTTATTTTATTTTTTTTTTATTTCGTGTTATATTAATTTTTTATTATTTTTATCTTATGAGAGTTAAGATATTTGGGCTGTGGCCGTGTTTCACCAAGCATCGGGGGTTTCCATGCATACCCACACATGACCACGCATCATCAGCCCCTCCCACCCCAGTGTGTTGGACAGTAGATCGTATGCCAAACATTGGTGCGGGAGAGGGTCAGAGGGGCTGTGTTGCCTTATGGTTGGTATGTCCTGCAGTGCACAGTTTGGTCATACTCGTCCTAAGTTTATGTAGCCTTACTAGGCTGGGTGTTAGGTTATTCATGTGCGATGAATGTTACCGGGGATGCTCAGATGTGACTCAGAACATTACAGACTAGAGAGAACAGTTCCCTTTGCTGTGTGGCACATACCTGCCACTGTGAGATTCCTGGCCGAGTGTACCTTTAAGGATACAACCTAGGAAGTCTAAGGTTTGGGGCCTACGGAGGAAAACTTTCGAGCCCTCTTCGCAGGTTCTTCCCACCAGGGGGCGAGAGCGGCTCATCCACCTCCTTTGCTGCACCGACAGTGTGGGCGCGTGCCCCTCATGTTCACGGTGACCACCAGATGGTAGAAGTTGTCTGGTGTCTCACTGCGTTCGGTGTGGAGGCAGGGGTTTACCGATAAAAAGGTCTGGGGGGGGTTTGGGGAGCCCCCTTTTCATCTTCCAATTTTTTGACCACAGGGGGGTTTAGGTTTTCTGGCAGTTTAGGGGGTTAGGGGGAAAAAAAGCAGGGCCCCGTGGGGGCAATCCTCCAAACCGGGGATGATTTAAGGTAAAACCGGGTTTAAGGTTTTGGGGGCCTGGGGGTTTGGCCCCTTTTCGAGGTTTTTGGGGGAGAGGGACCAGGCCCCACACCTGTTGTTCCCCCCGAGGGTAAACGGTTTCCCGGTTGGGGGGGCCTTTTTCCTAACCTGGGGTTCCAACTGTGGTTCCCTCCCCCCAATTTGGCGGCAGGGGGAACAGGGCGGCCAAGAGGGTTGGGGTTTACCCCCCGGCAAAAAAAAGGGGGTAAAGGGGGGGAAAAACCCATAGCTCTGCCCCCAAAGTGCTGGAGGTTTCACCCGACCCTGGAAGCTCTGCTTTGTGTCCTTGGGACCCCAATGAGGATGATCATTTTTTTCGATGACAACACACTTTGGATACCCCCTACAAAAACGGGCCCTGTGTGAGACCTTTGATTCGGAAAAAACCCTGGGAGCTCAATTGGATGCTCACATCAAATACGAAAAACGCAGAGATGGGATACGGGGATCCCACAACCCAATCTGAAGCTATTGCAGGGATTGAACTATGGGATCGGGGTTTAATAGAGCTAAAAACTGTCCCTTGAAGGGACGATGTGGAGAGATCCCTTTAAAAAACCTTTCCTTCATAAGTAGCCTGGCCTTATGCCCAGGCAAGGCTTGGAAAAGATTTTGTGAAGGGGGCCAGCGTTAGTCCCAGGTACCAAATACTTTTGGGTTAAAAAGAAGCTGTCGGGGTTCTCTTTTTTTTATATTACCAGGGGGGGAAACTAGGGTTGTATCTATTCGGGAAATCTCTATTCTCAGGACTGAGGCCACAAAAGTGTGAATGCTATCTCATGGTCGCTTCGGACCAGGGTCCACTCTGGGTTCCCAGTGCTGGCGTCTGGAGTCTTTACTCATTACAGGGAGTTGACCCAAGGGGGGGTGTAACCCACCGGAGGTTTCTTTGAACCAGAAGGGTCACCTGTAAGATGGGTCTTTTTCTTTGGGGAAAGGGTGCCACGGTCGAAGCCAAAACCTTTGAGGAAGAAGAGGTTTGCCATCGGATGAACTACGGGATCAGGTTATGGGCCAGAGGCTGCCCCTTGATAGGAAGGCCCGGGGAGAGCCAAGGGGACCCCGACCCATCTTTGTCTGTGTCCCCCCTTCTGCCCTGCCTAGTCTTGTCAGCCCACTTGGCTTCTGTTTTTTCAGTGGTAACTCATCTTTTCCCCGATCTGCTTGTGTTGGGGCTGTGTTGCCTTCATTTTGCCCTTAGGTCTGAGTATGTTTTAAAGCCTTTGGGTCTTTGGTAAGAGTTGGGGGGGGGTGGGGGGGGGGGGGGATTCTGGTTTCTTCTGCAACCCTTGGAGCTTGCGACACACTGACCCTGTTGAAAAGAACCCGTGTGGCCTTGGTGGCCTCTAGGCTTATGGTTTGTGTCGGTTTTTGAAGTTCATGGTGCATAGGCCAGGCCGGGGACCTCGAAAGCCCGACATTTAACAGGGTACTTCGCTTGCGCAAAAGCAGACCGGGGTGGGGTTTTTTATTGGCCATTGCATTGTGGGAATGGGGGACCAGAAAGAAATGTTTTTGTCCAAGGCCCGCGTGTTCCTGACGAGTCAGTGCCCATGAGCTCCACTAGGCATTCTACTGGCGGGTTTTTTGTTTATTTTTATTTTTGAGATAGGGTTTCTTTAAAAGCTACGGGTGATTTAGATTTAAAAATATAGTAAAATGATCTTGAACCGCTGATTCTCCAGCCTCTGCTTTATCTCCCGGGGTCTGGATTTTTGGCGTTACCATGTACCATCACGCTGGATCTTCTGACTCTTGCAGCGGGGGGGTTGAAACCTCAGTTTGCTTCTGCTGGGAAAAAGCCCCCGGGTAAAGGTTTCACCTTCCTTCAGCCTTACCATGTTAGCCCTACAGGGTAAAATTGCCCTTTATCACTTGGTGACAGCAAAAAAACTACACCAGGTATTTGTGAGGTGGCTCCCCCCCGAGGGGTTTTCGTGAATATTCCGGGAGCCAGTGGGTGCCCCCTTGGAAGTGTGGTCAGTTCCTCCCTGCCCAGGGGCTTAGCCACAAACTTCACAAAGGAATCGTGCTGGTGATAATCTCAAGGCCAGCAATGTTACCAGGGGCCCAAAGGAGAAGACCACCTGGGAAAAGAGGGGAAAAACAGGTATAGGGAGGTGAATTGTTTCAGTTTTTGGGGTTTGCCTGCCCCCAGGCTCTTTTGGGATCTATCTTTGGGGTCCTGGGAAAAAAAGAGTAATGCCAAGGGGACGGGTAGGCCCAAAAAGGGCCGTAATTTGCCTGGAAAGGGGCCCCAGTCCGGGGGGTTTAGCAAGCATCTGGGTCTTGGAAAAAGTGGCCTAAATCTCCCGGTAAATGCCGTTCCTCTCGCTGCACAAAACTTGCTGGCAGTTGGGTCCCTGAGGATTTGAAACACCCTAAGCCTGGGTGACCTGGCTTGATGTCCTACCTGTTACCATTGTGCTGCCAGTCAGCGGTTCCCGGGCCTTGGACTGTGGTATACTCGCGATGTCCCACAGGGCAAGTCTCAGGCACACTGATGGACTGAGTCGGAAGGTGAGGTCGAAGCGAGGGGCTGTTATCATTACTCATCCAGAAACGGTTGGATATTGAACCTGGGAGGCAGACCGAATCGAGCAACCTCTGGGCTCATCCCAAGACATCCTTTACACCGGTGAGTCTAGCGAGGGAGGCCTCGATCAAACTGTCAAGTGCCATAGCCCCATCCAGCTTCTCTGAGATTTCGTCGTCGTGTGTGTGTGTGTGTGTGTGTGGGAGGTGTGTGTGTGTGTGTACGCCTTCAAGACTTGCTAGACTCATTTCCAGCTTCTCTGAGCAATATCTCTCTGTGTGTGTGTGTATGTGTGTGTGTTGTGTGTGTGTGTGATGGTGTGCTGTGCTGTGTATGTATGAAGTACACTTCAAGACCTCCAAGACTCATTGACCAGCTTCTACTGACAATCCATGGTAGTGTGTGTGTTGGTGGTGTTTTGTGTGTTGCACTCTTATCAGACAGAGAGCCAGAACAGCAGAATAGAGGGGGCCTGGATAAGAACTGTCTGAGGTGGTACAGGGTGGCAGGGACAAACTGACAGGCTGGAGTGTTCTAGCTTATGGGAGATGAAGAGCCTGTATTACTATCCCTGGCACCGAGATGGCATCACTTCCTGTGTTTTCAGGAAGTTAAGGAGTTCATCGTTTCTATATGAAATAAGTGATGAATCAACACAGATATGAAAACCGGGGCAGGCTGGTTTGAAAGAAAGCTGTTCGGCCCTAGATTCTGCGCCTCTTGTCGCATCCACAGACGTCTGATTAAGAAGAGGACTGAGGCCAGTAGCAAGAGGCGTAGCTGTGACTCCAGGTGGTGAAGGTAAAACTCTGATGTATAATTAACATTTTCTCTATGTGTCTCAAGGTCTTGAGTCGTCGGGTGGAGAAGCATCAGGAATTTGGGGGGAGGGGCCGGGGGAGAAAAGGCGGGGGTTCCCGAAGGAAAAACCCGAAAAAGTTTTGAGGGAAGGGAGGGGGGTTTTTTTTCTGAAAGTTCCCTTGCTCCAATCAAACAAGGGTTTCCATCCAGGGCCCATTTTTCCCCAAATCCCAAAGCAAGGCCCTTTTGGGGTAAAGGGGCCCAGGTTTTTGGGCCCCTTTTACTGAAAAAAGGGAAAGGCCCCTCCCTTTAACCCCCCCCAAATCAAGGCTCCTTTTCGGGGTTTCTGGGTTCCTGCCCCCCCCAGGAAGTTGTGAAAACCCGGGGGGGGGGGGTTTTCAAACCCTATTCCCCCCTTTCCCTTTGCCATACCCCACCCCCAACCTGCAAAAAATTTCTAACCCAAAGGCCCAGGCCCTTTGGGGCAGGTTGAACCCCGAGGGGCTTAGAATACGGGGTTTGGAAAGGGGCCCCCCTTGTCCCTCCCTTCCTAGGGCACTCCCTTTCCCCCAAAGAAACCCCCCTTTTGTCTCCGGGGATTTGGGGGCCCCCCCTTTTCTAGGGGGGAAAGGGGCCGGGGGTTTTTTTAAGGGGAAAGGGAAAGAAGCACAGAGAAGTTAAGCAGCTTTGCTTTGTCACACAGCCAGTGAAGAGCCCTCAGGTCTCTTCCTGGGCATGTTCCAGGCATTTCTTTTGCACTTCCATCTCATGATTCCTTAGGGACTGGATGGACCGTGGGGGACACAGCTTGGGAGAGGAGAGTGGATGGGCTGCAGAGGTCCCTCAGGGTCTGAGAGGAAGGGGCGCTGTAAATGTTTATGTGTTTCCCCTCTTTCTTTTCACAGTGTTGATTGGTTTAGTGTGTTGGGGTGGTTGGGTGAGCATGGATGGGGGTCGGTAAGCACAATCGTGGTACTCGGCACCTTGTGGGAGTCATAGGATGACTTAGAGTTGGTTCTCTCCTTCTACCATGTGGGTCTCAGGGACCAAACTCAGGTCGTCAGGCTTGGTCGCAATCACCTTTCTCCTCCGCACCATCGTGACAGCCCTCTGCCCTGTGGGCCCTATCTCCAGGGAAGGTCTGTGCACCACCAGTGGTATGAGATAGTTCATGGGCTAACTCACCTTCTGTAGGTCGCAGGAGCAAGAGCAGGAAGGGAGAGAAACAGATACAGACAATTATTGGCTGGCCTGGTACCTTCCACCCACTGCCCGTGAGGTCTTAGCCCAGGAGGCCGGCCCGTGGTGATCCTGAGACTGTCCTTGCCCCAGTCACGGGCCAGGTGCTGAGGAGTACTGGGTAGGGGAGGGACTGTCACCCAGGACCAACTCACCACAGTAGAGTCCACCTTGGGGCCACCATCGTCTGCCACGACCGTCAATGTATAGAAGTCGCCCTTCTCCCTGTCGACCAAGCCTTTGACTGTGATCACACCCTGTGGTGGTGTGGGTGGGGTAGGGGACGACAAGCATCATCAGGCAGCAGTTCTGTGCTCCAGCTGGAGCTCACCATCCCTCCCACCCCACTCCGCCAGCCATGTTCACTCCACCGTCCTGACACAACTTTCCCATAAGTTTCCTGGCTGAAATTCCATTGTTCTTATGGCCCATCCAGATACCAGCCATCTCTACAAGGATCTCCTTCCTCCTAGTCAAGCATGTCCTCTCTGGGTTGGGGAACTAGTGGTACCCATTACCCCACCAGGATACTGTTCCTGCATCTTCTCTGGATGCTCAGACTCATAGCTTTTATGTTTACTTCTGTTCCCAACCCTAGAGCTCTTGGTTCACCTATGTTCCCAATCTCCCCTGGGACGAGGCCTGGCATACTGCAGGCATTCTGAGTGGCTCTCATCCACCTTGGCCAGGGCAAGCAACACACAGGCAGCCCGTCACATCAGATGCACACTCCTTGGCTCAGAAGGTGGGACCTGCATGTGGCGGGGTCTGGCCTGATTCTGCTGGAAGTCTGCACAGCAAGACTGCCTTCCAGGAGGCCTGGGGGTTGTCAAACTGCGCCCTTCCATCCAATTGGCCAGCAGGGATTCATACCTTGACTATCTATCACCAAAGAAGGGATTCTAGAGGAAGACCCACTAAATCGAGGAGCAGTTGTGCCAGATGCCTGCCTGGCTTAGTATAGCTACTGAAGAGATGAGAAAGAGATAGACCTGAGTTTCCTAACAGACTAAGGAAAAAGGGAAATAAGATTACTTGGGTAACAATAGGATAGAAAATATGACAGAATGCACGATTCCTTAGAATTTCCTGGTAATAGGAGGGTCTAGGGAGAGGAAAGGAAGGTAGATAGAGGGTAATAGACTGTGTCTTCATGCTGAGGCCTCCATAAAATCCCCTGACCTGTGTGCTTGGGAGAACATCTAGACTAACAAGGAATATACGGAAGTCATTTTGTTTCATTTTGGTTTTTTTAGAGACAGGGTCTTGGCATGTAGCCTAGGCTGGTCTGGAGATCTAGATCCTCCTGCCTCAGCCTCCTGAGAACTAGGATTACAGATGTTCTTGAGGGGACTGGGTTGTGTCTGGAGGGAGCATGGGAGCACCCAGAGCTTGCTTCATGTATATCTTCATCTTCTCATCTTAATCCTTTGAAGGAGCCTCAGAATTGGCCACAGTAAGCAATCAAAATGTTTCTAAAGTGGCTGTAACCAGCTACCCGAAGCTCAGGAGAGGTCCCGGGAACTCTTACTGCTGGTTAATCAGGACATACAGTAAACAGCTGGCGACCTGCACCTGCAGCAGGGCAGACTGGCGGCCATCAATGACCTTACAGATCCCACCCGATGGAGCTGTTCAGACTTGACCCAACTCTCCCAGTGGACAGCAAGAACATAGAGAAGCAGCCTCTGGTAGTGTAAATTTAGAAGGGAAAGTGGTATAGATCTGGTCAAATGCTTGCATTATGGTAATTTGGTTCCCAAAATTTCAGGAGAATCTGCATGAAAGACGCTGAGGGTCCCTGTCCGCAGTTGGCTTTGACTGGTAAATGAAGTTGCCAGCAGCCAATGGCTGGGCAGGGAGACAGAGGCGGGACTTTAGGATTCACCGGCCAAGGAGACCGAGGGAGGAAGAAGGTTTTAGCACCACCATGCCAGGAAAGAAGAAAGACCAGGCCTGAGAAGTGCAGGACAGAAAGGACAGAAAGACAGCCAACATGTAAGAGAGTCAGGGATTGTGACTCAGGAGGGCTGCAGGCCTGGGTCTGGGAAGGCCAGGATGGAGTGTAGGTTTTAGTAAGTAATAATTCAGGAATATCAGAGGGGCGAGTGCTAGCTGCATGGAGGTTTGGCAGTGCCAAGCCATTGGACTGCTTAAGACATATTAAAATAGAAGGCTTTGTGTGTGTGTGTGTGTGTGTGTGTGTGTGTGTGTGTGTGTCTACCAGGTCGATTTGAGCAGGGTTAGCTGGTTACTACAACAGGGAAGCATTTGGCTCTTTCTATTATAACTTCCATTGTCTAATATCAAGGACACTAGACTGACCGGCTTTCAGTATAACATCAGAAGGACATATATCTTAAGGATAATTCATCAAGAAGGAGCTCTGTAAATACATGCTGGTTGGGAGAGCCCCACCGTGACTACCCAGCTCCTTACCGTGATGGCATCTATCTTGAAGAGGGCTTTGGCTTGGGCACTGGTATAGGCGTCAAAGCGGTAGGTGATCTGGTTGAGGTTATCAATGGAATAGGCTTGCACCCGCACAATCTCTGTCCCCAGAGCCAGATTCTCCATGATGACTGCCTCATAGGACGCATTGGAGAACTGAACGGCCTCATCCAGCTCATTGAGAAGGGTCACGTAGACGCTGCAGAAGCCTTGGTTGAAGGGGGTGCGCCATCTGTGGCTGACACATTCATCAGGTAGCTGGTCTTGGTCTCGTAGTCCAGATAGTCAACTGTCACGATGAGCCCTGTGCTCTCGTCAATCTCAAACTTGCCCTCCGCGCCCGACAGGATGCGGTAGTTCACCAGGCCACCGTCCCCTTCGAGAAGACACAAACTATGTAATCCCATATGGAGGTGGGGTTGCCCTGTGGTTTCTTCATTGCTTTTTACTAGGGGCTGCTCCTGAGAGGCCTTGGCTGTTCCCTCCTCCCACTGCCAGAGCATATAGTATCCCCAAAAGATGTAGCAGGTGGTCAAGGTGGGTGACAAGGCCCCAGAACACCACTAACCCACTCTGGAGCTTGGTATTGGCACTAGAGGGAACTGGCTCTATTCCTGGAGCCTCAAAATTTATGTTTGAACACCTGTCTTGACTACTTGGAAAAGCAGGCACCTTGTAGTGGTGATTTGACCTAGAAACCCTAATGCCCTCAGAGCAGCCAAGCCTTCATTCAGGTCCCTGGTGGAAGAGAATCTCAGGGCCAAGGAGTTCCCCACCCACTCTACACACCACTGCTCAAACATAAGGCAGGCAGTTTGGGAAGGTAGAAAAGGAGACAGGCACAAACCCACTCAGCTTGGCCAAGGCGTCCACGACTTTCGCTGGCCTTTCAAAGGGTTACCTATGCCAGAAGAGGCCTTGGCAATACACAGTAGCCCTGACCCTGTGCTGATGTGCCATTTAGAGAATGAACCAGCTATGAATCCTAAAATCTATGTCTCTGTCATTCATTCTGGGGGGCAGGGAATCTCTGATGCTGAGGCTGCATGGGGACTATTGGGGTCGCTGACAAGAGGCCTGGGCTGCTGCCAGGGCAGCAGAGGTAGCTTGGGAGTCTCTTTGAGAGCAGTGTGGTGTAGTAGGAATATTTTAGTAAATTCTGGCACAGATGAGGGAGGAGAGGGGAGACGGAAGCCGCCATGGAGGGTAAGAATGTGCAGGAGAGAGAGCCGCACGGAGCATACAGGAGGGAGAAGGAGAGCCGCCATGTAAACGGGCCAAGAGAACATGGCTCAGAGGGCTGCTCCATTGGGTCAAGAGCAGCCAAGATGGAACATAGAAATTAGTAAGTAACTCAGAAGTATTGGTAGGAAAATGGATTCTAACAGCATGGAGGGTAGGTAGTCGCCCAGCTATTGTGCTGCTTAAGACATTAAAATATAAAGGCTGTGTGTGTGTGTGTTTGTGTTTTCATCGGGAACACAAACCACTGAAGAGGGTAGTAACCCACGCCTGGATTTATTAAAATATTCCTACTACAGTGTGTACGGAAGAGCCCTCTCCTAACCAGGCACGGGCTCAGTAGAGAAGATTGTACTATCCCAGAATCCTACCCCACTCACTTTACATGACCACTGTGGCTATGGAAACCTCTGCCAGGCTGGGGCTGCCTCCCAAACCTGTCACTTCCCTAGGGAGGGATGGGTTGTGAAGAGGCTTGCAAGTACGAGCTCTGGGCATCCCCTGTGCAGTAGAAGGTGGCAGCTGAATAGAAGCTTAGGCCTAGGCTAGCTTTATGACATGGCTCCATTACCTTTTCCTAGTCCTTGCAAAAGACTAGCATTGTGCTGCCAGGTCCCAAGATGACTAATCTGGGTGTGCAAAATTTCCACTCTCTTCTAATCATCAGAGGTTGGATAACTTCCCTGCCTCTAATCCTCTGGGTCCTGGGCATCTGTATGGAGTGAATAGCAACCAAGGAGCCCCTCCTGAGTCTGGGTGTTAGTCTAAGGATGACAGGGCTCCTGGCAATAGGAGGGTCACTCTGAGAAGTGGCATCGCTGGCTCCCCCTGCCTGCCTTACCAGTGTCTCTGTCAGTGGCCCGGACGACGATGACTGAGGTGCCAATGCCTGCCGTCTCTCGAAGGCCCAGGCGGTTGTACTGCTGTTGTGTGAACATGGGGGCCTCATCGTTGACATCTTCCACGTACACGATCACCTGCAGAGACGTGCCGGGCTCAGGTCAGGAAAGTGGAGACTGGCATCCCAGGGTGTGGCCCCTGCTCCCTCTGGAGGACCTAGTCCTGCCTTATCTCCCACTGAATCCGGCCCCTCACATAGGACCTGGCTTGTGGCTGCTGTTCAGACACCTTTTGGTTCTGCACTGATCTGTAGGATCCAGTGACTCCCAGTGGCACTTTTTGGGTGGGGGTGTCAAGTTTCTCCAGAATGAAACAGTAATGCCACTAATGGCTCATGCCACACTGCTCCTGGGGTGGTTAGGAAGATAAACGTATGCTAGGCTCGTGGAAGTGCTTGCTAGACAGTGAGCGGGAGGTTTGAATGAGGATGGCCCCATAGGCTCGTATGTTTGAATGCTTGGTCCCCAGTTGGATGAACTGTCTGGGAAGGATTAGGAGGTGTGGCCTTGTTGCTTTTCTCCACCTTTGAAACTCCCCTTTAATGAACATGTATCAGATGTAGAAAATGCTACCGTTAAAAGGATGATTATGGAGAGCTGTGTCTGCAAACAAGGAGAGCCCCTCCCTTCTCCCCCTATCTGGGAATGCCCAGAGAGTTTTCTGTAAACCTGAATCTTGTTGCCTGGAAGATCAGAGTAGAGGGAAGAGACATCAGAGTGCAGAGACACACAAGCTACCAGAAATCCCAGGCTCTGCCTCCTTTAAGAGACTGGGAAAAGAGCCCTAGAAAAGAGAAGTAATTTCCCCAAGATCTCACAGGGACAAGGAGGGCTGTGCTCACCTGGTTCTCTCTCTATCAATGCTCAGACTCTGTGCTGGGGATGAGCTGACCCAGTGTAAGAACAGGCCCTTCTCCAGCTCCCTGGAGCCAGGAAGCGTTACATGAAGTAGGACTGGAGAAGGGAGGAAGTGGGGTGTGGGTTAGTGCCGTGTGGACAGACACAGGTCACAGTAGTCAGTGAAAAGGACTGAAAGGGAGGGAGGGCCAAGGCAGCCTCAGAAACCTGCCTTTGGCACTTATGCCTATATTGATAGCTGCTTCTGGGATTATACACACACATACACACATATACACACACACACACACACACACACACACACACACACACATGCACACACAATAATATAGCTGCCTCTAGAGTATCCCAACAATAACACACAAATATACCACACACACAACACATATACCACACATACACAGCACATAACATACATAAGAGCCCTCTGGGGTTATCCAACACATACAAAACACACACACACACACACACTTACACACACAGATACACAAAACACACAACACATATACACACATAAACACACAAAACACCCCCATATACACACCACACACACACACATACCACACACTCACCACATATACAGCCCCCACCACACACCACAGACATACACACATACCATACACATATACACACATACACCACACACACACACACCATACATACATATACATACACACAACATACAAACACCCCCATACATATAACACACACACACAAATACCCCCATATACACACACACACATACCACACACATACCACATCACACAACCCCCACCACACACACACATCACAACTCCTCTAGGTTAGCAGGGAATTTACTGGATGACTCGGTGGGAAGGGTGGCAAGGCCAGGGGAGAAGATGGACGTGGTGGCCAGGGAGGCTCACAGTGGGCTTGCTACTCTATTGCCCTGAGGTTCCGCAGCCTTGCCACACCAGCGCCTTTTGTGTCCAGACATCAAGAATCGACTATGCAAACGACAGTGTCCACCTCAGATCACAGCTGTTGTGGGGAACTTTCTAAATTTGGCTTTGCCCACAACTTGTTGCAGAAGATCCTGGGTGTGGTGGTAGTAAGGGGAATTGGAGTGGGTGAATTTCGGGAACTCTATGTAAACAGAAATGAACTATCCAGCTTTCAAAACTGCAAGCCTTCCCTTTCCGGAGTCTGCTTGTTCTAATGACCTGGCCTTCTGGGGGCGGTGGGGAAAAACGTGTCAGTCTGTCAGTGTGAGGGGAACGGGAGAGGGGCGGAGTGCAGCTTGGCTGCAATGTGGCCAGGCTTTCAATACTTCTGGCTGCTTTCAGCAGTAGACACAGGAGGAAAGATGATGTGGTTTGTGAACCTGAGAGACGCAGCTGAACAGGAAGTTCAGGCCAGCTGAACTTCTTGCTGAATAGAAGGATGCTGCCAGGTGCCTCAGAGCTAGGCTGCCTTCTGTCCAGAGTTTCTGCACAGGGCTGCCAGACCCTCCAACAGGGACGAGAGGGCAGATGTGTGTGTATATACTTGTACGCGTGGGCATGGACACACAGAGACGCCCACCATCCGTAAGGACGGTTTCCCTCCTTACTTTTCGGCCCTCATGGGGACTGTTGCTAACCCCTAAAGTGGGAATGACAGCTTACAGGGCACAGCTAGAGTCCTCACATTGCTGTCAGAAAGTGCCCCAGCTTTCCTGATTCTCTTAGGAGAATAGAGGCTATACACTGTAGGGGCCATCAAATCTCCAAGCCAGGGACAACACCTGAATTCTTAAAGTTACTCTCTGGGGATGTAGCTCTTGTCGGGGTTCTGAGAAGCCTTCTTGAGCACTGTGGTACAGGAATCGTCTAGTGTAGATGTAAGAGAATAGTCTGGGCCACCTGCCCTGGGGGTGATGCCTGGCACTACCCATACTATAATGGGACCCTAACCAAGTTGATTGATTCCTCTCTGCCTCAGTCTCCTCATCTTTAGAATGGGTGTAATGCAGGGCCTTCCTCAGAATTGGGTCAATTTCTTTTTCTCCAGAGTCTTGAGGGCAGGAGCATATAAAAGGGGCCCAAGGCTGTGGCTGGGGTGCCTCACCTTGCAGTAGTACACAGTCTACCTTTGATCTGTTTTACACCCTGGGATGTTGCAAAGAATTTGGTTTAACAAGGTTGGTGGCTAAAAATGGCACATAGAAGCCACAGTGATCAGGATGTTGAGAAACAGGTGGGTGGGGGAGGTGAGGGGATGCAGAGAGGGCTGCGGTCAGGAAGCCTGAAGTCCAGGGGTCCAGCCAGAATCTCACTGATACCAGCACTATCCCTCTCTCTCTCTCTCTCTCTCTCTCTCTTTTGTTTTGTTTTTCGAGACAGGGTTTCTCTGTATAGCCTTGGCTGTCCTGGAACTCACTCTTAGACCAGGCTGGCCTCCTCAAACTCAGAAATCCGCCTGCCTCTGCCTCCCAAGTACTGGGATTAAAGGCAGGCGTGGGCCACCACGCCCTGCTGCGACTGTGACAGCCACTCTTGTGACCTGCTGTGAGTGTGCAGAGAGAAGAGACTGGCCTGACCGTGCTCATTAGCACATGAATAAGAGCCTGCCACAAGGGAGGCTACTGTGGCAACTTCCTGGGACATACCAGGAAACCATCTCTCTGTCAATCAACATGTTCTTTAAGGATCCAAGGGACCTGATCTGCTGTGTCCACTTGGACAGGTATTCATTCACCCTTTAAGGGGTGTGGGTGTAGCCAACTCTCTCCTGCCTCCTCCAAGATGAGAGCAAGGAGCTAGGAATTCAGAGCTGGCCCAGAGCTGACAGATCTGGGTGGGGCCCAGACTCTGGTTGGAGACATCCATCCTTAACATGTGGGGAAGTATCCGGAGTGACTTGAGTGACAGCTGACCAGGCATATCCTGCTCGGTGTTTCCAGTCCCAGGAAACCGGGTTGTGATGGGCTGATAAGTTCAGCTGACTCAGCCACACCAGGCCTGGGAACACGTCCCTGCCTGATGAATTCCCACCTTCCTCCACAACACGGACCTCTGGGCGTGACTCACTTCCTGTGGTTTTAGGGGAAGGGGCCATGGGCTGCTATGTGCTGTGGAGGATGAGAGGGGTGCACATAAACAGCACAGACAGGAGGCAGACTTCTGTGTGTGAGACCCTTAGAGGAGGTCCTCTGGCCTCGGCTGCCTACTGAGGGTGTGTACAAGGAATGCATTCATAGGGCAGCTGGGAATGGGGTGGGAGAATTTTAGGAATGGTTTCAAGAGAAACAGCGTTGAACTTGGATCCAACATACACAGATAATCTCAAATCTGCTCCTGCGTTTGACATTTCTCTGTGACTCTATTTCTTCAACCACAAAACAATATTGCTCTCTACTCCTCCAAGGTTATGTCTTGGTGGGGGGGGGTTTGCTCAATGCATTGTGGAGAGATGGGTAGATATAAAGGACAGATCGGTGATGATTCCTTTTTTCTCCCTTAGGACAGACATGAGTGTCACACATCCCCTTCCTCAAGAAGAAACGTGGCACGGAGCAAAAGGACAAATCTACGATCCCCGCTGGGCTGGGCCTTTGGCCTCCTCACCAAATTCCTTGCTCTGCACTCAATCAGTGGTAATTCCCCCACCCCCCAGGCCTCAGTGTGTGTTCTCACCCTGACAGAGCTCCGCATGGGCCCCAGGTCATGGTTGTAGGCTTCTACCATCAGCACATGGGATGAGTTCCGTTCCCTGTCCAGGGGCCTTGGGCCTCGCATCAGGAGCCCGCTGCTGACATGGATCCGGAAGTTGTTGCCATGGTTACCTGTGGAGGGGCACATGAGATGCATGGGCTGGACTGGGAGGAGGATGCCTATGAGGTAGAAGGCAGTGCGTTCCAGGCCCTGGGGCACGTTGGTCCTGCCCACAGGACTTGGGTGTTGAATTAATTATTAATTAATAAATCCCATGTCGGGGTTGCTACCTACCTCAATGGTTTATGTTCCCAAATGAAAGACACGCACATACACAGCCTTTATATTTTAAAATGCCTTATGCAGCACAATAGCTGGGCAGCTGCCCAGCCTCTTTACTACTAGCATCTACGCCCCGCTGATAATCCCGAGTTACTACTTACTAATTCTATGTTCTATCTTGGCTGCTCTGGACCCAGTTGGGCAGCCCTCTGGGCCACACTCTCCTGGCTCCTTCACACGGCTGCCATGCCTCTCTGTCCTGCGCTCTTCTCAGACATGGTGTCTCTCCTCTCCTGTACACTCCCCTAACATGGTGGCTCTCCTCCTTTCCTTCTTGCTTCCTGGTCCCAAGCCAGGAAAGCCTAAAATCCCACCTCTGTCTGTTCTCTCCAGCTATTGGCTATTGGCATCTTTATTTACCAATGAGAACCAACTGGGGACAGGTTCCCAGAAGCTATGTGTAGACCCTCTCATGCAAATCCTTTATTTGGGGGACACAAATTAGCATTAGAATACAAGGAGCTACATCTCCCCCTTTCTGACCAATTAAAAAGGCTCTTTTCTCTCAGGTACACATTGAACATAATTATAACAATTATGGAAATTATAAGTTATGATATACATTTATTACATCTAGTCTATCATGTTTGACAATGTAGATAAAGTATTCTACCATCTACCCTAAGATAGATGTACCTCAATTCTATACCTCAATTATGTTTGATTTTAACTTGTATCACCAACTGAAAATCATCCCTTCACTTGGGAATTTGGTTAAAGCCCACAGTGGCCTAACAGAGGGGGACATGGAACTGAAGTTCACCGGCCTCTTCCTTATATGAAGCCTAGAGTCTAATCCTTATCTCCACACCTCCACTTCTTATTGGGAATGTGGAAGCTTCAGGAGAACCCAAACTCTACTGTCTGTGGGTGGGTGAATCTAGGATGTAGTGGACCTGACTGGGCTGGGTTGGTAGCCATGATCTTGGTATCTCTCCATGGACACACTTATCCACACTCGGTCCCTGGAGTTCATGCAGGGTGGCTGCACTCCTGATCCTGAAGCCAGCAGGGGAGTGGCGGTTCATGCTCTGGCCGTGATGAACGGCTCAGGGAAGGACTCACGGTGTCAGCTCTGAGAACACCAGCACGTGGAGCCCTTAGGTACAAGGCCAGCATACCGTTCTTTGCTTAGAATATATTCAATTTAGTGTAAACGATCAGGGAACCCACTTTCTCCCTGAGCTGCAGCCCGTGTATATGGTGTTTGGGCACCTGCTCTGCTCAGCAGAAAAGAAGTGATGTCTCTGCAGGGCAGTGGCCATCCCTATCCCGTAGCAGCCACTTACCATGGAGGATGCGGTACCAGACGCGCCCAAACTCGCCCTCGTCTGCATCTGTGGCTTTCAGCTGAAGGAGAAGAGACAGTGGGGTTATTCCTAACCCCAAGGCAGGGAGGAGAGCTGTCCTTGCAGTCCCCATAATTGACCCCAGGCACGTGTGTGCATCTTTTTTAGTGTCCATAAGGACACCCTAACATCTGTGGTCTCTGTTGCCCTGTCCAGGACCACCCATCCCTATCCCTTTCTCATGAGGGACAGGGGGCATGTGAGACATTATGCCATCACTCTCTGGCCCAGGCTGAAGGAGGCCACTCCATACTTCTATGACCCCCTCCCTACCAGTGATGCTCTTGATGTCTTAGGACCATCATGAGGGTGACTCTGAAGCAGGTGCTGCATCACTGGGACGCCTACCCTAGCATGGGTGGTGATGTTTAAAAGTTGTGTCCCTGGAGCTCCCTGACCAACGTACAGGCAGTTCCACTGAAGAGTCTTCCATGATCTGTAAGTAATCTATGCTCCTATAAACTTACTGGTTCACCAGGGTAGCACTGGGTGGAATCATTTGTGCTTATCATTAGTGCCCTATGTGAGGTGAGGAGATGTTGGTATATACCACCCTGGGGGAAAGCTCTGCAATAGAATTGGTACTTATTGTAATTTGAATGTGGAATGTTTCCCTGTTGCCTTACTAATTAAGGTTGAAGTCTACTGTTGACTGATAGCCTTCTGGGGCTCAGCCCCCTGCAATATGGAGAACTCCCTTCATGGGCAGGGCTTCCCCTTCTCTGACCTTGCCTGGGGAGTTCAACACCCCACCCCCTATTACCTCTACCTGCAGAATGTCATATAGCTTTAGTGAGATTACAGATTCAACTTCCTTTCTCCTGATCAGAACCTGTTCACTTAGCACCTGAGATGCTTCCCCATGCTAATGAGGCATTTTGGTACCCAAAACCCTTAGCCAATGACCTCGGCCCATCATGGATGTTTCTACCCCAAATTCCCCAAATCCTTGAATCACCCCAAGTAAAGTTGATCTGACTCCCTGCAGGTGGTCCTGGAGTGTCGTATTCTGTATGTATTCACAGGGCTTGGTCCCCAGATAGTGACACTGTTTAGGAAGGTTGTGGAACCTTCAGGAGACAGTGCTTTACCCTGGAAGAAGTGGGCTACTGGGGACTGGACTTGAGGCCGTATAGCCTGTCTCTACTTCCCATTCACTCTCTGCTTCTGTGGCCGGGGATCGTGAGGGGAGGAAGCGGGAGGCCAGAAGGGCCAGGAGTGATGGAGACCTCAGGCAACCAGTGAACATTGTGAGATACAGATTTTGGAGGCAGGCTTCATTGAGCAGCTTGTTTGATTGTGGAGAATAAAGGCTATTTCAACCTTTGGGGAATGGGGAGAGGCTTTCATTGGCTGAGGCTAAGGGGCTGGGAAGGCTTCATTTGCATATGGAGGGATTCCAGATGCTGCCAGACATGACCTCCTCTGGTTGGGACAAAGGTGTGGGGCATGGGACTATGTGCCCCTGGACATGCAGGCTCGGGGTAGGGGAGAGAGTGGTCCTCACTCCTATGGCCCTCAGGATGAGATGTATGGGGTGGGATACCACTCCAGCTCTGGACTAGCTCCTGGTTTTTCGGTACCTCACTCCACACGTCCCCATTGTAGATGCAGTGTGACCAGGCAACTCCTGCCCAGGTCACCACATCCTTCCTGCCTGCTGCCAGAATGGACTGGTATCCCTCTGAAACTATAAACCCAAGTGCACCACCCTTTACCCTTAAGATGCTCTAGTTTAGTTTATTTATTATGGCAATAAGAAAGTAACTAAGACAGGACCTGAGTGGGATCAGCAGAATGCATCTAGGATATATATCTGAGGCTCTCCTTCTGAGGGGTTCCCTAGACACGGTCACTGCAGCAGTTGCGCGGCCTCTGCCGTGGGTGATGATGTGCAACTGGGGCTTGGCAACCCAGAAAGAACTGGCCTCAGCAAGGGAAGAATTACTATAGGAAAGTAGTGTACAGATGTCATCCCTCATGACAGCCTTTGGCTTGGCAGGAGAAATGCCAGAGAGGGAGAAGAGACGGAGCTGCTTCTTATCGCTGGCCAGATGCCAGGGAGAGAGACTGCAAGTTAGAACTGAGATAAACAGGTTTCCTGGGAAGCGATGGCTTGGAACCCAGGGAAAGAATGGAAGGGTAGGGAGGAGTGGTGTGTCAATCTTTAATACAGAGAAAAGGGGCAAATCTATGATTCAGGATGCAGGCAGAGACCATAACTATGACCCAGTACAACAAACAATGACAATCAGGGACTCCTCAGCCTCCAAACTGATGGAGTTGGTTAAGATTTATTATTATTTTTGCACATATATATGTAGGTGTGCCATGAGTATGGGGGTGTCTGCAGAGGCCAGAAGAAGAGGGTGTTGGATCCCTGGGAGCGACCATATGTGGGCGCTAGGAAGCAGAGAACCTCTGGAAGAAAGGTGAGTGCTCTTAATGATCCTTTCATCTCTAGAGCCTCAGGAAAGACTTTTAAACAAGGAATAAAAGAGCCTCTCTCAGACTGCTGTGTGTGGCCACGGGATAGAGAAGGATGGGGACAGTCTGAGCTGGGCGTGAATAAGAAACCATTCCTCCTTGAGCTGAGGTGGCATGAGCTGAGCTAATAGGAGAGAAGCTAGTTCCTGATGGACTGGCTCCTATAAGCCAATAGGGACACTGGGTTACATGTGACTAAGGTCTTCCTGGCTAGCAGGGACAGGAGGCTGAGGAGGAGTGGCAAGCATTGCTATGGAAACTGTGCATGTGGGAGGTGGTGACTAATGGCCAGTTGGTGGCTTTGAGTACCATGTTTAGCGGAGAGTTACAAGAGAAGTTGATTTACCTAGGGACGGTTATGGGGCTTGAGTCGCTCTGCTGAGCTCCCTGGGACGTGGCCTTTACAAAGTAGGAAAGTCTCTGGTGAATCTGAACGATTAAGACCAGTGGTTCTCAACCTTTCCAATGCTATGGCCCTTTGATACAGTTCCTCGTGTTGTGGTGACCCCCAACTACAAGATTATTTTTGTTGTGGCTTCGTAACTGCCATTTTGGTACTGTTACGACTATCATCATGCAGATATCTGTGTTTTCTGATGGTCTCAGGCGACCCCTGGGAAAAGGTCGTTAGTCACCTCCCCTTCAACAAGGGGTCATGACCCACAGGTTGAGACTGCTAATTTAGCCCAATCCCATGTAAACTGTTTTTGTAAGGCGTTAAAGCCAAAGACAAGGGGATGAGGGAAGGGAGAAAACAAAAGGACTGTCCAGGTCACTGAAAAGCAAATGTGAAAAATTAATGAATATTAATAAAAATGTGAAAAGCTTAATAGAAGGAAAACGAAATAACATAAATCAAGCTGTATTCATCACTATGATATTAGGTCTCTACTGCTCTACAAGCCTCAGAATACTTCGAGACTTCCTTCTCCATCTCAAGATGGTATCTTCAGATCTACATTCTTTATAGCCACAGGATTCCACGGCCTCCATGTAATTATTGGGTCTACATTCCAAATTGTATGTCTTCTAACATAACTAAAATTTCACTCTACATCTGAACATCATTTTGGATTTGAAGCAGCACCATGATATTGACACTTTGTAGATGTAGTCTGACTTTTCCTATACGTATCTATCTATTGGTGAGGACCCTACTCTCTTAGTATAATAAATATAACTGACTTCCAATTAGTAGACTCTGATAAAGCTTCAGAAGAGAGTAACAAACTTATTCATTATCATCTTAACAAATGCCTTATTATCCTTAATCTTAATTTTAGTAGCATTCTGATTACCCCAAATAAACCTATACTCAGAAAAAGCAAACCCATATGAATGTGGCTCTGATCCCACAAATTCCACACGATTACCAATCTCAATAAAATCCTTCCTAGTAGCCATTACATTTTTATTGTTTGACTTAGAGATCGCTCTATTACTACCCCTACCACAAACGATCCAAACAACCAGCACCATTACAATAATATCTACAGCCTTCATTTTAGTCACAATTCTATCTCGTGGACTAGCCTATGAGTGAATACAAAAAGGATTAGAATGAACAGAATAATTGGTAATTAGTTTAACTAAAATTAATGATTTTGACTCATTAGACTATGACATACTCATAATTACCAACAGGACATCTGCCTTTCTTAACCTCACACTAGCTTTTACTTTATCCCTTCTTATGTCAACTCTCCTATGTTTAGAAGGAATAATATTATCACTATTTATTATAGTCTCAATAGCTACTCTAAATCCTAACTCAATAATTTCAATACCCATCCCCATCACTATCCTAGTATCCGCAGCATGTGAAGCAGCAGTAGGATTGGCTCCTCTAGTAAAAGTCTCCAACACATATGGGACTGACTACGTACAAAATCTTAATCTTCTACAATGCTAAAAATCATTAATTTTTTTAAGATTTGTGTTGAGCCAAAGGCACTAGGGGAAATATCGACAGAAGGGCAGACGCTATGCCCAAGAGCTTGTAGAAGGATTTATGGGAGAGGAGAAAGCAGGAGCAAGTGACAGGGTGGAGTAGGTGAGACAGATAAAAGCAAACAAAGGGTGGGCAACGATCCTTTCGGAATAAGCTGTACCTTCAAGAAGGAACAGCAGGCTGGAGTGGTGGCCTATGCCTGCGATCCCTGTGTAGCATGCACGATCAAGAGGACTGTCACAATTTTAAAGCTAGGATGGTCTACATGTTCTAGCCTGGACTACACAATGAGATTCTGTATCAAAAACTTCACCCAGATGGGGGTCTTTTCAGTAACCAGCTGTGGCCGACGGATAATGACAATGGAACTGGTACAGAACCTACCAGAGCCTGTCCTTTTAGCATGGACAATGACAACATGATGCCACTCACCCTTAATTACCAGTTCAGTCAAGAGTCACAAGCTAGCCCCATCAAGCCCATCCTGGGCAGGGAAACACATGGCAGCCCCATGACAGTGCCCCAGGTTGAGGACATAGATGGTTTATGGAGAATGACTGCGTTCTGGGGGGTAGCTGGGGTAGAGCTCCCAACCATGATGTGGTGCCCAATAATCGCTCTTTGGTTTTGTTGTTGTTGTTTGTTTGCTTGCTTGCTTTGGGACGTAAGTGGTGCAGTGACAAGATCCCAGCATGCATCACTGGACCTTGCTAATTTCTCTTGGTGTCCCCCCTAGCTGCTGACCCACACAAGCACCGGCACTTGCTTCCAGCAGTGCTGCTTTCAGAATAAGACGGGTTTTCAGAGGTCGTGCCCATCCTCTATGGGAAAGTCTCAGTGTATAAAGCCAAAACCGAGTGCCTTAGAGATTTGGAAAAGCATCTGGAATAACAGTACAAGAGTCTGAAGAAAGGCACACCGTCTAGGTGCAAAAGGGCATGCCCAGAAGTCGTAAGATTATTGACTAATTATCCCAGTGCTGGATAGGCTGCTGGCCAGGGAGGCCCCGTGAGACCCCCACATCAAATGGTCCATTGTAACTGGTATTGGTTGCACGGCAAATTAGATGGTAAGTCCTTATTGTCGAAGTCACGATATACTTTTGTTGAAGCAAGCAAGCTAAAATTCCCTCCTTGTTGACTGGCTTTTTAGAGCTAGAAGGCACTGTGCAGGCTATTAAGAGAGAAGTGTCACAATCTTATTCTGTTATGGACTCTATATGGACTACGTACCAAGCAAAAATGTGCCCTCTGGTACAATAGTGGCATAGCTGTTAAAGGTGCCTTTTTTTTTTTTTTAAATCAGATTTAAGGCCCATGCCACAGGGCAGAGCTCATATTTGGTACTGTAAGTCAGGGCAAAACTTTGTGGCTTTGGAGGTCACAGTCCCCAGTAGCAAGGCCATAGTGGTTGTTCTACTTAGCAGATGTGACATGCCTGTCAAATAACTTTCCACGCATTTATATTCCATGCATAGATTATTGCTGCTGTCAGCGTCAGGCAGGAAAACTTTTTTTTTTTTTCCCAGTGGACAGTAATTACTGAAAAGACTCTTGGGTGGAGCTCCAGGAAACTTAGACAGGAAACTACATCTTCTGTAGTCACATGCTGGGGTGAGCCTTTGGATGACATACATGTTTTTGAGTTATTTATTTTTGAGTCCTGTAAGTAACTCTAAGAAAAGTCATTGGCACTTCTTTGGTTTGTTGCCACTATTCTTCCTCGAGTGAATGTGTTTGTTCTTGCCTGCCTCTACTGACCCCCAAAAAGAGGAAGGGCTCTGTGCGCTGCCATGTTCCTACTCTCTGGCGCATAGTAGGGTTGTTTGCTTTTGTGTTGTTGTTTTGAGATTAGATTTCAAATAGTCCAGGCTGGACTTGAACTCTTGATCTTCCTGCCTCTAGGTCCCAAGTGCTGGATTATAGGAGTGCCTCGTCACACCTGGCTTCTTGTTTATTTGCTGAATGGAGATGTAAACGACCGAGTGGCCAGTCTCTGGTGAGAGACACTGAGCTGACCCTTAGCAAGCACAGATGGAAAGATGCATGCAACACACGGCACTGAAATGTTCCGATCCCTGGTCCCTGGTCTTCTGTAAGCCCAGCTGTGTCCCCATCTTATTTCCCCTTGATCCTGTGGGTCACCCCACGATTGCTCTGACACTGCTCCTCTCTTTGCTATGGAGATCAAATCAGGAGTTTGTGACGTGCCACTCAAAGTTCGAATGCAAATTTCCTTATCTTCACTTATTGGACACACTTCGGGAGAAAGTTGGAAGAGGGATCTTGCTTGCAAAAATCAAGTCAGCAGACAGACTGCCCCGCTCCCACTTGTCTAAGGCAAGAGATCATGTCCTTTAATTAGAGAAATACTGGGTTCCTACCCAGTACTAACTCTGGGCAGCCTATGTCTGCCTGGAACACAGCCTTGTCACCTTTTGGGCCGGATGGTGCTGGATCACTAAGGGTCCCTCCATGTTTAACAGTACACAGGAAAGCTTCTGTCCACCGCGGGGTTGGGAGACAAGGGGCTTTATTTTGTGGTGAAGGCCCATAAGTCTAGACGTGGTTGTGATTATCACCATGCTGTATTCTGAGACCGTGGAGTCCCCTGATGGGCAGGCTGCACAATATTTAGGCTCCTGAGGAGGCTGCTGGTTGCCAGGGGAGTTTGGTATTCTGGGAAGAAGGGAGGGTGGTGGGTGAGGGTTGGAGAGAACCTGGTACCCCGCTAACACTGTGAATGGTCTGTCCTTCAGTCTGAAGCATTCTGAAATTTGAGAAATGGCACTCACTTCTGCACCCAGATAAGGGACATTTTCTGAGAATCCAGGAAAAACAGGGCCTAGGGACCCTGCAGAGGAGGCCTTGGAGGCTTCAGGGCCCATCAACCCCTGTCCCTCCTGCTGTCCTCTCTGCTTATAGACCCTCTCCCTGGTAACCTGAGGGCTGGCAGGCACTGAATAGTCGACCATACCATTCAAATTTCCAAGGGGGGGGTGTTGATGGGAGGCCCAGGCCAAGAGGCAGTTAAACCAGCTCCTGCCCTGACCAGTGTTCCCCCACATGAGAGGGTTCCAAGGAGACAAGCTGGAGTGAGTCAGGCAAAGGCCTCCCTCTCTTTCTTTTCCACTCAGTTGCTACCTCTATGCTCCCAGTTGTTCCCTCCCCCAGACAGGCCAGGGCTCTCCCAACAAAACCAGGCCCAGGAGGAAAAGCAGGAGGAAAGCCAGTCTGCTGCAGGCTCTGCAGTACAACATAGAGTCACAGCCCGCCCACTGGTACACCTTGGATCTCCTGGGACAGCTGAGAGACCTGGCCACTGAGAATACAGACCTCCGAGGGCAGGCTGTGGCAAGGGACTGTAGAGGAAGCCAATGTAAGAAGTGGGGAGACCCTTACTGGGAACCTGGGAGGCTGTGAGGGTGTGCTCAGATTCAGGGAGTCTTTCTATTACTCTGAGAGAAGAAATAAGGCCCAGTAAAGAGGAATGGCTAAGCCAAGGCCACACTTTCTCTGTGGGACTCTAAGGAAGTAAGATGCTTTCAGTGTAGAGAGATGCTGTCAGATGAGGTTCCAGTAGGAAGGGGCCTCCTTGCTTGGGCTTCAGGAGAACTCCCTCTGGAATCAGCGGATCTTGCTGGCTGGCAGCAGGGAATCCGGTAGGCAGCTGGGCTTGCCTCAAGCTCTTGGGCCTGGTCTCAAGCTCTCCAGTGTCGCAGACTGCCACTAGAGAGTCTCTGGTGTCCATGCAGAAGTGGCCCTGGGGCCTGTAGCCTCACAGCTTCTCTGGGTTCTGAGCGGAGAGGATGCAGGCCTTAGCTGGGACTGCCCTTTCCTTACTGGGGCCAAGTGTTGAGAGCCAAGGGGGCAGCTTTCTCTCCACCGGGGATGGGAGTGGGTATACCCCATCCCTGCTCCAACACAGATGTCAGGAAGGGCTGTCCGTGGATGCTGTCCACTTAAAGTGCTTTCCAGGCCAAGGCCTGGAGGGTGGAGGCCCTCAGCAGTTAGACAGGCATCAGAATTTCCAGCCTGGAGCAGCTGCAAAGGCTGGGAGGGGTTGGGACAAGGGTTGGGTGGCAGGTGGGTGGAGAGCACTGGATGCCCTCAGTAGCTGTGCCCAGGAGCCAGGACTTAGGTCCCGGAGTTGCTGGTGAGTGTCTAGGTGGGACAAGGGCTCTAGTGGCTAACGGGGCTGGGTGGCCATGCTCCCTGACTTCCCATAGCTTCAGGGAGGGCCTTGTTGGGACAGAGCCTCCCCTGTGGCCTGGCTAGAACCTGAGGGAGACACAAAGTAAACTGGGAGAGCGGAAGCTGTTCTCTTTCTGTCTCAGGTTCGGTATTTGAAAATTCATTTCAAAAATTTTTGGGATCAAGTTCATCTGGCGTTTTGTAATGAATACCTGTTTCTCCTCTGTGCTTCAAATAACACTGAACTGGTTGCCAATGCAGCAGCGGGAATGTTTGTCTTTTTTTTTTTTTTTTTAAAGCTTGCTTGCCTCAGTAGAGAAGCTGGAAGAGCATGGGCAAAACTCCTACTCCCCAAGGGCCGTCAGCCTAGGCTGTGGGGGGAGCCAGGGCCCCTCTCGGAGCTGCCTATCATACACTACCCACACCAAGGCTCAGTCACTAGCTGTCCAGTTTAGCTTGGTCCTCGGTCTAGGTGGAGCATCTGTGGCATTCCCCATGCGGGATGGCTCCTCTGCGGGGATAGTACAAACATCATCCAGCAGGCAACAATGCTACAGGGCAGGTTTCTGCCTTCACTCTGTCAACTCTTAATGGGCTTTATTCCCAGGTCTGTCTGAGTGACTCACTGGGCTCATGCGGGGCCTCAGTTTCCCTGGAGGCAGGCTAGCCTGCATCAGGAAGTAGCAACAGAAGTACCCTTGTATCCAGGCAGCTGAAACAGGTATGTGGTAGGCATGGGGAGTGTGGCCAGCTAGGGCCAGTGTCCTATGTAAAGGGGATATCAGAGAAGCCAACACTGCAACTGATATGTCAAGAGAAGTCAGGCATGCAGATATCTGGAAATCAGTCAATCAGTCCGTCCGTCCATCCATCCATCCATCCATCCATCCATCCATCCATCCATCCAAAGTCTCACATTGCTCAGGCTAGTCTCAAATGCAACCAAAGCTTGCCTTAAACTCCTATCCCTCCCACCCCTGCATGCTGTGATTACCTGCATGCGCCACTACACCTGGTTTGGAAATCTCATTTAGACTTTAGGCTACTGTTAGGGGTCCTGCCAGCCCACCACCCATCTCACACTCTGACTTGTATCTGATTCATTAAGTGGCTTACTGACTCTTAGGGCTTTTAGGTTTAAGACTGTCTGCGAATTGCTGAGAACTGATTATAAAATGCCAGAAAGCTTTCTATATTCCTGCGTTCTTCACAGCAGAGGCGCAGGGGCATAGCAGAAAGAAGGCCCAGGTACAGATCCAGCCCTGTCACTAATCAGATGTATATAGTGCCTCTCTGTGCTAACCTGTGACAAACTATCAAGGGAGCATGACTAACTGCTCAGCTCCCATTGGCTTGTTCCAGGTTAAGTCTCACTTGTCCCCATCTGGGATGCAGCTGCTCGCTCTGATTCTCTGTCTTGCCCTTGTAGGCACCATGAACACAGAGAGCTCCAGTCTCCCCAGCCCTCCAACCTTCCTTACGACCTCTGCCACTTCTGGGACTTACACCCAGGCTGCCGACCCTGTACCGATCCTCATCGCCCTGGCCTGCATTTTTCTACTACTAGCCTCTTGCCTGCTGTTCATGATGCTGTGTAAGCCAACTGCCCTGGACCCCGGCCATCATGGGGCCCGGGAATGCATGCCACATCACCCAGTGAGTCCCAGTGAACCCAGGCTCCGCCTGTGGAAGCGCCTGGACTCGCTGCGACGATCTCTGCACAGCTTCCGACGAGGCAGGCCTGCTATCCAACAGTGTCCTCTGCGGGCCTTGATGATCACCGAGGTGACTGGACTGAAGCCACCAAGATGTGACACAGTGCCCATCCACACACAGGTTCACCCAAGACCATCCTGCCTCTGATGGAACCTGGCATCATAGGACATAGGACAGTGGTATGGATACTCTGGACCCCTAAAGCACTCCGATATTTCCTTGTATATCTAGTCTATGTCCTTTCCCAGAAGACTCTGAAGGCCCCTGATTCTGCTTGTTAATAGACCTTTGGATCAAAAGATGAACACCCAAAGGTCTCTGGACCTTTACTCCAAGGCTCTGAGGTATAACTTAGGGCACTGGAGCACCCATTTTGGAAGCTAGGTATCTACTAATCCTAGGAATAGCACCCTTTGGTCCAGATACTTCAGCTAAGTGGGATGCTTGCATACCTACATCTGTGCTAACCCAGGGAAAGGGACGCAGGCATCTCTTTCTTGATCTCCCTGCCCTTCTGGTGGTCTTGTTCATGCCAGCTAGGGTACTGGTAAGGATCAAATCATGAGCCTTGGAGCACCCTTCAGAGGCTGCCTGTCAGGACAGCTTGGGAAAACCTGAAGATGGATTAAGATGTTTCCTGTACTCTGAGTGTGGAAGACCATACCTGTAATCCCACCATGCAATAGGCCGAGGTAGGAGGACTGTCTAAGGCAGCCCGAGCTAAACGTGAAATCACAATTTAAATAAAATCAAAACAAATCAGCAAACAAAAACTAGACAGTGTTGTCCAAGACAAGGTGGAGGCTGTATCACTGTAATAGGAGGCTGGCTACTGTCAGCACTACAGGTGATGTCACCTAGACTCTGAGAATGCATGGCAGTGGTACCATATCTCACTGGGAAAGAGGTGGCCTCCTCTCAGGCAGTGTGGACCAGACCTCCCAGGACAGCTGGAGGATCAAGGCTGGATGGCACTAGGTATGCTCTCTGTGGTGTGGCAACAACTTCATCGAGTGACAGGAAGCGGCCCACTCCAGTGTGCCGTGGACTCCTAGGAATCCCTTCTCTCGCTCTCTCTGGCCAAGGCCTTCCACTTCTTAGACTTGAAGATGGGACAGAGGGAACCTGAGATGCTTCACTCCTGTCCCAGAGTCAAGTGGTCCAGAGCCCATCACTGAGCTGCCCAACCCCACCCATAGTCAAGCCACCCAAGCTTCCCAAGGACTAATCTCTGGTTTTGCTGTTACTTGGTCCAGAGCCGTCACTGTCTCCCCTGTGTCCCTTGGATGTACCCAACTCCCCCCAAAATGCATCAGCATTTTGGGGCCTTCTTTGTTTTACAATAGAGCTGCCCTCTCTTGGAATAGCTCTTGTGTCTAATCTGTATCAGGGAGGCCAGCAGCATGCACAGTCTTGTCTGTCTTCTTTCCTGTGAGCCTGGGAGCGGCAGGGAGCCAGATCTTGTCCCAGAACTGCTGTACCCCACTCACCAAGGTAGCAGACATCAGGTGTGAGCTTGACCCACACTGATTTATCAGTGTCCCCTGTGACAGCCCTAAAGGAAGGTGGCTCTCTAAGCATGCTATGGAGGTAAGGTCACCGTACCTTGATCCTACATCCTTGTGACCTCAGAGAGGGAGGGGTACAACTTTGCAGGGCAGGACTAGGGCCTAAGAGAGTGTCCTGGGACTCTGAACACCTGAGAGGTGAGTAGAGTGGGTGGGGGGTGGGGGGTGGGGGATGGGGGTGTCACTCAGAGACTCCAGGATGTGAACCCAAGTCTTACGTACATAGAAACCAGCATTTCAGGGCTGGGGAGAAAACCAGCTTCCTCCCTAAACTATCTTAGAACAACCCCAAGCCCCCTTGTTTCTTCAACTCCCTGAAAAGCCTCAGGCTAAAATGTAGGAATGAGGTTCCCTCATGACCTGCTCTGATGCCCTTATTTTGGGTGGGCTACAGTTTCTGGGGTACCTATCAGTGAGCTGAAGGTGGCAGGTACTAAGCAAGGGTGGGGCCCTACTGCCTCATGGTGGTGGTGGGCCTCTAATTCTTTCTTAGCTGAGGCCAGAGGAAGGGACCCATTTCCTCCCTCCCTCTGGAGCCAGCTGCTGGTCTTCCTGGACTCTATTGAGAGTCGGCTTTCTGATCCTCTCCTGACAATCCACAGAGCTCACTCAGGGAGGTAGACACACTCCCACTTCCTGCTCTTCTTCCCCCCCTGAGCTAGGAAACAGGCCATAGTGGCAGGCTCACCGGTGCTTGGGGTGAGTTGAAACATCGAGGCTGGTGAAATAGGCCATTCATTCCCTGTCTTCCCTCCCGGCAACTGAGAGCCCCTCCTCCCTGTGTGCGTGTGTGTGCCGTGTGTGTGTGTGTGTGTGTGTGTGTGTGTGTGTGTGTGCACGCGTGCGTGTGGTGTGCTTCGTTTTCAGGGTCCTCCTCCTCCCTCTGGGTCTTTTAGCTATGGCTCCTACACTGGGCCCAGGAGCCCTTTCTTCTGCCTGCTTTCTTCCAAGAGGGAAGCCTGGCCAAGAAGCCATGAAAGACGCTCTGTTCTGGCCATGCTGGGCCCTGCCTCCCTCTCTCCTTGATTCCTTTCCAGGAAAGAGTTACGTCCCTCTCCCCACTGCTTTGAAAGGCTCTGGGGGAGGCCAAGGTGAGGCAGGGCCCTGTCCTCAGCTAACACAGACTGGGGCCCATTCTTCCCAGAAGGGAGGAGGGACCATTTTTTCTTGGAATGCAAGCCACTTCCAGCCCACCCTGGACCCCTGCTGTCCCCCACCCTTATGGCATGATGCTGCTGAGCCTGTGCCCTCAGGGCTGAGCAAAGTCCTGCCTGGCCCTAGCCTGCCACTGACCTGTACGATGCTGTGGCCCTCTGGGATGTCTTCTGGGACACTGGCCTCATAGCTGCTTTGCAGAAAGATGGGCCGGTTGTCATTCACATCCAGAACTGTGACAAACACGGTGGCCGTACCTGTGCGTCGCTTGCCTACAGGGCCATTGTCTGTGGGGGTGAAGGAGAATAGGCATTAGAAGCTATGTACCCGGCCATCAGCCAGAGTTACACCGTCCTACACCAGCCTCAAGGGACGGTGGCTCATTACCCCTTCCGATCATCAACACACTAACACGTCCCCAGGGCTGACATAATGCCATGTCCCAGGCAGAGACTTGTCTGGCTCATCCAGTCTTCATAACAACCTAGAAAAGCAGGCAGGATTCTCCTTCCCAGTGTACGGCTTAAGGCACTAAAGAAGGCGAGGTGGGGGGTGGGGGAGGGATGGTCGAATCTTCACAGCCTATGTACACTATTCATTTCATAAAAGGGGCCTTTGGAGACATAATTAAGTTGAAGATCTTGAAGGGAGGTCAGTCCTCTTATCCATTTAACCAGTGATTAAATGACTTAGAAGATACTGTGTTCTGATCACAGCGCGTGCCTGTAGCTCCTTGTGGGAAGCCAAGGCAGGAAGATTATTAGAGACCAGTTAATTGAGTATTGCCTGCCTCAAAAAACAAAACAAAAAAACACACAACAAAGAGAAGGCCAGGTGAGGTGGGGCCATGAACCAAGGACCCCAAGGCCACCAGACATGGGGGAGCAAGGAAGGATTCTTCCCAGAGACTATGGAGGGACTGTGGCTCTGCCAACACCTAGAACCAGAGGTACCACATCTGTGCTTTTTAATGCCACGCCCCCAAAGGCAGTGTCTTCCCAGGCTGCACTCAAGATGGGCAGAGAGCAGAGCAGAACAGAGCCAGCCGGGCATGGCTGAGCTGGGAGGGGGAGTTGGTATCTCTGGTTCTAGAGATGGCTCTTTCATGCCACCGATGTTGCCTTAGTTTGTCCCAGAATGCCCAGGACCCACACAGATGATGAGATATATAACAGAGCCTGCTGTCAGAGCCAGGATGCTGTGAGAGGCAGGGACGTGGGTAAGACACCTGGGTCAGCCACCTCAAGGGCAGGTGTTTGTTGCTCCAGTCACAAATGATGAGCAAAATGTGGGCCCAGCGACACCTGGTGTCTCATGTCTCAAGAGACTGAACATCTGAACTTCAGAATAAAGGCTTTAAAAAAATGTTCTCCTCTAAGTCTTACTGTTCCTTATTGAGCACTGGGCTGGCCAGATCAGCATGCCTCCGGGATGAACTTGGTCTTCAAACCTAAGGCACGCTGGGACTTAGCAGGAGCCAGCCAGGGTGGACACAAGAACCACAGCCCCACCTGGGCAAACTGCTGCAAGTCCTCCCCGGAGGGTGATACTCTTCCTCACTTTTGTGTGTCCCAGCCCGGACACTCCCAGGGGGGAAAGGTCCAGTTGGGTTGGCTGAGAACCAATAGTGACTTTGTTTTTTTTTTTTTTTTTCCCAGTTGAGCATAAGCCGGGGTGCAGGTCACTCACCTAGGTGGCCCCTTTTCTAGACTCCTCTCTGTGGTGGTTTGAATAGGTTTGGCCCTCAAAGATCCATGTGTTTCGATACTTGGTCATAGGGAGTGACACTGTTAGGAGGTGTGGCCTTATTAGAGTAGGTGTGGCCTTGTTGGAGAAAGTGTGTCATTATATAGGTGGGCACTGAGGGCTCCTCTGCTCAGGCTCTGCCCAGTGCATGGAATCCAGTCTCCTCCTAGCTGCCTTTTGATCAAGATATAGATAGAACTCCTGGCTTCTCCAGCACCAAGTCTGTAAGCTTGCTGTAAGCGAGCCCCAATTAAATGATTGTCTTTATAAGAGTTGCCTTGGTCACGGTGTCTGTTCACAGCAACAAAACCCTAACTAAGAAACTCCCTCTCATCCCAAGGGCTCTGCCTCTGCCGAGGATGCTGAGCCAGGAGACCTTCATAAAGGATGGGACCAAAGCCCTCCCTCTGCTGGCTCTAGCTGGGCGATGGCTCCCCAAAAGGCAGTGTCTTCCCAGGCTGCACTCAGGATGGGCAGAGGGAGGAGCAGGAAAGAGCCAGCCGGGCACGGCTGAGCTGGGAGGGTGGGGGGCAGCATAACTTATTCCTGCTTACCCACCAATCTCCACAAACACCTCAGACGGGCTCCTGGGAGGATCAGAAGCCCCCGGGGGTGGGATCACTGGCCTTCTCACACCATTCTTCCCTTCAGAGAAGCGCCCCAGGGGCTTCCTACTGCTTAGGGAGCCAAGACCAAGCTTTTAGCTCAAGATTCAGATTTTTACATCCTTTCCTATCTGAGTCTAGCCTGTGCTTCCAGAGTGTGCTATGCATTGGGTTACTGGCCAGTGTGTACTGGGACACACATACACACACACACACACACACACACACACACACACACACACACCCCTCATACCTTTCTTGCCTGCACATCAGCACATCCTGCTCTTTCCTGGGAGGATCACATCCAAACTCTCCCCCCCCATGCTGAGGCTTAGACTTGCCAATGGTTGGGATACTGTCTTAGTTAGGGTTTTACTGTTGTGAACAGACACCGTGACCAAGGCAACTCTTTTAAGGACAACATTTAATTGGGGCTGGCTTACAGGTTCAGAGGTTCAGTCCATTGTCATCAAGGCAAAAGCATGGGTGTCCAGGCAGATGTGAAGCTAGAGAAGGAGCCAAGAGTTCTCCATCTTCATCCAAAGGCAGACAGGAGAAGACTGGCTTCCAGGCAGCTAGGATGAGGGTCTTAAAAGCCCATGCCCACAGTGATGCACTTCCTCCAACAAGGCCACACCCACTCCAACAAGGCCACACCCACACCAACAAGGCCACACCTTCTAATAATGTCACTTCCTGAGCTAAGCATACTCAAACCATCACAGATACCCTCACCCTCACGCCATCACCTTGCCTGTAGCTCTAGAGATCAATAACTTACAGACACACCTGAGCATACCTCACTTTCCTAGCTGTAACGAAGTGCCCAGGCACTAGCACAGGCCAGATGGAACTGACCACGGCTTGTTTAAAGGCTTCCAGCAGCCAGGCTGGAGAGAAGACTGGTGCTGCCTTCTCTACTACTACACTTGAACCTGGGAGGATGCTGAACTGAGGTAGCTGTAAAGAATGGCCACAGTGGTCCAGATAATAATATAATCCAAGGACAGAGCAACCAAAGCAGGAAGACCAAGGTCCAATGGTGTCCCCCAGCCCTGACCGTCACTGCCCGTTTATTTTAATTTTTGATGTTTTAATAAAGGTCTCATGTAGTCCTGGCTGGACCCAAACTTGCCGTGAGGTTGGGAATGGTCTCGAACTCTTGATTCTTCCATCCCTATCTCCCCAGTGTTAGGATCACAAATACGTGCTGTCACACATGGATGTATGATGGTCATATGTCTCCTGTCTTCCTTCCCTGCTTTGCTTTCCAGCATAAGGAGCACAGGATAGAAGCCACCTACCCCACAGTGCCCTGCGAGTGTAGTGGGTCTTCCTTCATGGCCTCAGGGCAGAGGTTTGCTCTAAGCCTGGCTCCCTAGTGTGAACTCTGCTGGGAATAGCCATGCAGACAGCATGTAGGGCAGCTAGTACTTACCTATGGCCTCCAGCACCAGTGTGTATGCAGCTGTGGTCTCACGGTCCAGACCGACCACGGTTCTCACCACGGCATCACGGTAGCCCACACTAAACTTCCCATCCACGTTTCCCGCTGCAGGCAGAAGGGAGGGAAGACTTAGGTTGTTCAGGAGAGCTCTACAAAGAGACGCACCATGACTCTCCTCCTAAGTGGTAACCTGCACAGGGTCCCTCAGAGGATGCTCTTACAGGAGGAGGATGCAGCTTGTGTGAGCACCTACTGTGTACTAGGCACTCCAATTATGGACCAGTTCATTTAATCTCCACTGGATCTGAGGTTCTGTGCCTGTCCCGGGCTCCTCCTGTATGTTCACTCTGGAGCGTGGGTCCTGCCACATTGCCCTGGCATCTCTTTCAGAGGAGACTGAGCAGCTGACTTGGGTAAGGGACTTTTTACACATGGCTAAGGGCTGACTGGGGTAGAGGGTGTGAATTTCCCAGGACCCGCCCTCATCTTTGGGGATAGTGATGACTAAAGGACTACAGCTCTCTAGGCGGGAATTCATGGAGGACCGGAATGGAGTAGAGGAACACGTGGACAGGAGACAAGTGGGCTTGATGTCCCTGGATGATGGTCTCCTTGTTGGATGGAGCCAGGGAAGGTATTCTCTCAGACCAGTAAAAGAGAGAAGCCTCCTGTTTGAGCAGGCTGCAGTACAGCACTCTTGACAGCAGAGGGAGCTACTGTACTGTGCTTGGAACAATTGAGGCAGTGCAATTAGTTAGAGATTGACAATCTAGAAGGGCTTAAGGCAGGTGAGCAGAAGAGTTACTTTTCAGGTGCTCTTTACATGGTTTGCCCCTGAGGGAAAGACCCAGAAATCAACTTCCAGGCTTCTCACAGTCTAATATATCTTCTGCAAGAGACAGAACCCAGCTCTGCATGAGGCAGGGAGGAAATAAAGAACAATTAGTATTAGCGCCAGAAGCTCTAGGCTGGTATCATGTCTCACCAAATATGGCTTCCTGGAATGGTCTCTGGGCTAGGAGGTGGGCATGAAAAGGAAAGGACAGGAGACTGGGAAGGAGAGCCTGCAGGCTGAAAAGCCACTGTGGCTAACAGAGCCATCCACGACACGTGAGCCTGGGATCCCTCGCTGCTGGGGAGAGCCGTCAGGGAGGGTACGCTGCATATGTGTACAGGTATGCATGCGTAGATGTAATATATATATGACAGGGCTCCAGATGGCTCACAGACAGAAAGAAGGCAGTTCTGGGAGGGTTATGAGGGATGTGTCTTAGTGCCCGACAGGTGGGTCAGGCATTGAAGAAAGCGGAACATGGTTATAGCTCATGAGATGACAACCCCAGAGCATGTTTGCCATTTCTCATGGGGTTCCACCACTGTGGCAGGTTCACTATCTCCAGAGAGCCAGGACAGGGCCTTGTCAGCTCTAGCTACAACTTTATTGAACATGTTCCAGCCAAAACTAATCCATTTAGGGGTTTGCAATCATCTGCCTCTTGACAAATAGTTTTCATGAGTCCCTGGGGAAGGATTCCTGCAGTGACTGCTTTCTGAAGTGGGGTGAAGGGACACCCCAGTCAATACTCTGTCCCCTCTGCCTATGCCCAGTATACCTTCAGCCTCAAAGCTCCTTGGGAACTAGGAGCAAGCCCTTGGGGAGGCAAGGAGGTAGAGGCCAATGCCCCCGCCCTTCCATGCTTCTGTCTCTGCCTCATCCAGGTCCCTGTCAGGCGGAAGGGCGGTCAGTACCTGTGATGAAGTAGCTGAGCTCCGCATTGAGGCCCACGTCATTGTCTGTGCAGTTCAGCCAGACCACCCGGAACTCACGGGGAACGTCCTCAGACACGGACACGTTGTACACAGCAGGGAAGAAGGTGGGCGTCTCATCGTTCACATCCAACACTGAAAATTGAAGGGACATGCTGGCCTAGGCCTGGCTACTGCTGTAGATGGCCGGGGCCACTCTGCAAGGGTTTCCAAGTGGGTGGTGGGTTCCGGGCGGGGCTAGGTGTCAGTGATGTCTGGTTATGAACCCAAGAGTCTCGTATAGTGGCTGAGTCATCCAGGCTCAAGCTCACCAGAGCTAGCACTCCCAATACACACCACCCCTGACTGTCAGATGGAGAGAGGCACAGAGCATCCCCCCCCCGAAACACCCACTCCCGTATGTACTTAACAAAACAACAACAAAATAATAACAAACAGCAATGACACTGTGGTTTTCTCACACAGTCCAGAGCCACACACACACCTCCCAGCATTGTGCCCCACCCTCCACAGCATCATTCTGAGGTAGGCATGACCAGCCACACTGTAGGGGAGAGGAGAGAAGCCCAGAGTAGTTGAGTAACTTGTCTGCAATCATACAGTGTACAGTGGAGGGGCTGTGGTCGTGGGGAGCTCTATCATAGTTTGTGAGAGGGATAGTGAGGGATCCCAGGAAGCTGGTTCTGAACTTTGTCCTTTCTAAAAATTTACTTTTCCTTCAATATTTGTGTGTCCCACCTTTCACAGCAAGCCCCTCTTCCTTGGCATACAGAGCTTAGGGTGGCCCTTATAAGTGACATGCTCTCTGTGGTGTCACTGGGAGAGGTGACAGGCCATTGTTCCTATCTATGGTTTGTGCTGAGCTTGGAAGAGGTTCTCTGCAGGTCCTCTTGGAAGAGCAGGCACACCTCCTGCTGATTATTCGCTGAAGAAGTGGGTCCCCAAACTGGCTCCTGGCATCTACAAGAGGATCTCATATCCACGGAGAGAGGACAGCTGGCTCTGAGACTCTCACTATCTCAGGCCTCGACTGAGGGGGTCCAGACTGTGTGTCTGTGTTAGGCTCACCGCCAACCTGTTTCCACGCATCCTCTGGATGGAAAGCCAGGAGGGCCATGCCAGGTTAATCCTTGCACATACATTCTCAGGCTTGCTCCTACCTCCAGCCACACACTGCCAAAGTCTCCATCTTCCTCAGAGATAAAACCCTTACAGATGGGAAACTGTATTTCATCATACAGGGTGGGCATAAAGGCATTTGGCCCCGAGGGGTGAAGAATCTGGGAGTAGAGGCTCCTAGCTACCCTCTTCCCACCACAGCCACACCCTTCCATGAAAAGCCCCATGGTTCTACATCCACAGACTAGGGAGTCATCTTTACATCCGAGAAAGCACTGGCTTTTCTAAGTTGGCAGTCCTGCTTAGAACCCTGGGGTCCCAGCTTTGACCTTCTTTGTCCTTCCTGTGATGGGAGATTAGGATGGGGGAGAGCCTTGGTGGGGCTCTGGGTTTCAAAGCAATGCTCAGATACAGACAAAGCACGGTGAACATTTGAAAATAGTAGGGACAGTCAGGACTGGACTGTTGAGCGTCCTACTGGAGAGGGAGCCCAATGGCCACTGTATGGCTGGCCAATGATAGCACCATCCTAGACTCAGCTCCTAGCAGGAGTCACTCCTCACCGCGGATGGTGAGGGTACTGGTAGAGCTCTTGGTAGGTGTCCCGCATCGCTGGCCACCACCCGCAGCTGGTACTCGGCGATGCGCTCCCGGTCCAACTCGGCCGTGGTCGTGACCACGCCGCTGGTGCTGTTGATGACAAAGTCCATGCGGGGCATGCCCACCTGCATGCGATAGGACACCAGCCCATTCAGGCCTTCATCCAGATCGATGGCCACCACCTGAGGGAAAACAGGAGCTGTGTGAGGGGCCGGATGTTGGGATAGGTACTTCTTTCCTGGGAGTGACCTCTCCCTTCCTACTAACCAGAGCTTGGTACATTGGACACACCTGCTCCCCTGTGAGCCTCAGGCCTGGCCACTGTCCCCAGGGCAGCCTTCACTCAGCAGGATGTCAGAGCTGGAAGCTTCGCAGATGATCTCCAGTCCAAAGGGACCGAGTGAGACCGGGGTGAGAAGGACTTGCTAGGACCAGATCCAGGCCCCCAAGTCTTGCCCTTCAATCCCTGGTATTATTTTAGAAAGTGCTTCCAGTCTCCAGTAGGCCCTGGGCTGCTATATTTTGCCACGGCCCAGAACCTTCTGTCCTTCTCCAGCCCTTAGGATGCCGGCTGGGAGTACCACTCATCATAAGGACCCTTTCATCTCCTGGGCCGTGGCTTTGCAGCCTCCAGAACCAACTCTCCTCTCTGCTTTATGAGTTAAATAGAGACATGTGTAAGAAGGTATCAATGCTATTCTTTAATGCCACATGAAGATTTGTTTGGGATGAAGTCGGATAAAGCTCCCCAGCACAGGACCAACCGCATGGAGAGTTTCCCAGGCTCACATCTGAGAACTTGGAGACAGGTGGATAACCACAGCGCGGGCGAGAGTATTGTGGTTTAAGCAAGGCTTTCACAATGGGAAGACGACCGCCTCACTTGAGTGCAGAGACTGGACAATCGTTCTCCATGCCTCTCGGATGCCTCCCAGGGCTGCAGCCCAGCACTTTGACTTAATTTACATCCTAAACCCTGAAGAAAGTTCTTATACATGTCCACCAGAGATCTCTCTTGGCTGAGGTCCTGGTAGGGCTAGGAGGCACGGAGATTAAGTCAGAAACCTTCCTGAATCTGAGGGTTCCCTGTCACATGTTACCAGTTCCCCTAGCCCTTCCTTGTAGCGCTGAGCAACTTCTGTAAAATCTGCCCCGGGCTTCTCTTTCCCTCCTGTCTTTGAGGCCCCCAGAGATCGGTCACTCTCTCGCTCCCACATCCTTTGGGAATTTTCCTTAGGGACCACCGCTGTGTTTGAGGTGGAGGCTCCACCTGCTGGGGGCTTGGGAATATGTCCCCAGTATTCAGTGGTCAACCTCCTCATAAAGGAAAAGAAGCAGGCACAGTGAGCCAGGGGCCCAGCCAAGGTCATGTATTCTCGTGTCCTGAGAAACAGCCCTGTGTTCTTGGAGCTGGGACAAGCGATCCCACTGTCTCATGTATAAACCATGCCACACACACACCAAGCTCCACAGCGACCATGTGTTCTCAGCTATCCTCAGCACAGGCCATTTCCAGGTCTCAAGTGAGAAAGCTGAGGCTCAGAGAGGTGAGGAGTGTACTCTGGGTCACACAGCAAGAGAGGAGAATTGGGATTACATGCATATTGGTTGGACTCCAGTGCTTCTCTTTTGAGGTGGTGGGGATTGGAACTCAGGGCCTCTCTCATGCTAGGAATACATCTTTGCTCTGATCCCACCTGGCTGTAACCCCGGCTCAAAAGTCCACAATCTCAACCTTGAAAGTCTCCCAGCATTCCTAAGATGCTCCTGGCAGGACATCATGTTCTGTGAATCAGCACCTTCAAGGCCTTCCAGTCTAGAAGAGTGATGGACACCAGGGAAGAGGCCTTGTCTCTTCTGGGCCATGGGGAGTCTGGAAGTCTTTTCAAAGCTTCCTTCTGAATGGGAAGGGTCTCATTTCTACGCACAGTTGCTTGAGGGCTTACAGGAAGAAATGGGATTCTTATACAGGGGTGCTGAGCCTGTATAAGACATTTTGTTCTAGAACCATCTACAGCTTTCAAGGTTGGCATCTTGGGCCAGACCCCTCTCCTCTGCGCCAGGATCGGGAACTTCTTGAGTCAGCTTCCCAGAATTCTGTCTGCCCTCTTCATTTTTGTTTCTATCTGATCCTGTTCCTTGCCCTGGCCTCCATCGTCCAAGTCTGCCAGTTTTTCCAGACTCAGGGCTCAAGCGTCTGTCCCCAGGGGCCTCCCAGACTACCTCAGCCATTGCATCCCTGGGCACCAGTTTTCCCAGGCCACTTGGCTTACATACTGTTGGGGGTCTTGACTGGCATCCCCAGCCCTCATAAACATGCTTAACACGAAGCACACAGGGATCCCCCTTGGCTCACAAGGGACTAAGGCAGATGAGCCATACTTACTTGGTAGACAGAGACCCCTGCAGGGGTGCCCTCAAGAACCTCAGCCACAAAAGGCAGGTTCTGGAAGGTCGGGTCTTGTCATTGAGATCCAAGAGGTTCACAAAGACTGTGGCACTGCTGTGGCCTTCAGAGGGGGCCTGCCACCTGAAAGGACAAGGAAGAGGGGGGGCAGAGACGGGAGAATGGGTATCAGAGAAAAATGATGGAGAAAGGGAGGAATATACAGACCCCCATCCCACTCCCCCGGTGTCCCTGTGAGGAGGAGCTTAAGCCGTGGGTCTCTTCCCGGTTCCTCCCTTCCATAGGGGCCCTGGGTATGGCCACATCTGGGATGTAGACACCAATCTATTCTTAGTAAGGAGACAGCCCTCCTGAGCGGGCTCCAGGACCACCCATGGGGGCATCCCCAAAGGCCTCTGCCTATGTGGAAGTTCAGGGATCCGTACAGTCTGTGACAGAGACAATGATCTTTCGCATGAGCTCCGCCTCCACAGGGTCAGGGTTCTCGCGGTCCAGCATGACGTGGGTGGTGCGGATCTTGCCCGTGGTGCTGTTCAGACTATAGAACTTGTTGGGGGATGGATGCTGTACACCAGGGTGCCGTTTTCCCCCAGATCTGGGTCCACAGCTACCACCTGCCCGGGAAGGAACAGACTTCTTACTGAGTTACGCTGCAGTCCCAGGCCCAGCCAGAGCGCAGGCGCAGGAGCAGGGCAGGCTGGGGCTCTCTTGCCCAGTGAGGGCTCTGTTAGGAGCAAGAAGTGGGAAGGTCACGGAATACACCAGTATTAAAGTCTGGGTTCTCCAGCATCTTCACTGATCAGCTGACTACAGGGAAGTCCCTTTCTTATTCAAGTGTGGCTGCCCCATGTAAAACAGTGGGATGCGTAGGGTAAGGAGGGTGGCTAGGGATGGAGCTCTGTTAGTAGGGCACCTGCCTAACTGTGTGTAGCCCTGGGCTCCATCCTCAGTACCACATAAACCAATCGACGGTGGTACAAGCTGATTTCTTAGGACTGGGGGGATCAGAAGAAAGGGGGATCAGAAATTCCAGGCTTGGGGGCTGGGAAGGCTGGGAATCCTTCCCCTCTACCGAGCTTTGGGGAGCCCTGGGCTCCGGAAGGTGAACAGTTATCAGAAGGCCTTTTATTTTCCCTCTGGCAGTTCCGATGGTGAGGATTTGAAAAGCCACTGGGGCTCTGTGATACCAAGGTCTGGGCAGGGAATCATTAGCTGGGGGAGGGAGAGCAGAGCCCAGAGATACATGAGCCAGGCTCAAGGTCACACAGCATCAGTCTTGTGCTGGTCCTGTTCCCTCTCTGGTAGTCTCCCAGAGTCCAGAGACAACAGTAGCTCTCAGTCCTCATTCCACCTCCCTCTGTGTTACAGAACCATCATGACATCACAGGTAGACAGGATCTGGTGGAGGGTGTGGGGGGGCAGGGGAGGATGGCTGCAGTCCTAGGGGCTGCATCAGGACAATGCCATTAACTTCATGATACGGGGCAGTGACAGCAGGGTTGGTCAGCTCCTTCGTCTCACTTGGTGTGAGCTTTTATGCTCTTGCGGCAGAATTTGTCCCTGCTCCGGCTTAATCCCTAGCTGAGGTGTCTCTGGGGTCACTAGACCAGAACGGATAGATATATGACACGTGGCCAGGAGCCCTTACCTGTCACCATCTCTGGGCTCTGGGGGCAGGGAGAGAGGCTTACAGGGCATGTCCCTGCCAGTGAGGCTCTCTTCAGCATGGGCATCTTCATTTCAGACTTCCCTCATCCTGTACTCTCCCTAGCTTTGCAGTAGCTGAGGGGTACAGAGGGGTCCCCACCTTCTGGCCCTTGATTCCGTCACTGTATTGTGACCATATTGTCTCTGGCCTCTATGATGGGTCCCCACCACCCCATTTTACAAAAGGAGACAATCCATTCCAGGCACCATTCAAGTCGGGCTGCATTGTCACTGAGAGACAGAGGAAGCAGGCATCCCTTGAGTTTCTGTGGGCCTCAACCATTACAGAAGGGACATCCCTCTTCATCCCTGTACTTCTGGATGGAGAAACCAAGACGTGACGCCAAAACAACCTAGGCCAGATCAGCATGTGTTGTCAGTTTCATAGTGAGAGGACCACTACTACAGAGGACTCCCAGAGAGCTGCCCCGTACCCCAGCTGTGAGTGGGCACTGGCCTTTGGTCATGGGGTGGGAAGGGGGCCCTGGAGAAGATAGACCCTGCCTGAGGCTCCTCCTGGGCAAGTTGTAGACTCACGCTCTCCCTCATCTATTTCCCATTTCACGCTCGTCATTTTTCTCCCGCCTGACGGGGAATAATTCTCTCCCTCTCTCTCTTCTTTATTTTGCTGGAGGGCATTGAAAGGTTCTAAATCAATGCCCATCAGCAGTCCTTGAAGGAGGCCACAGGAGAAGCAGAAGAGCCAGGCCCAAGCTCATTGCAGGGAGAAGAGAGAGAGAGAGAGAGAGAGAGAAGAGAGAGAGAGAGAGAGAGAGAGAGAGAGAGAGACACACCAAGAAGACATCTAGCCTGCGGTGTATGTCCATCAGGTAGACACGTTTGGAGCCCACATGTCCAGCATACTGAGGCTGGGGGATGCATGTTCTCTGGCAGCTCAAGAGGGCACTGAATGAAGGGACACACGTGTACAGGCTCATCTGCCAAAGACTCTGGAAAATCCTGGTTTCCATTACTTTGGGCTTCTGGAGTCACAGCTATTATGTTAAAGTGCCCCTTGGACCACCAACAGATTCTCCAGTTGAGAAGGAGACAGTGTAGGCACAGCCAGATGCTGAATGGAGATGAGGTGAAACTTACCAACCCAGCAGCTGAACACAGCCTTAAACAGTAAGCAACAGAGATGTACTGCTTAGCTGGGGTGTGTCTGGCTATGGCTCCATAGTGAACCAGACAGACAGGCTGCTGATGGAGGCAGCTGCCAGGTCCTAGTGCCTTCGGTATTCTGACTAATCAAAACCCAACACAGGGAACTGGGGTGACTGCCTGGTGAACAAAGCAGTTGTCACAAAAGCCCAGTGACCGAAGTTCAAATCCTCAGAATGCACATAGACGTCAGAAGTGAAGGCACATGGTCTGTGATTGCCAGACCCTTGGAGCAGGACACAGGCAGACAGAAGCAGCTCTAGAATCTCTTGGGTCAGATAAGCCTGGAGATTGGGGTGATGAGTGACAGGAGACCCTGACTCAAGCGAGGTAGAGCGCAAGGTTTGACAGCTAAAGCGGTTATATATCACACAAATACACAGCACGACATATAATACACCCAGAAGATCTGACCACAGCAGTCTCAACTGGAGACTCTTGCTAGCCATATTCTCTAGGGAGTGGGAGGGAACACAGAGAGGGTTAGTAACCCGCCTAAGGTCACAGAGCTGAAAACTGTGTCACTGGAATTAGAACCCAGGTCCTTTGGTACCAGAGGCTGCCCATTTACCCACTAAGCTAGCTTCTTCCTTATACTTAGGTAATTTAACAGATAAGCCTGGACCATGGAGTTTCTCAGAAGGAGACAGTTTGGGAGGGGCAGGGGACAGTGAGCCACTCAGAGGTGGCATTTTTAAGTTAGGATAGATAGAGGGAGTGGGTGTGGTGGAGGTCAGGAAACAGCCTTGTGGGGGATATGTCAGTGCTCAGTCAGGGAGAGGTGAGTGTGCAAGCAATGGAAAAGTCAATGTGTGTGTGTGTGTGTGCACATGCACACATGTATATGTGTGCATATGTGTATATATGTATGTTAATATATGTGCATGCATGTGCATGACATTGTAGGATGGATGTGTGTGCAGATGTGCTTTTGTTAACACATATGTGAGCACATGTATGTGTAGGCATATGGTAGGTGTGAGAAGGAAGGTCAAGAGGCAGGCCAGTCCCAGCCAGTATCACCTTTTCCTCGGCTCTTTGCTAATCATTCTCTGTTACAGCTGCCTTTCCTGTGCCTAACCACAGCCCTTCTTCACCGGGGCTATGGGGAGACCCCAGGCCCTGGGGCCTTGTCGAAGGCATTACAATGTTTACAGATGTGTTTTAGGGGTTATGAAACTTAAAGCATTTCCATGGTGATACCTCTTGAAATGACTTTTCTGTGACCAACTTGATCAATGAATAAGCCACTTGATTTCTGGTTTCTTGGCACTCATCACATCAACTGGGAGTTCTACCCAGTTCTGGAACATTCTTACGTCTAGAGACTCTAACCTAGAATTTGCCTTTCCGTGTAATTAAATGTCTATAAACTCTACATTTCCTAATATCAAAGCTGCATATTACATTTGCCAGCTGCTTAATATAACACACTTTTAATTTTGATTTTGCTGTCTTCTTCCTGAGAAGCTTGCGGCTGTAGCCCTGTGTCTACCATGTTGTCTGAGGCCTACATATCTGCTCAAGGCAACCATGGATGGGTCCTGTAGGCTATCAGTGCGTGTGTGTGTGTGTGTGTGTGTGTGTGTGTGTGTGTGAGAGTATGCATGTACGTACGTGTGAGTGCATGTATGTTCATATGCATGCGTGTGTGAATGCATATGTGTGTGTGTGTGCATGCTTGTGTGTGTGTGTAAGATAGTTGTCTTTCTCTATCACTCTCTGACACATTTCCCTAAGACAGGGTTTTTGCTGAAGCTGGAGCCAGGCTGTTGGCCAGCAAGCTCCAGCAAGTCCGCGTCTGCCCATCATGCTGCTGGGGTTATGAGCATTTGGGTATAAAGCCACACTCAGATTTTTATGAGTACTGGGAAATATGTGTGTTAATATATGTGCATGTGGATGTAGGATGGATATATGTAGATATGTTTTTGCTAACACATGTGTGAGCACATGTATGTGTATGTGTGTGGTAGGTATGGGAAGGTAGGACAAGGCCAGTCCCAACCAATATGAATATGAAGTGTCGTGTGCAGATGCTCTTGCCACTGAGCCATCTCTCCACCCTGACTCTGGCTTTTGCACTGGATAAGATGGAGCCATTAGTGAGTCTGGGCAGCACATGCCCTGAGGCCCCTCTGGAGGTAAAGCCTCCACTCAAAGCCCTAGCACAAAGCCCGTGGTGGCTGAAGGCTTCTGCAGTCTAACCTCTTGCAGAGAGTATCTCCATCACTTGACTCTCAATTTCCTTTGGGAGGAATTTTCCAGAAACATAATGACAGATGAGTGGTTCAGAAGTGGGCATTCCAGAGCCACTCTTGGGATCCCAGGTTGGGACTCGGAGATTATTTTGAACCTGCACCAAGGTGCCCACAAGGTGGCAGCAGAGAGTGCCTGTGGGACCCAGAACCTTAGAGGCCCCTGCAAGAACCCCAGCTAGAGATTTCGAACTGTAGCTCCCAGCTTTGAAAACCCATGCATTCTAGATCGCCCGCCCTGTCTTGCTGCTTGGGATTCTCTGGAAGGGACAAGACGAACGGCTGAGGACCACTCGGCTCTTGAACATGTGGAAGCACAGATGACCACAACCCCTTCCCTCCCTGTCCTTCCTTCCAGGTTTCCACTCTCCCCATCCGGTCCAGGTAGAGCCTGTCACTTTCAGGATCTCACCACAGTGCAGTGCGAGAACCCTGAGCTCGAGGCCTCAGGTGTGGGTGGGGCAGGTTCTCAGAGCCTGATGCACAGCTACTGACCTGCCCCGATCTACACAGATTCTCCAGTTCTCAGGGCCTGGAGCTCTGTCAGGTATCCTGTGAGTCTACAGAGGGACAAGGGCTGGGCCAGGTAGGTTCTAAATCCTCACTGAAAAGCCAGCAGGCCTGAGTTCAAGTCCTGGCACTACCTCTCACTGGTTCTGGGGCCTTGAGCTCTGAGTCCTGCTGTCAGGGTGGGGAGGATCCTGAGAATGAGAGACATTTCATGAGGTATTCTTGGGGTAATACAGGACAGAGCAGGCATTCAGTCAACAGGACTACTGAGAGCTGTCAGAGTTCATGTCCATCACAGGACTGTTGGGTGGCAGATGGCCAGACATTTGGGGACCAGCCTTCCCTGATGAGGTTAAATGGAGTTGAAAGGTTAGGGAGGAAAGGCTTACACATGTGAATCTGACAGTTGGGTAGAGGCCTTGCCTGTCTTCAGCTGCTCTTACAAGCCAGCTTCCACTCTGGGGCCCAGCAGCTCTGACTGTGTTTCCTTTCCCTGCTTTAAGTCCTGAACATAGCAGGTACGCACAGGACGTGGGGTGAACACCTAGCATCCTCTGCCACAGAATCCCTGGGGTGAGCTTCAGCCCCATGCTAAGGTAGCCCTGGGGGCTGGTGTGGGACAGAACTACCCAGGCCAATGGCTGCAGTGCCTCAGTGGCAAAGGACATGGGCCAGCTTGGGATGAAACACCAAGCCCAGGAGTCTCTGCAGCAGGCCAGGGGATCCTGGCGGGAGTCCATCCACCATGGTAAGGTTGCCTGGCAGCTGCTGTGTCTCTACCTACCGTGGTCACATCAGAGTCTGGAGGTGTCATCTCTACCAGGTTGATGTAGTAAGGAGCGTCTTTCCAGGTAGGGTGGTTGTCATTGATGTCTAGGAGGGTGACGTTCACCTGTGGATCACAAGGGGGCGCTGTGGTCTGTGACAGCCAACAAGGGCAAGGGCAGCAGAGTCGGGGCACCCAGGGGTCTCGGTTCCAACAGCTCTTCTGGTCTGCTTATTTCAAGGAGAGCCTAGGGTGTGAGGGACAAGGTGGGGCTAGGTCCCTGATAAAGGAGGTACTGTCCCAGGAGGAGGCAGAGAACAGATGAGGTATCTGAAATCCTCATTGTGATCCAGACTTCTCTTAGGCACTTTGTCTTGGGGAAGGTGAAGGGCCCTCCCGCCCAGTTGGGGACCTGAGAGGATCCTTTGAGCTTCCCAGAGTCAGACACAAAGGAAGTGATTTTTCTGCTCACCTCCAGTTAGCAGGGCCAGCCTCTACAGAGGTGCTCATGGGGTTTGGGGGCATTCTGTAACAGTTCCAGCCAAGTGAAGCCAACCCCAGCCCAGGTCCTCAGGCCTGGCAAGAATGGGGCAGCTTCCCAGAGAACAAGGTGAAGCAAGAGGCCTCCAGAGGGAGCCCAGGGCAGCGTGGGGAATGGGGACTGGATATGGCTGGAACAACAGGTCACCCCACTGGGGTTGTTTCATGTCTTGGGGCCCCTTTGTGCTCCTTACTGTCCCTGTTCTCCCCTCTGCCACCAGGTGCCCACTTAGGACCCCTGAGCTACTCTCTCCTCCTTGAGGCTCCTCTGTGGTGAGGCGGCCGTGATGGGCTCCTGAGCCGTCCCAGAGGCAGGGGAACTCAGCTTTATAGGCCCTGAAGGCCCTGACTCTTGTACTAGTTGGCTCTTCCTCATAGGAATTGTGGCTTTGGCTGAGATGCTCTGGAGAGCATGAGAGGATTCTGGGGCTCACATCCTCTGTCACTTGCTATTCTGCTGGGCCTTTGGAATGGCATGAAAATATTATTCTACTGTGCCCTCCGGATTGTCCTATGTCCTGGTGGCAAGGCCTTCCTTTCCCATGGCCGCTCTCTGCAGATGCCACCTCATAATGTCTCACCTTGGTTCAGGACATAGTACCCAGAGGCCTGAAGGTGAGCAGGGAGGAAGGACCTGGTCAGCAGGGAGGAGGGATCTGGTCAGCAGGGAGGAGGGATCTGGTCAGCAGGGAGGAAGGACCTGGTCAGCAGGGAGGAGGGACCTGGTCAGCAGGGAGGAGGGACCTGGTCAGCAGGGAGGAGGGATCTGGTCAGCAGGGAGGAAGGACCTGGTCAGCAGGGAGGAGGGACCTGGTCAGCAGGGAGGAGGAACCTGGTCAGCAGAGAGGAGGGACCTGGTCAGCAGGGAGGAAGGACCTGGTCAGCAGGAGGAGGGATCTGGTCAGCAGGATAGGGATGTACTCACGGTGGCAATGCCAGTTTTCTGGTTGTGGCCCACACCCCCGTCCACAGCACGCACAATGAGTATGTATTCAGATTTGGTCTCTCGGTCCAGCAGAGACGTGGTGGTGATTTCTCCTATTGGACAAGAGGAGGTTGAGTGGGGTGGGGGAAGGGTGCAGGGAGAAGGAAGTAGACAGAGATGTACTTGCAAGCTGCAGTTGGCCAGCCATGGCCTCTGCAGCTGCATTGGCCCATCTGTGTGTGTGAGAAAGGAAAGCACCTGCATTTCGGAGGGGACCCAAGAGCTGAGGGGCAGTACCCCACCATGAGGCAGTTTGCAGATGTGGGGCAGGGACTGGCAGAGTAGGAGGGCCACTTAGCACCAGACCCACAGACACCTCTGGCTTAGATGAGATGTTATTTTTCTGGATTTGTCAGCACAATCTAGTTACTTCAGTCCCCTGTGCCTCAGTTTCCATACCTGCCCAAAAGGGAACTATGGCAGGACAATTTCACAGTAGGGTGGTTGTGGGGTCATTTAGTTAATGTCATGAAAATCCTCAGAATAGCCCCAGGCTCTATCTAGGCATAGAGTCACTGGGAGTACAGTCACCAGTGGCAGGAGGGGGACAACTCAGCTGAAGTTGACACGTGCTTTAGCTTGTGGCTCAGGCCTGGGCATGCAAGCCTGCAGGGCACAAGCCTACAGTGTGCAAGCTACAGTGTAAGAGCCTACAATGTGTGAGTTACAGTGTGTGAGCCTACAGTGTGCAAGCCTACAGTGTACAAGCCTACAGTGTGCAAGCCTACAGTGTGCAAGCCTACAGTGTGAGTGCCTACAGTGTGTGAGCTACAGTGTACGGGCCTACAGTGTGCGTGCCTACGGAGTTCTGAATTAACAGTCATAACATAGTTCCCCAGTTACCCATCATTAGTGTAATAATACCAGCAAAACTTTTTTCTTTTTTTAGTGTGCAAACAGTTATTAACAGACAAGTTTAAAATCAACTACAATTTCTTTCAGCGGTTTTTGGCTGTCCTTTGTTATGAAGGTCACCTTGGTAGTCCTTTATTTGCTTCTTGGTGCGTATGTACATGTGCATGTGTGTGTGTGTGTGTGTGTTTTCATGTGTGTGGATGCCAACTGAAAACCTTGAGTGCTGCATCTCATGGGACACAGGACTAACTGCTTAGACTAGGCAGGGTGGCTGGTGATTCCCAGGAATCCGTCTGTCTGTCTCGGCACTGGAGGACAAACAAGTGCCACTGTGCCTGACATTTTTATGCAAGTTCTGGGATTGAACTCAGGCCCTCAGGCTGCGTGACAAGCACTTTACCGATGGAGCCATTGATCTCCTAGACCACTTGGTAATCTTGTACCTGTAAGTGTTTGACAAACAGCTCCCCAAAGAGAACAAAAGCCATTTGTTTATTTCCGTGGTATAAAGACTCCCACTAGGACCAAATCAAGTCACTGATGCCATGACTTTGACCACGGCATTCCTAGAACAGTTGTGGGCCAGCAGAGCTGGGCACATTATTATAGCCAGGACAAGCCCCAGCCCATGGTGTTACCGGGGAGGGCTTCTACTTGGAGAGCAAAGACCCAGATGTGAATTCTGTCTGTAACCTTCCTGGAATGGTCGTCCCTGGAAGGAGGCTGAAGCTCTTTGAGGCTCAGTTTTCTCACTGTCAGAAGGGAGGGCTCAGAACGACTTCCGGTTGGAGCTGTTACAAAGATAAAGGGTGGAGCTAGGGGACGGCTCCATTAGTAAAGGACCTGCTCTGCAAGCGTGACGACACAAGTTCAATCCCAGAACCCATGTTAAAGCCTGGCAGGGCAGCGTGTATTTGGAACCCTAAAGCTGTGGAAGGCGGAGACAGGAGGACCCCTGGAGCTCATTGGTTAGGATGGCTGGAAGGCGGAGACAGGAGGACCCCTGGAGCTCATTGGTCAGGATGGCTGAATCAATGAGCTCCACGTCCCCCAGGTTCAGTGAGGGACTCTATCTCAAAAACTAATATGGACAGTGATTGAGGACTCCTGACAGCCTCCAGTCTTCATGTACTGAAACACACACACACACACACACACACACACACACACACGCACACGCACACGCACACGCTCACACACACACGCTCGCACATACACAATGCACACAACACATGCACACACGTACATGTGTGTGTGTACATGTACACTTGGTGCACACATGTGTGTACATACACGTGCACACAGACTTGTGCATGTGCGCACACACACACACGTACACACACATGCGTGTGCACACACAATGAAGAAACTATAGGTGAAACTCTCACCTTTCAGAAACTGATTATTTTCTTCCAGTAGTAGGTTGAGGTCTGCAACTCAGGCAGGGGCTTATGTGATAGCTATTTTATATTTTATTTATTTTATTTGTTGTTCCTGTCGTCTGAGCTGTGTGACATGAGGCAAACTACTTAACATCTCTGTGCTACCACAGGCATTAGGACAGCTGGTTCCCTGAGTCTCCTTACATCCACATTTCTCTCCCTGACACAGCCACCTGTCCTGGGCTGAGCAGGAGCCAGAGTTGGGGACAAAGCAATGAAGGTCCCAGAGCCAGGGACCATGGACTGGCTAAGGTCTGCCCAGGGAGCCATGCTCCTCACTGGGTGGCATCAACTAATGAATTGGTAGGGCTAGGAAAATTAATCTGTAAAAAGTTTTAAGCGTGAACTTGTATTCATGATAGATGGCCTTCCCCATCTGGGAAATTAAATCAATTAAGGCCACCTCTGTGTAGAAGGCCTGGCTAATGCGACCAGGGAGGACCTCAGAGGCAAATGTTCCCACCTTTGGTTTAAGGATGTGTTAAGGCGTCAGGAGAGCGTCCTTATGGTAGCCCCTGGGGTGGGGCTGGAGTCCCCGACCTGCAGCAGGATGTGTGGGTAGTGGGACATAGCTCCAATACGGTTTTATGGACCCCAAAAGTTAACATTTGAGCTCTGGGGGTCAGCTGGTCAAACTCTGAGAGATTTCAGTCAAATTATGAGTTTGGCTCTTGCCTCAGTTTTCTCATCTGGAAAAATGGGGCTTGATGTCGGAAGGGAAACGAGATAGTCCTGGGCTCTTGGTTTGTGTCCATGAGTGGTGTGGAGACACTTCTGCAGGTTCCATATCTGGGGATAAAACTCTCCTTGGACCAGAACTGTTTTAAGAATTGTATCTGGGTTGAGTGTGCATATTGTTTTTCTTCTCATTATTCTTCGTACGATATAGTGTAACCTTGTTTTGTTTGTTTGTTTTGTGAGAACGGGAGGTCTCATGGGGCCATCGTGGCCTAGAACTTGCTACGTAGCTGAGGATGATTAATGAACTTCTGATCTTCTTGCCTCCACCTCCTGAGTGCTAGATTACAGGCGGGTTCCACCATGCCTGGAAAGGAGCCCAGGGCTTCATTCATATTAGGCAAGCACTCTACCAACTAAGCTACATCTCTAGCCCTGGGACGTGTGTGTGTGTGTGTGTGTGTGTGTGTGTGTGTGTGTGTGTAGTTGTGCGTGTTCCACAGCAAACTGTGGAGGGGAGAGAACAACTTTGGGTGTTAATCCTAACTTGCTACTACATTTGAGACAAGGTCTCTTGTTTGCTGCGATGTAGCCCAGGCTGGCTCATCTGTAAGCCACCCTCTCCTGTCTCTGCCTCCTATCTCAGTGCAGGCTTACAGACATACATCACTGCATCCAGCTCTCTGTGGGTTCCGGGGATGTGAACTTACACTCTGACATTGCCCAGCAAGCACTTCACCCCTGGGCCATCTCCCCATCCCATGCTAGCTCTTTACACAGAACAGACATCGCATGCAGCGTTCTAAGAGATTGAGAAATGACTTAAAGGTGCCGGGAGATATGTGTGGGCTACATGCAAACTCTGTACCATTTTCCCTAAGGGATGGCAATGCTTCGCTGTCCCTGGGATTCATGGAACCAACCCTGTGCAGATTCTGCAGTGGGACCATTGCTTCTTGGAAATGAGGCTTGCTAAGGAGGGTTGCTCTGAGAAGGAGAGACTCATGTGACTCTGGCTTTCTCCTCTTCTGTCCTTGTACACAATAGCAGCCATCTTCCTCAAGAGGTTTGAGAGGAAGAGCACAAAGGAGAACTGGAAGGCCAACCTTGATTTAGGAGTCATGGACAACAGGAAGGTCCTACTGGGCCACTGACTGTCTGTGGCAGGGATGGCAATAACTTTGCCCCCTGACCAGGATAAGCTGTTGTTGAATGGTGATCTTTAGACAGGGACCCTTGTTCCCTGGGCTTTCTAGTAGTGAGGTAGCCCCTACCTACTCTGGCCAAGGTATCATGTGTGAGGGTGACAGACGTCCCTTTCAGGCCTGGCCTGTCAGATCCGCCTTGTACAATGTCCCTTGTATGCTTTCTCCTTTTTCAGGGAACTTGGAGCCACAACATGGAAGGAACCTGGGTTTAGAATTGTCACGTGAAAGGCTGTCCAATGGCCGTCTGCCCACACTGCTGTATGTTCCCATTGTTGTGAGTCGCTGAGAGTCTGGGATAAGCCTGTTGGCATCTAGAGTTCCTTTAAACTTACAGAAATGCCCTCCCCCCCAGAAGCAGGTGATTCGCACGCCCATGCAGCTGACCTGGACCCCTAGAGGACCGTACTTTATTCTTCCTACACTCTAACGTTGAATTAGGCACCATCCAAATGAGCACATGGAGGCCCAGGCATGCGGGACAGCCTGGGATCTTGTTCTCTCTCACTTACTTCCCCCCTGAGCTTCTAGGAGGACAGAGAGTTTGAGGTGTACAGTGAGTCTTAGAAAGGGCACAGGACAAACAGAACTACAGATGGTAACCCCAAGTGAATATACAGAAGAAAATAATGGAGTGACTCTGTTCTGTACTTCCTACAGGCTGATTTTAGGTGTGCTTATCAAGTCATCCATCTAGTGCACGCAACAGCTCTAGTGCACACAATGGCTCTTGTGCACACAAAGGCTCTAGAACACACAACAGCTCTAGTGCACACAATGGCTCTTGTGCACACAATGGCTCTAGTGCACATGACTCTTGTGTACACAATGGCTCTTGTGCATACAACAGCTCTAGTACACACAATGGCTCTATTGCACACAAAGGCTCTAGAACACACAACAGCTCTAGTGCACACAATAGCTCTAGTGCACACAATGGCTCATGCACAAAACTGCTCAAAGGCAACCCTGGTGCATATGAAGAGGGACCCAGGTTTAAGGCCCAAGTGAGCAGCCGTGATGGAAGATATTTGGGTGTGAACACACCCCTGATGAGTACCGAGTGTCAGCTATTGGGGAAATGAATGGCTTTAGTCACTCTTTGCCCTTGACAGGCACAGTATGGTGGACATGTCTGTGGTAGGGTGGCACAGGGTAAGATGAACAATTAGCACTAGAGTGACTGCTTCAGAGGTGAAATCAGGCCCTTAAATCTTGCTTGCTGCTAACAGTGTGGGAGGAGAGCATGGTCCCTGACCGGCCCAGGAAGGGCAGCCTGACAGTGCAGAGCACCAGGCTTGGGGGCTCACCAGAGCGGGCGTTGATGCGGAACTGCGAGGACCCCTCCAGCGAGTAGATGATAGACTCCTGCCCATACTCCCGCGAGCGGTCCAGGTCTGTGGCGTTTAGAAACAACACTGTGGCTCCTGTGGGAAGACAGAGAGGTAGGAGGTTGCTCTTCTGACCCCTCCACTCCCTGGCACCACATCCTGGAACCTGTAGGGACCATGTCTCTAGGAGTTAGAGAGCCTGACACATGAGGTACCCCAGGGTGCTGAGTGGATTCAGGGCTCCACAGAGGTGAGGCTGGGCCTGAGTTAGGGTCTTCTCTCCTCCCCTCCCCCAGACACCTGACCCAGCCTCCAATAGCACAGAATGTCCCCTGACCTTGCCTGGCTGTCCTGTGGATCAAATCCACCCAGATCCACTGGCTTTCATTTGAGGCCAAAGAAACAAAGCGCCCAATTAAATTATTCTACATTTACTACATCCCATTTTTGCTCCTGTTTTATCTTATTCACAGCAGAATTTATAAAGGACTTTATTTTCTCGTTAATGTCCAGGGAAGGCCTTTGCCATTCTCTTCTTTCTCATCTACATAGAATCCTGGGTTTAGGGAGGGGTGGGCTATCCCTGCAGCCCTGGCCAGACCCCACAAGTGGTCTGACTTATGGCTGTGCCCACCCAGGCTTTGGGCTGCAGCAGCATCCTGCTCTTGGGGGCACTCAGTGGTTGGGTGTCAGCCCAGATCAGAGCACTGTGGCCCTCAGAAGAGGGCCTTAGCCACTTCCCTTGCAGATGACCCGACAGGGGTCTACCTGCGTGTGGGGCTTCTGGGACGGCTCCCTGGGAGAAGTATACAGGTGCCAGGCACTGGAGGACTAGCAGTCTCCTAGAAAAGCATGCATCAGGCAGACCCCTTCCGGGTGGTCAGGGACCTCAGATGTACTCTTTGATTCTGGGAGCATGAGATAGGAAGAGAATTAGGTATCTTACGGGAAGACTTTGTCTTTGCAGAGTGCCCAGGAGGGTAGGGAGCCTTTGTTAGGGATAATCTTTAGGGGATGCTAGACATAGGAATATGGGGGTTGGCACAGCCTGGCACCTAATTCACTCACCTTCAGATACTGGACAGGTACCCAGAGGCTCTGCTCAGACCCCAATACATGGAAAGGTACCCCTCTAGCTCTGGCTATATTAATTTCAACTGTCTCAACGTTCAGTTGTTTTGTATACCGTCTCCTATTCTATACCAGGGCTCAGAAGTCTGCAATATGCACATCCACGAGGACTGCACACTGGAGGTGAAGGTGAACCTACCCATCTGCCCCAGTGACAGGGACCCACATATGGAACTTGTGATGCTGGCCCAAGTTGGTCAGAACACCCCACACTCCAGATTCTTTAATCGAGGTTGTATAATTAATCATCTATCATTCTTTTTTTCCCACTGGACTGGCTGCAGATGAACGTGACCCAGTGTCCAATAGGGGTTCTGCACATGGTAGCTGACAATAGCCAGATGTCCCCAAAGACTTCCCACATTTGTTATGGATACCCGGGAAGCTCACAGGAGGTCCCCCAAATATATGTACCAAAGCTCTACCTGCCATGTATGTGTGTGTCTTCTGCCCCTGCCGGTGTGTGTGTGTGTGTGTCCTTCTGCCCCTGCCATGTGTGTGTGTGTCTTCTGCCCCTGCCTGTGTGTGTGGGGTTCTGCCCCTGCCATGTGTGTGTGTGGCTTCTGCCCCTGCCGTGTGTGTGTGTGTCTTCTGCCCCTGCCGTGTGTGTGTGTGTCCTCTGCCCCTGCCATGTGTGTGTGTGTCTTCTGCCCCTGCCATGTGTGTGTGTGTCCTCTGCCCCTGCCATGTGTGTGTGTGTGTCTTCTGCCCCTGCCATGTGTGTGTGTGGCTTCTGCCCCTGCCATGTGTGTGTGTGTCTTCTGCCCCTGCCATGTGTGTGTGTGTCCTTCTGCCCCTGCCATGTGTGTGTGTGTCTTCTGCCCCTGCCATGTGTGTGTGTGTCCTTCTGCCCCTGCCATGTGTGTGTGTGTCTCTGCCCCTGCCATGTGTGTGTGTGTCTTCTGCCCCTGCCATGTGTGTGTGTGTCCTCTGCCCCTGCCATGTGTGTGTGTGTCCTCTGCCCCTGCCATGTGTGTGTGTGTCCTCTGCCCCTGCCATGTGTGTGTGTGTCCTCTGCCCCTGCCATGTGTTGTGTGTGCTTCTGCCCCTGCCATGTGTGTGTGTGTCCTCTGCCCCTGCCATGTGTGTGTGTGTCTTCTGCCCCTGCCATGTGTGTGTGTGTCTTCTGCCCCTGCCGTGTGTGTGTGTGTCTTCTGCCCCTGCCGTGTGTGTGTGTGTCCTCTGCCCCTGCCGTGTGTGTGTGTGTCTTCTGCCCCTGCCATGTGTGTGTGTGTCTTCTGCCCCTTTCCTGTGTGTGTGTGTTCCTCTGCCCCTGCCATGTGTGTGTGTGTGTGTGTGTGGCTTCTGCCCCTGCCATGTGTGTGTGTGTGGCTTCTGCCCCTACCATGTGTGTGTGTGTGGCTTCTGCCCCTGCCTGTGTGTGTGTGTGGCTTCTGCCCCTGCCGTGTGTGTGGTTGTGTGGCTTCTGCCCCTGCCGTGTGTGTGTGTGTGTGTGTGTCCTCTGCCCCTGCCATGTGTGTGTGTGGCTTCTGCCCCTGCCATGTGTGTGTGTGGCTTCTGCCCCTGCCATGTGTGTGTGGCTTCTGCCCCTGCCATGTGTGTGTGTGGCTTCTGCCCCTGCCATGTGTGTATGTGTCCTCTGCCCCTGCCATGTGTGTGTGTGTCCTCTGCCCCTGCCATGTGTGTGTGTGTGTGTGTGGCTTCTGCCCCTGCCATGTGTGTGTGTGTGGCTTCTGCCCCTACCATGTGTGTGTGTGTGGCTTCTGCCCCTGCCATGTGTGTGTGTGTCTTCTGCCCCTGCCATGTGTGTGTGTGTGTCTTCTGCCCCTGCCATGTGTGTGTGTGTTCTTCTGCCCCTGCCATGTGTGCGTGTGTCTTCTGCCCCTGCCATGTGTGTGTGTGTCTTCTGCCCCTGCCATGTGTGTGTGTGTCTTCTGCCCCTGCCGTGTGTGTGTGTGTGTGTCTTCTGCCCCTGCCATGTGTGTGTGTGTGTGTCTTCTGCCCCTGCCATGTGTGTGTGTGTCTTCTGCCCCTGCCATGTGTGTGTGTGTCCTCTGCCCCTGCCATGTGTGTGTGTGTGTGTGGCTTCTGCCCCTGCCATGTGTGTGTGTGTCTTCTGCCCCTGCCATGTGTGTGTGTGTGTGTCTTCTGCCCCTGCCATGTGTGTGTGTGTCTTCTGCCCCTGCCATGTGTGTGTGTGTCCTCTGCCCCTGCCATGTGTGTGTGTGTGTGTGGCTTCTGCCCCTGCCATGTGTGTGTGGCTTCTGCCCCTACCATGTGTGTGTGTGTGGCTTCTGCCCCTGCCGTGTGTGTGTGTGTGTGTGTGTGTGTCTTTCTGCCCCTGCCGTGTGTGTGTGTGTGTGTGTGTGTGTCTTCTGCCCCTGCCGTGTGTGTGTGTGTGTGTGTGTGTGTGTGCTTCTGCCCCTGCCGTGTGTGTGTGTGTCCTCTGCCTCTGCCGTGTGTGTGTGTGTCCTCTGCCCCTGCCATGTGTGTGTGTGTGTGTGGCTTCTGCCCCTGCCCTGGCTCTACCTGCCATGATGTTCTCCACCACAGACACGAAGTAGGCAGGCTTGCTGAAGGTGGGAGGGTTGTCGTTCTCATCCTAGAAGGGAAGCACACAGGTCAGTGTGTCGGGAAGGTACTTGGCCAACTACCCAAAGTAGGAACCAAGGGGCAGTTTGGGAAGGGTGGCCCCGAGGGCCTCTGGCCTCTATGTATCACCAGAGGCTAGGGTATTATGAAAGCCAGGCATCCCTCTCCCAGGTCATGTTGAAGGATACGTTGAGCAGTCATTGTGGAACCGTGCAAGGGTTCAGGGCGGGGGATGAAATAAGATTTAGAGACAGACACCGAGTAAGACAGCGGTCAGCTCATCCACAGCTCCCAGTCTCCTGCCTAACAGCTGCACTCCAAGCTCACTCCAGAGGCCTCGTCCCTTAGTTCTTTCGTTCCTATACAGTGTCCACTTGATCTTCTCTCTCAGGTGAGTGAAGACACAGTGAAGGGTTCTAGAAGCTCTACTGAAATGAAGGGAGAGGCTGAAGAGATGGCTTGGTGGTCAAGAGCACTGGCTGCTCTTCCAGAGGACCGGGTTCAATTCCCAGCACCTACAACTATCTGTAACTTCAGTTCTCAGGGATCTGATGCCTTTTCCTGGCCTCTGCCATTAGGCACATGGCTAGTGTAGAGACATTCATGTAAGCAAAACACCCAATCACACATATTTTTTTAATTAATTAAATGGTGAGGGAGGGGGTTGGAGAGATGGCTCAGCAGTAAAGAACACTGTCTGCTCTTCCAGAGGACCCCGGCTCGATTCTCAGCAACCACACGGCAGCTCACGACTGTCTGTAATTTCAGTTCCAGAGGATCTGGCACCCTTGCACAGACATACATGCAGGCAAAACATCAATGTACATAAAAACAAATGAATCTTTTTTTAAAGAGTGAAGGAGGAAGGCACATCTAGCAGCAAAGATACCAAAGTGTGCAGGGGCAGGTGGTGGTCAGGCTACTCCCAGAGTCTGGACTGGCTGTAGCCGAGGTTAGACAGCCAACTTGATCCACTAACTTCACATCATCTGTACCACCCTGGCCTGCAGCCTGGTACCTTCCAGTTTTAGAACATTCCTTCCTTTGGCTCAGCCAGGAGCAGCTAGGGATGGGAGTGGGAAGCCTGGCTGAGGGGCTGGACCAGGTAGGGATGAGCTCTGAGTCGGGGTGGGGGGACCAGTGCCAGGTGCAGCCCGTAGCTCCCTAAACTCTTCCATCAGAGAAGCGAGCTCCCCCGCCTCTGGGGCTCTCACCATGGCCAACTTCCGCAATTGCTCACCAAGAATTCCTCCCAGTTGCCCTCTTCACTGAAGAGGCTCTGGCTCCGCTCCGTGATCCTCTCCTCAGCTCAACAGAGCAGGGAGGAGCTCAGGAGCTAGCTGAGTGTTCCATTCACCACTAGGTCCTCGGAGCTCAGGGAACTGGGGACTCCTCCAGGGGACAGAGTTTGAGCTTGCTAAACTCTTTTGTAAGCAGGAGAAGGATGAGACTATGCTGCCCGGCTCTCCTCCCCCCAGACTGTAGACAAACCTAGCCTGCTACGTGGTGTGTTCCCAGGATCGATTGCTCCATTTCTTCCCAAATCTGTCCCCTTACTCTGTCCTGGGTACAGGCTCACTCTCTTCCCAAGGAGCTGGGAGCCTTGGGAGTCTCCTGACACCCAACGTCCCCACAGGCCACCCAGGGCCTCTCCCAGGCTCCTGGCATGGACTCAAGTGCTTTGGGTCCACACACAGAGGCTTCTGCTTGGCTGCACGAAGCATCGCGGAGAATGTCAGCGACAGAGCACGAGGCAGAAACTTATTAGCGGTGATATTTCCCCGGATTCTGGCGCTGTACTTGCTATTAGTTCTAATTCAGTGGCTCCCTCTATAAAAGCTTATTGTCCCCTAATGGGAAATCTACAAACCGAGTTTGACTTCTTTATTAAAAACCAACAAGCAGCGGATGAAAAGGGATCACCTGGCTTCTCTTACCGGCTCCTCCTTGCCCAAGCCTGAAGGTACTCTATCGCCTCTCCCCACGCCAGCATGCGTGGGAAGCCTTCCGCCGATTATTCAATGAAAGCTGTTTCTGTTATTTTATATATATATATATATTTAAGGCAAGAGAAAATCCTTTCGGCCAAGAGAGGAGGCCGCTAAGCAGAGTGACAGCTATTTAAAAATCACCCACGTGCGAAATCAACCCGAAGGCGGTGACCTTTTCAAGTGTGGTCCTTAGACACGAGTGACTGTGTTGTCCAAATGCCCTGCTTGGGAGTTGAGCTGATGTTCTCTGAGAGCCATGGTGGCACCTGTCTTTGTTGCTGCCTGCTCCTGCTGCCAGATGGCTGGGCTCCACTCAGGGGAAGTGCAGACCCCCAGGGGCTCTCGGCTCACAGTGCTGAGAGGATGTGATAATGGGTGCTCTTCTGCTTGTCTGGGGCTCACTAGTTTACCTAACTGGAGAGCTGTGGAGCTTGTAATCACTCACCCCCCCCCCCACACACACACAGGGAGTGTCTCCTGCCTGGTATCTGGGCAGGGAGGTTATTACTCCATCTCTCATTTACATTGGGAAGAGGACAGCTCAGTCCTGAGTCTTGCTGTCTGCTCTGCTCCCTGGAGGGGCTGAGGCAAAGATGAGGCCCCGTCAGGTCTCTTTCTTCACTGAGCCACAGAGAGCAGAACATAGTTTGGGTTTCAATGTCCCAAGGGCAGATCATAGATAGCCTGGCTGTGCCTAGTGTGGCCCCTTAACAGGAAGCAGCAATAGTTCATTGTCAACCCCAGCAGGACTTGACAAGAGTGCAGCGTCTTAGCCCTAATCAGGGCCACTAGGTAAGAACTACACTTTCTTTTGGTTTATTGAGATAGGTTATCAATTTGTTACCCAGGCTAGCTTAGAATTGCCTGTAGCCCAGGCTGATCTTGAACTCATGACTGTCCTCCTGCTTCAGCCTCCCAGGTTATAGCCATACTTTATTTGATAAGACATCCCTGGTTCTGTTAATCCTATTCACGAGGTAGGGGTGGGGTCTCTGAAGAATACTGGGCCCAGTCACAGGTGAGTAAGGATGCCCCAGTATTCCCAGCCTATGACTATGGAGAGAAAAGTGTCCAGTCAGGTGTGGGTTCAATCCCAGCTCTGTCACCAGCAAGTAAAAGGATACAGTGGCCTTCTTTCCACTGACCTCAGCTTCCTCTATCAAGGGCCTAGAAGGGACTATGCTACAGGAAGCCCCTGGCTCCATGGTGGAACCAGTGAGTTTTAGTTTTCATGGCTGATATCACCTGTTTAGGCCAGGGTGGACCAACCTGTCTCCCTAACCTCCCCCCATCCTAATGAGTGCCAAATGTCAACTTGACACAACCCAGAATTGTCTGGAGTCTCAGTCAATACACTGGCCCATGGCCCTGTCTGAGGAATTGTCTTGATCAATGATTGATATGCCCCTGCCCACTGTGGGCGGCACCATCCCTAGGCCGTATGAGAAAATTAAGTGCCCATGAACCTTAAGTGAGCCAGAGGACAAGCTAGCAAAGAGTGCTCCTCCATGGCTTCCTATTTCAGCTCCTTCCCTGACTTCCTGTGATCTGGAAATAGACCCTTTCCTCCCTAAGGAGGGTTGCACTTGTTCAGAGTGTTTTATCATAGCAGCAGAATGAAACTAGAATAAGCCCCTACCCCTACCCCTACCCCTTCCCCACCCTCCCTCATCCCACCCTTCCTAGTTCCTTGTCCCAAAGCCTAGAGACTCTTGCTCAGCCCCTGTCCCCTCCAGAGTGCTAATGCAAAATGTCAGGCTGGGCATGCTGTTGTTGGCAGGACACATGCCTGACCTGGCATCTGTGAGAACCCATGTGGTCTCAAGCCCCTTTCGTGGTAACACATGGGGTAGGCACCATACTTGTCCCCATTCACAGATAAGAAAGCTGAGGTTTGGAGTGGCGAGAAGCACAGAACACATAGTTACTAGGTGATGGAGGCAGGTTCTGAGCCACATGCCCCCAGGAAGACCCCAAGAAGCACTGAGTTCCTCCTCTTTCATTCTCCATCCCTTGGGGGCTGAGGCACCAGCATTGTGCTGACTCTCCAAACTGCCAGACTTCATGTGCCTCAAATGCAGACAGATTGGAGGGGGTGGTGGGTGGGAGGGAGGCCTGGCTGGGTCGGGGGGCAATGTGTGGCTCTGAGGAGGGCAGGGTTAGGGGTTGTGATCAGGATAGGGAAACCAAGGTTGGTCTGAGAGGCGTAGTCAGGCTCAGGTCATATGATGAGCACTAGACACTGGGCACATTCTGGCTCTTTGGGGCTACCCTGATGGGTTAAGGCAGGAGGAGGTAGTTCAGTGCTTTTAGATTCCCATGAGTCTCCTCTTCTTTTCCTTTGCCATTCTCTAAAACAAAGTCCTCACCCTCTGAATAGCTCTGAGCTGTCCCTATCTGCATAGGCTCCTTTCCCTGACACCCCATCGTCCCTGCTCCCAATGTCCCCTGGGAGTTTCCTTAGGCATCATAGTGAGTCAGGAAGTAGGGGTCTCCTGTCCTGAAGAAGACTTGTCAGCTTGGAAGCTGGTCCCAGCCTCAGGCTAAGTAAAGGACTGGTGTGGGGTTGCCCCAGTGGCTGCCTGGAGCTGGTTGTGACTGGAAGACCAGCTGCAAGCCTGCTCTGGGGACATTCCTGAGCTGTGTCCCACCCCCACCCACCCCTGCCCCTAGTATGTCCCAGCTGAGGGTGCTATTTAATCCTAACTCCTACTGACATTCATTCACCCTCCATTGCAAATAGGGAGGGGACACGCTGGTGTGTGCTCAGGTGTGTGTGTGGGGGGGGTCCCAGGAGGAAGAGACCTGTAGGCCTTGCTGTCAGACTATGCTCTATGTTCCCCCCACACACAACCCGCCTCCAGCGTGGCTGGGGGAGCAGCACATGGCAAATGAACCAGTGTGGAGATGGATTCGGAGACTGATAATTTCAGACAGGAAAGCGCTAAGGTGTATTTGATATTCATGTCAGACAGGCAGCAGGTTGCGTTCAGGCCCCTTTCTCTCTTCAGAGGACCAGAGAGAGTCAGGAAAAAAAAAAGGAAGAGGGCTACAAAGAGAGACGGGGAAGAGGAATGACGAGCTTCCCATCATTCCTTTGGACTCCATGGAACGTGGCTTCTGAGGAAGGGATCCTCCATCATTTCCCCCTCTCTTTCCCCAGCCTTGCTTTCCAGAAGACACTCTAAGGCTTCACATAGAGCCAAAGTGGGGTCATGAACCACTCATTGAGCTCCGGGCCCCTGGGTCTCTCTGCTCACACAGGCGGGAGGCTTTGAAGCAACAGCGCAATGCTCAGGGAGCAGGGTTTGGGACAGGTCCAGTGGTGAGGACACAGGCCTTTACCACTAGGCTGAGGCAAAGCCTCTGGTACTCTGAGAAGCATTCACCACCCTGGGAGAGTAAGGCCAGTGAGTTGGATACTTACAAACACCTCGATGGTGACAGGCACGGTGCTGTAGAGTGGAGGGTTGCCAGCATCCTTGGCCATGACTGTGAGGTAGATCAGCCCGTTGGGTATCTGTTCGTAATCCAGTGGGCGGCTCACGCTGATCACTGGAACAGCAGGAGCGAGGACCTTAATAAGCAGAGTTCAGCTACCCTGCGACAGCACTTCCCTCGAATAGAAGCCTGGGCCTTTCACTTGGTTTACTGACTGGCAGTGCCTGGCTCTGTTCTCAGCCCACCCACTGGCCACTACTGTGGTAACAAGGTGACTTTGTCATTAATCTCCTGAACTCCACAGAACACGGCTGCCGGGGAAGGCCTCCTCCACCGTCTCCCATTTCTTTACATGGAGATTCTGCCCTCAAGAAAAGACTGCAGCCTGGGAAGGCTGGGAGGCAGCCACACCCACCTGCCCAGAGGACAGTGTGGTCCATCCAGCCTGCCTCCTTCATCAACCCTAGTCACCTCAGGCTTCCGGCTGTGTCTGCATGGCTGGCTATGGGCCTCAGACCCAGAGCAAGGTCTGGCTGGCGTGAGTCAGCTGGTGGCCTTGGGGAGTTACGACCTCCAACCTCGGCCATATCCTTTTCTAGCCACAGGGGACCTCGCAGCTTCCAGAAAAGTGCAGCAAGTATGGGAGACGGAGGGCGCCCCCACCCTGGAGGGGGTTGTGACAGTAAGGGTCCCACCAACTCTCTTCCCTACTGGGTCCTCCGCCCTGTCCGCACCTCCGTAGCCTTCATACACGCTGATGTCAAAGTAGCTGCCGAAGGCGGACGCGTTGACGATGCTGTAGGTGATGAGGTTGTTAGGAGGGGAGTCTTCATCTGTTGCCTGGAAGGAACAGCACAGTCAAGGCCCGGGGAGCTCACCAAAGCCCTGGGGACAGGTGAGGGTGGCAGAGAGGCAGCCCAGCTCCTCTCAGTGCTTTGGATGATGTAGCTCAGGTTACCTCCTGGCCCAGGACCTCAGGGACCCTTTTGCTCCTCAACAGGAACCCTCTCCCTGGCTCCCAGAAAAACTCTGTTCCTTCCACTTGAAGGCACAGAGGTGGGCTGGAAAGTGGAGAGGTCAGGTTGGGGCCTAGAAGGTGGGGCTAGATACCTGGCATGCCAACGTCCCATATTCTCTGTCTCAGACCCCAAACCTCAGGACATAGTGCCTCCCTAGAGATAAGCCTGCCATGGTTGGGAGCCAGTTCGTCCCCACGGGTCCACATGGTGATGGCTCGGTCTTCAGGAGTGTGGTAGTAAGGCCAGTGGAACTTCCAAGGGGTAGGGTCTAGTGCAAGGTGGTTACATGTCTGGAGGCTCTGTCACCAGAATAGATTGATGTAGTTTTTGAGGGATCCTGGTTAGTTTCCTCAAGATCAAGTTACGGCAGAAAAAACATGCCTAACTGACTCCATCTCGCTTCCTATCGAGCAGTGTGAGCCTCCTCCTCTGATTCACTCATGGTGCTGTCTACAGCATGGCGAGGGATCCAAGAAGCGCTTATCAGAGAACAACCTGTTTGACACATGTAGCCTACTTCATTTTCATTATAACTTATGCAACATCAGCTGTTGTGTTCTAGCAACAGCACATGTAGCATGTAGCATGTAGCATGTAGCATGTAACAAGGCAGAGGAAGCAGGCATTTGGAAGGAGCCAGGGATCCTTCATCCTCTGGCTGGAGGGATGAATTAGCCTCTTTGCAGAGTGTCTCTGACCCTGGAGAGCCTCCAGGGCTTCCCAGCTGCTGGCTGTACCTGGAGCCAAGCCAAAGGGAAGGGCAGGATCTCTGAGGAAACCATGCCAGGCTGGTGGCACACAGTCCCACCTTTTGTGCATCCCGTGCCCACCATTGCATGAAACCATTGCTAGTTTCAGAAACAAGCTCCAAGGGGAGAGGCCCTGGGTCCTGTCACATTGGATGTGAGCATAGGCGAGATATGAGGGGAAATGAAGTCCCTCGTTAGAGATCTCTGCTGTGCTAGGGATATGAATGTGTTAGGGACTTGCTTCCGGGCAACTTGTGAAGAACAGAGTCTCCATTTCAGGTGAGCCCCGCTCTCTCTCCACAGGCTATGTCTTCACTGTTCTTCCTTTTGTGGTCTCTGTGGCTACTTTATATGTGTGTGGAAATGCCCAAGTGTATGTGCACACATATGTGCAGATGCATGTGTACCTGTGTGAGGGGGCCGGAGGTTGACATCCTAGTCATCGCTGTTTGTCTTATCGTTTCAGAGAGGGCCTCTCTCATTGCAATTGGACTTGTCAGTTGGCTAACACAGGTTTTTCCCAACCCCCCCCCCCCCTGCTTTCCCTCCTCAGCACTGGGATTATAGGTGTGAGGGTGTGAGTCAGCTTATTTTTCTTTAAAGATATATTGATTTATTTTATGTATACGAATACACTGTTGCTCTCTTCAGACACACCAGAAGAGGGCATAGGATCCCATTACAGATGGTTGTGAGCCACTGTATGGTTGCTGGGAATTGAACTTAGGACCTCTAGAAAAGCAGTCAGTGCTCTTAACCGCTGAGCCATCTCTCCAGCCCATGAGTCAGCTTTTTCAGGGTCGTTCAGGACTAAACTCAGGTCCTCATGTTTGAATGGCAGGCCCTTTCCTATTGAGCCAATTTACCTCCTCTCTGGACAGTCTGATGGTCTTGCGAAGGGACTGCTACCACTCCATGGCCTTGTAAGAAATGTGGGTGTTTTTATGCTAAATGGCCTGACATCTGGGTTGAGGTAGACACTCTGAAGGTGTCCCTCTGGGTATCTAGGGGGCAGGAGGTGATGTTCAGAGGAGCCCCGGGTATGTAGGTGGGAGTTTAGCAACCTCCTGCAATAACTCTAGGGAAAGAGATGACAAGTTTAGGGTTCCCGGCCTTACCCTGAGCCGCACCAGCTGCGTGACAGACGGCTCATTCTCCCTCAGAGCACCCACATACGCATCTTTCTGGAAGGTGGGCACGTTGTCATTCACATCCAGCACGTTGATCCGGACCCGGCCTGTGGTCTCCTCGCCGCCCCCATCCCGGGCAATGACAGTCAAGGTGAACCTCTGGATAAGCTCATAGTCCAGCCGGGCTATCAGCACAATGAGCCCCGTGTCCTTGTCCAGTGAGAACCTGTGTTGGGCAGCGGGGAGGGAGAGGACGCCAGAGTCAAAGCAAGCCATGGATGAGCTCCTGAAGGGACTGAGGACTGGGTGACAGGTCCCTCTCTGTGAGCAGGCACTTCTGCCCTGGGGTGTGTTTGGATAACAGAGAACTCAGGATACCAGCTCTGCTATCTGAAAGCTGGAGAAGATTGCTGGGTCCTCTCTTGGAGCTGACCCTGTCAATTGTTGGATGGACCAAGCCTTTGGGAAGAGGATGGTAGAGGTATTCTGGACATCATGAGGGCCAGTGAGACCCCTCTACAAGTGCCCTCTAGAAGCCCATGTAAGCAGGTGGGGTCATGTGTATGCTCTGCCTATTCAGCAGTTACCCACACTCAAGTCTGGAGTTCCAGTTTGAGGGACAGGGAAGCCCTGGGTCCAAAGATGAGAAGAGAGGAGAGAGCCAAGATGACTGCGTCCCTGAGAGCTACACTGCCCTGTGCCCCAGCCAGTGCCACACCTCCACCTAGCGTTGAGGTGTCTGTCACAGAGTGTCCGACAAGGCCAGTGATGCACCTGATGGAGTCCTGGACTCTTCCTGATCACTCATAGACTGCGTGGGCTGTGTCTGCAAGCTCAGAGCCAGACTGCCTCAGTCAATCCCAAATGTATGTGGCTACGCAGTGTGTGTGTGTGTGTGTGTGCGTGTGTGTGCATGCTCTCGTGTGTTTGCACTTGTGTATGGAAGCCAGGGTTCAACTTTAGCTGTCATTCCTCAGATACCATGCCATCTACCTTGTGTTTTGAGACTGGCTCTCACTGATTTGGCCAGGCCATCTGTCCTGTAAGCCCCAGGGCATCCTCCAGTCTTGCCTTTCCCTGGGATTACAAATATGTACCATCATGCTTGGCTTTTTTTTTCCTTTTAAAACATGGGTTCCTGGGATCAAACTCAGGTCTTTATACTCCCAGGGTCAGCATTCTCCTGACTGAGCCTCCTCCCTAGCCCTGGGCTACTCATTCTTAGCAGCGGACTTGACCTCTGAATTCAACCAGATCTTTGATTGTGGTAATGTCACAGACCTTCCCTTGGCCTATGAGGAACTGATGACGAGGAGAGAGAGAGAGGTGGCCCAAGGCTGGCAAGTAATCTACATAGGACCTCAAATGTTTTCTGTGGCTCCTGATAGCAGGAGTAGTATTGTTAGAACTCCTGAGCCTCATAGATGCCCGATTCCCTACTCCTGAAGAGAGAAACCCTATACCAGAGAGCTTAGGGGCTCAACCAACTGATTCTGGTACGAATCTGACAGGTTCACTTCAGAGTGACAGGTCTCAACCTGTGGGTCACGACCCTAAGGGGTCACATGTCAGGTATCCTGCATACCATCAGGTATTTACATTATGATGCATAACAGTGGCAAAACTTATGGTTATGATGTTACAATGAAAATAATTTTAAAGTTCACGGTCACCACAACACGGGGACTGTATTAAAGGGTCGCAGCATTAAGAGGGTTGGGCACCGCTGCTCTAGTGTTCTGATTCCTGAGCCTCCCCAAGCACAGAGCAGTTTGCTGGACTCGGTGAGTCACCAGAGGCTGCTGCCAAGGGGCTGGGGCAGGAACTCACCTGTCTGGGTCATCACTGAAGAAGTAGTTGACTTCTCCAAAAGTGCCCACGTCATTGTCTGTTGCCTGCAGTGGTAAAAGATGAGGTTGTCACTACCAGGCCAGAAAAGGGCCCCAGGCAATCAAGCTGTGTCGCTTCTAAATGCTTCCTGTGGCCCAACCACATTGTCCAGAGCCCATGCTATTCAGCAATGGCCACAGACGGTGGTTGGTACACTGGAGAGCACCATCCTTCTAGAAGGCTTCTGTGGCTCGGGCTATCGGCTTCTGCTTCACCCTGGACGTGGCTGCAGCCCTCAGCACAGGCTGAAGCATATCTGGGCTTTCCTTCCGTCTGCTTTCTTCTGTCTTGCATATTCAGCAGGCTGTCCACATAGGGCACTGTCCTTGACGTGAACCCTGGCCCCTTCCTAGGCTGCAGTTTTAGGTCTGGCTAGCTGTGGCTTATCCCCACATGTCAGTTGGGAAAGGCCTGGGCTGACCTTGGGGCTCATTTACGCCTGCTTTATCCTCAGGCTTCTCCCTCTAAGATCGTATGTGAATAGAGACTGCAGCTAAAAATACGTTTTTAATGCCGTTCTGCTCAATATTTTCTGAGGTTCTTTTTTAAAGCTCCCAGATTCTATGAAATCTATTAAATTCTATGTTCTTTATAATAAACCTGAATTTTCATGAGACGCTAATGCGTGTTCCGTATATCCAGTTCCGGAAGGCAGATAGATGAATAATATATTTCTATCCCAAATGAATGAAATAAAAATATGTTTATATCCAGAGAATTAAGACCTTAGTTAACCAGAAAATGTGGCTATTCATAAAGATGCCATTTCTGAGTGCTCTGGGCTGCCCGTTTTCAGGGCATTGCCTACTGCACCAGTTTCTACTCAATGTCTACACAGCGATGATCCTACAGTCTGCGTGCAGACAGACCCCCGTCCTACACCATGGCCCCAGCCAGGTTCAGAGCCAGGTTAAGTTTCTCAGTGTAGGTGCTGAATAAATTCAGGAGAGATCCCTGGGAGGCTCTTCTACCTGAGCCATTACTCATGACAGCTGCCATTACCAGTATCTCCCCCACCCCCACAACAGAGGTGCCATCCTTATAACAGACCCAAATGATAGACGGGAAAACAGAGGCACCACAAATAATTCATTCACCCAAAGCTCACAGCTTGAAACAGAACAAAACTCACTTTGTATTCCATGCCTGTGGCTTCTGAGTGACCTCCTCTAATCTAAGAAGGTCGTTCCAGAAGGAAAGGAATCTGGGTGCTACAGGGACGAGGTGATCATAGCTCCTCTGATGATGCCTTTGTTAGAAGGTAGGGTTGGGGAAATTCATTCCTTCCATCTCTATGTCCCAAGGGCAAACTAGCATTCAGGGTATCACCAGATATCAGCACTGTTTCTGTGTCTGAGGAAAACTGGTACCATGTCATGGAGTCCTTTAGTGGAGGCTGGCCTGGGGTAGAGATACAAGATTGAGGCCAGTGGCCCCTTGTGGGACTGAATAGCATCCTCCTCTGTTTGAGGAAAGGGCTGGTGGTTCTGCAGAGTGGAGCCTCTGCCTGCTGGGTTCTGACTAGCACCGTGCCTGGTACACAGCAGGAATAGGTTCTTCCTGACTCCCAGAAATGAATGGGCAACACCTAACAAAAAAATGTAGGGAAGGGGAACATGAAGAGAGATGGAAGGAAGGGTTGATGCTAATCACACTTGTCAGCACGATTGAATCTGGAATCAAATAAAGGGCAGGCTGCTAGGCACACATGTGAGGGGTTTCCTCAAGCAGATTATTTGAAGTGGGAAGACCCACGCTAGACGTGGATGGCACCCCACATAAAGGAGGTGGAAGAAGGAAGCTGCAATTTTGCCTGTTTGCCTTCACCCTTGCTGGCAAGTTTCTCTACCTTAATGCTGCTGCTGGAGGTGGTAGTTCTTCACTGATATCAGAACCCAACATCTTTGGGTTTCCAAGTACATTGAACACCAGGTATTCTCCATGAATCCTCTAGACTTTCAATACTATGTTGGGACTGCCAAGGTACTTAGCCTTGTGCACTGAGCACTTGCTTCTCTGCTTCACTGTGTACAACAGCCATAGTTGGGATACCCAGACCTAATCATGTAAACCAATCTAATAAATTGACTAATACAGAAGGATCTGAAAGGCAAGGGAAGGGAGGGGGCACCCAGGGAGGAGAAGGACAAAAGTGACCCAGCAGTCACACATATAGATGTCCTTGCCTAGGGAGTTCTTGTGTAGGTCTGAGAATGGCCCTTCACTTTGGTAGCAGAACTACATGTGGACTGTTTAGACAGGAAAAACAGGAGCTCCCCTAACCTAGCTCTTCACTCTGGAGTTTGGGCCTAGAGCAGCTGAGGCCTAGGGGTCCCCCTGGTGAGCCCCTGGGGACCAACTGAGACCATCTTAATGTAGACGCTGGCCTCTTCCCCAAGGATCACCCTCCCTTCCCTGGGTGGGCCAGACTCAGTACAGCTTCCAAGAGCCTGGTTGGTCCCTAGGGCCCTCTCAGTGCCTGCTCAGGCCACCAAGGCTGATGAGGGAACATTTGTGAGCCCTTTGGTGTCACCATCTAATGACCGTGTGACGTATGTATGTAGGCCCAGCACCAAGGCGTGGGCTGGCTTTCATTTCTCAACTGCATGAAGCCAAGGTAAGGTCAAGAACTCTTATCATGTGGGCAGGGGAGAGGCTACACCATCCTAGGAGGGGAGGGGCTACACCATCCTAGGAGGGGAGAGGCTACACCATCCTAGGAGGGGAGGGGCTACACCATCCTAGGAGGGGAGGAGCTACACCATCCAGGAGGGGAGGGGCTACACCATCCAGGAGGGGAGGGCAACCCCGCCCCTCCGCCTGTGCAGCCACCTCCAATTCAGGCTTGACCACAGAGTAGGCTGTGCTGCTCTGTGACAAGCTTAGGGTCCTTCTCTGGCCCGTCTCACCTGCTCCTGCCCTCCTCGAATCCAACCTTGGTTAATGCTTTAACCTACAGCCCCTTTAGCTTGGGCACCCGCCCCAGTGCAGGGCGGGGACAGGCTAGCAGATATATTTGAAGCCTAGCTGGGGCCTGGAGAGTAACTCGTGTATCTGTCTACAATTACATCTGTGCCCATCTGCATGGTGTATATAATATATATTACATATGCTATAGAATAATATTCATATATAATAACATAATATATAATAAATGAATCTGTGTAGATCTGTATGTGTATATATGTATATGTACACATGTATGTGTGTACATGTGTACATACATATATATGTACATATGTGTTTGTGTGTATTGTATATATGTGTGCATGTGTAGGGTTATGTGTGTGTATGTATGTGTGCATATATATCTGTGTAGATATACTACATATATATATATGTGTTTGTATATCTGTGTATATATGTGTGTGTTTGTGAATGTGCTCATGCATATATGTGTGTGTGTGTGTGTGTATATATATATATATATATATATATTATGCATACATACATATATATGTTTGTGTGTATGTGTATTTGTGGAGTATATCCACATGCATGTCTATGTGTATGTGTCTCTGTATATATGTATTTGAGTGTATGTTTACATGTGTGTATAGAGACCAGAAGTCAATCTCAGGAATTCTTCCTCAGGAGCCATCTACCCTGCTTGAGACAGGGTCTCTCACTCAGACCTGGGGCTTGCTGGTCAGGTGAGGCTGGCTAGCCGGTGAGCCCCAGGAATGGATCCACTTGACTCCTGTCACTGCCTCCTAGCACTGGGATTGCAAGCAGGCACCACCACACTTTTATGGGAGTTTTGGGGACCACTCTTAGGTCCCCTGTGCTTGTGCACAGCACTTGACTACTGAGCCTCCCAGCCTTAGAAGTCTCTTTAGCTGTGACATCTCTACTAGGTAGTACTTATAACCCATCCCCCATTATGGCTTCTATATGAAATGTCCCCACACTGAAGGCTTGGTCCCCAGCTGGGATGCTATTTGGGGAGGTGTAACCTAGATGAAGGAAGTAGGTCAGTGGGGCGGGCGAGTCCTTGGAGTACATTGCACCTGGTGGCCCTTTCCTGTCATGTTCTTGTATGCATCCTTCAAGTACCAAAGGGCAGCACTCATCACGCACTCCTGTCACCATGACATTCTGTTGATGGGCATGAGACCAAAGGACCATGGGTTGGACCCTCTGAAACCATGATCTGAAATAGATCTTCCGTCCATTCTTGTTCTGTCAGGCATTTTGGTCTTTGCTATGGGAAAGCAACTTTTACCAAGGAGGAAACAGAAGCCCTATGCTGAGTTACCTGTCTTCACATCCCCATTTACATCTATTTTGTGTCTTGAGGGACACAGGACCCCCCATGTGTTACCCTCAGGGCTGGATATCCAGTGCTTCCATGGGCTACTCTGTGCAGTCAGGCAGCTGCTGGTCTGGCTCCATCCTGCCTAGCTCTGTCTGCTCAGGCATCCAATAAGCTACCTCCTTCCTCAGAGCAGCTACCCAACAGCCACTGCCATATCAAGTGACAGGCCAGGCTCACATAAGGATGTGCCCAAAGGCCTGTGGGTAGAGCATAGAATTCCCCTCCAGACACAAGCACTGCTTCCCTGCCACAGTCTGGAAATGAGTGCATGGGTGTCCTGCAGGACACTCCTGGGGTTTCCAGGTCAGGCTGCAGGATGGTGGGGAGATAGCACAGTTGGCCATACAGTGTCTCAGACTGTACGTGGTTACCCAGGCAACCCTGAGTTCCAGGTGAGCACTTCAACTATCCTCTAGCGCCCCCTTCTGGTCCTTGTGTACAGGCCACCACCCCACCTTGTCTCTGCTAGGTGCTGGGTTGACACATGATGTCTATATCCTAGCACACTTTACTAGCGAATCTGAATGGCCTCTACAGGGACTAGAGAGATGGCTCAGGATTTAAGAGCACTAGCAAGTGCTTCATGAAGCTTGCTGCTGGGCAATCAGCATGGTGACTCACTACCTGCTGTCGTATTGATGGAGCAGAAGTCCAAGATGCTAGCTAGCCCTTTGGCAAAATGTATAGGTTCACTCCATCAGCAAAGCCTTTGAGTTCCATGCATAACACAGGCTCTTCCAGAGGACCTGAGTTTGGTTTCCAGCACCATGCCAGGAAGCTCACAGGTGACCTATGACCCCAGTTCCAGGGAGTATGATGCCATCTTCTAGCCTCTGTAGGTACCTGCACACACATAACACACACACACACACACACACACACACACACACACCACACACATATACACAAATATACAAATAAAGTATTTTTAAAAAGTCATTACTGTTCTTCTCTGCTAAAAACAAATCAACAACAACAAAAACCTTCAATGCTTTGTTACTTGTTAGACTAATCCAGTCCAATATCCTGATGTCAAGGCTAGCCACACCCCAGATGCCTTCATTCCTGTAGCCCCATCTTCCCTGATGTACCCCAAACTCTTCACATTGTGCATTACCCCATCCCTTCATTCAAAACTCTGACCTACCCATCAGGATGCTCCCAAAATGCCCTTCCCTTCTAGAGCCCTCGGGACATTCCCTGGTCTCGGCCAGGAGTCCTTGGTCACATCTCTCTTGGAACGCATGGCAAAATCTGGAGTCCTGAAAATCACTCGTGGGCCCCCACTCCCCTCCTGGTAAAGGAGAAGTTCCGTTCCAACTGGTTGCTACCTGCGGCCATGAGCAGATGCTTACGTGGCCAGTGAGGAACCATGCAGGTGAACCAGGGGCAACCTGAGGTTCATGAAGTACCTCAAACTCTTGATTACATCTGTGGTGGCCCATAGGGAGTGGCACTGTTAGGAGGGAGTGTGTCACTGTGGGGGTGGGCTCTGAATCTCTGCCCAGTGCGAAAGAATCAGTCTTCTGTTTGCCTTTGAAACAAGATGTAGAACTCTCAGCTCCTCCTGCACCATGCCTGCCTGGATGCTGCCATGTTCCTGCCTTGGTGATAATGGACTGAACCTCTGAACCTGTAAGCCAGCCCAATTAAATGTTGTCCTTATAAGAGTTGCTTTGGTCACGGTGTCTGTTCACAGCGATGGAAACTCTAACTAAGACAACTTCTAAAGATCAACCCAGGGACAGCATGGAGGTTGAATGACCCTTCGTGGGGTACTGCAAGCAGGGCACATGGAGATGAAGGCAGATGGAGAATGACTGGCTTCCTGGAGGCTTATGACAGCACCTGCCCCCCTCCCCTTGCTACTCAGTGAATTCTCTATAGCCTTTCCAGTGTGCCAGATGCTGTGCCAGGAACCAAAGTGTCAGGGCCTCTTTGAAAGGTGACTTTCGATCAGAATAGAGAGAGACAGATGGCTGAGAAAGAACTAGCGGAACACAGACAGCGGCCAGAGCCACGAGGAGGTACAGAAAAGAAGGGGCTCTAGGTGGGGAGTGGCTTGGAGAGGCCAGTCTGAATGGCAGGAGGTTCTGCAGTAAGGTGCCTGGTGTCTGTGGGACAGCTACCTGCTGTACACAGCAGGACATCCAGGCCTGGGGACTCAGGACATCTTTGTCTCCCTCACCAGGCCTTCCACAGACTAGAAGGAATGAAGGTGGGTCTGGATCACCTGTCTCCATGGCCAACTCATGTCCCTTTGGTCAGCCTCTGTCCCCATGGTCAGCATCTTGTCCCTGGGATCAGCACCTCCCTTATGTTTAGCACCCGCTCCTGTGGTCAACTCTTTGTCCCCATGGTCAGTTTCTATCCATGTGGTCAGCACTGACTCTGTGGTCAGCTCCTGCCCCCATGGTCAGTGTCTATGTGGTCAGTACCACCCCTGTCCCCATGGTCAGTTTCTATCCACGTGGTCAGCACTGGTTCTGTGGTCAGCTCCTGTCCCCTTGGTCAGCTTCTATCCATGTGGTCAGCACTGGCTCTGTGGCCAGCTCCTGTCCCTGTGGTCAGTTTCTATCCACGTGGTCAGCACCTGCGCCTGTGGTCAGCTCCTGTTCCCTTGGTCAGTTTCTATCCACGTGGTCAGCACTGGCTCTGTGGTCAGCTCCTGTCCCTGTGGTCAGTTTCTATCCACGTGGTCAGCACCTGCGCCTGTGGTCAGCTCCTGTCCCACATGCCTTTCCTATGAGGATAGCCATACCAGGCTGAGGTGTCGGGGCACCCAGTTTCTGAGGCATCTCCTCAACCTTGCCTTGCACTGCTTTCCTGGCAGAGCGCATTCCGCCTTTGAGGTTCGTGATTGCAGCCATGGTACTTATTTTCGTGATGGACAATGCCAGCACAAGTGTAATTTTCTGCTGTGGACGGAAAGGGAAAAAAATAAACACACATGGGGAGAAAATTCCAAAGGTTAAGACAAGGTGACTGAGGAAGTCTGGAGAGGGAGGGGGATGTGGTCCCCAGACTTGTCAGAAACTCCAGCCTCTGCTCAGCAGCGGCGAGGAGGGAGGGGTGGTGGGCCTGTCTTTTTTATTTTTATTTTTTTTCTGCTTTGAGCATTTCACTACATGCCATAGATTTTTACAAGTATTTCCTATGCTTTCTTCATTCTACCTTCCCAATAGCTCTGTGGGATCCCCATTCTACAGATAAAGGAGGGACCCGGGGCTCTGTGAGGTCAATTAGCTTGCCCAAGGTCACACAACCACAGTGCTGGGGTTTGGAGCAGGTGGCTGTAGCCCGAGCTGTTAACCTTTGCCTTCTGATCCTTCTGCAAATGGAGGAGGGAGTCTGAGTGGTCCCAGTCTAGAGGAGTCAAGTGTCACCTACAGGCAGGCTTCTCCTCTTGTCTCAATGGTCTGCCCCTGTTTGGGTGTCCTTCTAGCCTTGACTGACAGGGGCAGCTTGTATAGATAGCATGGGCTTGGCTCTTCCAAGATGTAACCTCGGCATGAGGCTGGAACCTGGAAGAGGTGCCTTCCACTGACTTCCAAAGAAGGTCCCTAGCTCTGTGTGCTTGAGCTTGGTCTGTGTGGGTATCTTAGACCTGACCTGAAGGGAGGGGGTACTGTGTGGTCTATCATCTGACATCTCTACTGAGGGTTCCAGGCATCCATACCTGGTTAAAACAGGTGCCCTCTGACCTATCCAACCCTCAGTATACAGGCCTCCCCGTGCCTGTGGGTCCAGGGCTCACGGTGAGCCTAGCATCCTCGAGGGATTCCTAGGGACTCCCCTTGCCAGCAGAGAGCAGGTCCTCACACATGCTCCCTCAAAGTGCCCTTGTACCCAGCTAGAATTCTCAAAGAGCCCTTCTGACTCACCTCCACTAGACCCAAGTGTCCTAGCCCAGGATACCTGCCCTGCGGCCCACACCCTACACACACACACACACAAACACACCACACACGCGCACGCCGTCCCTGCACCTCCCTGTAGGCTTTGACTTGGACTTGTCAATGCTCATCTGCTATGGCTGAGCCTTAAGCCCCATTGGTTCCCACTTGCTCACATCAGCCCAAGATGGTTATACTCTGGGCCTCCTTCCAAACACAGCCTCGCCTTCCTGGATGCTGCACTCTGCTATCTGACTCTCTTCCTGCTGGGACAGGAACCCCAGAACACCTCAACCCCTTTTTGTAGCCTAAAAGCTGTTCTTTACTGTACCTCCTCCTGTTTTGCATCTTCCTAAGTCTTTATACATAGACCCTTTCTCCTGAGTCTCTTCTGGTATCCTAGCTTTCCCTTGTGTATACTTCCAGCATCTCTTTTTTTTTCTCTCTGGCTCAGGCAGGCAGAGAGCTCCCAGGTTACTAACCCTGAGCCATGTAGATCATACACACACTCCTTCATCTCAAGAGCTCCTATCAGTCCCTGAGGTCCTCTCCCTGCCTCTCCCAGCCACCTGGACATCTCTCCCAGCATGCCCGTCAGCGCACACACAGTCCGTCCTCATCCAACACCTGTCACTCTAGTCACGAGTGCACATCCAGACTCCCCGCATTGTCGTACAGGGACTTTAGCTCTGAAGCACGCAGGCCCAGCTGCTAGGCTACCTTGCAGGCAGCGCTGGGTCCTAGGAACCTAGCAGGTGTCGAGTGCGTTCTGCTCCCATGCACAGATCTGCAGAGAAGGGCACTGGGCACAATTTGTTCAGGAAACAATAGCAATGTTTGACATGTCATAAGGATTGATGGAGCAGAAATTTACATGCCAGAATGCATTTTTAAACAGATCCAGCGAGCCCTGGTGCTGCGCGTAATACTTTACACATTCATCATCACCCAGGCCCCTTGGAGCAGCTCTGCAAACAAGTGAGAATGTTGGGCTCTGCTGAGAAACTTTTCCCATCATCCACATGTGGTAAGTGTGGGTAACCGCTCAGAAGAGCACGGAGCTTTCTATGTGCTTCCCCCCGACCCCCACAAAGAATGTGGGTGGAAGGTTATAGCCAGGAGACAGTCCAGCTCTCCATGCTTCTGTGGCGATGCATAGCACATTGAGAAATTTCTTCTCCAACTCAGATGGCTATGGTTGAGGGTAGGGCCACAGTAGCCATACGGTGGGCAGAGCCCAGTGTGGCAGGATGCTGTTGCTCTGAGCGATATGGTCTCCCTGGGGGTGGCCATATCCATGGAAGAAGAGCCACTGATGGTATTAGGACCCTGAGTGATCAAACAGTGGGTGGTCCAGAGAGCTATGGAGCCAGGGGGTGACCACAGGTTAAAGGGGAGATAACAGACAGGCTGTGGGTGAAGGGAAAGAGATATACATACTTAAGGACGTCTCTGGTGCCTCGTCTGGGCTTTCTGAGCCTATAGGAGGCCTGGAGCAAGGCATGTTACTGAAGGATGCTGGAGCTGGAAGCTCAGAATCCCCCAGTTGAAGATCGTGAACCAAATGGAAAAACAGGGAAAGGTGTGCAGGATTGCTGGGAGCTGCAGAGGAAGGAAAAAGGGGGGCTTCTCTCCCTGCCCCAGTGGGGACCTGAGATGGCCAGCTATTGCTCCATTGCCCTTCCCCATGGCCGACATTGTGATCATGGCACCGAAAGCTACAAGGCTCTCTCCTGGCGTCTTCCTAGAGTGACTATCAGTGGTGCAGTGGAATCAGTGTCCTAGTATATTTGTGGTCCCCACTGGGCTTTCTGATGTTCCAGGTGAGGAAAGCACTTGTCCCTGGAGTTCAGGGCGATGCTGACACAAAGTTCATCTCATCTAACAAGGACTTGTGGCTAAGCACTATCATCAAGATACTACTTTAGGATGGCACAATCTATACTCTGCTCAAAGTGCCCAGCTACAAACCTGAGTGTGACCTGGGCTGGGGTCTGCGTGCTGCTCAGGTACCGGGATCCATATGCCCACTTCTGGGTTACTTCCTAGCAGATCACCTGCCACCCAACCTTGTGACCTCTACCTGTCATTCAGTCCTCAGGCTCCTCCCAGGTGTGGCTTGGTCCTGGATCATTACCTGGGACCAGCAGCATCCTCTGTCAGGAGGGTTCTTTCCCGGCCTCCTCACCATCTGCAAACTATTTGCCTCTGTCGAGTTCACTTTGGCTGCCTGGGAGAGCAAAGGTTCTGGGATAGAAGCTGAGAGAGGTTTAGTGTGGCCCAGGCTGGGGTGGGCAGACAGCATGTGGTGGGAAGGTCTGACTTGCTGGTACATGTCCTGAGCCTTCCCAGCTCCCTAGAGCCTTCCAGGATCCAGGGAGCACCTGGCCCTTGAGGCCTTGCCAGACTCAGCTGAGAAAAAAGTGTTTATAGGTGGTGACTTGGAAGGTCCTACCTAGCAGAGGCAAGCCTAGAGTCTCAGATGCTGAGCAAATGGGTTTCTCAGGAGGAAAGATTGACAATGGAGGGGTGAGGTAACAGAAGGAGGAGAGGGAAGAGGAGAAGGATGGAGACATCATAGGAGGATAGGAAAAGGGAGGCGAGAGGGAGATCCCTAAGCCCTCCCTTCCCAGTTCTCAGCACACTGTCAAGCCCACCATGAGCCTCAGTTTCCTTATGTACAAAATGGTGACAATAGCAGTTGCCATCTCATAAGTCTGAGGCAGATTAATGAAGGCAATTCACGGAGGGTGTTTTCTGCTGTGTCTGGCACACAAGGACAACTGTCCAATGGAGCTAGCCTTGGTAGTTTTTGTTTTTATTTTTTTAAGCATAATCTCATATATTCCAGGCTGGCCTCAGACTTGCTAAGCAGCTAAGCGTGACCTTGAACATCTGAGGCTCGTGCCTTTACCTCGAGTGTTGGGATTACAGCTACGCTCAGCCGCATCTGGTACATGTGGCACCGGGGACCGAACCCAAGGCTTTGAGCGAGCCAGGTGCGCACTCTGTCAGGCTTCATCCCTCGCCTGCCTATCCTGCCCTCAGCACACTCTCTGAGCTTTTCTGTGCAGGGCATCCTCAGCCCAGCCATGCTGATTCCCGGACTGCGCAGCAGAAGCTGGGCCGAGGAGAGGGAGACATGGCACCCACACTGCTGGATGATCACCATGCCAGTCCCACAGGCAGGAAGGGTGGCTGGCAGGGGTTGGAAGGCGCTGGTCTGACACGTCTGTCGCAGATGCGGCGCTGCTCTTGGTACCACAGTGACTTGCTTTATTTCCCTTTATTTTAAAATCTGGAAATAAAAATTGATGAGGAGCAAATCGAGCTCTGAAGTTAAAGGAGTTGTCGTGGGGAAGCAATTACGCCGTGTCAAAGGCTGTCAGGGGGGACGAGAGCCGAGTATGCCAACTGCCTGGCGGGCCCCAGGGACTCTTGTTCAGTGGTGGTGGGAGGGGTCTCCAAGGCAGAGGGATAGCCAAGAATGCAGGCCTGGCGCCATGCACGACATTGTCTTTTAACAACTTGACATCAACCTTTATGAGAAGCAGTGAGGTAAGGGGTCTGAGGTGAAAACCTCTTCTGGTGACGGCCAGCTGGAGGCCACCAGAACTGCGTTCCCCTCCTGCTCAGTCCATAGTGGTCCAGCACTGTTGTGAGTGATGTGGATGTGCTGACATTGTGACTCCACCCCTGACCTGGTCCTCACTTTAGGGATGAAGCATGCAAGCTTCAGAGAGGTTAAGCAAGGTGTTGAAGTCACACAGCACTGCCGAGATTCTCCGATGGGGCGGACAAAAGGCTTGTATAAGGAATTTCATCTTCGTGTGTGTGTGTGTGTGTGTGTGTGTGTGTGTGTGTGTTTATGTGTAAGAAAGGAAATAGGTTTACCAAATACATTACAAGAGGTAGCAGGCTGGCGGAAACAAAGAGACTCTGTGTTTTGTGTGGGGTGCACATGTGTGCATGCATGCATATGTGCTCATGTGCATGCATATGCACATATGTCTCATGTGTGCATGCATATGCACATATGTGCTCATGTGTGCATGCATGTGGAGGATGGAGGGCAACCTTCAGTGTTCTTCTTCGGGAGTGTTATCCAACTTTTTGTGTGGGTGCAAGGGATTTCAACTTAGGCCTTCACATTTGCAAGGCAAGTACATGCCATTTCCCAAACTTGCCTCCTTTTTAAGACAGTCTCGGTGATGACAGTTTTAAGGCAATAGATGGCTGCTTGTTTATGCATTAGGCACACTCAAGTGAGTCTGTTTGTCATTTTCTCCTCATTATCACGTCTGTCTTCCAGGTGAATTGCTAAGACCTCAGGGAGACGAAGTGACTTGTTAAAGTCAGTGGACTGCAGTGTCAGAGTCAGAATTTGAACTTGGGTCTGCTAGAGAGCCTGTCTTGAACTGGCCGTGTGATTCAGAGAAGTCACTCTCTGTCTTGTGCCCCAGTTCCCCTCACAGTATCAGGAAGGGGATTTTTCTAGCCCTGTTTGGGATGTCTACGGTTCTGGCCTTGCCAGACTGGCAAGTCAGCCTTCCCAGTCAAGGTTCAATATGAACCTGCACAAGTCACCAACCACACAGGACAAGCAAGGACTCTTGGGAGTGCCAGAGGCAGCCTGGTCTCTTCACCATGCATCTACTATCAATGGCGGTACATTCCACACACAGAACAGACCCACTGTGGCTGGAGGTTAGGAGTCTGAGGATGGTGTGACAAAGAATGGGAGAGGAGGCCACGCAGGAGGGAAGGAGTCATTCCAGGTGGGTCATGTGGCCCAGCGGAAGAGGCCATGGTCCTGGGATAGATGGCGCAAGGCGGGGTTGGGGTGAGATGGACGTGGGTGGGGCTAGGGCACAGGGAAAAGATATGAAAAGCTTCTAGGTCACACGGCCTGCCCCTACGTCCCCAGTACAACCTCTTGTCCGACTGTCTCTTTTGTTATCTATAAGTCACATCTGAAGGTGATGGAATTTGTCAAACGATTGCCCCTCAGACGTGTCCACATCCTCATCCCAAAGGTATGTGGCTTTTGTAAAATGGCTTTGACGGGTGTAACTAAGCTAAGAATGAGGTCATAGTGGATTATCTGGGTGGGCTTCAAATCCAATGACAAGTGTCTTGGCAAGGTACACTTGGAAGAGAGCAAGAAGGACCTACGCAGATAGAGGCAGAGGTTAGAATTGTCTGTCTCTAGAGGCTAGAAGAGTCTCCTCCCAGGGGCCCTCGGGAAGTCTTGCCCTGTTCGTCCTATGCTTTGGCAGGAGCTAAGGAGGAAGGCCAGATACTTCCTGAGACCTGCCTACTGAAGGCCACAGGTGAGGATGCAATCATTTGGAAGCAAAGTTGGGCTCCAGAGCTACCTAGGTGGAGCCAGGGGCCAAACAGGACCCCAAGGACCCAACACCAGATATGAATTCCCTGAGACAAGACTCTCATTGTGACTCAAGACCTCTCATGAGCCTCCATGTCCCTAGACGGGGCAGTGGGGGGCAACAGTCTTGCTAAGGGGCAGCTCCAGGACACCTTCCTGCGTATCACACTACTGGTGACATCACTATCACAGGGCCTGGAACCAGCGTTCACGCTGAGTATCTGGGTCAAGAGTATAGCATCCAAGAAGGGCACTCATGGACCCTTCTCAGAGGAGGACACTGGGGCCTCCCACATGTCCATGAGGCATCTCCTAAGTGCCTGATAGCACCAGAAGCCACAGAGCTACTAACAATGGCTCTAAGCTCATCTCTGGGCCCTGGGTACCACTATATCTGAGAAGAAGTCACAAGAATGACAGGGGAAGCCACCTCTTCGGAAGCTACTCTCACTTTCTATGGGTCAACACTCTTGTCTCCTGGCCCAAGCTGGGGTGGGGCTTGGCATCCATACTCAGATCTCCCGGCTGGATTGTGCTCATCTGCCCAGGGCTCTAGTGGATGCCACTTCCCCAGCAAGCTACCTGCCTGCACACCACCATTGCTTCCGGTGGCTTCTGAGGGAGGCTGACCTAGGCAGAGTCCTTAGGCTGCATGGGATAGGGTAGCATGCTTGCTGTTCTCTCAGGTCCCATGGCTACAAGTGGCTCAGCGACCAGGAAGAAAGACCAAGAGCTGAGCCCTGATTTGTCTGGCTTTCACATACACATGGCAAAGGAGGAAGAGGAGGAAGAGGAGGAAAAGAGGAGGAGGAAAAGATAGAGGAGGAGGAAGAAGAGGAAGTAGAGGAAGAAGAGGAAGAGGAGGAGGAAGAGGAGGAGGAAGTAGAAGAAGAGGGGGAAAAGCAGGAGGAGGAAGAAGATGATGAGGAGGAAAAGGAAGATGAGGAGGAAAAGGAAGATGAGGAGGAGGAAGAGGAGGAAGAAAAGGAAGAAGAAGAGGAAAGACCTCTTTGAGCCCTTTCTCAGACTTTTTTCTCTCATGCCCTTAGGTTTGAAGAAAATACGATTGAGTGACTTTTTTTTTCCTCAATCATATCTGATCACCAAGCAAAGCAAACTGGACACAGAAAAGCCATTTTCCTGGGGACATGGGAGGGGGGCTGGCTGGGCAGTGTGAGACATCTGTAATCAGAAAGACTTGGGCCTCTCTATGGCCGTTATCAAGCTGGGCTTACATGGTAGAGGAGAGGTGTGGGGACAGACACACATCTGAGGCTTAGTTAAGAGGGCCAGCATGTGCCAGGAGATGGGATGGAAGAGAAAAGACAGTCCAATCAACCCCCTGGAGGAGCAGCCTACCCAGAGCTACAGCTAGCCCACTGGGTCCCCTCCCTGAATCATCCACCCATGCCCTCACCTCTGTGGGCTATCCAGGTGACAAGCAGCCTTTTAGACAAGTGGGAAGCTACAGAGGGGTACTGGATGTTGGGGGAAGGGACTGATCATCAGGGCCATGCCCCCTCTCCAAGGTGATTTGATGCATGGGTGACATGCCCCTGCCTGCTGTCGTTGGTGGGTGCTGATTGGGTTAACACATGTGTTGCTAATGAACATATTGATTCTACATTCTCTTGTTGGCTCACTGAATGGCAAGGCTCACATCTGATAGATTAAATACCCACCCGATTACCTGCCTGACATCTCCATCACTCCACCTGCCGAGCCCTAATGGATTTTACAGTCCCACATGACATGAGAAATTAAGGTCAGAGTTCATGGTTGGGAGTGTGTATCACTCCAGATCTGAGCTTAGCAGGGATCTTGTAGCTCCCGCCCTTTATTCTTCTGGGTTTTTAACCTAGGGCTGCTCAGGAATAGCATCTTGTGCCTGTTAAGGGACCAAGAAACAGTCCTGCCCCAGACTCATGACCTTTCGTGTCTCCACTCTCTCCCTCCCCAGCCCCCCGCCCCCTTCCCAGCTAGCTGTCAGAATAACCTCAAAGACTGGAGAAGTCCAGTACTCTAAACCAGCCTAGAAGACAGAGGGCTCAACAGCATCCTCATTCTGCAGATGCTGAGAGAGGAGGATTGAGGCTTACAGAGCAAAATGTCCCTCATCATTCAACCAGTCCAAGACCCCAATCTTCCAATTCTAGGTTGTAAGGACTTCGCGCACACAGTGGGAGCCCACAGGGGACTTCTGTCCAGTCTAGGCTCTCTGCTGGTGGGAAGACAGCTGGCAGGCAGACGCTCTGATCTGAGTTCGCTGGGAAGCTGGTAATCCGTTATAAAAAGGGACAGCCATCTTGTGACCCCATTAGAGGTGTGTGTGTGTGTGTGTGTGTGTGTGTGTGTGTACATGCATATATATGGAGGCCAGAGAGGTCAACCCCAACTGTCATTCCTGGGTGAAGGAGGAGATGGCAGGGTGGGTTTTTGGAGACAGTCTCCCACTGGCCTGAAACTTAAGTAGGCTAGGCTGGCTGCCAGTGAGCCTAAGTTATCTGTCAATCTCTGTTTCCCATGCTCCCACCCCTACACAAGGGTAGGTTATAACCACACCCACTATACCAGCCCCGCCCCAGTTCTAGAATTGAACCCTAGGTTTCTGTACCCGCAAAAGAAGCACAATTGAGCCATTTCCCCAGCCTAGCCCTAGGTTTTAGCAGGTTCACAAGAAGGGGTCCAATCTCCTCAAAGAATCTTTGATATTTCTTAAGGGAAGCTATCCATACCCTAGAGACATAAGCTCACACCACCATCCATGGCTGAGATCTGGTCAGTGTCCTTTCTATAAAAACAAGGCGGCTTGTTTTGCCCTCAGTAGGGATGTGATGAGCTTACGCACATGGAAGGCGCTTTGCGGAGGAGGAAGGAGAGTACGTGGAAGAGCTGCCCCCGAAGCTCTTCACCACTGTACTGCATTTACATGGGAGACAAACACACCTCAGTATGGTATAAGCCAATGGTTGGGGGTGTTTCTGTCTGGCAGCTATACTGGCCATTGCTGGTTCAAGGTAAACACCATTCAACGTCATAGCTCAGTAGTAGCAGGACCAGGATAAAGCTAGTGGCCAAAGACTAGATGAAAATCTGTCACCACCACCACCATCATATGGCAGAGGTATGCACTTACGTGGTGCACTTGGGCCAGCCCCCAGTAGCTGCTCGTGAGATCAGTCTAGTGTAGGTATGCCTGACTGATGGCCCAGAGACCATCAGTGTGGCCCAAAAGATAACCATAACCATTTTAAAAACATGATGAAAAATAATTTTTGTGTGTACATGTGATTTTTCCTTCTGTAATGTGATTGTGTGTTTCTCAGGCATGGATTTCATAGATGAAAATGTCATGTTGTAATCTCATGCAGCGGAAGTACATGCATGCTTCTGCAACTCACGGGCTGTAGATTGGACACTCCTAGATTAAATGTGTACGCCTCCCCCAATTCTTCCTCATCCAATGAGGTTCAGGGAAGCCAAAAGGGGTAGACACTAGATTCTAATGAGTACACTTTAAATAAATTATGTGCTGTAGCATAGAATAGAAAATACTGGGGCATCAGAACATGTAGACACGTCCTGGGGTCAGGAAATTAAATGGCCCCATGGGGTGTGTGCCTTTAAGCCCAGCCAATGGGAGGCAGAGGCAGACACATTGTAAATTCAAGCCAACCTGGTGTACACAGTAAGTTCTAGGCCAGCCAGGGTTATATGGTGAAATTCTGTCAACAAAACAAAACAAAACACACCAAAGTAAAGTCTGGAAATCACTAGGTAAGTCAGCACCTAAAGGACTTCGAGCCATGCTTGCAGGAAGTATGGCTCCCCCCTCCCACAGCTACACAGCTCGGTCAGCCAACTCTGAGCCCCGCCCCTAGCTCCACTTCTCCCAAACACACCTCACCCCTCAGTCTACCTCGAGAGCCATTCTTCTTTGCTCTGGGTTCTTCAGTACAATTGCCTGAGCAAGGAAACAAATCCATTTTGGCCAGCCTCACGGAATTGGGTGATCTTCTGGGTTGAAACTGCTAGGTGCAGGAGGGGACCGTCTGGGGGCAGGTGATCACATGCCAGCACGAGAGGCTTAGAGAGTACTCAGCTGAGTCCTTTCGTTTTCTAGAAGAGGATACCAAGGTCCCTGGTGAGGGACTGCTCAAGGTCACCCGTGGGGAGCCCTGGAGCTGGCTGCTCTCTGGTGAGCTACCGGTTTTCCTGGACCCGGTGTCTTCTGTACCATCGTATAGACGAGATGAAGCACCCAAGAACCCCTCAACTCCTGGGATCCAGTCACCCAGGATGCTACTGAGTATCCTTTGGCTTTAACATCGGGGCACGAGACAGGTGGCCATCAGTATCTCCTCACACTGAGGCTGGTGGGTTCTGGGACACCTGTGACAGAAGCTGTACAGCTCTGCAGAGCCCAGCAGCAATAGGTCAATTTGGTAAAAATCGATGTGCTGAATGAAAGGCTGATTCTCCGAGAACCATCATCAGCCAGGCCGGCGCATGTCAAGGGCAGAGGTGGGGGATCCTGGCTTTATACCCTAACGCAGCCCAGGAGCTGGAAGTCTTCCTCACTTCCTCCTCACCACCAATCCCAGCCGCCTCCCTGCTCAGAACTGTCTGAGCACCTTGTCCTAACTTGGAACTCCATCCTATTTTGGTTTTAGGATTGATATTTAGATGAAGAAGATAAACACAGGCCGGAAGCACTGAGGCCTGACAGCTAGAGGAACTCTGACCTGTCAATCATTTTCAGCAGCTCAGCCTACGAGGCTCAGTTCCCCCCACCACACATATTCCAACACATAAACTCCAACAGGACATGAACCAAGTGCCCACTAAAGGGGTCCCGAGGGATAGCCTTAGACATCCTTAAATGGAGGGACCCGAGTATCCACACAGGCTTCTAGGTCAGCTTGGGAGCTGGGCCAGTGACCTGCTATTTCCTGTTTTTTTTTTTTTTTTCACCTCCCTCCTCCTCTCCCCCCTTCTCTCCCTCCCCAGGCTGCAGATAAAGAATTCAATTTTCTTTTAAACGGTGGGGAAATTGGAAGAGATTTTGTTCTGTTTAAGCACAGCTGGAGTCTCAGGTCTCTAGGGCTTCCAGAACAAGGAGGTCAATTAAGATGCCAGTGGTAAAGGTTGGGGGGAGGGGTGGGGGGGATGGGGAATGGGCCTGTGGGAAGGAAGGCCATGAGGAGTGGGGGGCGGGAGGGATTCTAAGTTACCATAGCAGGGCTGTCTTCCAAGGTTGACCCCTATCTTTTGTGGGATTTGGTAAACTATCCAGATGGGGCCTACCCATTGGGCTGAGTGAGCAGATTCCCTGACTAATAATTCATGCTGGGACTTCTGCTGGCAGCTGTATGCCATGGTAGAATCAAGTCACACGAAAGCCATCAGAAGCAGGGAGCTGAGCTGTTCTAGAAAGCCTGGGACAGACACGAGGACACCTCGTACAGACACGAGGACACTGGGTCAGCTCTAGAATCACTTGCTCATTGTAGAGCCTGGACTGTGACACTGAGTAGATATTGATAAGGTAGGAACCCTGGTCTGTCATGGCATAGAGCATAAGTCCAGAATCCACAGAGGCAGCAGCCTGCCCCAGGAGCCTGCTGGGAAAAGGGAGGCATGCTTGCTGCCCTGTCTGTGGGCCCCATGGGCCCCTTTCCCCATGAAGGTCCCTGGTCAGTTGAGGGAGGGCAGGCGTGCACCAAGGTGGGTTTGATTGACAGGTAAAGCCCAGATCCCAGGTGAGCTGAGGGAGGGATTATGCAGGGAGAAAGATGACCCTCGCTCCTCATCCAGGCAGCAGAAAGGTCCCCCTAAATTCTCACCATGTTCTCCTGTAGCTGATAGTTCACCTTCTACCCTGCCTGCCTCCACCTCTGTCCCCTAGCCTTGGTTCCTGACCTTCAGCCTCCTCTTTGAAGCCCTCCCTGCCCTTAGAGGAATCCTCAGAAGATGTCCAGATGACCCTTTATTTTGAGCTGAACCAAAGTCAAGTTCTAGACAGGGGATAAGACTGGCCTAGGGTCACACAGAAGGTCAGTTCCTGACTCATGGGGTATCCAGCCCAGAAAAGCATTCATACTTGAAAAAAAATTCCATTGACTGATTGAGTAACCTAGGGTAAAAGTTTACCAGCTTCGTGCCTCAGTTTCCCCATAAGGCCTTTGGCCACTCGTTCTCCTGCCACACGCCCCCAGCAAGTTTCCTTAGATCCTCCACCCATTTACGCAGACTCACAGCTACTGTATGTGTAGATCCCTGAGAAGAAGCCTGTGGAGGAGCAGGAGAGGGTTTGGGGAAGGAGGAGGAGCATGGAAGAAGAGATGGGCGTGTGCTGGAGGGCTTTCTGTTGGAGGTGGGCACAGTGGGCTGGCGCTTACAGTCAAGAGGACCAATAAACTGAGGGAAGGCACAGCAGATATTGGACAGGAAAGGCTGAGGATCTGAGGGGGGACGGAGGGCCTGGGAGGCAGGAGAGCTGGTGAGAGGGCGATAGTCAGGGCCTGGTTTACTGAGGCATTGAATGCTAACCCAACCCAGGTCCAGAGTGCTTAAACTCAGCTGCCAGCCAATGTCTAGGGCAGGGGTTCTCAACCTTCCTAATGCCTCATATTGACCTTGAGGCCCTTTGACATAGTGCCCCATATTGTGGTGACCCCCCCCCAACCACAAAATTATTTTCATTGCTACTTCATGATTGTAATTTTGCTACTGTCATGAATCATACATCATAATGTAAATATCTGAGATGTGGATGGTCTTAGGAGACCTCTCTGAAAGGCCATTTGACCCCCAAAGAGGATGTGATCCAGGTGGAGAACTCCGGTCTAGGAGCAGCTAGGATGTCTGGTTTCTCTAGGAGGGTCCTGTGGAGGTGAGCCCTCCTGGCCCTGCTGATGGATTACCAGCCCTGGAGGGCCTCTTCATCTCTGGCCACAGAATCCACAAGGTGTAAAGATATGGTGATGATTTCTAATATGGCAACCAGCTCAGAGAAAAGCTTCATGTGAACAGAGGGAGTAGCCATGTGCAGAGCAGGCAGGAAGTGAGTGTTAGTGAGGTCGGCTGGCAGATGCATGAGTGGGCAAGAGCTGTGGAGAGCTCCTAAGTTGCTTTTCTTTTTATGATTTATTTATTATGTATACAATGCTCTGCCTGCATGTACACCTGCCTGCCAGAAGAGGGCACCAGATCTCATTATAGATGGTTTTGACCCACCATGTGGTTGCTGGGAATTGAACTCAGGACCTCTGGAAGAGCAGTCAGGGCTCTTAACCTCTGAGCCATCTCTCCAGCCCCTCCTGAGTTTCTTTTAAGTGGGAAATCAGACAACTCCAGTAAACAGGACAAACTCCTTGATACGCGGGGACCAGCACAGCAGGAGCTGAAGGGCTCTGTTCAAACAGCAGGGAGAGTTTTAGGTTAAGGCAGTGCAGGGACCTTTGAAGTTCCAGGTCCCCGAGCAACTGCACAAGCCCCACACCCTGCAGCACCCGCACTCTGCTCTTCCAGGAATCTTGTCCTGTCCCCCTGGCTCTGCTAGCCTCAACTGTGTTTGGCGCCTTGAGGCTGTGTGTTGGGCTCCTGTGCCTGACATAGGCAAGAGCTCCGTGTACAGAGAGAGGAGACCTGGAGGTTGGGGTGTCAGAATGGAAGGAGGGGCAGGTAGAGCTCGGAGACCCAGAGTGTGGCAGCCAGTGCTTTCAAGCTGCCCGGGCAGCTAAGGATGACATTCAAAGCTGTCACCCACCCAAGGCATCCATGATTGAGCTGTTCCGTCTCTTGTTTAAGATTATTTATTTTTATGTGTAGGGGTGTTTTCCTGCATGTATACCTATGCATCACATGCATGCCTCATACTCATGGGGGCCACAAAAGGATGTTGTATACTTTTGAGTTACAGATGGTTGTGAGCCACCATGTGGGTGCTGGGAATTAAACCCAGGTCCTCTGGAAGAACAGCCAGTGCTTTTAACCCCTGAGCTATCTCTCCAGCCCTGTCCTGTCTCTTAACTATGAGATGGTTATTAGTCCATCCCCCCACATTACATTATGGAGTCTGTGGGACCAGGACACAGCTAAGCACCAATACAGGGTCAGGCTCAGCCATCAGCAAAGCTAGGACAGAAATATAAGTCTCTGGTTTTGGAGATTTGTTCTTAGCCAGCATCCTCCTGCAGTAGTTGATATAGTTGTCAAACATCCCCCACTGAGGCTATGGAGCAATGTGTCCTCCTCCTGGGAACAGAGGGAGGGAGGACCTGGGGTGAGCTTTAGGGAGCACTACCTGAAGTAGAGGCAAAGAATGGCCTCCTCAGATTCCCTGTCTTGGCTCTAAGTTCAATTGCTTAGGCTCAACAGAAGGAGTGGGCAGGGGCAAGGAGTCCCTGACTCTGCAGCTTGGGTGCTGGCATTCATAGAGCTGGGAGCCAGGCCTTGCGGCTGATAGGAGAGCCCCGCTGTATTAGAAGTCTGCCCGCAGAGCCTGATTGTACAGCATTGAAGTTGGCCTCCACTGAGGCCAGCCTGGGCAATGATATGACTTCCCTTTTCCTTGGGTATCTGTGAGGAGGAAGAAGAGAAGGAGGAGAAGGAGGAGGAGAAGGAAAAAGAGGAGGAGGAAGAAGACAAGGAAGAGGAGGAGGAGGAGGAAGAGGAGGAGAAGGAAGAATAGGCAGAGAGACAAAGAGTATAGGGAGTCTGTGTTGACAGACAGAGTGGAAAGGCCAGCTTGACTGGGGAGAATGTGGTTAGCTCTGGGCTCAGGAAGTCTAGGTCATCATGGGCTTCTTCCCCAAGCTTCAGACCAGAGGCTGGAGAGAGAGGAGCAGAGCAGATGAGAGGCTCCAGAGGCAGTGGGCAGGATGGGCCTTGGGAGGGTGGGAGGTGTACCTTATAGCCAGGGAGCTCCCCCTACCTCTGGGGCTGAGCGAAATGGAACACAAAACCTTCCTTGCATGTCACTGGGGCCTCTAGAGGCTCAGTGACTGCATTGCTGGGGCAGGGGCAGGGGCAGGGGCAGGGGCAGGGGCAGGGGCAGGGGCAGGGGGCAGGGGCAGGGGCAGGGGCAGAGGGCAGGGGCAGGGGCAGGGGCAGGACGCTAAGGGAGACACCTAGTGGGGGCTTATGCTGTGGGGACACTCTGTTGAGAACACTGATATGACCAGGAGCTCTCCTGAATGAGCTGAGAGTTCACACGAACCTCTCCATTCACCTTTACAACCGCCCTCCTCAGCAGGAAGAGTCCCAGGACTCAAAGGAAGAAATTGAAGTCCCACAGCTTGTCACTACCAAGTCTACCATGGGAAACCTAATGCTTGCCCTCAGCTCTCGGGGTGGCAGATAAGCCAACCATAATATAAGACGCTATGTGTACACCCTGTACCGTTCACACCCTGGCATCATCCTGGTGGCCAAGGTGGCACTTCTTTCTCACTGTGTAAGAAAGGTAGCAGAGTCCCAAAGAAAGTGGCCTGTGACCAGAAAACAGGAGTCTAGTCCTCCTGGGTGACTTATGGCCCAGAGATCACAGAAGCCTCATCTGAGTGTATTGGAAGACAGAGTGAGACAGGAGCCTGCCTTTGCCTCCTTGAGACCTGTCTGCCTGTAGCTGGAGCTACTCTACTCTGCCAGGGTTACAGTGACCCTCCCAGTCAGTCAAATGCCGCCCACAGAGAACTGGCAAGGGCATGGAAGCGATTTGGCCAAACCAGTCCAGAGGGCTTCCTGGAGTAAATGCCAATTTGCAAGGAAGAGAGACATTTGAGGGCTCTGGCCTTGAAGAAGCAGGACTCCACACCTCTCACCACAGGCCCTTTGCACATGCCGATCTGGTCCCCCTCTCCTTGGTTATCTGGTATTGTCTACTTTAGTGCCTCTTTCTCAGAGAAGAAGTCCTTGACCCTAATCAAGGTCCGGTGCCCCATATCCATTCTAAAGGATACAGGACTTGGTCCTCAGAGGCCATCCCACCCAGGATCCCCATCACCCCCGTCCCCAGCACAAGTGCTCTGGGCACTAGGTCTGGCAGCAGCCCCAGGAAGCATTCCTAAGGGATGACCCAAGCAAGCAAACAGAACGGGGCTCAAGGTCATACTCTGACCTCCAGGTCCCTGCTCTCTAACACAGTGGAGAGCACTGGGTTCTATAGACCTCCAAACAGGGCTCCAGAAACCCAGCCAGCAGAGAAATGAGAGGCTGGGCTCTACTGGTCCATCTAGGATGCCCAGACTGGTGACCACAGCTAGCTTCCCCCTGGCTATTGTCATGCCATGGTTTCCCCAGAACAGGTGGCAGGGTGGGGGTTGGGCAAACCCCTTGCAGCAGGCTCCGCTCAGCCTGTGGTACGAATTAAAACATCTTCCTTTTCCTTTATAATTTTTTTCCTGACACAACTGCCCATGAAACATTTTAATAACACCATGGAAAAGGTCAGGGAGAAAGAATTTTATGGTCTCTGAGCAGGCAGCTGTAATGGTGGCCCCTTCAGAGGCCGACAGAGCTAAAGGGGGCGGGACCAAGATCTGAAGGGGCGGGGCCAAGATAAGGATGGGGCTTGAATGTGAGAGTGGAGGCGGGGCTGTGGTCTGGGAACCTGTTACCTGCCCAGAGCTGGGTAGCACCTTGGGGTGACAGAGAGCAGACGGTTGTGGGGGCTACCCATGGTTGCATTTGTAACCTCCATCTCCACAACTTTGGGTCTGTTGTACCCATTTTTTCAGATAAATTTAGTGAGGACATGAACACAAGCTTAGAGGGACAGGGACAGTGCAGCCTTCAGCAAAAGTCTGAGACTGAGATCCACAGCTTAGCACCATGCCTAAGAGTCCCACAGCTTTGTGGTTCCACAGTCTTGGAATCGGGGCAGTGGGGCTGGGGTGGGGAAGCGTGAAGACCGCGGATGGCCATTTCTGACAGCCATGTGCAGAGACCATCAGCAGCCCCAAGAAAGGCAGGGAGGAGAGCGAACGGGACTAGAGGCGGAATTAGGGAGGTCTGTAGCAGGCTCGGGCCTACTGATGCTCTGGGAATATTAGCCTGAAGGGCTTAACTCATGGTCACCAGAGACTGACAGACTGTTTGGCTTATGCCTTAATCTCAACTCTACGGTGTTCCAAACGCGACCACCATCTACATCAGAGGTTCTCAACGTGGGGGTCCAGACCCCTTTGGCCATCAAATGACCCTTCTACAGAGGTCACAGATTAGAGATCCTGCATATCAGATGTTTACATTAGGATTCGTAATGGTAGCAAAATTAGTTAGGAAGCAGCAACAGAGAAATTTCAGACTGTTTCAAACCTTTCTCCTTGACATTCCATGGCGTGTGTGAGACACATACTGGAGCCCAGGAGGCTGGAGTCTTTTGTACATCTTGTTGGGCCTAGGAGGCTAGAGGAGGGTCCAGGAGCCCAAGGCGATGAGTGATATATTGTTCAGGTACTGCGGTAAAGACTGGGGGAGCCCTGGGCTGGGAAGCAGTGGATTCGGAGAACAGCCACAGCAGGCTCATGGTTTCCATCTGACGGCCTGACTAGCTAAACATCTGTTTGAAATATTAATAACTGTCAGATGGAAAGGCCTGGGGGTGCAATGTTGCTCCAGACCATCTGTCTACAGAGTAAACACACTTCAGGGTAGGGGGCCGCTATGGCAGGCAACAGCAGCAAGGAGCAAGAAATGGCAGCAAGGCCTCCGTGGGCCTATCATGCATAGGGAGAGGGATGTGGTAACCTAACATTTATTGACTGCCTGTGATGGGTCGGACCCTGGGCTTAGATAGCAGCATCTACCGTATTGATCTGTGCGGTGGCCTATTCAACTTTATAATGGATGCCCCTTTTACATCGTCAGCCCATATAATCCAAATAGAACCAACCTCGAAGGGCTAGCTCTGCTAAGGAAAGTGTGACCCATAGCTGGCATGTCAGAATCATGACAGTTGGTGCCAGGATGAATGTGCTGAGGTCAGTTCTAGGGTAATGGTTGGGGCTACTGAAAAATTATTTTTTTCCTCTACTAGCATTGATAAACTGGTAAGAAATCTGGAGTTTTTGTGACTATCTCAGGAACTCAAAAAAAAAAAAAAAAAAAAAAAAGCTAAGCTGGCTATTAAGAACAGATTATTGTTTATATGAATGCCTGGATACAGCCATGCCTGAACTCACTTGTAATGTCAAGTTACATGAGCCGATACTTTCTTGTTTGAACTATGTAAGATTTCCTGCCTCTTGCAGTCAAGAGTCTCGACTGGCATACACACAGTAACCTCAGGTGAGGATGGGGGCTTGACAAAGGTCAAAGGTATCAGAGGCTTCCTAGGCAGCTCAAGGAGCCTGCTGTACTCAGAGACCGGGAGAGTCATTCTTTTCAGAGATGGCTCATACCTAGTCCCTTGATTACACAAGGTTTCTAGGTCTCCTGGACCATCTGGGATGCATACCTTTCAGGGAAAATAAAGAAAGCTTAAGTATCCGTCTCCATTTTATTGCTCCAAAGCCTGGTCCATTCTCCCTGTTTCTAGAAGAGTCTGGATATGATCATTCACCAACCAACATGCTCTGATACCCAGATGCTCAGTGCCCCTGGGGATATCCAAGAGCTTACGGCCCCCGGGGACATGGGGACTTACCAGGACTGTCAGCACGGAGGTCCCCACGGTGATGTTCTCATACAGGCTGACATTGTAGAGGGGCTGGCTGAAGATGGGCCGGTTGTCATTTTCATTGATGAGTGTAATCTTCACCTTGGCATAGCCCACGTGGTCGGGTACGCTCTCATTAGCAAAGAGCTGGAGATGCAGAGTAGAGGTGTGTGAGCTCCCACGTACCTCTGGAGCTTTCGCTGTCTCCCATGAGCCCTCGCTGTGCCTTGGCTGGTTCTAACTGCGAGCATCTGCTAGAGTCAAGGCTGATGCCGTCTGTTCTATGAGCCCCTTCACAGGTCTTTCTTCAGGGAAGGAGTGGTTCTGGGGGCAGGACTGTGCTGGCCAGGATGGGCCGCAAGGACACCAGAGATGGGTCTGGTGATTTTGTTCCTATTCCTAGGCATCTCCTTACCCTGTCATCTCTGTCGTTTCTCTGGGACAGATCCCTAGGGAAATGAGGAGAGCTGGGAGGTAGGACTTAAGGGGATGCTACTCCACACTCCTTAGCCTTCCCTTCCACCTCCCCCGATGGCCCCAGGAGATGCTGAAGGAAGCTTACGTCAAAGTCATATCTGTCCACAGTCTCGTAGTCCAGCGGGATTGCCACTCGGATGCGGATGTCCGCTTTCCCTTGGACGGAGGTTGGGGAGATGATGAAGTGGTGGGAGTTGTTGCCCACCAGGTATACCTCGAACATGCTGTTCAGACCCTGCGTGAGAATGAAGAAGTCATTTGCAAAGGGTGCAGAATGTCAAGGGGTGGAGCCAGACTGGAGAAGTAGAGGATGCTGGAGGGTGACTTCAGCAACCTTGCTTTGCGGTGCAGCAGAGGCGGAATGAGCGGGAGGGTCTTCCTGCCTGCTGGTCAGCTTCGTCTCCACCTCTAAGGCCCAAGGAGCCTCCTCTGGCTCTTTCTGTCATCCCGTGTACCTCTCCATGTCTGGTTCATTTCCTACCTCCTGGTCCTTTCTCCACTAAGGGATACCAAAGAAGGAGAGAAATCTGCTAGGATTAAAACCTGTCCCTACAGTTTTAGAGTGCTGAAGAGATGGCTCAATGCTCAGAGAGTAAATGGGTTTGCTACCAAGCCCAAAGACATGAGTGCAATCCCCGGGACCCACATAGTCGAAGAGTGTAGAGAGCCGCTATGCACTGCACCTGAGGATGGTGCTGGCTGAGAGTGCTCCTTGTGGTAAACAAGTCCTCATTTGGCTATGCAGCTGTGCAGGGGCAGGGAATGGTCATACGTGGACGTATGGAGAGATGATACGTGGCATATGCTCATTGGCCTTTGCTTAGATATAAGCCTGGTCCCCGGGGTAGGTGGGGCCGCCACCACCAGAAAGCTACAATCCTGAGTAAACTGTCTTGAAAAGGAACCTTGTTGTCTTGTGTCTAATTTCCTGCTGGCCAGGAAGGGGCCGGACAGAAGAGAAGTGATTCTAATATATTGTCCTCTGATTTCCACATGCATGTCAGGACACTTGCAGGCCTCTCCATCACAGACTAAACAAGTAAATGTAAAATTTAAAAAATAATAATAAAAATAAAAGACCCAGGGGAGATGAAGGGAGAGGTGAGAACTGGGAAGTAGAGAAAGAAAACAATAAATAAATAAATGATGTGGCTACGGTGGACTGGGACTGAAGAGGACAGGAAAAATGTGTTAAGGAGAGCGCTGGGCTGCTATGCATGACATGGGGTGACCGAGGAATCTAGCAAACAAACAACAGTACTGTGTACCTCACACTCCAGAGACCCTCACTGGGGCTGCTGAGTCAGCTGCACTAGTCTGTTGTTTTGGGGTTCAGCATGCAGACTTTTCTTCCACCTCAGTATTTTACCTTGCTCACTTTTCCCATAGGTTCTTATGCATACTAGGCAAGGAGGCTCATGGGAGTGGAGGCGGGGCTGAAGACCACGTGACCTCAGCTCAGGGGTGGAGCCAAGGCTGAGGTGAAGCAGAGGTAGAACTTGCTGACTTGAGTCTGGCTGGCCCTTCCTGCTTCCGGGAAACTCCTCTCCATGGGGTTTGTACCCCATAGGTGTGTCTGTCTGGCCTTGGCTATAGATGTTTAGTGATCACTAACCTGAGATGAGTTTCTGGTCCTATGTAACCCGTCTGTCTGATGCTTCACCCGAATAGACAGGCCCCTTGTATTGATTGGGCTACAGCATTATAAGTAACCGAGATTTTGGGGAACTCCCTTCTGCTAGATCTTCATGGTGAGAGAGGAGACCACCAGGCATCTCCGGCCCCATAAATCTTTCAATGCAGAGCTGACTTTGTTCCTTCCACCAGGGTAGGGATTCTGAGTTGCTACAGAAGCCAGGGATCAGGCACCTGACCCCACTGGGGCGAGCCCTGGAGCATCTCACTGGACTAGCAAGGTGAGGCATTTATGCCGATCTGTTCAACTCTCCTGTCTCTGGAATAGAGATTGTGAACAGTATCTGGGGGCCAAGCGCTCTCAGCCTCATTCAGCCTCTTCTGGGGTCACGGCAGTTGGGAGGGCACTCCAGAGCCCCCAGCCAGGACAGCTTCCAGGAGACTGCAGTGCAGACAGTCCTACTCTGAGCCTCTTGGATTGCAGAATTTTAAGGTCTCTCTGGTAGGATTCATCCCATCAGCTGGAGGGGACCAATTAAATGCCCGAAAGGACACTAATAGCAAAGGCAATGGAGCATGACAGTTCTAAACAGGCGACAGCAATAGCTGTCTCCTGTGAACCCTGGCCTCTTGACCACAGCACTGAGGCCTGAGAAGCTGGGAGTGTCTGGACTGTGCCTGCTGGGGCGCAGGAAGGTTCTCTGTGATGCTCCCCACCCCCAGGCCTCTCTGCCCTCACTTACCAAGTTCTGTCCGAGGAACCCATCAGTCAAAGGCGGGGACAAGGAAGAGCCAGAGGAAGAGCCACACAGGGAGAAAAGAAGGAAACAGAGAGAGAAGACAGTGAATCACTGGCCAGGGTAAAGGAGAGGGTGAAAGGGACCCTGGGAGCCTAGCCTGTGGTAAAGGACAGAACCCTCAGGCCTGAGTCCACCTAAGGCAGGGATGCTGGAGGAGAGTGGAAAGAGGGTGGAGCACGAGCAAGGTAGGGAAGGGGAGGTCACGGGAGGCTGTGCACATTCTTTTCTGTGCTCTCCTGCAGCCCAGGTGTCGCTAGGGTGAGCTGTGAGGTGAAGGGGCCATGGCCCCACATTCTGCTTCCAGAAGCCTGGAGAGAAACCCTGCAGACATCAGCCCCCACCGCTGCCAACCTTTTATTTCCCTAACATTCAGAAAATGAAGGAGGAGAAGGAGGAAGAGGAAGGAGGAGGAAGGGGGTAAGGAAGAGAAGGAGGAGGAGAAGAGGAAGAGGAGGAGGAGGAGGAGGAGAGAAGGAGGAGGAAGAGAGGAGAGGAAGAGGAGGAGAAGAAGAGAGAAGAGAAGAAGAAGAAGAGAGAAAGAGAAGAGGAAGAAGAAGAAGAAGAAGAAGAGAAGAAGAAGAAGAAGAAGAAAAGCCAGAAACTTAGGAAATGTTCCAACTGTTTCATGTCACTCCCCAGAGGTGGCCCCTCACCCTGTTCTCAGGCCCTTGCCCCAAGAGGCCCACACTAAGGGGTAGACCTCCTTGTGCACAGACACTGATGCTACCATGACACCAAACAGAAGCACTCTCTTCCTCCTCTTGCGGCTCCACTGTGGGGATGGCTTTCTACCCATGCCCAGGTGCTGCTGCTGACTGGGATGGTCACAGACAGCTTCTTGAGCGCCTCTTGCTGGTGTGGCTCTCAGCATTTGAGTGGTCTGAAGATTTGCCTTGTCCTGCCTCTAGTGTGTTTCTGTCTGTGTTGTGCTTTATGGTATAGGCGTTTGCTAGTGTAGATGTATGTATATGTGAGTGTGCACACACACACACAATTGCACATGTGCACATATGTGTAGAGAGCAGAGGTCAACCACAGATGTCTTTCCCTGATTGCTCTCCACCTTTACTCTTTGAGATGGGACCATTCACTGAGCCCAAGACTTATCAACTGGGCTGAGCTGGCTGGCTTCAGGAATCTCCCTCTCTTGCCCCTGTGCTAAGGTTGTAAGCACATACAACCATGCCTAGCTTTCTTTGTGTATGGGGTCTGAGGATTTGAACTCAGTTCCTCATGTTTGCCCACCAGGCACTATTACTAGTAGAACCCTTGCCCCAGCCCTTCCTCAGTTCTCTTAGAGGCTGCAGAGCGTCCCCCATTGCATCATCAGTCTCTGTGGTCACTCATCATGCTGGGAGCCTCACACACATACTCGGTATAAGAAGGCAATGGTCTCAGGAGTTCTCCATCACACCCTCTTCCTGAGGCCAAGGTGATAGTAAAGACCCCTCAGAGAAGTTGGGGGAGCTACTCAGGGTGGCTACAAGATGGTAGTTGGTAAAGAGCCCAGGCCCAGGTTCCAGGTCAGTGCACCCTGCCCCACAGGGCAAAGGAGCAGGGTTCTGACATAGGGTTTTCCCCACTGCAGGGCCGGGATGCAGCAGGAAAGGAGCACATTGGCCCTGTGGTGAGCAATATCATTACCAGAGGTGGCAGGCTTCTGGTTGCTATGACAAAATGGCTGACAGAAACGAGCTGAGGAAGGCACACTTTGCTAGGCCTCTCAGTTTGAGAAGCTATGGTCCAGCAGAGCAGGGAGGGTTTGGGGAACAGAGTCACTCATGCCTTGACAGCCAAGAAGCAGAGAGAGAATGCCCCAGACAGCTGTTTCTGTTCTGTATCCTGCCCCATGACCTTGAACCAGGGTCTCCTGTATCTCGGCTGGTATTCATCTTGCTATGTACCAAGGATGACCTTGAATTCTGGATCCTCTGGCTTCTACCGCCTCAATTCTGGGATTACAGGTGTGTGCCACCGTGCCTATTTATTCGGTGTTGGGGATTGAACCCCAGGCTTCATGCCAGGCAAGTCTGGCACTCTACCTACTGACACGAGTCCTAGTTCCCCTTTGACCTATTTTTACTCTGTCTAGGCCTCTGGGCTATGGGATGGGATCGTGAACATTCAGGATCAGTCTCCTCAGTTAATTCTCCCCAGAGGCTCTTTCCAGACACCCCCAGGAGTGGCGTTCTCAGAGTTTGGCCCTGGTATACCATCTCTGTCACTGTACAGCGTCACTGTCACCATCTCTTTGGAACAGGCTGGAAAGCACATTTGTGGGCCATGTACTCCTAGGTTGAGTAAACCAGAGGCTCTGGTGCAGATCCCAGCACTGTGTTGTAACAGTTCTCCAGGTATCTCAATGTGAGAGCCACTGGGAACCAGCAACCAAGGCAGGAACATGTCTGAGCCTTAATTAGAATGATCCGAACTGCATGATGGGACAGAAGAACAGGAGAGGTTGCGGGAAGCACATAGAGAGAGATGGGGGCCCCAGTTGCTGAGGTCAATCAACTACAGGAACTGAAGAGCCTCTTGGAAGGACAGCATGAGCTCTGCACAACACAGCATTTGTGTAAACCCTCAGAGTAGCTCCCTGGCTGACGCCCATCTTTCGGAGTATTCATGTGTGTGTGCAGGTGTGGGTGCGTGGGTGTGTATGCGTGTGAGTGTGCAGGTGCACAGGTGTGGAGGTCAGAGATCTATCTCAGGTTTCATCCTCTGGTGCCTCAGGTCCACCTTGTGATCTGATGCATTCTCACTGGGATCCTGTGGCTCACCCATGTGGCCAGGTTGCTGAGGCTGGCCCCAGGGCACTGTCTCTACCTTCCCAGAACTAGGACTTTAATCCTGTGCTACCAAACCTGGCTTTTCGGTGGGAGCTGGCGACCAAACTCAAGTCCCATGCTTATGTGACAGGCATTTTATTAACCCACCATCTTCCCAATCCCTTCTCTGGCCTCTTGATGTCTGTGGGTCTCAGATATTACCGTCTGTCTACTTAAGCTACTAAGGTTTGCCCACTCCAGATCTCCTTTCCTGAATCTACCCCCAGGAGCTCAGGCCTGACCCCTTTCTTGTCAGGACTCTGTGCTACTGTTCTGGAGCTTCCCAGAATCACCTGGGAATCACTGCTGACCAGTCCCCACAATCTCCCCCTGTCTGTTCTGGAGGGCCAGTTCCTGCCAGACCCAAGCGGAAACTCATCTGCATGGATGGGCATGTGTGAGAGAAACCCACCTTGTATGTTGACTTGGTGCAAAACCCTTTGAACTACAGCCCTGGCCTGCTTTGTCTCAACAGCTTCCGACTTTTGGCCTCAACATGTGTGACACACATCTGTGTGACATCAACATTTGTCCAGGCCCTCTACAAGAGACAGAGAGGACAGCTATTCAATAGACAAAGCCGTCACGGGAGGATTCGAATTCTGCTCAGTCCTGTCTCTTTAAGTCTTAACTCCCAACCTCCTCTTCCTGTGCCACAGGTGGTAAAGAAAGGGTGGCGTCTGATACCTGTTGAGACTCCAGGACCCTCCCATTCTCACTTGTCCCTCTACAGGGCTGCCATCCTGCTGCTGGATGCAGGATGGCAGGTTTGGTTGGAAAGGGAGATAAGGAGAACATCAAAAGGGAGCCCGGTGTGTGTGGAGTGGAGCCTGCGGGGGCGGGGGATTAAAGTCTGCGGGAGGTGATCAGAGGGACTGATTGGTGGGGCTGCGGTCCCTAAGACAGCTGCAGTCTGCTCCCAAGGCTGGGCAGCCAGAGGCTGCTGGCTGGAGACCTCTGCAAGGCTTGGTTTTATATATCTCTTAGGAAGGGTTACACACTGAAATCATTCCTGGCTCCCCGGCTGCCTTTCCCCAGTCGCTCTTGGTGACTACAGACTTCCAGCCCCCTGCAGAGGGCAGTTGCTTATCAGCCAGCTGCCAGCAGAGACTGCCTGGCCAATTCCCTTAACCTCGCCCTCACCCTTAGTTTCTGGAAGGGGAGGGCCACCAGGTATGGTCAGAGGAGGCCCTGCCCTTGCTCTTTGCCACTAAGCCTGGGGAACCGGGTCCAGGGCTCTGTCACAGTATCCACCTGGCCAAGTGCTAGCCTCAGTCCTTCATGGGGTGGGGCCCATGCATTGGGACCTCTGCAAATACTGGTTCTTGAGGCTCCCACAGGAGAGGGACAGGGGACCTGCGTTGGGTGGGGTAAGGTTGGCCTGACTTCTTCAGCAAGGCTGTGTGGTCTGTTGAGCATCCTCCATCCCTCTGCAGGTTCCCTGGTTCCCAGAGTGAGGAAAGCCTCAGTGCATCTCCCTACCCATGCCCAGGCCTCCTCCATGGCCTGAGACCTGCAGGCCAGTCCCAAAGCCCAGGCACAGATGCCTTACTATGGTTACACAGTAGACTCTTTGCTCTCTGCTGTTGGTCACTGGCAATGACAGGCCAATGACCTGGTGGCTCACTTCCGTTGGAATCTTGACTTCTCTGTTATAGGATGTGGTTTTCTTTTTATGGACCTCAACAGAACCCCAGTCCAGACTCATATCATGTCCCCTCTTTTAAAGAAGTAACCCTAAAAATTTGGGGAATGGCTATAGCCTACTCTGACCATAAAAATCTAGAGGTTCAATTCTGAAACTATTAAAAAATATTTAGTGCCTAAATTCAAGCATTGGTCACAGCCCCATGAATAAGCCTCCAGACGGGAGTATTTGTTGAGGAGGAGATAAATATTCAAAATCCCCTTCAACCATCCCTGGCCTAAACACCAAGAGCATGTTCTATTTCTGACCTAGGATGATAATTAAATTATTATTTTTCAGGGCTACAACCCCCAAACTTCCTTGTTAATTTCTAAGCCCTGTCCACATCTCATCTTCTCCAGCTCTGAAGGGAGTGCAGTGGAGCCTGCCTTCTCTGACATGAACTGAATCTTCCTAGAGACAAGCTGCTCCTGGGAGCTCCATGGGCTGGTGAGAGCCCTTTAGCCAGTGTGGAGACCTGGGATAAGGAAGCGGGGTGCAGAGGGCATCCCCAGAGTCAGTGACATGCTCTTTAGAAATACTGTCTAGAACTCAGATCTGCCACAGTGGGGAACACTGAAGTTTAGTGATTGTTAAAATCAGGGCTAAGGAGATAGCTTAGGGAGTAAAGTGCTTGCTTACAAGCATGAGGTCCTGGGTTTGATTCCCAGCACCCATGTAAACACCAGGTGCAGAGTGCTCCTGTAATGCCAGCAGCAGAGGTGGGGTGTGAGGGAGAGGGCGGGATGGAAGCAGAGAGAGGATTTCTGGAGTTTGCTGGTCAGTCAACCTACTAGAATTCATAAGCTGCAAGTAATGAATCTGTCTCAAAAAATAAGGTGGAAAGAAGGCCCCCAAGGGTAACCTCTGTCTTCCACATACATGCCTCTGCACGTGCATACACTACAGATAAAACTTAAACAAAGTCAGACCTGAGGCTTGACTCACGCATCCTCTTCTTTAGTTTTGCAATTTCTCACAAATGATTTTTTTCTTCCATTAGACCTGCTTTCCTCGTCTGCAAAATGGGGTTGGGGGCGGGGGGTGGAGAGAGGTACTGTCCACCCAGCAGACTACTGAGAACAAACTGTGACATCCTGGTAGCTCCCTGGACAGACACTCATTTAGGAGAGCCATTTCCAGAGTTCTAATAGGCATAGGGTAAGAGGGGAGGCACTCCTAAGGTGGGCAGAGTTGAGACCTTGGCCAGGGCTCGGAGGGGCAGGCAGAGGAGGATGTGTAGGGTGTAGGGACCATCCACTCCCATCCTCAGCACGGACTGCTGGGCTCCATAATCTTGGTTTTCGTTGAGCTCATCCATGCTATTGAGTGGCAGAAAATCAAAGCTGACAAGCTGTGTTCTTTATCACTCCTTTGTCCCGTCTTCCGCTTAATTAATCCCAATCAGACATGGTGAAGTGGCCTTGGCAGGGAGAAGACCCCTCACCCTCTCCCTTAGAGTCAGACACTTCTCCCTCCCACCCCTAGACATCTGTCCCTGCTGCCCCAGGCCACTGCCTCACGCCCACCACCACCCCCAGGCTTATCTGGATGACCAAGTCCAGAAGGCACCAGAGAACCCCATGGGACTCCCCAACTCTGTCTCCAGTTTCCCTTGGCGACTGCGGAGGCAACTATCTCCTGTGGTCAGCAGTTGGGCCCCACTGCCTTTTTTCTGAGTTCTAGGTCTGTCTGGTCCCCAACAGCTCAGAGGGTCCCCTCTCTGCCCTCTCTCTGACTCTCCTCTCACCCCAAGTCCTGTCTTCCCAGGTTTGAGCCTCCAAGTAGACAGGCCTAGAGGTGAGAGTGTGTACTCTCTAGAGCTACCCCCCATTGCTGTGTGATTGGAGATGACCTTTTCCTGTGCCTCAGTTTCCTAGTCTGTAAAATGGTACTTTTGCTTTGAGGGCTTCACATGAACTACTTGATGTCCTCCGACTGAAGTGTTTCCTCCCACCATCCGTCCCTCTTGTCTCCTCTCCCACACGCTCTGTTCCCCTTCTTGTCCCTTCACTTCCTGTCTGAAACCATAGACACTTAGTGTCACAATCCCCAGCCCATACACACATTGAAACCCTGATCTCAAAGGAGGGCGAGCCTCTAGGAGTGACCTGGTGTGTGGGTGGGATGCCAGCTCTTGATGGCACGTATAAAAGGAACCCCAGGGCCACCCTTACCCTTTTTGCCACCTGGGAACACAGGGAGAAGATGACCATCTACAAACCAGGAAGTGTCACTTGCTGCATAACTGAATCCTCTGGCTCATTGGTCTTAGACTGCCCTGTCTCCACACGGAGGCAAGGAAGCCCCTTGGTTACTCTGGCCCAGATGAACTGAGAGCCTCTCTCTCCTCTTCCATCTCTCCCCCTCTCTTCTCCTTGGTGCCCCAGGTTACCCATCGAATTCTACACACGCCTGCACAGATGGGATCAATCCCAGGCTGCCTTGCCTTCAGCTTATCTCTGCTCCAAATGATTGATTTTCCCTCTTTAAGAGTAATTTGCTGGTGAATTCCATGTATTGGAGAAAAAAGAAAAAAAAAAAAAAACCAGCAAGCCTGTGAAATCTAATTCAATCCGACTGGCAGCTGGCACTTTCGGGAAGAAACTAGAGAGCCATCATTGTCATCCCGGATGGGTGTGGCGTGTGGAAGGTGGCAGGTGCTCCTCACCTGTGTCAGCACACCTCCTGCCTGCCCCAGCTCTTCCGGGAGTCATAAAGTGCTCGCGCGGAGGCCGACGGAGGTGTGTTTAAATTAACAGTTCCCAATTTGCAGCACATGGCCAAGTGCATTGTGGGAATCTCTCGTAGGCTAGCTACACCTGACCTTCAGTCTGTTGCTTTAAGGCACCCTTCCTTCCCTCTCTCCCTCCCCTCCCTCCCATCTTCCTTCTTCTTCCCTCCCTCCTCTCTCCCTCCCCTCTCCTTTACCCTTTTTTTTTTTTTTGTTTTTTTTCGAGACAGGGTTTCTCTGTTAGCCCTGGCTGTCCTGGAACTCACTCTGTAGATCAGGCTGGCCTCGAACTCAGAAATCCGCCTGCCTCTGCGTCCCAAGTGCTGGGATTAAAGGCGTGTGTCACCACCGCCCGGCTCCTCTCCTTTACTCTTCTCCCCCTCCCTCCTTCCTTCTTTCCCTTCCTCCTCTGATTTCTGAGCACAGAGTCTGTGCCCTTGGGACCCAGTGCAGGACATGTCCTGTGTCCCATGTGGTTCAGTCCTGTGGCCTCTGGCTCAGTTTGTCTGGCTCAGTTTCCCTATCTGGCCATGGGTTGCCTGTCACCCTTGAATCAGAGATGCCTGTCTGTCATATGCATACTACAGACTTGCTGATTTAAAACAGTGAGGAAGGGGTAGTGTCATCTAGTTTAGAAGCCCCTTTAGGTACGCTTGATGGTGACTCCTCTCACCTCATGATTTTAGGGGAATGGGGACATCTGCAATACTTCATAAATTAGCATATAGTATAATTAACAATTTTTGTTCTATAGTTTTATGAATAACAATGCATGTATAGATTCCTGTCTCCTCTCCACCAAGCTAGGGCTCCAAATACTCCCCCCCACCACCACCACAAAACCACCAAAGAACCCTGCCTTGTCCTAAGTCTTTGTAACCCCTGCTGTCAGCCATGGAGCTCCTGTGTTCTTTGGGGATGTCACAGAGTCACATAGACTGTATCATCTAGTAGCCAGCTTCTCTCAGGACAATACCCTTGAATATACCTGATTCTCCCCAATGCTGCCATCTCTATCTGTGTGTGTGTGCACCTGTGTGCACATGTGATGTATGTGAGTACACGAATGTGGGCGCATGTGCACACAAACATACACGCATGTGAAGGGCAGAGGACCATATCAGGTGTCCTCAACTCCTCTCCACTTTAAGTTTTGAGACACAAGCCCTCTCTGAACCTGGAGCCAGGCTGGCCAGCAAGCTCTGGAACCCTCCTGTCTCTGCCTCCCCAGTGCTGGGATTGACTACATTCTCTTCCTTGATTGAGAGGCATGCTCCTGTCTCCGAGCCATGCCCTCAGGCTTTCTTCTGCCTAGAATATCCATCCACTAAATGTTTTCACTTCAGAGGTGTCTCTTTCAATGACATCTCAGCAGAGAGGAGCCCCTTTCCCTGGAGTACCCCTAACATCATCATCACCACATCATCACATGCATATGCACACATGCAGCGCACACACACACACACATACACACACACACACACAATCACTTCCTCCCTCCTCCTGAGTGGGTCTCAAAATTGCTAACTTCTTACCTAACTGAGGATGGCCTTGAACTTCTGATCCTCCTGCTCCCATCTCCTAACTGCTGGAGTTGCCATGTGTATAACCACTCCTGCTTTCTGTAGCACTGGGGCTCGAACCCAGAGCTTTCTACATGCTGTGCTAGGCAAGCCTACCACCATCTGAGCTACAACCCTGGCCCCAGCTTCCTTTTCTCCAAGTTATCTTTGTATTACCTGCCATGCTATTTCTCCTACTTACCCATTTGTTTTCCAACACTGGGGATTGAACTCAGCCTCCCACATGCGGGGCAGTCTCTCTAGCCCAGGGGCATGCCCAACCCTTTTTAAAAAAGTTTAATTTAGTTGGGGAGTCGTGGTGGCATGTGCCTTTAATCCCAGCACTTGGGAGGCAGAGGTAGGTGGATCTCTGTGAAGTTCAAGGCCAGCCTGGTCTACAGAGTGAGTTCCAGGACAGCAAGAACTGCCCAGAGAAACCCTGTCTCAATCACCACTCCACCCCCAAGTTAAAGTAGAGCCAAAGTCCTGGGCGACATGAGCTTGCAGCCCCAGCATCTGAACTGCCACTGCTTGTCTCGTTCTGTTTCTTCGGTTTCCCACATTGGGAGCTGGAGCTGCCCAAGGGGAGCAGCAATGTCACATGTTGAGATGAACAGTGTGAATGAAGTGGGCGGGCAGGGGAACGTGGGAAAAAGGCATTGTTCCAGAGAGAATGGGCCAGAGGGCGGGGCACCACGGGAGGCGTGAGCCAGGCAACAGATAGTCTAAGTGTGGGTGGGGGACAAGGCTTGCCAGGTGCTTCTGATCCCACGGGAGCTTTCAGAAGACCAAGTGCTGTTTTAGGGATGTGACTTTTGGATAAAATGAGTTTCACTACTTCCCACTGGGTCCTGCTTAGGTTCCGGCATGGAGGATCATGGGAAAGGGTCCTTGCTGGAAAACAGATAAAAAGGGAACCTGTCTGCAGACCCAACATGAAGCATCACACACACACACACACATACACACACACACACACACACACACACACACGCACACGACGCCACACGCACCACCACACACGCACGCGTGCGCTGTAGCTCAGGGAACTTGGGTGTGTTATGACAGGGTCCAGGGACACTCTGAAACCAGTGTTTCCCAGCGGGGTTCATCACTTGCCCTGACTCCCAGCAGGTGGGGACCAGTGCAAATCACATGCTAATTACATCTGTGAGGGCACTAAGTAAGGAGGTATCTGAGTCACACCATGCCACCCTCTGGTCCTCAGGGATGCTGGAGCTTTGTGAGCCGAGAGGAATCACTCGGCAGGGATGCGAGAATGCCGCCAAAGCCAGAAAAAAAAATCCCAATAATCACAATCTCAGCAAGAAGAGCCTCCACAAAGGCATCCGGGAGAAATTAATGGGAAACGCAGACAGGGTTGTCCCTTCTAGAGCTGATAGGCTTCGCAGGCAATGGTTATCTTACCGGAGAGCCTCAGTCTTGGCTGGAGGGACCATGACTGGAAAGCAGAAGTTGCTGCCTTGGTTTCTCCCTGGAGAGAAACCTTTCCCCTGCTCCTTCTCATAGCTCTGTGTGAGAGGCAGTGGGCAGGGGTGGGGTGGGGTGGGGGACTGGACTGGGGACAGGACTGGAGGCATCGCCTCCACTCCTTCAAATTTCATGGTGATTGACAGCTATGTCTTAGTTACTTGCCTAGAAAGGTTGGGGGTGTGGCTAGACAATGGATGACCACACACTCACAGAGAGTCCAGTCCTACCATTGGTAGCCTGGTCTCACAGCCCTTGTCTTTGCTCCTAAATAAGTGACTTAGACAGTCATATTCAGGGTATCTGGGGTTACTTTCCAGAGAGGACCTACTGTGTCCACCACAAACAAACTATATGTTGGGGAGACACTATCTATCCTACAGGGCTCAAAGGAACAGTGGTCTGAGTGATGGGTACTCAGTCAATGTATGACAGGGACCAAGGGGTCTTTGCTTCACCCAGGTACGCAGAAGCAGGCTCACGATGCTGAGTGGTCTCACACCTGAGACAGCCTGCTGGGCCAAAAGAACCAAACCCAAAAAGCCTGGTGGGGTGGGGGAGGAGACAGAGGGAGGGGAGAGGGTAGGTGAGGGGGTTGCAGGTTGTAACGATGGGGGCTCCCAGTGAAGCAGGGGCTTGCTTATCCTCTTTTTTTTTGTTGCTGTTTGTATTTTTGAGACAGAGTTCATCTGTGTAGCCTTGGTTGTCCTGAAATTCACTCTGTAGACCAGGCTGCCCTTGAACTCACAGAGATTGGCTTGCCTCTGCCTTCTGAGTGCTGGGCTTAAAGACATGTGCCACCACTACCTCCTGGCTTGCTTACCCTCTCTCATACATACATACATACATACATACATACATACATACATATATATATATATATATATATATATATGCACTACAGATCCTTCTAGAAGTCTACTGAAGCCCAAGGTTTTTTTGGTTGGTTGGTTTTTTGGTTGGTTGGTTTTGGTTTTTGGGGTTTTTTGTTTGTTTGTTTTTTGACAGTATCTTTAACCCAGGCTGGCCTCAAACCTCCTATGTAGCTGAGGCTGACCTGGAACTTCTGATCCTCCTGCTAGGACTACAAGCCTGCACTACCATGTCATCTGGTATATGTGGTATTGAGGGTTGTACACTTGTCACTTACTCTATCAATGGGGCCACATCCCTAGCCTATCGCAATGTTTTTAATTGTATAAAATAAAGGGAACACCGAGTCAGATGACTATTTTTGAAACAGTTATCTGAGTATTTAAAAGGGGCTATGCAGTCATATATCTTTGGAATTCATACAGCCAGCACATTTAGAGGCAGAGACGCCTGCCATGTGCTGTTATTTCAAAGTAGGGTCAGGTATAAATAGGATTTTGAGATTCCTGGAGCACCAGTAAAGTGATATGAAAATATCAGTGGTTTTTCTTGAGGTCAAAGTCACAGGTCTTTGCATCTCGATCTGCAACAAAAGAGCCGGTGGAGCTCACGTTAGTGAGAACAAACTCACGGGCTTTTCTTCATCTCTGGTCTATGTCCCTTAGAGGGTCAGTGGGCTCCTGTCCCTGTAGCACAGAAACTCCTGAACTGGAAGGCAGCTTTGCAGAGGTGCCAGAGGAAGCCATGGTAGGAACACATCCTTCATAGGGGTGAGCGTGGAGGGCGCAAGGGAGGAGCCCTGGACAAACTCACTAACAGGAACAAACGGACCAGGGAATGTGAATAAATACAAGCTTGTGCCGTGGTTCTCTGAGAGGCCTAGAACACATGTGGAACGGAAAATGTGATGACTAAACAAAGCCTGAGATTAGCAGAAGAAGTATCTCTGCCCCATTCACCCTGCCCCCCATTCATATCAGCCCAGCATTCTGGAAAGTTCCCCCCGCCTTCCAAATGTCTTCATTACATAGTGGTGATGTCTTGTCCTTGGGGAGGTAGGTAATTTGCTCCTCTCCCCCACTTAGGCTCCTCAAACAAATTAATCGTGACACTTGACTGAAATAAGAACACACTCTTGCCCCTCTTGCCGGGTGTGCCCCTGGTCACCTGTCTGGCTCAGGTCCCTCCTTCTTCCCCTCCTGCCAGCCATGCAGGAGCTGGGAGGACTCGCTGCTCTGTGGGGCCAAGTATTTGAACTGGTCACACAGGATGGATGCTGCAGTCCAACTCCGTGGCTGAACCCTTATCCCTTTATTCCCCAGGAGTTAACCCTCAAGCCCCTTGGGCACAGAGCCTGTGCTGCCTCCAAGATCCCTGCCCGACCCCCAGCTCTCTTGCTTCTATTCCAGCCCAAACCCTGCATTGCCTGTGTGGGCCACAGCCTGCTCTGCCATCTGCTTGCAGGTTCTTGCCTCTGGGCCTCTGTGGGCCACCAGTTTCCTCTGTGGATGCCCTTGGCTCAGATCAAGACTCCTCTCCCCAGGGATCCCTCTCTTCAGCTGATCATTCATGCATGGCCTATGAACCCTGGACCTTGGATGCTACACAGGTATGGGCATTTCTTTTCCTTAGGTATCATTATTCCACAGAAACCTGAACTAGGCTTTGCTCTGAGGTTCTCATACACACTGTGTGTGTATGTGTGTGTGTGTGTGAGAGAGATGGGTGTGTATGGTGTATGTCATGCATGTTTGTGATATGTGTTGTGTGTCATGAATGTGTTGGTGTGTGGGTGTGTGTACGTGTAATGTATGTATGTATGTGATGTACATATGGTATGTGGGTGTGTATGTATATGTGTGGTATATGTGTGGGTATGGTTTATGTGTGATGCATGTGTATGTGATGTGTCTGTATGTGTGTGATGTTTATGTGTGTATGGTGTGTGTGATACATGTGTTGTGGTATGTATATGTGTAATGCATGTATGTGCATATGTATGATGCATATATGTGTCATACATGTGCTTGTGTGTATGTTGGGTAATGTGTGTGTGATGGTGTGTGATTCATGTGTCTATATATTGTGTGTGTGTGATGTGAGTGTATGCTATACGTTATGCCTGTGAATGGAATGTGTATGATGCATGTGTGTGTGTGTGTGTGTGTGTGTGTGTTGTGTGTGTGATGTGTGTGTTGCATTGCAGACACTCCAGAGGGATGAACCACGGGAATGTGAGACAATATTATAACTGCTTTTAAGCATCCTTAGGCCACAGGAGTTGGTGAGATGAGGAAGGCATGCCCCCATGTGAGGAGCGGGTAACTAGAACATCAAAAGCAGGAGCCGGGACTCCTGCTACCCCTCCTAGTGCTGCATAGACCAGGCAGGCAATGAGTGCAGATGGACTGTGAGCTCCAGTCACTCACCTCATCCTTGTCCACCACCTGGATGAAGAGAGGCAGGGCAAAGCCGACCTGTGCCAGCTCGGTGATGGCCACGCTGTACTCAGAGCTGTTGAACTCGGGGGCGTTATCATTAATGTCAATCACCAGGATGTTGAAGGTCGTGGTGACGGTGGCATCAGACGGAGTGCGATCATCATTCAGCTCGGTGCCCTGCAGACAGGGGAAGGTACCCACCGTCACAGAAACAGTTATTGTCCGCTCAGGACGTTCTCAGCACTAGGTCCTGTGTGTCGGTGTAAACTATCCATGAAATCCCCAGCATGACTCCAGGAAGACGATTCCACCCTCTGCAGTCATGGTATAGGCAAAGACACTGAGGATCATAGAGGTGGGGTAGTTTGTACCAGAAGAAACCTGAGTGGGTTTCAAATGCAAGCGATGGGCTTCTGGAACCATCCAGGAGGGGGACAGGGCGAGCAGACAGATACACACACACTGAGGGGTGCAGGGAGAGTCCACTTGGCTTGGAAGATGATAAAAATCAAGGCATTTGCTTTGCACTACTGACAGATCAAGACTTAACTGAGTCCCCACTGTGGTCCCAACATCACTGTGCCTGGGAAGGTCTGAGTCAGATGCAGAAAGGACCCAAAGATGCCTCAGGTCCCGAAGTATTAATTTCCCAGTTCTGACCCCCAATTTACAGCTCCAGATACTCCGAGGGAGACCTGGGTAGAGTGTCTGCCGCCAAGCACAGAGATAAAAATGCCCCGCCCATGGCACGTCCACCTAACATTTTGTATGGAGGTGGGAACACAGAACTCAGAGGGCCCCAGGTGAGGCAAGGCGGTGGAGGTACTGGGTGGATGGATGGGCTGTCTTACCCTGAAACAGACCCCTTGGCCTCCTTGAGAGGAAGCAGAATATTAAGAAGGTCTAGGGCTAGTGTACATGGGGGGCATGTTGTTTATATGTCTCCCTGACAGACTCTTACCTGAACACAGGGGACAGGAAGGAGATGGTGAACCATGGGAGCTAAGAGGTCCACAGCTGACTCAGGCTTTCTCAAGGCCAAGGGGGGTCCATGCAAGGCCTGCTGTGCCCCAACCTTCATGCAGATCTTTCTCAAGGCCCCTTGTCTATACTTGTCCCTTCCCCCACTGCTACATGCCTGGGGCTTGGTAGCCCCTGGTACCCTGCCTCCCCTCCCCACCAGGATCCACTCCCTCAATAGCCTTCCCTGGGAAAGGCTCAGCAAGTCAATGATTTCAATTAAGACTGTCCACGAGTGGCAGTAGCTGCAAGGCCCAATGCTGGCATCTCTTCCACACTTTCCAGGTAGAGACCCCAGCTCCTACCCCTTCCCTTATAGCCTGTTGTTTGCTAAACTGGGGAAGCATCACCTCTAAAAGGGAAATAGAAGCCTTAGTCAGTACAGATATCAGTAGTGGATATGAAGGGTGGGGCAGGCCTGCATTTATAGCCAACCTTCCCCCTCCTGTCCTCCAGACTGCTGGGGACGGCCTCAGGCTCCTCAGTGGTCTAGGAGGTGTGGTTCCAGCCGGTGGGCCTCACCTTCACCGTCAGGATGAAGCCATGACTGTACAGGGATTCTCCCGGTCCAGCAGGCCATTCAAGGTGAGAGCTCCGCTGATGTAGTCCAGGGCAAAGATGCTGTGGTATTCCCTGCAAGACAGAAGCCAAGAGCCATGATGGACCAGCAGAGGGGTGTAGAGTCAAGGGCACACACTGCTCTTTGAACTGGGTATCACACAGATGGATCTGCAGTCCAAAACTCCTGCTGAACCCTTTTCCCTTTTTCCCCACAGGAGTTAACCCTCAAGCCCTTGGGCACAGAGCCATGTGCTGCCTCCAAGATCCCTGCCCGACCCCCAGCTCTCTTGCTTCTATTAATCCCAGCCCAAACCCTGCATATAGCCTGTGTGGGCCACAGCCCTGCTCTGCCATCTGCTGCAGGTTCTTGCCATCTGGGGCCTACTTGGCGCCACCATTCCCTCTGTGCGATTCCCTTGGCTCAGATCACGACCTCCTGCTCCCGCAGGGATCCCTCACTTCAGCTGATCATACATGCATGGCCTAAGAACCCTGGACCTTGGATGCTACCCAGGTATTGGCATTTCTCTTTCCATAGGTAATCATTATCCACAGAAACCTGAACTAGGCTTTGCGCTCTGAGGTTCTCAAACACCCTGTTGTGTATGCAGTGTTGTGTGTGAAGAGAGAGAAGTTGTGTAAAGGTTTAATGTCTATGCCAATGTTTGTATACTGTGTTTTTGTCGATGATTGTGTTGTGTGTGGGGTAGAGATTGTACGTGTAATGGTACTATGTAAGTATTGATGTTCACATAAAGGTATGTGGGTGTGTATGTATATGTTGGTATATGTGTGGGTATGGTTTATGTGTGATGCATGAGTATGTTCTGATGTTGTCTGTATTGTGTGACTGTTAAAGTTGTAACGGTGTGATGGTGATACATGTGTGTGGTATGTAAATGTGAATGCATGTATTGCATATGTATGATGCATATATGTGTCATACCTTGGCTTGTTTGTAAGGTTACAATAGAGAGTAAATTAGTGAGATTCATGTGTCAAAAACTATTGTGTGTGTGTGATGTGTACAGAGTTAACGCCTAAACGTTATGCCATGAATGATAAATTACTGAGCATGTGTGTGTGTGTGTGTGTGTGTGTGTGTGAGTGTGTATGTTTGTGCTTTTGTCAAATGCATACACTCCAGATGGGATGAACCACGTGGAATGTGAGACAATATAATAACTGACTTTAATCAAGCAACCATAGGCCACAGGAGTTTCTGAGATGAGGAAGCTGCCCCCCATGTTAGGAGCTGGTAACTATAAGACACATCAAAAGCAGGAGCCGGGGACTCCTGCTACACCTCCCTAGTGCTGCATAGACACCGGCAGGCATTGAGTTGCAGATGGACTGTAGCTCTCAGATCACTCACCACATCCCTTAGTCCACCACTGGATGAAGAGAGGCAGGCAACAGCCGACCTGTTCCAGCTCGGTGATGGAGCCACGTCTGTACTCAGAGCTGCGTTTGAACTTCGGGGCGTTAATCATTAATGTCAAATCACCAGGATGATTGAACGTCGTTCGGTGACGGAGGCATCAGAACGGAGTGCGATCATCAATTCAGCACGAGGTGCCCCTGCAGACAGGGGAAGGTACCCCACCGACAACAGAAAACAGTTATTGTCCCGCTCAGGACGTTCTCAGCACTAGGTCCTGAATGTCCGGTGTAAACTTATCGCATGAAATCCCAGCATGACTCCATCGAAAACGATTCCACCCTCTGCAAGTCATGGTATAGGCAAAGACACCTGAGGCATCATAGAGGTGGGTAGTTTGTACCAGAAGAAACCTGAGTGGTTTTCCAAAATGCAAGCGATGGGCTTCTGAACCAACCAGGAGGGTACAGGTCGAGCATGAGACAGATATCACAATTACACACTAGGGGTGGCAAAGGGAAGATCCACATGGCTTTGGAATGATGATAAAAAACAAGGCATATGCTTATGGCACTACTACAGAATCAAGACTATAACTGAAGTCCCCTACTGTGGTCCCAACATCACTGTGGCCTTGGTAAGGTCCGAGTCAGATGCAGAAAGGACCCAAAGTATGCCTCAGGTCCCGAAGTAATTAAAATTCCCAGTTCTTAACTCCCCCAATTTACAGCTCCAGATAACTCCGAGGGAGAACCTGGATAGAGTGTCTGCCGCCAAGCACAAGAGCGATAAAAATCCGCCGCACCCCTGGCACGTCCACGCTAACATTTTGTAGGAGGTGGCAACAACACGAACTCATAGGCGGTGCCCCAGGTGAGGCAAGGCGGTGGGAGGGTACCTGGGTAGGAATGGATGGGCTTGTCTTATTACCCTAAACAGACCCATGTCCTCCTCTGAGATGAAGCAGAATATTCAGAAGTGGTGCTAGGCCTAGTATGTAGTGTATGGCATGTGTGGAGGGGGCGATGATTGTTTGACCATGATCTCCTACAGTACTCGATTTAGCCCATGAACACGTGGCGGGGGACAGGGAAGGAAGATGAGGTGAAGACACATTGGGATCTAAGAGGTCCACAGCTGACTCCAGGCTTTCTCAAGTGCCCAGGGGGGGGTGCCAGCAAGGGTTCCTTTGTGGCTAGTGCCTCCTCAGATCCGTTCAGTGCATGATCTTATCTCAAGGCGCCCTTGGTGCTATGACTTTTGTCGCCGGTTCCCCCACTGCTACATTGCGCTTGGGCTTGGTATCCCCTGTACCGACTGCCACTCCTCCTCCCCACCAGGATCCACTCCCTCAATACCCTTCCGGGAAAGCTCAGCAAGTCATGATTTCAATAACGACTGTCCCACGAGTGCGGCTGGTAGCTGCAAGGACCTCAAATGTCAGCATTCTCTTACCACAATTTCCAGTAGAGACCACCAGCTCCTACCCCCCTTCCCTATAGCCTGTTGTTTGCTAAATCTGGGGAAGCATCACCTCTAAAAAGGAAATTAGAATCCTTAGACAGTACAGATATCATAGTGGATATGAAGGGTGGGGCAGGCCTGCATTTATAGAGCCAAACCATCCCCTCCTGACCTCCATACTGTCTGGTACGGGAGCCTCAGGCTCCTCAGTGGACTAAGAGGTGTGGTTCCAGCCGGTTGGGCCTCCACATCCCAATACCGTCAGATGAAGCCATGACTGTACACGGGATTCTCCCGGACCAGCAGGCCATTTCAATGGTGAAGAGCCTCCGCTGATGTAGTCCAACGGCAAAGATTTGCTGTATGGTATTTCCCTGCAAGTACCAGCTAAGCAAGAGACCCATATGGACCAGCAAGGGGTAGTAGAGTCAAGGGCACACCTGCTATGCAGGGGACAAACTGCAGTAGTGCTCTGACAAGGGTAGGGAAAACTTTGAATCACAAACAGATTACAGTGCCCTCTCCAGGTTCCAACCTAGCCCTTCTCTGAGCCAGAGGTGAAAGTCTGCCATTGGTGCTGCGGGCAAATTTTAAATACTGACCTACCTAATTTTTCTTTAAAAAATTTTTTTTTTTGTTATCTATTTGTTCTTGTTGTTTGTTTTTGACTGAGACAGGTCTCAGATAGCCTAGGTTTGAACCCTGAAACCTCTCTATAATGTCCCAAAAGAAAACTTTGGATTTCTGATCCCCGTTGCTCCTTCAACCTCTGGATGTTCTGCTTGCATGAGGTACAAACAACTGGTTCTAGACAGCACTGGGTGGCACATCGATGAAGTCAAGCATTCGGGCCACATCATCCTGTGTTCTTTGGAAAAGAGCCTATCCAAAGTGAAAAAACCAGAGACGTGACTCTCAGTAGACCATGTCTTTTTCTTTCGCTGCGTTCTGATTTTTCTTCTATTTTGCCTTATATCTTAAAAAAAAAAGAAGTAATTATTTTGATCGTATAGGAGAACACTGTAGCTATCTTCTGACACACCAGAAAGGGACCCACATGCCATTACAGATTGTTGTGAGCCACCACGAGGGTGCCACACAATATTGAACTCTAGTACCGTCTGAAGAGCATCCCAGTGCTCTTAACTGCTTGAGGCCATCTCTCCAGCCACCCTCCCATTTGTGACTATTTTTTTTTGTAAAGTTCTAAAAATGTGTATCGCTACTTCTGTTAGTGTTTAGTGTATATAAACGTGCCCATGTTGGCTGTGTGGTAAGTGGAGATCAGTGACAATTTCTGCGTGAAGTTCAGCTCTTTTCTACCTTACACGGTTCTGGCAATCGAACTCCAGCTAGTCAGCTACCGTCAGGTCAAGACCTTCGTTCCCATTGAGCCATCTACATATGCCCGTGTTTTCTGTGTGTATTACATTCCATTCTAGTCTACTGCCTAGTGCCCATCTCATCCTGAAACTTTTACGCGATAAAAAGGTTTGCTTTTTTTTTTTAAATGATGAATATGTTAAAACATAATTCATTTAAAGAATATTCTAAGTTCTAGTACTACAAATTCAGACATACTCTTATTTAAGTGCGACCTCACAAAAATTATACATGAGCACCTCTGGCCGTCCTGCCGAGGCCCTGCAGCCTCTGCAACTCCCCTGCCCAACCAATGCTTCCTGCTTCTCCTGCTTCACGCTGTGCCCAGACTCCACTTCCCAACTCCCTCAGCTTACCCTGGGCTTGACACACAAGTTCATTCTTGCTCCAAATCTCTCATTCCCTTTCGCTTCCTCTCTGTTCCATCTCCCACCCTCTCCTTCCTCACCCAGCCAACTTCTACATTCCAGTAAGATGCTGACCAGACCAACTCATCCCTGCCCACATGCAGTGGTCTATCTTCCAGGCTTACCTCAGTGTGACAACTTTACCATTTGGTCTAGCCTATGAACTCCCTAGGAAGCAAGGACATTTTTGTAATTGAGTCCACTGTGTAGCACGGATTCCGGAATATTACTGCTTTTTCTCGTAGTGGAATTCTGTAATGGGGCCAGCCCCCGGGAAATACTGTCCCATTTTCATTGTAGCCAGGCATCCCAGGCTGATGATCCTCATCAACCAGTGGTCTAACATTCATTCCCAGATCTACCTGCATCCATTTCACCAATTTTCCGACAGTCCCGCCTATGACAGGCTATCCTGTGGTTCCCCCCAGGCCATGCGCTTTGGCAACTGGAGCTCAGATGTTAACCAGTCAGGTAATTCGGGGCTGAATGAAGTTGCAGTTTTTTTTGGAAGGAACCCACAACAGCTCTTCCCCAAATCAGAGGCTCCTGAGGTCACAGCGGTCACTGTTCACGAAGGGAAGGCTGAAGAGGGAGTGCAGCTAGGAAGAGGAGGGCTTATTGCTCATGTGTGACGCCTGGACCACTTCCTAACCTCTTACTGTGCTTCAGCTGTGAAACAGGATAATGCAAGGCATCTACCTCATTGAGATAAAAAGGAGGAGACGTTCTGCCTTGGTGACAGCTGCGTTGCTGGAGCTTATTGAGACTGACGTGAGCAGGCCTGTGGGTACGAGCGGACGCAGGGTAAGCATGAACCATCCCTGACTCTGATTCAATATGAGCAACGAGGTCCAAAGTCAACTTGGAATGTCTGTGGTACTTACCTGCTCTTCCCTGTGCCCACTGCAAAGTACCAACAATGGAAAAGTCTAGGAGAGATAGCTTCCCCCTTCCTGTCAGGACAGGGGTTGAGACATGCAACAACCCAAAGTCAACCCGGATCCCTCTGGTTCTCTCATACACTGCAGGACTTCCTCTATTTAGGCTTTGGAATTTCTGAAGGACCCTGGGCCTCAGCTCTGACAAGTGCATTCCCACATGCTCTGCCCGACCCTTCTCCCAACACAACAGACATGGTGGGTGGTGCTGTTTGTGATAAAGAAGACAAGTATATGAGGTCACAGAAAGTGGCCGAGTATCATCTAGGCCATTTGCTACAGCAACATGAAAGGGACTGCGTGCTCTCATGTCATTGTCAACTCATTTCAATCAATCCATAAGACCTCATGTTCTCTATTCATTCCTTCTTTCAGCCATTATTGGACTAAAAACATGCACGACGATTCACCACCACCCCATTCATTCGATAGGAGGTGTGTGTCTCATTCATACCATTCAAAGGACTACATGCTCACTATTCATATCATTCAGGTTATTCTTAGGACTATTGCTCTCATTCATTCTATCTTGACCTGCTTCATGTCTTGGTGTAGGGCACATTTTCTTGCAGGAGATCCTTACCAGGGTCCACATATCCACAGCTGACCAGACAGTACTTGGGTGAGGTATTAAGCCAGAAGTACATGGATCTTAGAGGGGCCCTGGTCCTCCCCTGTCCTCCTCACACTCACGAAAAGGGCCGCTGGCATCCCCAGGTCCACTGGCCAAGCTTCCTGTCCTCCAGATAGTTTCATATCCATTTATTCTTCCAATAAAGGAGCCTATGAAATGTTAAGTGAATGAGGATCCAACATTTTTTGAATCTTGTAAGAGTTTTAGCCACAAAATCATTCAGAAAACAGAGCACTACCCCTTTGCTGAACGTATTGCTTATCGGTTTTGGTTTGGGATAATAGGGCAGCTGACGCCCCTGGCTCATTCAAGACGCATACTACTTACCCAGTCACCAACTCCCCTATCTCATTCATTATGGCCTCACTTCCTCTACACGCCTGAGACAGTCATACCCCCCATCTCACACTATTCCATAAGTCTAACTGACAAATATTACACTAACTGGGGCCACTCTCTCAAATAAGTTTGGGGACCTTCCCCAATGGTGCTATAACCAACTACACACACAACACATCACACACACAATCAAATCACACACAACACACTTGTCCCTAGCTCTGCGTGATTTCTCCAAAAGCCCTAAGACCCATCTACAGGCCAAAACAGCACATAGCCCCAGGGAGCTTGCCAAGATCCACCTGAGTGAGGTGCTCACTTAGGCTATCTAATCTGCCGCCATCCAACCCAATTGGCAACCGTATCACTATGCCTAGGATGCTGTGGGGCATGGCACTGACTTGAAGTGAGCCCCGAGTGGGAAAGGTCATCTACATATCAGCTAGCCCCCTCCACTTAAACCCTCTACAAGTTCATACTTGAGGGCCTAGACCAATGGGTGAGGCACAGGGCCGTCTGTGTGGGGTCTCCTGCCTCAGGCCTACAACAAGGACATGTCTTTTATAAACTTGATCCAGCCGTAGACAAGAAGGGCCCTCATTGCTCAGTCTCCAGAGGAAAAGCAGTAGACCAAGAGAGGAAGTGCTGCAATCAAGAGCCCTTCAGAGGCTGGCCACTATGGGAATAACTCAGTACCCATCTACTGTGTGACTTTTAGTTGAGTTTTCATAGCACATGTAAAACAAATTCCTTAGTCTGCAAAAAAGGATCGTATGAGCATGAGTCCTCCCTTGCAAGAGGCGTTTGGTGAGTGGGTGTTGAGTCCAGGCCAAGAGCCTTGACTATGGAGGCATACGTGTCCACAAATGCTGCTTCCCAGATGGCACTAAGAATAGTGCTGTAGTCCCTGCTATCAGTTGCTGGGGTCCTATCTCAGTGGGGCCTTAGTCACATCCTGTTTGTCTAGTGCTGGACACATCCCTTGATGCTGAATTCCACACTCGAAGGCTCATGTTTGCCAGTTGGTTTTCTGTGCAGGACGAGTCTTATGCGACGACACTTGGTCCACCAGGGCATCATCCCCTGCCCAGCCTCTGTTCCCCCCCAGATATTCACTCCCAGGGATTGATAACTCTGCACAAGGCGCACAAACATGCACATGCACACACACATGTATACACACTCTCACTACACTCACACTACTCATGTTAGCGTGTCTCTTGCTGTTTCTGGAAAATGATCCACCATAACAATGTGCCCATATCCAATTACCCCGGGGCCCCAATGACCAGTAACCGTTTAGCCCCACGCTAAACAGAGGAAGCCATCCCTTCTCAACTGTGACCCCTAGTGGGGGGTACCTCTGGCGCGTGAGGCTCTAGCGTGATACCAAGGGCTGGGCCTGAGGCCCCCCTGGATTACTGGAACTGTCAGCAAAATCCAAGAAAACAATGGTTTACTCCGCCCCTGGCTCCCCCTGGACAGACACCCCAAAAAGGAGCTTCAAAAATCTGAGAGATGGGCCTCCCACCCTCTGCATGAGGAAAACGCAAAATGGGGAAAGCAGATTTGGTCCCCAGTGTTAAAAACATGACCCCCTGTTTCAAGACACCCCAGTTGCTACACTCGTAATTATACCATTCTCAACCCGCTGCCCCATTACCCCATGAAAGATACCCACTTTTCCCCCCCAGAGGAACAGCCAGGTGTGAAATCTCACCCAAAAACCCAATCAACCAACTCTCGTGTGCACCTCTCTTCCCACGTGCATTCACCTGGGCCCACATCGTACCCCACCTGCACCCCTTTGTGTGAGGGACCAAAGACTCTCAGGAGTCCCAGGAGGCAAAAGCCCAAAACCCGGACAATGTTGCAAAGGGTGATATGCAAATGGCCAATAGCACATGAAAAAATAACGAGCTACCTCTGATTGTCAGGGAATCGGAACAGCCACGCCAGTTTCACACCCAAAAAAATTTTTAAAAAAAAAATATTAAGGGGAAAAAAAATGGGACAGGGGAAATTTAAGGGGGGGGCCCAAAACCTAAAAAAAAACCAAAAAAACCCCCCTGAATTTAAAACTAAAAAAGAATGTGGACCCAAACCCTACTGTCTTTAATTTAAGGAGATGGGTGAAAACCCAAAATGCATTCCACAAAAGAGAATTGCCCCAAATGCCCAAAATATCACACCCATGCCAAAACCCCAATGGGGGAAAAAAGGCCCTTTTTAGTCAAATACAATTGGAAAAAACCCCCCAAAAAAAAGAAATTCCCCGGGGCAAAAAAAGGGAAATTCCCCCCGGGGAAAGCTATGTAATTACCCCGAAAAGTCGATCTCAGATTAAACAAAAAAAGGGGGTTTCCAGGGGGGAAAACGGGGGAGGGAAACAAGGGGAAGGCAGGAAAATTTAAAGGGGTTTTTGGGGAAGAAAAAACCGTGTTAAACGTTACAGGGCGGGGTTTTTTATTGCATTTTAAAAACAGCCAGGGGGGGAATTTTGAATATTCCTCCATAAAGGGAAGGGGGAAAAAGGGGATGTATTTTAATTTCCCCCTGATTTGGTGATGATTGGTCCCGGGGTTTAGCATTGCAAAGCATCACGCTGTATCCCCAAAATATGTGTACCCAGCTGTCACGGGAAAGATGAAAAATGCAGGAAAAAAAATTTATTTCCTTGAAAGTTCAGATGAAATTTTTCACCAGCGACCCCGGTTTTACATTCACAGAGAGTCCCCCGGGTCATGTCCCCCCCAGAAATTTGAGGGGGGTGGCCCATAGAGGGGCTTGAGGGCCAAGGAACCCTAGGGGGAAAGCAGTACCAGGTAGTGGAAAAACATGGTATTGGGCTTAGCTGGCAGGCTGGTCCTATGGCCTCTGGAGACATGTGGGGGTTTTCCTTAGAAGACCCCAAAATGCTGTCAGAAAATGAAGTGGGAAGCAGCCCTCAAGTCCCATGTGCCCTGAGGTAAGAAGGAGACCCTTTGAGAAAGATACCAGTCGGTAAGCAGAGGGACCATTTGGGCTGGGACTTGCAAAACCCGATAAAGTCTTAGGGGCCCCCCCAGAGAATGATTTTAAAAGATCAAATGAAATTTTGGGCCGGGGAGGGGGAAGTGAAAGCGGCTCCCCTTTCCCAAGGGGAACACGGGAAAGGGGGGAGCAGGGACCATTTTGGGGATAGCAGAGGAAGGTGGGGAGGGGGGAAAGGGAGACAGAGAGAGAGAGAAAAAAGAGGGAGAAGGAGGGGGGAAGGAGGGAAAGAAAGAGGGAGGGAGGATGGAGGGGGAAAAGAGGGTTTAAATTTGGGGGGGACCCTCCTGGGGGGCTTCCCTTTGCCCTTAAACCTCCTCCCCTCCCCCAAATCCCCTTTTACCCCCCCCACCCCTATCCCTTATAAAATTCTGTACATCTGATCCGCCCCTCCAAAGTCGGTAGAAAGGGGTTTGAGTGTCGATGAGCGTGTGGGCACCAGGCTGAGGCTCGAACTCCCCTTTGCCCTTGCTCCATTTTGGGCGAATAGCCCAGCCCCCAGCTCGGGACTTCCCTCCCTTGAATTAAAAAAGCCGGAGCCCCCACCCTTCCTGAGTCCGTCAGCATCTCCAGAGCCACAAGGCCTGCCAAAAAAACCGGGCCCAACCCCTAACCAGAGGCCAACCCAAGACAGGCTGGGCACTCAAACTGCCACATTTCCTCTGTCTGGTGTTTCGGGGTCCCCAGGGAAAAAACCCCAGCATTGGGCCAAAAGGGTTGGTCGGGGTGCCATGTTTATTCCTTGTTTTTCCGGGAAAATGTTCATTACACTTTTGTTTTTTTCTCCCTCATCAGTGTCAAGAAAAAGACTCAAAGGCAGGGTATCCCTGCATCTAGCCGTGGGCTGACTGGGCAGGAAAAAAAAAAGGTTGTGACTTGTGTTTCACCTTGTATCAACATCTGAAGCTAGAATGCCTTCCTATGTGGCTTGATCCTTCTCTCTCTGGCCTCTGTTCTGGTCCAGGTACTTAGTTAGCCCCACCCCCTAACCTGAATCCTGCAAGAGAGTCGTCATCTCCTCCCCCTTATCGCTGTCTCTCTTTCTGTGCCTTGGGGCCTAGTTACATGGACACCTTGGGTACAGTCCAACTGCTGAAACGCCACATACAGGAAAAAAAAAGTGACCAACATATCCAAAGGCATGGCTGGTGTTCCAGAGGTTCACATGGATTGGGGTGATTTTTCCCAAGCACTGATACTAGTGGCCTCTGTCCTACCAAGGATCATCATAAACAGCAATGATGGGGCCATAGCTCCTGACGCCCTCGCCCCAGGCACTAGACCTGCAGCCCATCGCAGTCCACAAGTAGCCCGCCATCATTAATTCTGGCGTGCTTTAGCGAAAATTTTATCACCGTTATAATTAAAAACTGCAGTGTCCTATCTGATACCACGGGCTTTGGCCAGATTAGCTATGAAATTAAAAATTGCTATTCATCTGCCTGTGACAAAGGGGCTGAGGTCCGTGCTATGGCACCTGGGCACGGTGTTATCAACAACTCCGTTACTAACATATGGCAAGCAGCGTTCGGGTATCCCTGCTGCCAGCCCTGGGAGGGGACAAGTAGATATCCTGCCGGACCTCCCAAAGGTCCTGGGTGGGAGTGGGGAGAGCACACCCCTTTTCCGTCCAGTTAACCTTCCTTGCGAGCCACCTGTAATAGGATCCCTGATCTCAGCAGGTCTTACCGGGGGAGGTGGGTACTCATTTGGCTATAATGAGTAATTTCTAGTTCCCATCTTCAAATACACCTCATAGCGTAGTTCGTGCCATCAGCCCACTTTCCTCCCATAGTCTCCTCACGCAGGTAGTCGTATCTCTCTACAAGCATTCCAAACACTGCTACCTCTATTGATCTCAGGGTTTAGTTCCTTCCTTTATCCTTCCTCTTTGTGGCGTATTCTTCTTTCTCACTGTTTGTTTTTCTCACCGGAAGGTACCCCCAAGGACATGGAGCTAAGATACACAATTAACGCTGACAATACAGTAGGGTAATCAATACCTGCTTGCTTTGGGGGAGATAAGGCGACAGGTTTCACTACATGTAGCCCAGCCGTGACTTTCTGATCGTGCAATCCTTTCTGGATCACCGACAACCGTGGCTCAATATGAATGCTGTGGGATAACATGAAAGAGAATGACATTAATGAATGAAATGAATGAACAGAAATGAATGGTTAATCACAATATCTGGGGCCGACTCACTGGGGCGTTCAGTCTCACCCATCATGAAGACGCTCAAGGGCCCACTGGGAGAACAGTTAAATTAGAAGTTTCTCATCATGAACTATCATGCCCCTCCAGATGCTCCCAAGACATAAAATAGCTATGCTATGAAGCTGAGCCATGTGTGAAAAATAGATACACCACTGCTACTGGTCGGCAGAGTGTTGTGGGGCATAGGCGGAGGGTACGATCCTAGCTGAGGCTTGCCCTTCCTCAATCCATGAACGGCCATTAACAATCCTCGTCAAATTAAACCAGCGAACAACCTCATTGAGATTACAATCCCTGACTTCCTTCCATCTAACTCGAGCCCCCTTGATGGCCGGAACCCGTTAAGCCTGGTTAGATGGGGGGAGCTATCCTATTCTGTAGGATGGCTGAGGGTCAGTCTATGTTTCTCCACACACACAGTGTCGTTGCATCCCTGTGAACCAGGGAACTAGAGATACAGACCCCAGCACCCACTGAAAGGGACAACTGAGTGTGGAGAGCCCTGGGATATTCACCAGGCATCCATGGCTGAAATCAGAAACTTCCCTTTCTCCAGCAGCAGATGGGACTTTCAGGGGAAGGAGGGATCGTGGTTCTCACAAAATGCAGCTGCCATATATTCATAATGAAAACGAGCCGACCTACACGTCCCATGGAGAGGTGTCAGGTTAAATAAGACCTACAGAATTCAGTCAGGTGCTCTGAAAAAGCAGCTGAAGGGAGAGCAATCCCGCAATGTGCAAGACCTGCAAAAAAAACAGACTCATCTCTGTACTGGAGGGAGCTGGACCGGTCTTCCACGCACCCGCTGAGCAGCAATGGGCATTTTCACATCACGTGTCCCCTACCAGACACATACACCAAACACTGCAATAAATTCCCACTGGGAGGAAAGTCCCTTGCTATGCAGAACTGTTAACAGACACTCTTCACATAGAACTTGAATGATAACTTTGATTGAAAAAGGGGTCATTTTGAGCATCCTTTTAAAGAATCGCCAAAGGCCTGCCATTAGACCAGACAGGAGGGCACAAGTCTTTAATGGGAACAAGGGCTCTGTAACATCCAGACTGGAATGGCCCAGTCTTCCATAATGTCATAGTCATAATTTTCTACTTCCAGAATGAAACAATGATACTGACGCGGTGGTGGCGCACGCCTTTAATCCCAGCACCTGGGAGGCAGAGGCAGCAGAAATCTGAAGTTCGAGGCCAAGCCTGGTCTACAGAAGGAGTTTCCAGGACATCAGAGCTATACATAGAAACCCCAGTCTTGAAACAAAAAAAAAAAGATGCAGTAAACAAACTTATCTGACTCTGCGTGTACATTGGCATGGACCTCAACATCGCGTGCCGCGTGCCGTGGTCAGAAGGAGTAGCAGCTCTAAGCTGACTCCTAGATCACCGCACAGTCACAATTCCCGAATCCTGATTGCCCCACCCCTTCGGGTCTTGATTGGCAGGGACAGCCCTGGCCCCAGCTTCAACAGCACGAATGAAAGGGAATAGTTGAGGTTTCTCTCACCTGAACTCTAGATGACGGGGAGCACCTGACTACTGAGGGTCCCTTACACCGTTTTCCATAGCCCCCTAGCTGGGCGTAGTTCCCCTGCAGGAAGTTCCTGCAGAGGAGGAAGGGGACAGAGTTTAGGAAGCAGATAAGAGATCAGATGGTGTGGGGCGGGGAGGGGGGAAGCCAGGGGAGAGAGAAGGTGTCACTATCAGGCAGCAGCCTTGAATTGGTCTAAGACTCCTATCTGAGGCAAATGGGTAGCAAAGAAGTGCCCACGGGGGTCCAATAGGAAGTTCAGGAGCAGCCAGTGAGGGATGGGTGCTAGGGACTGTGGCAGAGGGGCACTAGTGAGAGGACGAGTTAGCACTGGCCCACAAGTGCTACCAAGGCTATGGGTGGTCATTCCCCATCTTTGACCAGTCCACGTCTATAAACTGACCTCTCTGATCGCGGGGCATATCCGTCCTCCAGGTGTACCAATCATCATCCCTCATTGACCTCCGCCGTACGCCTCACGGCAAAAGGAGATCACATCGATTTCCCTGAAAGATCACATTGCACAAACATGGCTAGATGCCAGACTCAAGGCCACTCTGGTGTATTTTTTTAACCCCCTACTCTGAGTGTGCAGATGCTCACTTGTAGGCAACAATTGCTCTAGTTCACTCTAGTTCTTCGATATTTCCCGATCAGCTGACACAGCACGCGTCTATTAGATAAAGAAACTGAGGCTCCCGGCTCCGGTGAGATGACACCCTCCAGAGACACTTGGCACAGACATGTACAAACAGGGTGTCTCGGAATTTAAACATATCTGCCTGCTGCCAGCGAGATGCTTTTGATCTTTTGTGTTGGACAGTCCCAGAGCCATTCCCCAGAGAGAGTCAGAGAGAGGAAAAGTTGGGGTCGATCAGATCCTCTAACATTCCGCCTTTGCCCTCTTAGGCCCGGTACATTATGGCAGGAATCCTCTAGCCTCCCTCAGCTTGGGGTCTCTTCTGGGACTAATCGTGAGCCACACCCCGGAGGTTAGTGTGCTCCTCTACCTCAGGCACACTCATAAACTCTCCAGTAGCGTCCTTGTGCTCAGGACAGGTCTGCCAGGGAGATTTAGCTTGGCACAGATAACGCCGATCTGAGTCCCAAGCATAAGTAATCCAGCTTGCTTTATGATGATTCTGAAAAGGCCTTGCCCAGGAGGGCGAGAATGGATGGGGTAGAGAAGAGCAGGGAATTGAGTAAGAGGATGGGAGGAGGGATAGAGTAGGGGTGGGTGGCGTGAGAGGAGAGGCCATAGTTAAAGAAACAAAGAGGACCTGCCAGACTAACCACGGAGAAAGGAGCCGCTTTAAAGGGGGATCATTATGCTGTCGACAACCCAGGCATCTGTCCCTATTCCCTCGATGACTCCCGTAACTGACATATGGGACTATGGAAGAAGCCAATGGCCTTAAGGTTTGAAGTAATTCTTAGGATGTGAGTGTCCACAGTACTACCCAGACCAATCAATGTGTGCGGGGCAACAGGCACAAGCAGAGTGAAGGGGACACATTCTACAAGTGAAACCCATGCACGCTGAAGCAGAAGCATAACTCAACTGCCTCTCACTCCACCAGGAGTTCACTGAAGCACTTAGCAAAGGCGACTTGTGTGTGAAGTAAGCTTAAGTCTGTTTTCAGCCCTTCCAGTTGTGGGCCCTCTCACATGTTTGTTTTACCTCTGTGTGTGTCTGTGTGTGTCTTGTGTGTGCTGTGTGTTGTGTGTGTGTGTGTGTGTGGTGTAAAGGACCTGTCCACAGAGTTATAGGTGGTTCCTGTACAAGGAATCAAGATGTTCACAAACGTAGAGGTGCTGAACCCAACAACATAACTTGGGAAGCGCGCGGCACGGCACCACAATATGAGTTGATGAGGAGCATGTCCTTTAAATTCCTTACAGCCACTCAGGAGAGACAGGCAGGTGTATCTATGTGAGTTCGAAAGCCAGCCAGTCTGCGCGAACCAGTTCTAGGACAAATCCAGGACTATGCGGAGAAACCAGTCTCCTCCCCACCGCCCAAATATGGCAAGCTAGGAAGAACTTAGGTAGGATGGAACTGGACAGACCATAAGGGTCCATGGTCGAGGGATGGGGGTGGAGGGGGTTGCAATGTCACTATGGGGTCCTCAGCGGCTTGTAAGGATGAGGTTGATTTCTGCACCCTCACACCTCCCTGCATATCTAAGTATCCAGATCCTGTCATTCAAGTGCAAAATTGCTTTTCCTGTCTGTTCACAAGCCACACACAGGCAGCTAAGGGCGTTCAGAGTGGATGAAACTGTCTTGGCCACCTTCCCACCACGGGCCAAACTGAACAAGAGAATGTTCCCTTGCGTAGTTCATAATTTTTCTAACTTCGCACCACTACATCACTGGTACCACATTTGTCCCCCGGTGTCCCCTGAGGGTCGGCATAGGCAACAGAGATATGGCTCCCTGCCCCGTGCATCAAACCCCGCCCGCTATCCCCCCCATCTCTATTCCCGTATCCCTCAAAGAGAGAGGTTCAAACTACGGCCACCCAGTCGATCCCTCTCCCCCTCCCCACTGGACAACAGCTGCAAGTTCTCGAGTGAATGACTATTCAAGTACGGCAGAAGGAGAATCCATCCACCACACCTTGGAGCTGGGTCAATTTATGAATCAATTGTGCTCCGTCAGGGCCCCGCACTCCCAGCAATAATTGTCAAGAACGAGTTCAGGAGGCCAGCCAAGTAAACAGTAATCTTCATAGAATGCCCGTGCGACCACTGGTCTGGGCTGGCACTGTCTGACCTTGAGTAGTCCCTCTGGAGGGGTATTGCATGAGAACCCCATCAGGCTCAGCCATGCATGAGGCTTACAAGGAGGACAGAGGCCTGCCCAGTACAATACTAGGACAGCTGGGTGATTTTCTATCTAGGTAAGTACGTCCTGGTCCTTGACCTTCTCTGCTTCTCTGCCTTATATACTCCCTTAATTGTTTTTTTATTTTTTTTTTTTTTTTTTATTTTTTTCTTGAGAAAGTGTTTCTTCTGTGTAGCCTTGGCTGTCCTCGGGAACACACACTCTTGTAGACCAGGCTGCCTCAGAACTCATCTATCCATCTACCACTGCTTCCCAAGTAATGAGATTGAAAGACACAGAGCCGGCACCTCCCTGCTGGAAATGGATTTCTTCTTTGTGGCTTAGTTTCACTCAAATGAATCTCCCTTCTCTCTGTCCCTCTCAGACTCACTCCCTCAGGCTATTTACCTCGACTCAGGCTAATCCTCAGGACTCAGTAAGGACGCAAGGGATGACCTTGGAACTTCTGACTCTCCTGCCTCCACCTCCAGGGTGCCTGGTTCTCTTACAGGTGTGTAACCGTCATGGTTTCAAGAGTGAACTCAGGCCACAGTCATGCTAAATCAGGTACTCTAATAACCGCTCAGCTAGACTCCCCGGCTTCTGCAGGGGCTATTCACGCTGTCGGTCTTATATAAGGAAATCTATACTTTAGTACATGCCCACCTAAAGGCAAGCAACATCCGGTGTCCACCTCTGCGTTTCAATCTAGCATCAGGACTAGCAACTACGGTGGTGCTCTCACAAAGACACTTTACTGGCCTCTAACCAGTCATACGTCGTGGGAACTTCAAGACAATACACACACCACATAAATACACATAACAGGGCATATACATTCATAGTATTCGACCACTAGAACAGATACCCCACCAGGACCAACGGAAACCTACTTAGAGGACTTCTAACACCCGATTCTCACATAGGACACTGGCTTCTGCTTCAAAGCGACATGATTTTGTAAACTAAAACATGAGTACATACGGATCAAACTCATCACAAACATCTCCATCAAATACCCAGCTGTGGTACTCTGCAGATCTCAAACTCACCATAACCCACTGTCCTGAACTATCAGTTTTTTCCCTCCACTCAAACGGAACAAGGGAAGGACTGAGTATCCCCAGTCTCCTGGGCTGACTGGGGGATCAGAGTCAGGTAATACAGCTGACCAGCTGTAGCACAGAATTCAGTATGAGAATATGCTTAAATTTCACCATTATTTTCTCTTACTTTAGTGTAAGAAAAAAATGACCACCAGGGCATTTTCACTGGTGATGGTAGACATGTCTATGTCACAACATGGCCTTGCTGGGGAGCTGAATTTTGAATAACCCAGAGCCCTTAGCTACAAAAGGCCTACCTTCTCTTAGCCTACCAGAAAAGGAGCACAGATCATAACATAGCCTGTTTCCCTGTCTGTGTGCTTTGGACCTAGTCAGTGACTCATAGTATACAACATCAGAGGGAGGAATGCTTCTGGTATGCGAATGACAGAGGAAAGACAATATGACTGAATGAAGATCAGGTTTACCCACTAACCATGAAAAACATCAAAGGGCCATGGCATCGTTCTAATCGTGAATCAGATCATATCAACTTAGAAAATAGAATGGACAATATGTCCATTAGGGAGGATAGTCTCCCATGTACTGAGACAGCAGGAAGCGCCCAGGGGTTGCCCCGAAAACTTGATGACCAGGATCCTTGGTAAGGCCATCATGCCATAATGATTTGAGGGTTGCAGCTTTAGAGACACGGCCGGCCAGATATCTGTCAACTCATGGGTGGGACTTCTCAGAGCCATGGAGTGTCTGACAGGCATCTGTGATTGTTAGAGTACGGACTCTATGAGGCCGACGCCTTCCCCACCCAGAGAGCGAGACAGACCACCAAAGTCCGTTTTCAAAAGGCTAAGCTACAGGTCTGTGAAGAACTGCTGAGAGAGCAGGGCCGCAACAACAAGTCCACGACTAGGTGCTCTCTGCTCCTCCCTCCCTCCCCCTGAGCCCATTTCGCTGTGCCAAGCATAATGCGAGGAAGCATATATCCTCTAAGCTCTCCCCAACTAAGCATCTGAGGTGTTTCATCAGACAGCCAGGTATTGAGAGTTAACTTTGGAGTCATAGCTACACAGCACAAGGCATATGCAGGGTCCAATAACAAGTGATCGTACAATTCGTACCTCAATCGTGAGGCAGAGCGCCATAAGGTCATATTTGAAATACATCAGATGGCTACAACACAGAGAGAAACAAATGTTTTTCAACAGAAATCAAGAATGGAAACACGGAGAGACAAGGAGGAAGGAGGCCTCGAGTATTACAGTTATACCAGAACAGACATTTGCGCTGTTCTTATTTCATTTAAACATTATCTCATGGCCAATCCAATGTTAATAGTACGATCCGACCCAAATCACAGCTCATCTTTATCTTGTGAGATCTATTGAGGACAAGGGTCTCAGGTATCCCATGTTGCACGAAATCCATTTGGTTGTTGTAGTCACTCCTCACTATCCTCCCTGCCGATTCACCTCTCGTTCGTGAGGATGAACAAGTGCAACAACCAACCGTGTAACACCTGTTTATGTGTTATTAAGTAGATCAAAGCCCCTGGGCTCTCTGCTGAGTGTGAGCCAAAGCAAGCCCTCAATCTTGTGAATACATGGCCCAAAGGAAGATAGCAACAAGAGGCCAAAACAGACACCAAGCATGCCTACCACCCTTCCATTCCGGTGGGTGATCGAGCGTCTGAGCTCTGAGAGATACAGTTTTTAACAAAAATATACCAGGTCCATGCACAGTTAAAAGTTGGGGTTTGTGGGTCTATCCTATGCGGAGCACGAATTGTCAAAATGCTCAAGGCGTCCGGCGGGTCTTGGTCGACCCAGGATGGGGTACGAGTTATTCTGAGGGAAACGCGTAGGAGTGTGAGCAGTATGGGTGTTAGCAGGGTTATAGAGAAACTTAAGCAGAACGCTTCTAACCTCTGCCATGTTAATTGTGGTACTGCTTAAAGTCGAAAAAAACAGACCACTAAGAGATAGGCAGAAGCGAATGAAGCCCCGATGGAGAAAGTTTGGGCCGATTGGTGGCACATGTACATAGGTGCCACCGTACAGTCAGCGACACCGTGAGTGGATAGTGTACGAATAAATGCATGATGGCGTAACTACGCGGTATCAAATTTAACATGCCATAGTCCACTTTCCTATGAACGCCTATAGGGCACTCGTCTTAGTGTGATTGAGGAGGCTGGCGGCCTTGGGCTGGGGCGCTAGATGTGGAGGGAGCATGAGCTATGAACATCCTGTCATATACAGGGCGCCTCTTCAACACAACCCCATGTTCCCGCTACCATGGAGCAAGGGTCCGATGTCACCTGATGTCCCTCAGTCCCCTTTGTAATCAGAGGTGTCCTTCAGGCCAGGCAGACACTTCAGAATAATTTGATGAAATGAGCGCCAGTCCTAGACACTAGGGACAGCCAATCCCAGACATGCTCCACGCATCCTAGCAGCAGATAGCTTTCTGGCTGAGCAAGGCGGGAACGGGGATGAACGGGGGACACCAGCTCTTCTTGGTTTTGGCAGGGGGCAAAACCATTTCATCAGCTCAAAATGAGACAGTCAGATCTTCCCAACAAGCCTTGGTTTACTCTGATGCGAGGGACGTGGAACAGAAATTTAGAGCCTATCTGGAGTCTCACAGCTTCATGTTAGGCTGTTTCTCTGCGTGTGAGGCTAGCAAGCCCATGCCCTCTCGCAAGTGAGGAGCATAACCTCAGGGAGGCTCCCACATTGCGGGGGTTTCAAATATGCACCCCACATTACTGTGAACAATTGAATAAACTCCTAGATGTGGGATAGGACTCAAGGACGTCTACTGTGCGCATTTGAGTAGGGTGGGTTTTGCCAGCTCTATCAGCATTGGCGGCTACCTCAATCTCCTAAGGCTGAGATCACTTTAACTACAGTTCCCTACGTTGTAGTGACCCCCAATCATAAAAGTTATTCCAGTTGCGAACTATGTAACTGTAAATTGCTACAGGTTTGAAACATGAATGCAGATATGCTGCTATGGCAGGATACTGATTATGTGAACTGCCCAAGGGGGGAGGTCAGCACTCACAGGTTGAGGGAATGCACGGGCGGGCTGAGACCTACTGAGTGTCCTACGTAGAAACAAGAGTCTCTCACGCGCGAGGAGTGGTCTAGTAGCGACTTGGCTTGTAGAGAAGCGTTCTTGCTAAAGGTAGAAGCAGACTGGGCGCCCAACTCCTCAAAGACTGTTCTGCCTGGATGTGCTCGCATAGTCGGCACCGGCTGATAGCTGACTGGCAAAACTAGGGTTGTACCAGGGGGGTCAGGTTTCCCTAAGGGGGGGGGGGGGGGTGTAGGCGAGACAGAGCACTCACTCTGGGAAAGAAGATGATGCTAAGGTTTCAATTATCCAAGGGACGGGTGTGGCATCAGATGAGCAACCGAGCTTTGCTCAGTATTCTTGGCTGGGCATGGATGTGCCACTAAGTTGGTGAGGTTGAAGTGGAGGCGCGTAGATCTCCGGCGCCGCCCCTCTGTGTCTGTGTTGTGAGTGCTGTGTGTGTTTGTGTGTGTGTTGTGTGATATGCAGGCTAAAGAGGCAGGCCCCTCGAAAGAAGATGGCGGGGTTGCTGAAGTCATCCCCTAAGGGGCGCGCCCAGACAAAGCTGAACTGCACAGCAGTGTGCTCAAGAGACATGGGCAGGACCCCCTCTGGCCACCAACTTGGAACCTCAATCAGCTGAATTCACAGACTCTCCTTCACCTTGTTTTCAAGCATATTCTACTGATCAGTATTTGGGGGTCAATTAAGATCCCCCCACTGAAATATCTTCCCCTATGCAAAATGAAGCACAATCCCAATTCTCTTCCTTGCACTGCCCGGCCCTGCCTCAACAGAACTCTTCTTATTTATTATGTTCTCTTAAAGTATATCGGGTCAGTTCTGTTTCTGCTGTTACAAGCGTCACAATGCAAACTGCACACGGTGTCCGTCGCTCTCCCCCCCCACCCTGCTACTGCTCCTGTTGACAGCCACCTGAATCACAGAGGTACACCCAAGTGCCCAAGCTAGCGTGCTAGCTCCAATCAGTCACTCCACCACCATGTCCCCGTTTTAACTTCATTGTGGGTAGAGTCACATCTTTCTTCTTTTTACGCGACACAGTCCTCAAATGATTCTCACTGTTAAACTGCTGACCTAGTTTCTTGGTCCATCCCCTCTAATTCTTAAGCGCATCAGTCTTTTCCTGCTTGTTCTGTGTTGTTGTCTCATCTGGGACATGTGAGGTGCTAGGACGGATACCCACAGAGAATTAGATGATCCAAGGAGAAACTGTAGGAAGAGGGAGCCTTCACGATTTAGCCTGTAAACCCCAGTACCAGGGAGTCTGTCTCAAGGCAGACGGATGGGTCATCAAGTTTCAAATCTAATACAACATATTGAACCTTGTGCTCAAATACCCAAGGTGTCTGGAGAAATAACCCCAAGTATGAATAAACCCAATGTTTTATGGATTTGCCGTGGCGGGCTCAACCCCTAGCAATTACACACACACACACACACACTACACACAGCACACACACCTGTCACGCATGCACACACACATAAGTCCTACGTGTTACTAGGAGGATAATCACAGTGCTCAATTCACCCAACAAGCTAGTGCATGAAAGCACCCAAACAGAGGCAATCAATTCATTTGTACCTGAGGAGCTGAATCCCCTCTCCCACGATGCTTGGGAGAAGCCAGTTACCTCTAGCCCTGACATGCCCTTCCTCCTCCCAACCAATTGGCGTGGAGCTACAGAAACTCCACCCAAAGATAGCAGACATACTACCCTTCCCCTGCCTCCCATGCACCCTTTTCCGCCTGTGACTTGGGAGGGCTGGGTATGAGGTGGCTGGGTGGCCTCCTTGGCCCTGCAAAGCGCCAGGAGCAAGAAGGAGCTCAGAGGCGGCTTCTCCCTCCACCACCTAGTCTGTGATCAATCTCCCCGCGGAGGGGGGGGCTCCCTAAATTAGCTCCCTGTCCAGGGCTTGAGCTCTAGCGAGTGACTAGCTATGCTTGGAGATGAAAGATGGCTGGCCATGTTTCCCGGAACACAGAGGCGATCTCCATAAATCACTGCACAGGGGCTGGGATTACTTTGTGGGATTACTTATCAGTCCTTCAAACAAAGATCAGACCTCAGCGCCGAATGGTCCCAACCCAGAGGGAAGATGTTCTGGGCGGCTTACCAGAGACAGGGCCAAATGGCAGGGCAAACCTCGTTTTCTCTATAAGTTTTTCCTTCCTACCCAACTTTGTCGCCAACCTTATTCTCACGGCCCTCATTAGCCAACCCAGCTAGCCTCCTGTTAGCTTAGTGTGCTAACCTCGCACAACCCAAAACCCCTGGCTTCATCTCCACCCCAGGTAACCCTTCCACTGCCTGATTCACAGCCATGAGGCAAATCTGAGACTAGAAGCCAGCTTAGTGTCCACTACAGTATCCACACAGCTACTTGGACGGGTTTTGTTTTGTTTTGTGATTTTGCTGATCTGAGTTGTATCTGTAAGATGGACTAAAGCAGGCAAGGCTTGCATTAGTCTCAAGCCTAAACACCACCAGAACCTTACCTGCCCTATGTCCTCATCTGTGCAATGGGGTCATTCTGGTCTCATCTGTAAAAAAAAAAAAAGAGGAGGGCCCGGAGATGGCACCCAGCATTAAAGGTGCTTAGCCACAAAGCCTGACGACCTAAGTCATTCCCCATGAGCCCCGACAAAGGTAGAAGGAAGAAAAGGCACACAAAGTCTCACATGACCTACTGAGGCATCAACGCAGATACCACACACCTGAACACATGGAGGTCTTTTTCTGACCCCTCTGTGAGATCTCCTGATCAAACTATGGCTGAGAGAGTGGGTATCTCATCCACAGGGCATACACTGTATGTAGTCTAGCCAGGGCAAGGCACCTTCCTCCAGTGCCACAGAAAGTTAGCAATCATTTCAGCCACTCAAGAGCAATCACCAACCATCAGAGAAGTCAAACCCAGCAGTCCCACTGTGGGTCTCCCAGCCACGAAGACAATTGGTAGTGTTCCTCGTGGTTTCCCTTGCCTAGGAAGCCTCGAAAATAAAATAAAAAAACCAGTTACCATGGCTGAGAGATGGTTAAAAGCACCGATAGGGAGTAGGTGACTTGGTGCCAACTCCTGCCTGGACCACACTCTGCCTGGACCCCATCAAAGTATGCTAGAGGCTCCCAAGCCTCCATGAGCAAAGCAGGAGACTGCAGCCTTCACACAGTTGCTCAACAGGGCAATTGGGGAAAGTCCCCTCCTATTTCTGGATGCAGATGCTAGTATGTTTGGGGATCTCAGCCGTTCATGACCCGGAGCGCTGCAGATTATAGATTCCATGTTTCCATGGTCCCACATGACTGGAAGAAAAGCTGATGCAGAAAACTAGGTGGCCACAACAGAGAGGGCACAGGCCTGGGGCCTACAGAGATGGTGGTGGTGACAGATGACTGAAGATGCTGCCAGACTGGGTGACGAGAGGAATGGGGAATAAGGGACCTATGCTCAAGTGAAGGCTGTCCAGGCAGAGAGGGATGCAAAGATAAGTACTGGATTAGGGAAGGACATAGTCATGTGGAGAACAAGGGCCAGGCAGAGTGGCCAAGGATGCAACAGCTCCTCCCTGTCTTCTAAGCACCCAACATGATGACATGCAAAAAAAATGTGCCTCTTCTCTGGTTGTGTGTGGGGAGCTTGTGAGCGGGTAATTCACAAGAGTGGGCGTCCCAGGCATGAGGCTTCGTAATGCGACCGTTTGAGCTGGGGCTTTTCAGCTCCTGTGTGCATGAATCCAATGGGGGGGGAGAGGGCTCGCGACAGATGACCTCAAAGCCATGGATTGAAGCTGGACCTGTTTGATCTCAAGTTCTTCCTGTGGCCTATACCTCAGTGTCCCGATGCCAAATTCTGCTCAGGAGTGTCCGCCTGTCACTTGGACTGAAGTGGTACTTCCATTGCTCCCAGTGTGGTCCAAGGCAGGGACAGTGTCATAGATCATGACCTCCGTGGACCACGTGCCCAGAAACAGTCAGAGGTGAGGAGCCAGGGCTCTGGATTCTGTAGATGGAGGATGGAGAATATGCAAGCAACTTCCCACTTGCAAGGAGATAGTTGGTGTACAGATGCACAACATTGGGTTTTTCCTTTGTCAGGTAGTGGGTCACTTTTCACCTTTAAACTTTTACCCGTACGTACAAAATATTTCTTCTCTCTCTCTCTCTCTCTCTCTCTCTCTCTCTCTCTCTCACTCACTCTCTCTCTTTCTGTCTCTCTGTCCTCTGTCTCACTCACATCTGCTGTGCACAAGTGCATAGAATGCTTGTGTGTGTGTGCATGTGTATGCATGCACAGTTAGCTTATGTGTGTGTGTGGTGCAATGTGCACTTCTATGTTGCACTCTTGCTCATGAGTGTTTAATTTACACATGTGCATTGATGTGGAGGCCCAAGGTCAATGCTAGAATCCATCCTTACTACCTCCTTCACCTTATTCCTCTGAATCAGGGACCTGCAATCACTCAGAGCTCTCTAGACATTCTACCCAGCTTGTTCTTGGATCTCCTGCCTTTACCTTAGCCCCTCACACTATCCCTTATCGAATCTGTAGCATCTTGATCCGCGCTGCCAGGTCTGGGTAGAAAGCGGTTTCGTGAGTGGTCGATGGAGCGTGTGGGCACACAGGCTGATGGCTCTGAACTGCCCTTGTCTGCTCCACTGGGCGAATAGCCCAGCACCAGCTCTGGACTCCCTCCGCTCTGAATTAAAGGAAAGCCGGAGGCCCCACCCTTCCTGAGTCCGTCAGCCCAATCTCCAGAGCCAACAAGGCCTGCCATGAAAACCAGGCCTCACCTCCTAACCAGAGGCTCGGAACCCCAGAGAGTCAGGCTGGTGCACTCAGAACTGTCCAGGACACTCCTCTGTGCTGGGGTGTTTCTGGTTCTCAGGGCCACCAGCATTGGCCTTAAGGGTTTGGTCTGGGGTGCCATGTTTTATTCCCTGGGGTCTCTAGAGAGATGTTCATTACACATTTGTTGTTTTCTTCCCTCAGCAGTGATCAGAGAAAAGGCTCAGAAGGCAGGGTATCCCTGGCATCTAGCCGTGGGCTAGACCTCAGGCAGGAAAAAAAAGGTTGTGACTTGTGTTTCACTTGTAACCATCTGAGCTAGAACGCATTCCTATGTGGCTTGATCCCTTCTCTCTGGCCTCTGTTCTGGTCCAGTATTAGTTAGCCCCACCCCCACCTGGAAACTGCATGGAGTCTGTCTCTCCTCCCCCTTAGTCTCTGTCTCTGTCTGTGCCTTGGGCTTGTTACATGGACACTTGGGTACAGTCCAACTGCTGAGTACCCACATACAGGACAAAAAAAGTGACCAACATATCAAAGGCATGGCTGGTGTTCCTGAGGTCACAGGGATTGGGGTGTTTCCCAAGGCTCTGATCTATGCTCTGTCCTTCCAAGGGTCATCATCAAACAAGCATGTGAGGGGCCATAGCTCCTGAGCCCCTGGGCCCCAGGCAGCCTAGCCTGCAGGCCCATCACTGTCCACTGGAGCCCCATCATTCCGGCTGCTATAGAATTTTATCACCGTATAATGAAAACTGCAGGTCCTTCTGAGACACGGGCTTTGGGCAAGATAGCTTATGAATTAAAAATTGCTATTCATCTGCCTGCTGACAAAGGGGGCTGAGGTCCTGCGTGGCACCTGGGCCGGGTGGTATTCAACAACTCCGTGACTAACATATGGCAAGCAGCGGTGCGGGTTATCCCTGCTGCCAGCCTGGGAGGGGACAAGCTGATATCCTGCCGCCCTCCCAAAGGTCCTGGGGTGGGAGTGGGAGACTCTCCCTTTCCAGTACCTTCCTTGAAGCCACCTGAATAGGATCCTGATCTCAGCAGGTCTTACCTGGGGAGGGGGGATGTTGGCTTATGTGTATTTATGTCCCAGTTCAAATGTCACCTCATAGCGTAGTTGCCATCAGCCCACTTCCCCATAGTCTCCTCACTCAGTCGTTCCTACAGCTTTCAAAATGCTTCTCTATTGATCTCAGGGTTTTTCCTTCCTTTTTTCTTCTCTTTGTGGGTTTCTTCTCACTGTTTGTTTTTTCTCACAGGAAGGTAACCACTGAAGGTCAGGGACTAGTTAAATACTCGGCTGACATACAGTAGGGTAATCAATACCTGCTTGCTTTGGGGCGAGAGAGGAGCGACAGGTTTTCACTATGTAGCCCAGCCTGGACTTTGAGCTTGCAATCCTTCTGGATACCACACCTGGCTCAATAATGCTGTGGGATACACGAATGAATGAATGAATAAAATAATGAGAATGAATGGGATGAATCACAATATTGGGGCCACTCACTGGGTCAGTCACTCATCATGAAGACGCTCAGAGCCTCTGAGGAGATCAGTTAATTAGAAGTTCTCATCATGACTATCATGCCCCTCCTGATGTCCCCATGACATAGCGTCTGCTTGAGCTGAGCCATGTGTGATAATTAGAGTCACCACTGTCTACTGGGCAGGGTGGGGGAGCATAGGCGTGAGGTACATCTGCTGGCTGCCCTTCCTCATCCAGGATGGCCTTACAAGCTCTCGTAAATTAACAGCGATCACCTCATTGAGATTACATACCTGACTTTCCTTCGCTAACCGAGCCCCCTGATGCAGGAACCGTTAGCCTGGGTAGATGGGGAGCTAGCCTTGTCTGTTAGGATGGCTGAGGGTCAGCTATGTTGCTCCACACACACTGTGTCTGGCTCCCTGTGAACCAGGGATCTTAGAGATACAGCCCCAGCTCCTCTGAAGACACTTGAGTGGGGAGCCCTGGGAATCACCAGGCATCATGGCTGAAATCAGAACTTCCCTTTCTCCTGCAACTGAGGGGACTTTCAGGGGAAGGAGGATCGTGGGTCTCACAAATGCAGCTGCCAATATTTCATAATGAAAATGGGAGCCGACCTACACGTCCAGTGAGAGGGGGCTGGTTAAATAAGACACAGAATTCAGTCAGGTGCTCAAAGCTGCTGAAAGGAGCAATCCGCCAATGGTGCAGACCTGACTCATCTCTGACGGGTGGTGCTGGTCAGGGCTTCAGCACCGCTGAGCTGCAGTGGGATGTCACATGCTCTGTCCTCCAGACCAGTCACCAAAACACTGCAAAAATGCTCCCTGGGTGGAATCCCCTTGCTTCAGAACTTTACAGTCACTCTGACTTATCTGAATGATACTTTGATTGAAAAAGGGAGTCATTTTGAATCCTTTTAAAAGGAATCCCAAAGGCCTGCCATTAGACAGACAGGTTGGCACATGTCTTGAATGGAACAAGGGCTCGGAACGTCAGACTTTGGAATGGCCCAGTCTTCCATAATGCATAGTGCAATGTATTTTACTTCCAGATGAAACTAGTACCTGACGGGGCGGTGGTGGCGCACGCCTTTAATCCCAGCACCTGGGAGGCAGAGGCAGGCAGATTTCTGAGTTCGAGGCCAGCCTGGTCTACAGAGTGAGTTCCAGGACAGCCAGGGCTATACAGAGAAACCCTGTCTTGAAAAAAAAAAAAAAAGTGCAGAAACTACCTATCTGACTCTGTTCAAATGGCATGGACCTCCAGCGCCCGTGCTGGTCAGAGGAGAGCAGCTCTGAAGCTGACTCCTAGTCACCACACAGTCACAATTCCCGAATTGATGCTGATGGCAGGGACAGCCCTGGCCCCACTTCAACAGCACTGAATGAAAGGGAATAGGTGAGGTCTCTCACCTGACTATAGATGAGGGGGAGGACCTACTGAGCCCCGTCCATACCCCCTGCTGGGCTAGTGGGGCCAGGGAAGTTCGCAGCAGGAGGTAGGGGACAGAGTTGGTACAGATAGAGGAGCAGAGGGTGGGGGCGGGGAGCAGGGGAGGAGAGAAGGCTTGTCACTAGCAGGCAGCAGCCTTGGATGTGGTCTGGCTGCTATCTGATGGCAATGGGTAGCAAGAAGTGCCCCGGGGGTCCAGATGGAAGCAGGAGCACCTGTGAGGGATGGGGGCTAGGGACTGTGGCGAGGGGCACTAGTGAGGGACAGTTTGCACTGGCCCACATGTGCCTGACAAGGCTATGGGTGTCATGCACATCTTTGTCAGTCAGTTTTATGGACACTCTGATGGGGCAGGTCCGTCCTCAGTACCAGCATCATCCCTCATGACCGCTGCGCTCACGGCATAGGGAGATCACATGATTTCCCAAAGTCACATTGCACAAATGGGAGAGCCAGACTCAAGGCCACTCTGGGTGTTTTTTACCCCCTCTCTGAGTGTGCTGTGCTCAGCTTGTGGCAACATGTTCTGTTCCTCTAGTTCTTCGATTTTCCCGATCAGGCTGACACAGCCACGCTGTCTATTAGAAGAAGAAAACTGAGGCTCATTCAGGTGAGATGATACCTCAGAGACACATGGCGACAGAGCGGCACACAGGTGTCTCGGATTTTAAACAGTTCTGCTGGCTGCCAGGTGATGCTTGTCTTGTGTGGGACAGTCCCTGCCAGTCACAGAGAGGAGTCAGGAGAGGAAAAGGTGGGGTCTACAGATCCTCTACATTCCTCCTTGCCCTCTGAGCCTGGTACAGGTATGCAGGAATACCTCTGCCTCCCTCAGCTGGGGTCTCTCCTGGGGCTATCGTGGAGCCACACCCCCGGAGGTTGTGTGCTCCCTCTACCTCAGGCCCTCATAACTCTCCAGTAGCCTGGTGCTCAGGACAGGTCTGGCCTTAGGGAGATTTACTGCTCAGATAAAGCCATCTGAGTCCAGCATAAGTAGCACTTGCTTTTGATGATCTGAAAGGCCTTGCCCAGGAGGGAGAAGGAGGGGAGAGGGAGGAGGGATGGGAGAAAGGATGGGAGAGGGATAGGAGGAGGGGTGAGGGGGCATGAGAGGAGAGGCCATATTTAAGAAAACAAAGAGGACCCTGAACTATCCACAGAGATAGAAGCTTTAAAGGGGATCATGCTGTCTGTCAACCCAGTAGTCTGTCCCTAGTCCCTGGATGTCTCTCTGAGCAATGGGGATATGGAGAAGCCATGGCCTTGAGGATTGAACTTCTGAGGGAGTGTGGTGCCACAGATTACCCACCATGCAATGTGTGGGGGCACAGGCACAAGGCAGAGGCAGATGGGGAACATTCACAGGATACCCATCACCTGATGCAGAAGATACCCTCTGCCTCTCACCCCCAGAAGGCCAGGTGTAGGTATAAAGGTCACTGAAGCACTTACAAGGGACTGTGTGTGAGTAAGCTTAAGGTCTGGTTTCAGCCCTTCCTGTTGTGGGCCTCTCAGAATGTTGATTTCCTCTGTGTGTGTCGTGTGTGTGTGTGTGTGTGTGTGTGTGTGTGTGTGTGTGTGTAAGGCCTGTCCACAGAGTTATAGGGTGGTCCGTGACAAGGAATCTAAGATGTTTCACAAACGGTGAGGTGCTGAACCCACATCTGATGGGTACCCGGCAGGCACCACTAGTAGTGATGGAGCATGTCTTTAATCCCAGCACTCAGGAGAGAAGGCAGGTGGATCTCTGTGAGTTGAAAGCCAGCCTAGTCTGCAGAACAAGTTCTAGGACAGCCAGGACTATGCGGAGAAACCCTATCTCCCCCCGCCCCCAAATATGGCAGCTAGGAAGAACTTAGGTAGGAGGAACTGGACAGACCATGGGTCCATGGGGCGAGGGTGGGGTGGGGGGTTGCAATGTCAATTAGGGGGTCACTGAGGCTTGTAGGATGAGGTGGTTTGCACCCCGACTCCTCTCCCTATCTTATTTCCAAAGCCTGTCATTTAGTCTATTGCTTTCTGCTGTCACAGCCACACACAGGCAGCTATGGCGTGCAGGGGTGTGGAATCTGTCTTGGCACCTTCCCACCACGGGGCACTGAACAAGAGATGTTCCCTTGGAGTCTTAAGTTTTCTAACTTGCCCACTAGCACTGGTACCACATTTGTCCCCCGAGTTGTCTGAGGGTCGGCATAGGCACAGAGAGATGGCTCCCTGACCCTCATCTAAACCCCGCCCCTATCCCCCCACATCTCTATTCCCTTCCCCAAAGAAGAGGGTGCCAATCCTACTGGCCACACAGTCGTCCCTCCCCTCCCCTCTGCAACTTCTGCAAGTTCTAGAGTGAATGACTTTCAAGTGAGCAGAAGGAGAATCCATCCACACACCTTGAGCTGGGTAATTTATGAATCAAATTGTGCTCCGTCAGGGCCCCGCAGCCCAGAAATAGATGTGGTCAGACGAGGTTCAGGGAGCCAGGCCCAGAAACAGTAATCTTCATAGATGCCGGCCACCAGCTGGCAGGGCTGGCCACTAGCTGACCTTGAGAGTCTCTGAGGGGCTGCAGAGTCCCCTCAGGCTCAGCCATGCTTGAGGCTTAAAGGGAGGACAGAGGCCTGCCCAGGACATACAGGACAGCTGGTGTTTCTAGGTAAGATGTCTGACTTCTCTGCTTCTCTGGGCTTTTCCTCCTCTAATTTTTTTTCTTTCTTTTTTTTTTTTTTTTTTTTTTTTTTTTGAGAAAGGGTTCTCTGTGTAGCCTTGGCTGTCCTGGAACTCACTCTGTAGACCAGGCTGCCTCAGACTCAGAGATCCATCTGCCCCTGCTTCCCAAGTGCTGAGACTGAAGGCATGAGCCGGCACCTCCCTGCTGTAAATGGCTTTCTTTTGGTGGCTTAGTTCACTCAATGAATCTCCCTTTCTCTGTCCCTCTCATGCTCCCTCCCCTCAGGCTTTTACCTAGCTCAGGCTATCCTCAGACTCAGTAAGGAGCAAGGATGACCTTGAACTTCTGACTCTCCTGCCTCCACCTCCAGGGTGCCTGGTTACAGGTGTGTACCATCAGTTTCAGGTAAACTCAAGGCCACAGTCATGCTAAACAGGTACTCTACCAACTCAGCTAGACTCCCCGGCTCTGGCAGGGGTATTCACATGTCTGTTTTAGGAAATCTATATTTTAGTCCATGCCCACAGGCAAGCACCCGTGTCCACTCTGTCGTGCTCACAGCACTAGGTGGCTCTCCAGGACTTTTCTGGCTCTAACCTGTCATGGTGGGTTCAGACAATCACCCAAGAATCCATAGGGCCTATCTTCATGTTGCCCAGCCCCACCAGGACCAGGAAACCTCTTTAGAGGATTAGCACATTCACAGGGACCTGGTCTTCTGCAAAGGGATGATATTGTACTAGGTGGGACCAGGGTTCAAATCTCAACATCTCTCAATCCCAGCTGTGTGACTGCAGATCAATAACCTACCCTGTCTGGACTTCAGTTTCCCTCACTGTGGAAAGGGAAGACTAGTCCCCATCTCCTGGGGCTGACGAGGGGGATCAGAGCAGGTAATACAGCTGACCAGTGTAGCACAGAATTCAGTATGGAGAATATGCTTAATTCACCATTATTTTCTCTTCTTTAGGGTAAAAAGAAAATGACCACAGGTCATTTTCACTGGTGAGGGAACTTGTCTATGTCACATGGCTTGCTGGGGGAGCTGAGATTTGAACCCAGAGCCCTTGCTACAAAAGGGGCCTACCTTCTCTTATCCTACCAGAAAAGGCACAGATCAGACCTAGCCTGTTTCCTGCTGTGTGTTTTGGGTCTGGTCAGTGACTCATAGTATAACATCAGAGGGGATGCTTCTGGTCTGGAATGACAGAGGGAAAGACAATAGACTGAATGAAGATCAGGTTTACCCAGCAACAAGAAAACATCAAAGGCCTTGGCTTCTTCTAATCGTGAATCAGAATCATACACATAAGAAAAAATGGACAATTTGTCCATTAGGGGAGGAGTCCCTGTCTGAAAGCAGGAAGGCCCAGGGGTTGCCCAAAACTTTGATGCCAGGATCCTGGTAGAGCCATCATGCAAAGGTTGTAGGGTCAGCTTTAGAGAACGCCGGCCAGCTGTCATCATGGTGGGACTTCTCAGAGCCTTGAGTGTCTGACAGGCATCTGTGATTGTTAGAGTAAGGCTGCTAGGGGCCGACGCCTTCCCAGACGAACAGACCAAAAAGTCCGTTTTTCAAAGGCTAAGCTACAGGTCTGTGAAGACTGCTGAGGAGGCCCACAACTCCACTCTAGGTGGCTCTCCCCTGAGCCCATGTCAGCTGTGCCAAGCGTATGAGGAGGAAGCAGATAGACTCTAAGCTCCCATCAGCTTCTGAGTTTTCTCAGGCCAGGGATGGAGAGTTACTTGGTCATAGCTACACAGCAAGGCAGAGGGCTGGGTCCATATAAGTGGATCTCAATTCGACTCAAGTGTGAGGCAGAGGCCATAGGTCATATGTGGATTACACAGATGGCTACACACAGAGAGACAAATGTTTTCCAACAGAAACAAGAATGGAAAACGGAGAGACAAGTGAGGCCCAGGTAGTCAGTTAGTACAGACATTTGCTGGTCTTATTTATTTTAAAATTATCTCATTGCCATCAATGTTTAATAGTACGATCAGACCAAATCACAGCTCATCTTTATTGTGTATCTTTGAGACAGGGTCTCAGGTAGCCCATGTTGGCACTGAAATCAATTTGTTGTTGAGCATCTGATCCTCCTGCCTCCACCTCTCGTGTCGTGGGATTACAAGTGCACACCACCACACCTGCTTTATGTGGTATTAGAGATCAAAGCCTGGGCTTTGTGTGAGCCAAGCAAGCCCTCATCTTTGAATACTGCCAAGGAAGATGCAAATGCAAACAGACACCAGCATCCCTCCATTCCGTGTGGGTGATGACCTGTGCTCTGAGACACGGTCCACATTAAAGTTGGGGTCTATCCTTGGAGCTATGTAATTGTCATAGGCTCCCTCTTGGTCCCCAGAGGCCTCTGAGAACATGGACAGGAACAAAGCAGACCTTTAACCTCTGCCATGTTTTACTGCTTAAAGAACAAAAGAGCAAAGAGAACCCGAAGCCAGTGTGGCCTGCCCACACATCACCAGTGGTGTGTACAATGGCGTCTCAGGTTATTTAACAGCCAATAGTCCCCTATGAACTTGGCCTGCTTGTGTGATGAAGGAGGGCTGGGGGGCCTTGGGCTGGGGCTAGATGTGGAGGACAGGCAGCTAGACATCCTGTCTTAACGGCCCTCTTCCAAATCACCCATGTCCCGCTTCAGGAGCCAAGGGTCCGATGTCACATGATGTCCCCAGCCCCTGGTTCAGTGCCTCAGGCCATGCAGACACTCAGGGAATATTTGATGAATGAGCCCAGCTAGACACGGAGGGACAGCCATCCCAAGATGCTCCCATCCTTGGCAGCAGATAGCTTCTGCTGAGCAGGCGGGAACGGGGATGAACGGGGCCATCCTTCTGTTTTTGGCAGGGGCAAACCTCAGCAGCTAAAATGAGAGCATCTTCCCAAAGCCTCTGGTTACTCTTGATGGAGAGGGACGTGGAACAGAATTTAGGAGCCTATCTGGCTCCAGGGCTTCCAGTTAGCTTGTTTCTCTCGTGTGAGCTACAGGGCCTGCCCTCTCGGCAGGAGGGCAGAACTCTGGGAGGCTCCACATTGGGGTTTCAATAGCACCCCACTCTGTGAACAGATTGATAACTCCTGGAGGGGAGAGGACTCAAGGACTCTACTGTGGCATTTGTGGGGTGGTTTTGCCAGCTCTTCAGCAGTGGCTCTCAATCTTCCTAAGGCTGAGACACTTTAACACAGTTCCTTACGTTGTAGTGACCCCCAATCATAAAATTATTCCATTGCTACTTTGTAACTGTAATTTTGCTACTGTTTTGAACCATGATGCAGATATCTGCTATGCAGGATATCTGATATGTGATCCCCAAGGGGGAGGGTCACAACTCACAGGTTGGGAATCACTGCTCTAGACCTACTGTGTCCACAGAAAAGGGTAAGTTTGTCCTTGGCTTGTAGAGGAAGCTTTGGCAAAGGTGAAGCAGCTGGGCGCCCCAACTCCTTCAAAGACTTCTGCCTGGATGTGCCCAGTTCTGCCAACCCTAACCTAGACAATGCCATCGGCAGCAGCTCACTCTGGGGAAAGAAGATGATGTAAGGTTTCAATTACCAGGGACGGGGTGTGGGCATCAGGAAGCAACCAGCTTTGCCCATTATGCTTGGTGTGCATGTTTGGCCACTAAGTTGGTGAGGGTTATGTGGACGCTTCTCCCCGCCCCCTCTGTGTGTTGTGTGTGAGTGTGTGTGTGTGTGTGTGTGTGTGTGTGATATGCAGGGCAGAAGGAGCAGGGGAGGCCCTCGAAAGGAAGATGGGGGTTGCTGAAGCAGCTAGAGGGGCCACCCAGACAGCTGAATGCACAGCAGGTGTGCACAAGAGACATGGGCAGACCCCCTCTGGCCACCACTGGAACCTCTCAGCTGATTCCTGACTCTCCTTCACCATGTTCTAGCTTATTCTACTGAGCAGTATTTGGGGGTCATTTAAGATCCCCCCACTGTAATATCTTCCCCCATGCAAATGAAGCAAAATCCCAAGTCTTCCTTGCCTGCCGGGCCCTGCCTCATCAGAACTCTTCTTTTTATTTGTTTCCTAAGTATATCCAGTTTGTCTCTGCCCCAGGACCTTTGCACGTGTTGTCGTCGCCCCCACCCTGCACTGCTTCCTGTTGACAGCCACCTGATCACAGAGGACTCCAAGTGCCCCAGCTAAGGGCTCCAGATCAGTCACTCTCCACCATGTCCCCGTTTTATCTTCATGTGGGTTGGTGTCACTGACACAGTCTCAAATGATCTCACTGTTAATCTGCTTGCCTGTTTCTTGGTCATCCCCTCTAGATTCTTAAGGGCATCAGCTTTTCCTGCTTGTTCATGGTTGTGTCTCCAGCTGGGACATGGAGGTGCTAGACGGATACCCACAGAGAATTAGATGATCCAAGGAGATGTAGGTAGGGGTTCACATTTACCTGTAATCCCAGTACCAGGGAGTCTGCAGCAGAGGGATGGGTCATCAGTTCTAATCTATATATTGAGACCTTGTCTCTAAATACCCAAGGGCTGGGAAATAACCCAGTAGTGAATAAACCCATTTGTTTAGGATTTGCCGTGGGCTCAACCCCTAGCAATACACACACACACACACACACACACACACACACACACACATCACGCATGCACACACACAAAAGTCTACGTGTTATAGAGGATAATCACAGTGCTCCAATGCACCCAACAAGCTAGTAGCAGAAAGCACACAAACCAGAGGCAATCATTTCATTTAGTCCTGAGAGCTGTATCCCCTCTTCCCAGGGCTTGGAGAGCCAGTTACCATCAGCCCTGGACATGCCCTCCTCCTCCCTACCTTGGTGGAGCTCAGAAACTCCACCCAAAAGCAGAGCCCTTCCCTGCCTCTGCCTTTTCCGCCTGTGACTTGGGAGGGCTGGGTATGAGGGTGGCTGGGTGCCTCCTTGGCCCTGGCAAAGCGCCAGGAGCAAGAAGGAGCTCAGAGGCGGCTTCTCCCTCCACCACCTAGTCTGTGATCAATCTCCCCGGCGGAGGGGGGGGCTCCCCTAAATGAGCTCCCTTGTCCAGGGCTTGAGCTCTAGCGAGTGACTAGCTTTGCTTGGAGATGAAAGATGGCTGGCCATGTTCCCGGGACAGAGGCGATCTCCATAAATCTGCCAGGGGGCTGGGATTACTTTGTGGGATTAATTATCTGTCCTTCAAACAAAGATCTGACCTCAGCGACCGAATGGTCCCAACCCAGGAGGGAAGAAGTTCTGGGCGGCTCCAGAGACAGGGCCAATGGCAGGGCAAACCTCGTTTCTCTTATATGGTTTTCCCTTCCTACCCAACTTTGTCGGCCAACCTTATTCACACGGCCCTTCTTAGCCAACCCAGCTAGGCCTCCTGTTAGCTTAGTGTGCTAACCTAGGACAACCTGGCTTCATCTCCTCCCCTGGTAACCCTTCCACTGCCTGATTCACAGCCAGTGAGCAGAACTGAGACTAGAAGCCAGCTTAGTGTCCACTACTGTATCACACAGCTGACTTGGACGGGTTTTGTTTTGTTTTGTGATTTTGCTATCTGAGTTGTATCTGTAAGATGGGACTAAAGCAGGCAAGGCGTGCATAGTCTCAAGCCTAAACACCACAGAACCTTCCTGACCTCAGTGTCCTCATCTGTGCAATGGGGCATTCTGGTTCTCACTGTAAAAAAAAAAAAAAAGATGGAGGGCCTGTGAGATGGCTCAGCAGGTAAAGGTGCTAGCCACATAAGCCTGACGACCTAAGTTCAGTCCCCAGGAGCCCCACAAAGGTAGAAGGAGAGAACAAGGCACACAAAGTCGTCCACTGACCTGCTGAGCACACGCAGATACACACACCTGAACATCATGGAGGGTCTTTTTCTGACCTCCTCTGTGAGATCTCCTGATCTAACTATGGCTGAGAGAAGTGGGTATTCTCATCCCACAGGGCATACACTGTATGTGAGTCTAGCCAGGGCAAGGCACCTTCCTCAGTGCCTCAGAAAGTTAGCATTCATTTCAGCCACTCAGAGCTAGCTCCAACCAGTCAGTGATGTCTAACCAGCAGTCACGTGTCTCCCTGCCTCGGAAGACAATTGGTTGTGTGGTCTCTGGTTTCCCTGCCTAGAGAAGGCCTCCATAGTTACCATGGCTGAGAGATGGTTAAAAGCACCTGGATATGGGAGTAGGTGACTTGGTGCCAACTCCTGCCTGGACCACACTCAGCCTGGACCACCAAGTTGCTAGAGGCTCCCATGCCTCCATGAGCAAAGCAGGAGACAGCCCTTCACACTGTTGGCTCAACTGGGCAATTTGGGGAAAGGCCCCTCCTTTCTGGATGCAGAGCTAGTATGTTTGGGATCTCAGCAGTTCATGTCCCAAGAGCTGGCAGATTATAGGATTCCAGGGGTTCCATGGTCACATGACTGGAAGAAAGCTGATGCAGAAACTAGGTGGCCACAACAGAGAGGGCACTGCCTGGGGCTCAGAGTGGGTGGGTGGTGACAGATGACTGAGAGATGGCTGCCAGACTGGTGAAGAGAGAATGGGGAATAAGGGACCTAGGTGCTCAGGAAGGCTTCCTGGCAGAGAGGGATGCAAAGAGAAGTCCTGGAGGAGGGAAGGACATAGTCAGGTGGAGAACAAGGGCCAGGCAGAGTGCCAAGGATGGCACAGCTCCTCCCTGTTCTTCAAGCACCCAACATTGAAGACATGCAATAAAAATGTCGCCTCTTCTCTAGGTGTGTGTGGGGAGCTTGTGAGCGGTAATTCACAGAGTGCGTCCAGGCATGAGGCTTCGTAATGACCGTTTGAGCTGGGCTTTTCAGCTCCTGTGTGCAGAAGCCATTTGGTGAGGGCTCGCAGAAAGATGACCTCAGAGCCATGGTTTGAAGCTGGACCTGTTTGATCTCAAGTTCTTCCTTGGTGGCTATACCTCAGTGTCCCGATGCCAGAATTGCTGCTCAGGGAGTGTCAGTCTGTCACTTTGACTGGAAGTGGTACTTCCATTGCTCAGGTGGGGTCAAGGCAGGGACAGTGTCCATAGATCATGACTCCGTGGACCAGTGCCCATGAAACAGTCAGAGGGTGAGGCCAGGGCTCTGGATTCTGTAGATGGAGGATGAGAAATGCAAGCAACTTCCCACTTGCAAGGAGATAGTTGGTGTACAGGATGCAGCAACATTGGGTTTCCTTTGTCAGGTAGTGGGTCTCTTTTCACCTTTAAACTTTTACCCTGTACGGTACAAATATTTCTTCTCTCTCTCTCTCTCTTCTCTCTCTCTCTCTCTCTCTCTCTCTCTCTCTCTCTCTCTTTCTGTCTCTCTGTCTCTGTCTCTCTCTCTTGTATGCATGTGCACACATGCATAATTGCTTGTGTGTGTGTGCATGTGTATGCATGCACAGTTGCTTATGTGTGTGTGTGTGCATGTGCACTCTATGTGCACTCTTGCTCATGTGTGTGTATGTACACATGTGCATGTGCATGTGGAGGCCCAAGGTCAATGCTAGAATCCATCCTTACTACCTCCTTCACCTTATTCTCTGAATCAGGGTCTCTCAATCATCTCAGAGCTCTCTAGTCTTTCTACCCAGCTTGTTCTGGGATCTCCTGCCTTTCCCTTCCAAGACTAGAATTACAGATGGCCTACCATGCCCACCTGGCATTTGTCCAAGTTGGGGAGAGGGGGTCTAAACTCTGGCCCTCATGCTTGTGTAGCAAGAGCTTTAACTGCTGAGCCACCTCCCCAGCTCCTCGATGGTCCCACCTCTAAATCCTAGCTCTAACATCTACAAGCAGGATGGCCTTGGGCAAGTTACTTAGACACACTAAGCTTGGTTATCTCATCTGTAAAGTGGGTTCAGTGATGGCCCCTCCCTCCTCCAGCTGCTGAGGAACAAGTGCACCCCCACGAGCTGCCTGGAGCTGGGCAGGTGCAAGGTCAGATGTTGGGGAAAGTCTGCCCTGGCCCCTGCTCCCTTCTCCATAACAAACGCCTGCTCCAGAAGCTTGCTACATGCAGCTCCAAGCGTGCATGCACTCTCTCTAAATGCCATCACTTCTGATTTCCCTCTGTTTTTATTTTTTTTTTCTATCTTAGAGAAATGAAATATCTCATCCCTTCCCATTTCTTTTATGACTCAACACTTTTTTAAATATTTATCTATTTTGCTGTAGGTACACCCATTAAGTTAAACGAGAGGGAGAGCAGACATCCAACCATTTCTGACCTACAAAAGCAGTGATTTTATGTGCTTCCACCTAATAGGATGTGGCTCCTTACTAATTTGGAATATCCTTTAGTGCAGGGCTTGGAAAACCATCTCTGTAAAATGCCACAGGAAATCCCGTAGCCTTCGTAGGCCATCAAGAACATTACGTTAGTCTCTCTTTAACAAGAAAGGGAAGCAGTTTCTGCAAAAACCTCCAATGCATTTGAAATATAATAAGTAGAAGTGTCTTCTCCTGCAGGTCCACTGAGGACAGGGATGGAATTTAGGGGATCAGAGGAACCATTTTCCTTAACTGAGGCCTTCCAGGATCTTCATGACCCTACAGATCAACTGCAAATAGACTCTCATGTTTGAAGTGGTCTCTTGGACTATAGACTGTACAACCCACAGATGGAGGACTTGATACCCCCCCAACACACCCCCAGTCACAGTGGAACTGAGGTCAGCCATTAGGGCTTCCATTTGCATATTACTAATTTCCAATAATTTCAGATTCTCTAGAGCTGTCCACAAATCCTGGGGATTCTCCACTGCAGGAATATCATTTGCTTGTTTTCCTAAGGGACTCCCCAAGTTAGCTTTGGTGGTTTATAGTAGTGGTTCTCAACCTGTGGTTTGCAACCCCTTTAGGGTTGATTGACCTTCTCACAGGGTGGCCAAAGACCATTGGGAAAACACAGATGTTTACATTATGATCCGTAACAGTAGCAAAGTTACAGTTATGAAAGAGTAATGAAGATAATTTTATGGTTGGGAGTCACCACAACAGGAAGACCTGTATAAAAGGGTGCCAGCATTAGGAATGTTAAGAACCACTGGCTTACAGGGACTCATCGTGTATTCCATCCATAGTCCCTTGTTGGTTTTAATTGAAATCATCTCCCCATATGTCACCTGCTGTTAACTTTGCTCATCCATTCCTATGGAGATGACCGTCTCATAAGTTCATGCATTTTTCTTCCGGGGCCTATGCTGTTTGGGTGCCAACAAGTCCTTCCCTACTACAAGGTCAGGAAGATATACTCCCTTACTTCCTTTTATGAGTTTTGTATTTTTCCTTTCACACTGAGGTCTTTAATCTATCCAGAGTCCACCTTGGTACATGGTGTATGCTGGGGATCTGGCTTTATTTTATTTTTCCAGTTAGAAAACTAGTTTCCCCAATGCCAGTCACTAAACAAGTCATCCTTTGCCTGTTGATTTGCAATACCACCAATGCCATTTATCAAGTGCCCTGCTTATACCCGAGTCAGCTTAGCTTTTCTCTGTCTCATGGGCCCAGTCATCTATCTTTAAAGATGCCCTATGTTGACTGAGCTGGGTAGCACATGCCTATTATAATCCTAGTACTTTGGAGGCTGAGGCAGGAGGACAGCTTTAAGTGCAAGGCTAGCTTGGGCTTGGTAGGGAAACTCTGTCTAGAGAAATTATCACCAACAATAATGTGTTTTGGAGCCTGACTGCCTTCTTCTAGGCCAGCGACCGACAGTGACATCATGTCATGCTCAGTCATACCTCATGTCTCATGACTCATGTCATACTTCATGGGCACTGTTTGTGATACTCAACTAGCTTATCTTTCCTCTCTCAAGATGGCTGATACCCACTGTACAGATGGCACTCTGGAGTCACAGTGGACAAGATAACAATGAGGGAGCCAGTGGAAATGACTGGGAAGAAGGAGGTAGGATGCAAGGCAGCCATCAAGGCAGCCCTGTCCTAATAACTGCTGAGTGTCACAGGGCACTGCCAGAGGAGGACCTCAGGGTGGGAGATTATTGTGGTTTCCTGGTAGGTTCTAGATATGATCACAAGGGTTCCTGTGGGAGGGAGCAGAAGGCATGAGGGCCCAGGAGAGATGTCTGTAAGTGGGCAGGAGAAGTGGGATGAGCATAGCCATGGCTAGCAAGGGCAGCAGTCATGGGCTGGGAGAGACGGGGACAGGAGGTGTCCCTGGAAACCCCAGAGGGAACTGCTTGACAGTGCCTGGATTTCAGTCAGTAAGACCTCCCTTCTCCAGAGCTGAAAGAAGACGTCTCTTTGGCTGTTTAAGGAAGCAACAGCAAGTGAATGCATCAGACACAGAGAGAATGCAAGAATGGTTGGTAGTACACTCCACCAGGGATTTAATATCCAGACTGTAGAAAGAACTCAAAAAAAAAAAAAAAAAAACCTCAGCAGCCCCAAACCCAAGTCACCCAAATGGAGCCATAGAGCATAATATGAAAGATGGTGCTCAAAGGACAAAGCACAGGGGGCGATAGATACATGGAAAAATGATCGATATCCTTAGCCACCAGGAAATGCCAATCAAAGCTATACTGAGTCCATCTCACCCCAGTCAGGGTGACCATCATTAAAACCAACTAATAATATGGCATGATGGAAAAGTTGCGTAAAGAGGAACCGTTAGCCACTGCCAGGAGGAACGTAAACTCGTACAGCTGTTATGGAAATCAGTATGGAGGATCCTCCAAACCTTGAAAGCAGAACTTCCACATGGCCCTGTCTGTAGCTCCCACGTGTGTGTCTGATGCAGGCTAAGTCGGCATCCCGCAGACGTGACATCCCATCTACATGCTTGCACATCTGTGTTTATTGATTCAGTATTCACAACAGGTAAGAAATGGATCCAGCCTACATCCCTGTTGACGGATGGACGGACAGACAGGCGGATGGATGAAGGAAAGGTGCTGCATGTACGTGATGGAGCTTTAGTAGCTGAAGAGAAGCAGGAATTGTCATTTGCAGGAAAACGGATGGAGCTGGAGATTATGATGTTAAGTGAAGTAAGCCAGACCCAGAAAGACAAATGCCTAGAAATGACTTTTAAAAAATTTATATATATATAGATATGAAAGTAGAGAGGGGACCACAAAGCAAGAGGAAGTGTCTAAGAGGAGGGAGGAGGGGGAGATGAGGGGGGGGACACATGAAGACAGAAGAGGAACTGTCTGGGGAAGGGAGGGGGTCAGGTGAGAGCGTAGATGGAAGGAGGGCGGTGAACCTAAGATCTAAGTATTATCTTATGTTTGGAGATGCCACAACAAGCCCACTTCTTTCTATGTCAACTGCTTCTTTATTTTTTAAAAAAATAAAAATAGAAAGGCCACAGAGACAGCTGTTGGTTAAGGACTTGCTGCTCAAGCAAGGGCCCTAGACCCACACACCAGCCTGGTGTGATGGCGCTGGACTGTAATCTAAGTACCGGGGGGAGGGACAGAGACAGTCAGCTTCCTCCAGCTTACTGGCTAGCCAGTTCAGTTCAGTTAGGGAGTTCCGGGGACCGTGAAAGGGCTCAAAGTATAAAATGGAAGCCAGGCACCATGGCAAACACCTTTAATCTCAGCCATCAGGAAGCAGCTGCAAGCAGATCTCTGAGTTCCTGGGTAACCTTGTAGCGAGTGACTGAGGAAGACACTTGACGTCAGTGTTGGGCCTCCACACACGTATGCACATGGAGAGGGGAAGAGGAAACACTTGGTGCCCCCATTCCTGACCCAGGAGATACAACTATGAGGACAGGATGCTGTGGGTGCCACTGAGGCTCTGATGCCTCTCTGCGAGTGCCCTGCTAGCTCTCTGGGCATCCCTAGTGTCTTCTGGTCCTATCTGAAGAAGGGACAAACCCAGCTCCTTGGCTACCAGGGGCTTCACCTTATCTTCTGCTCCCCCCATTAGCCCAGGTGGTCTGTCTCTGACTAAGGCATCCGTCATTTATCTTGGCCCCTTCTTCCTGGGACAACCAGTACTCTATGTTCCCATAGCGGCTCCCAGACCATGATCCTGTCCACGTGAGGGTGGTATCCCAGAGCACTTGCTCTGTGATAGGCACGGTCCTAAGCATTTTACACATAGATATGTGGCCCTCAAGGGTCCCCATGAATCTTTCCTAGTGTCTAGACTATGAAGGGCTTGGAGACCAAGGGACCACTCTTTTGAGCTTCAGTCCTGTGTGTGTACTCCGTCCTGCCAGAGGCGACTGGAAGACATGGGGCCCATGGTTTGCCTTTGTGGCTAGGAGCATGTGTTATCTCCTGAGGCCCAGCTGACTCTGCTCACCCACTTAGCTCTAGAGCGATCTGAACCAAGGCTAAGGGATGTTACAGACTTGAGCGCCCAACCAGACCTTCTCCTGAGCAGAACTGACAGAAATAGAAAGCGAAGGAAATCAAGAAGAGAATAAACGGCTAACCACACGTCAGAATCATTTCACCCCCATGTGTCTGCGAGTTCTGCCTCTGGCTGTCAGCTCTTGGGAGTACATATGTCACGGTTGGGGGCTCAGCACTGGGTGCCACCAGCGTCCTTACTAGGGCTACTTCCAACCTTGGCCTCCTCTGGTTCCCGGGAGGACTACCTGGGGCCACACTGTAGTTCCAGTATCTGGTAGCTCTCTGAGGTCTCTATGCATCACCGAGACACACCCAAGTAACTCTGTTCCCAGAAGACTTCAGAGACAGCAGATCTAAGACCTCAAACCCTCACTGCCAGCTATTCTTGTGATCCTCAACTAAATGGCCCTTGCTGACATTTAAGAATCAAACCATCACCAGGGGACAAGTCACCAGGCCTTTTAAAACAGCACTTGACCACCAGCGGTATCATTACAAAGGGCACTTCTAGCCCAGGCTTCTGGGCTCTGGAGTGCATGAATGTGTCACCAGCCTGGAGCTCCACAGTGTGACATTTTTATGTCCTTCTAGCAGGAAGGGTGGCAGGACCAGGATGCTGGACTACAGAGTCACTGGATCCCACCAGTCCAGTTCCCTCGACAAAGCAGCCCCTTCAAGGGCCCTAGGGTGGTGCACAGCCAGCACAGTGCAGATGCTCGAGGAGAAATTCATTCTGTGCCGTGTTTGCTCATGTCAATCAATGTCTGGAGGTATCTGCTTGGGAATCTCTGTCTCCAGATATTGGTCAAATATTTGAATGCGGAGCAGTGAGTTAATTGCCTTAGGCAGAGCACTTCACAATGAGGAAGATAGAGAAGTGCAATAAAGCCAGGCAGGAGGCCTGGGGGTGGAGCCCAGATTCCTACAAGGGAAGGGTGTTGGGGGCCACAGGGAAGGTAGCCATGTTTGGAGAAAAGCTATGCAGGGTAGGGAGCTGGGGACAGTGCCCAGCACCCACCTGCTGCTTTCAAAGCCAGTTCTACTCCTTGCTCTGTTGCAATCTGGACTCAGTGTCTCCATCTGAAAATGGGAACAATAATCCCAATGCACTCCCTAGCCCCATGGGATCTGGGAGGACTCAAGGGCGAGGCAGGTGAACTTCAGCACCCAGGAGGCATTATCTCCCATGTCACTACCCTTACTTAGTTCACTCAAAGGTTTGCGAAGGTGAGCCCTAGCCTGCAAGAGGGGGCTAAGGCGGAGGAACGTGCCTTCCCTGAAATGTGTCTGTACTCCACCCTCTGACTGGCAGTACCTTCCTCCATCAGTGCCTCTATCCAGCGGAATGTCCTGGAGGGACTGCCTTTCCTCGGATCCAGAAATACTCCTCACAGAAGCCATGCTATAGGCTTCTGTACAGGTCAAGTTGCCTGTGTGGTGGGTCCTCCCTGAGTCTACCCTGTATGTGATCAGTGGGAGGTGACACTGGGGTGAAGGAGAGATGTCTTCTTCTTCCCTCGGTCCCTCTTTCTTTTCTAATAGCTCCAAAGTGCAGGCTTGGAAAGGAAGATGGGTAGGGACAACAGTTTTGGTGGCCTTGTCTGGCTCTACAGAGAGGAAGGTTTTGGGTTGGGGGTACAGATGCTGCTTACAGGGGGTCATAGCTCCCTGGGCTCTAAGCTGTGACTGTGTGGGACCAAGCTTCAAGTGCAGAGTGTGGGAAGACATCACCCCTATTTCTGCTTATGATTCACTGTGGCTTCAGAGTCATGGAGAGATCAGAAATATGAGGCCATTCCAGTAGCTTCTGACAGCAGGTCCAATGAGTCACACTTTTTGTTGAGGTTTGCCCCCACCCAGCATAGCTGTAGCCATTTTGTTCCATGCCCACCAGCTATTTCATATTGTTGCTGTAATATGCCTGCCAGTCACTGACACAGAGAAAAATAACTTGACCCAGAGCAGGGTCATCCTGACCATATGTTATGTTCTGTATGTTTTGAGGTTTGATAATCTTCAGAAATTTCAAAACTATAAGCTTCACATAGGACCCATCAAGTTAAAGGTCAAGCATGGCCTGGAGAGATGGCTCAGTGGTTAAGAGCACTGATTGCTCTTCCAGAGGTCTTGAGTTCAATTCCCAGCAACCACATGGTGGCTCACAACCATCTGTCATGGGATCTGATGCCCTCTTCTGGTGTGTCTGAAGACAGCAAGAGTGTACTCACATACATGAAATAAATAAATCGTAAAGGTCCAGCACTTCCAGCACGAGCTCATGCTCACTGTGGCTTTTGCAGTTTTAGCCTTTATAACCTGGCCCTGGGAAATGTCCAGCGCACAGCTTTGAGCTATTCTCCTGACCGATCAGTCTTGGGGTGTGCGTTCAATAAACCATCCCTGTTTAACTGAGATTGGTGTTTGTGTGGCTTGTGTGGTTTGTGGGGTGACTCTGGAACCCCAACACTCCTCAAGCAGGGGGTGATCTGCCAGGGGAGGGCAGGAACAAAAACCCATAGAATATACGGGTTTTTGAGACAAGGCATGGTGGTTTGAATGTAAATGGCCCCATTGGCTCAGAGGGAGTGTCACTATTAGGAGGAGTGGCCTTGTAGAAGGAAGTGTGTCACTGGGGGTGGGCTTTGAGGTTTCAAATCTCAAGTCAGGCCCAACGTCACTCTCTCTTCCTGCTGCCTTCAGATGAAGATGTAGAACTCTCAGCTCCTCCTGCACCATGCCTGCCTGGATGCTGCCACGCTCCCACTTTGATCACAATGGACTGAACCTCCAAACCTGCAAGCCAGCCCCAATTAAATGTTTGCCTTTATAAGAGCTACCATGGTCATAGTGTCTCTTCACAGCAATAAAACCCTAACTAAGATGTAGGGTCTCACTATGTAGACCAGGCTGGCCTTGAAGTCATAAGAATCTACTTACTTCTGCCTCCTGAGTGCTCGGATTAAAGGCACGCACCATTACTCCCAGCTGGTGCTGCTTCAAGGGTCTCATGTGTCCCAGGATGGCCTGGAGCTCACCATACAGTTGGGATTGATCATGAACTTCTGATCCTCCTGCCTCCACCTCCCAGGAGCACACAGTTGCTGGGGCTCTCCCCTCTCCCCCCCCCATCCCCCGTGCCTGGTTTATCTGGTGCTGAGGAAGGATCTCAGGGCTTCATGAATGCTAGGCAAGCACTCTGTCAGAGCCACATCTCCAGTCCCTGCCCTCCAGCCTGAGGGAACTGTTTCTCATAGGTGTTCGCCAGCTAGACTGCCACTCGCTGATGTCGATGCTAGATAACATTTCATGAATGCCTACTATGTGTCAGGCACACACTGTGCATGTTTTGGGGAAATTATTATTACATTACCTCCTTTAGCCCTGAAAATATTCTCGTCTGGGCTGTCAGTCTCTTCCCACCGCTACTGAGCTGGAGGCACAGAGAACAGGAATACCCGATCAAGGGCATGGGGTACTGGAGCCTAGGCTAGCTGGGGGTAAGTCTAAGGCTGTGGAATTCTTTCTCTCCCCAGGGGTTTGGCCCCACAGTAGGCTCCTGATCAATACTGATGATACAAACATGCTGGCAGCCACATAGGTGCAGGTGTCAACTCCTTCAATTCCCCAGGGAAGCCATGAATCACAGATGCGCTGACTAGGAGGCAGCTGACTGGCTGAAGACTGGAACTCCATCTGGTAGCTTACCCTCATGGCAGGGCACCCCAGGGATTCCTCTCCTGTAGCTTCATTCACATCCCCCTCCGCTTCAGCCAAGCTGAGCCCGAAACTCAAGAACAGCGATGGGGGGGGGTGTGCTGTGGGTGACTTGGGGCTTAATATCTTTGTAACCATATTGCAAAAGGGCAGGCCTAAGCGGGAGCCTTACGCTTAATCTTTCTCTTTTATTGCTTTCTCTCTTGTATGCTTTAACCTTGCACCAGGTATCAAGCTAGATAAATAAAAACTTTTATTTCAGATTAGCCCCAGCTGGGGGCTGCCTTGAAGGCTGAGCAGTCATCCAAGGCATCTGATGAGAAGGGAGCCGGGAGCCAGGCTGTCTAGTGAGGCTCATCTGAAGTTCAAAGGCCCCCAGGGATATCGGATTGGAGACCGTTTTCTGAGGTGGGTGCAGCAGGGCCCTGATTAGTGCCTATGGCCGAGAAGTGGGGAGGCAAATGGCCAGCACACAGGCTCCCTGCATGCCTGCGCACCTGTCACCTGCCACCCAGAATGCTCTTTTACTCAGAAAGCCTCACCTACTGGGCCACACTGCCCCTGCTGCTGTGTTCTTTATTAAATGGTGAGCTCACCAGGACAGTGACATCAACCCTCCATTCCAAGTTGGTCTCAGGGGCTGAGCATGGGGCCAGTGGCTAACTGAATGAATGAATGAATGAATGAATGAATGAATCCTAACTTTCAGCCCTGTACCCCAGGCTAACATGATTTGCTTGGTATCTAGGGCAAAAGAATGGGTTTGGGGAGCAAAAACCTTTTGGGTTGAATGGTGAGTACTGTGTGTGTTCAAATAGGCTTCATATGCTCTGTGCATCATATGTCTGTTTCTCTAGAAGGGCTCTGGCTAGCCACATTCTGGATGGATGAAAGACAATGCCATAGCCAAGGCAACATGTCCCTCATGTGCCAAGAGAGCTGGACAAGGTGGTCAAAGCAGTGTGGATTAGAATAGCAAAACCCACAAGTCTGCACGGATGGAATAATACACAGCAGTGAAGAGGAGCGAGCAACTGATGCTACACCAGCAACTGTGAGGCCTCTGACCGGAGTGGAAGATGCACAAAACACAAGACTCTAAAACAAAGTTCAAAGACAACTAAATCCGAATAGCGTGTGATGTACCCAGATGTGACACTTCCCTAAAGCAAGGGAATAACAAAGGGGAGGATTGGAAGGTGTGGCCTCAGCTGATCTGGAGGAGGGAAAGTGGCAGCTGAAGGAGGACCACACAGGCAGGTGTGAGGTGTGAGTACTGATCTTGCTCTCACAGAGCTGGTGGGCTCTTGGGTGTCCTTGATATCATTAAAGCGAAGAATGAACTGGACGGTGGTGCCTCACGCCTTTAACCCTAGCTCTCGGGAGGCAGAGGCAGCTGAATCTCTGGGAGTTTGAAGCCAGCTTGGTCTACAGAGTGAGTTCCAACACAGCCAGATCTATATAGTAGAGAAACCTTGTCTTGCAAATAAAAATAAAGTCAAGAAGGAAATAAAACAGCCATATGGGAACCAATATTGACAACTTTAAGTGAAGGATTCTGAGGTATGCCAAGTTGAGAGAGAGAGAGAGAGAGAGAGAGAAAGAGAGAGAGAGAGACCCTAAATGACATATGATGGCTACTATATGGTCCTCCCAAGACCAGAGAGGCCTTGGAAGTTCATTCAAAGATGAGGGCAAAAGCCCAGTGCGCCGAAGGAGAAGCCCAAGCAGAGCACTGTGGGGTGGGTAGACAAGATGAGGCTTGCCACGTTCCACTGCTGTAACCACCTTAGATAGACTGGGTCGGAAGAGAAGTAGCTCCCATCCCGAGCTGTCAAATTAAAGGATCCATGACGTCATTCTTGTCCATCGAGGCAAGCAGACTCAAGAGCCAGCAGTGGCGAGATCTAAGGATGTGTCCATAGGAGAGCAGATACCTGGGAGGCTACGGCCCCAGCCCCCAAGTCCCGCCCCCCAAGTAAGGGCTATTCCTTCCTGCCTGAGATGAGAGGCAGAGGCATAAGGAAGACAGGGTGCAGAAAGAGTCTCAGGCTGTCATTGCCATGAAACCGCTGTAAAATCCGGTCTCCTCCCCGACTTGTGTAATGCACAGGAAAGAAGCAAATGGCAGGCTGTGGTTTCCTGGCCAAGGACTCCTGGGCCCCACGTAAGGAGGAGCGTGCCTATGCAAGTGTCAGAAAAGTGGTGCCACCGCGGTGATGCACAAAGCATCATCAGGAGGGGCTCCTGGCAGGAAGGTGGTCCTGAGAAGGGAGGGGCAGGGCTCAGGGAAGCAGCATGCAGACTTTTGGGGTTCACCTGAAGGAATGGAATGCAATGTGACATAATGTCATCATTTTGGTATTGGGAAGACAGAAAACTGTGAATAACACTTAGGGTGCTTAGATCATTCAATTTGCCGTTGCCAACCCAGAGGCTGTGTCCCTAAATACTGTGTAGGAAAGAGAGCCAGGGAATGCTGATTTGCTGAGCCTTGGACAGCACACAGCAGCACATTCCCTGCACCTGTGGCGAGAGAGACACAGAGCCTCTTGATAGATACAGCAGCTGGCAGAGGGCAAGGCAGAAAAGCCCCAGATGCCGATCGTGGCACTGGGCTCAGCTGGTGATGTCTGCCTGGGTGAGGGATGTGGTGTTCCCGTGCAGGTGCTGATGTGGGTCTAGGGTGGGCACTCACAGAGACAAGCAGATTGGCTAACCTTAAGGCTTTCAGCCTAGGCATACACCAGGACTCAGAAACCTAGCTCAGTGGTTAGAAGTGTCTGTGTGTGTGTGTGTGTGTGTGTGTGTGTGTGCGCGCGAGTGTGCGTTTCCCCTCCTTTACTTGTATTCTCTATTTTCAGACTGTCATTAGGGCCTGCTCACACCCTTTTGCATATTTCCTTACTTTGGAGGGGCTGTGAAGAGCTACTACAGCGGCCTGTTAAGGGGCTATATTCATGTCTTCCTCTTCCGATCCAGATGACAAACCATCTCGTGAGCCCCTAGCCTCACCAGCCAGCCATTGCTTTTCCTTCATGCCCTCAGCCAACAGGCCTGTTACTCTTTCTGATCTGCTCTCCATGTCCCCTTGGACAAGTCTCCATTGGTCAGCTACATGCTAGGCCTGAAGTCTGTGGCTTCCTGGTTCCCACAGTGCTATCAACACAAGCCAGAGGCTGGGTGTGCCATCCAGATTCCCAAAGCAATTCTACTTCTGAGCTTCCTCTCCCCAGAGGGAGGAGAATCCTCAGCAGATTAATCACAAGGGCTTTGGTGTGTGTTGCTGGATGGTCTCCCGTGATGGCTGACCCAGCAGGCTGTGGCCAGGGGCCTGATGGAGTTGCCGTTGTATGCGTGTGTGAGTTCACACAAGTCTGACTATAAGTCATTCTTTCCCGGGTGTAGGCATACACACCTGCACATGTGGCTCAGGTCTCCCTCCTAAACCATAGAGTTTCAAAAAGTCTCACCTGATGGCAAATCCGGGAAGGAGCCTGGTACCTAACTGCCTTCCACCATCGTGCCTGTCCTGTCCCTGTGTGGTCTAGCACGTGAGGCTGATGAAAGTGATGGGTGATGGGGTGGAGCCAGCTCACTTCTTATTTAGCCTTTATTCTAGACTAGCACTTCCTAAGAAAATGTCTTTTCTCAATATTCCCCACCTGGCCCGGCTCCACCCATGAGTCCCTGGAGACCCTGGTTCCTAATTACCTCCCTGATATGCAAGTTCAGTACCACACATACATATATGTGATTCACACATGAGAGGCGTTCAGATACTTTCACCCTCCCACACAGGAAACGTCATCCCCTTGGTGGGGCCATCACCTGTACATAAAGCACGCAGAGCATTGCGTGGTGAGGCATCATCAGTGTCCCCTGCCCTGAGTAGGGCTCTGGATTTTGCATTTCCAGCAGTTTCTTGGGTGATATCAATGCTGGTGGTCTGGGGACCTCTGTTGTCACAGAAGTCGGGTGTTCTCTGGAGCCCAGGTCAATGCCTGCTCTGTCACTTGGTAGCTGTGCAAGGTGGGCACCCTTCTTGTTTTTCTCTGTCTAGACATGGATAAATGTCTCTCCTTCATTAACTCTTGCGAAGGAAAACTCATGGTCAAGCTAGACTCGGCCTGGCACATGCAAGTTGGGCTCCCATCTCCTCAGTCTTGGGGGTGGGGGCGGGTGTACAGACATCAGATGGAGAGAGAGACATCGACTGCTAAAAAAGATTCAGTCTCTTCCTAAAGAGACCAAGGAGAGGCCTGGATGTATAAGCAATGGAAAGCTCTAGGGTGGGCTTGCTAACCAGATACCCTAAATGGTCACCGGCCTGCTGCTGCAGGGAGAGGCTCCAAGAAGGACCATTTCAGTCAGGTGCTTATCAGCAATGGATGCTCTGCCCAAGGAGACCAAAGGATCCACATAGCCTCATTCTCAGAGATCCAGGGAGCTAGGACTGACTTCTGCAGTGCCTGGAGCAGCAGGCACAGGGTGTGGACCTGGGCAGCTTCATGCCTAGCAGGCTCCCCTGGTGATGCTGGTCCAAGGATTTCAGTTTAAAAGTTTCTCCTGTGGACTCCCTGCCTGGGGAGTGATCAACAGGAGGGTAGAAATCTGGCCCTTGCAGAGAGAGGCTGTCAGGATAGAATCCAGGTGGTGGACTGTTCTCGTTAGGGTTACTATTGCTGTGATGACACACCATGGCAAATGTAAGATAGGGAAGGAAGGGTTAATCTGCTTCCACATCCCTGATCATCACCAAAGGAAGTCAGGACTCCTTTGACTCAAGCAGGGCAGGAACCTGGAGGCAGGAGCTGATGCAGAGGCCATGGAGGGATGCTGCTTACTGGCTTCCTCAGCCTTTCTCTCTCTCTAGTTCTCTCTCTTCTTTCTCTCTCATTCTAAGATTTTGTTTATTTTATGAGTACACTGTCCTTCTCTTCAGACACACCAGAAGAGGGCATCGGATCCCATTACAGGTGGTTGTGAGCCACCATGTGGTTCCTGGGATTTGGACTCAGGATCTCTAGAAGAGCATTCAGTGCTCTTAACCACTGAGCCATCTCTCTAGCCTCTCAGTGTGCTTTCTTATAGAGCCTAGGACCACCAGCCTAGGGATAGCACCACCCACAGTGGGCTGGGCCCTCCCACATCAATCACCAATTAAGAAAATGCCTACAGGCTCACCTGCAGCCCTACTTTAAGGATACATTTCCTCGACTGAGGCTCCCTCCTCTCAGATGACACTAGTTTGTGTCAAGTGGGCATAAAACTAGCCCAGCACAGTGGACTTTAGAGTCTATTGAAATAAGGCCTTCACCAGCTTCTGGTTGTGAGGGCAACAGAGGCCATCTAGTGATACAGCTTGTGACTGTAAGATGCATCTTGTTGGGCAGAGGAATAGGGGAACAGCTGGCATGGGGTGAGGGTAAACTAGATGTCACCCGCTGTAGATGACTACCAAGTGGCAGTCACTTTACAGAAGGGTCAAACCAGTTTTGCTCAACTTTGTCGAGGTTTGATGGATAAATCAAAGTTGCATGTCTATCTGTCTGTGAGCTCCATAGACAGGTGACAGCTACACACACTATCTCACCTTGCTCTAATCTAGGGAGTGTGGTGCAGCTACCTTAGCTCACTCCTCAGCAGGTACCAGCATGCACCATGTTAGCATCAGACTGCAGTGGGCAGTCCCTGGGACTTATTCCCCCCCACCTCACAACCTTGCCACCTCAGGGAACAGCCTTCTCCTCTCTGTCACTATGGGTTCTTCTTTATCAGGATTCCATACATAAGGCACACCATGTGGAGTCTGCCTTTTGGGATCTGACTTATTACCGCTAGCACAGTCAACATGAGGCTCTTCTTTGATTTTCACAGCTATGAGGGAGTGACTCACTTCTCACCTGGCCGGGGAGAAAGGTGTCTCTTGGGTGCAAGTAGCATCTGGCATTGAATTGTGACGTTTCTCTGCCCAGGGCTCTAAAGGTTTGCTTCTGGCCAAAGTTAGGGAGCTAGGAGTACGGAGTATGGCTTTAGTGGGAGAGCACCTGCCTACCATGTGCAAAGCCCTTGGTCCCACCCTCATCATTGAAAAGAGAGGAAAACATGAATGATTGTAGAGTAATCCCAGACTCCTCCCTGGCTGATATCTCTGGCTATCAGTCACTGGGTCCTGGGAGCTCCCTGGCCCTCCTCTTATTCTCTGTTCTGTCCTTGTACCCTGACTGCTGGCTAGGGCTGCCACCACCTCTACGTGGGACATTATAGCATCCTTCCTGTCAGTCTGCTTGCTTCAGCCTGCTCTGCCCCAAACCACTAGCCCCACTTTCTCGACATACAGAGCACCCCAAGCTCACACAGAGCTTCATTCTTCTCCTGCTGAAGTCACAATGTTCTCAGGACCCGGACTGTCCATCCACACACCACACAGTTGGTCCTGTTATCTTCAGTAGTCTGTCTCCTCACAACCTCAGGTGCTCTTTGCTCAGCCACAGAGTCACTGTAAGTGACAGATGTGTCAGACTCCCCTGACTCTGCCCATCATGCTAATCCCCATATATGATCCCCATTCATGATCCATGATGCATGCCAGCTTTGATGGCCAAGCCTTAGCAAGATTCCTACTCCGAATGGTTGAGTGTGCAGTATCTCACAGAATTCTCTTATTTCTTCTTATAAAGGAAAGTTGAGGGGGTCCCCCTGGGGAGCCCCAGTTCATGCTGATGTGTAGCCCCAGATGCAGCTCAGCCTCTTCCCTCTCCCTCACTGCCCCTGCATCTTGCTTAGTTACCCTGGACATCTTTGCTGTCCCTGTGCAGCTCAGGTCCACCGTCCTGGCAAAACTGCAGGTTCTTGTGGTGAAGATGGTACCTGGTCTCCATCCTCCCAGGACATCATTATTGACCTAGACAGCCCTTGACCATCTGTAGTAGGTGAGGACAGAGTGCTTCCTGTCTCTGTAAGCACCTGCTGTGGAATCCAAGCTCCACTGATCAACCGACTGCTGGTTTGATTGGCTTGCTTGGTCCTTGCAGTGCCCTGCCAGCCATGGTCCACATTTGGAGCTACATCCAGGGAAGGCTCACCCCAGAGCAGGGTCTTCTATAGCAATCTGAGCACAGCTGCAACTTAAACCTAAAACTGAACACTGAGTTTGATGCTGGACTGTGGGCAAGCCAGAAGAAGGGAAATGCTACCATCTTAGCACACTGCCAACGGGACGCATTGATGCTGATTCTTGGCTGTGCCCCATAGAACCTGGAGCCTCACACAAGCTAAGCCTGTGGGCTCTTGCCGAGCCACGCTCCCAGCCCTGTATGTCACACGGACTATACTTCTCATTTGAGAAAGGCCAGGGGACAAGTGCTCAGTAGCCTTGGGGGCTGCTGTACTGGCCAGCCTGTCTGGAGGTGCGCCAAGGATGGTCACCCTTGCTCAACGCTTTTCCATAGCTTGAAGAAATGAATCAGCTTCAAGGATCCTTCTCTGACAATGACTTGTCAATCCTTAGTGTTTTATGGTCGTTTCAGAGCCATCGGTACCATAGGGATTCTCGTCTCCCTTTCTTAATTTTATTTTATTTGTATGTTTCCTCCCTCTCTCCATTTATTTTTTATTTTTTATTATTTTATTTTTGCAACAGGGTCTCATGAGGCCCAGGCAAACCTCAAACTCACCCACTGATGACCTCACCCTTTCTGGTCCCTCCTCCTCCACCAGCCAAGTGCTGGTTTGACGGGTAGGTACCACCATGGCCCGTTTTATGCAGTACCAGAATGCTAAGCAAGCATTCGGCCAGCTGAGTTACACCTACAGCCCCAGGATTTTTAACCTCGTCTTATAGGTAAGCACCATCAAGCCTGCAGCAAGGCAAACATCCTGAAACAGCCCTGTCAGGGAGAAAAGCATGACCTCACACCCACGGCATGGGATAGGCGCTCCACATGGGGTAGGCAGAGCATTCGTTGGAGTAGGACTGTTTGTGTTAAGAGGAGGATGAGGTTAGGGAGTGTCCACTCAGACACTACTGGTGCCTGAGGTGGCAGGCACAGGGGAAGATGGGGCCCGTGCCAAGTCCTCTGTGGGAAAGAACCTTGTCATTCACCAGGCTCAGAGCGGCCGTGCGGGGCTGAGAACAAATTGCTAGAGATGGAGCCATAACTTACCACTGAAGGCCTCTTTGCTCTTGGCAAAACAGAAGGATCATTAGTAGTGGGGTGAGCACTCGTGGGCAGATATAAATCCCCTCGCTCGTGGTTGATAAACAGCTCAGAGGGGACAGGGCCTCAGATCCGGACAGGTTAACTGCATGTGCCTGGTCTTAGCTTGGGCCTCTGTGCCCCTGGTTGGGGAAGGTGGGCCTTGCCACACAAAGACAGAGCTCCTGCCACCAGCTCAGACTGTCTAGGTGCTTGGGTCACCACTCCAGTGGTCCCCTGGGACCTGAGAATGACAATCATTCCGTGAGTCTACATCAAGGTCTATGCTGGGCTGGATCCTGGCCTGGACACCAGAAAAGGGGCATGGTAGGAGGTGTCCGAGGGATTCAGGGGTTCAAGTATCAATTCCTACAGATGTTCAATGCAGATCGGCTATATCTGCTCTGCCCTGGGGCTCTCTGGGTTCACAGGAATCTTGTAAGTAACTGTAGGTTGCCCGAGGCTCGCAACACTCCCGGCTGCCTATGATCCTAGAGATGTGAGGGGCTCTCCCAACCGCTGCAGCTATGGTCTTGTCAGCTTCTGGTAGTACTATCAAGAGCAAATGCTTACAAAGTGCTCTCCACGCATTAGCTCTTCACACAAGTAAGTCCTATGATCCATAAAACACCTTGAAGCAAGCATTCTTCCTGTTCCCAATGTATGAGTGACAAGTAAGACACCTAACCAACACAGCCAGCTCAGGACACTCTCCCTCCTCCCTTGATGCCTATGCCTCTCTCCCCTTTGGGAAACGCTCTGACTTCCTCTTCCTCATCTGTCTGGCTTGCCTGGATACACCAAGCTGACCCTTCAGAGATAGCAGACTGAGCGACGGATGCTGTGAGCAGGTGTGTGGGGTACAGGAGCAGAGCCATGTTTCTAAGTGGGGGAAGTTTAGCCCCTGGACAGCCCCTCAGAGCTGCCGTGGGTCCTTCTATGGGTGAGGCACGAGCTGGACATCTCCTCACTTGTCGCCATCAATTCAGTCAGTCACGTTCTGCATGGCCCATGGATCTATTGGTGGGGAGGGAGCCAAGGTGCATCCCGCGGTGAAATCCCCACGCTACCTGACCGCCTATCAGCTTGAAATGTGACTAGAACATGAAATCAGACAGCAGCAGTACTATTTGTTCCAAAGTGATGTAAAAATTGCCACCCTTTCACCAAATAAGAAGAGAAACGCTGGAGCCCTGCAGGAAGTTAGGTAAGGGTCGCTGCATTTCAGGCTTGGAGCCCCAGAAGGCCCACGGCTTCAGATCTTAGACACACATTCCTGTTCCCGAGGCGCCCAGACACTATGGCCTTTTTAACCCAGTCCCTCTCTTTTATATCCATTTGTCCTCTTCCTTAGCAAGGACTGTCCCTGGAGGCAAGTCTCAAATGCCATTCCAAGTAGTCCCGGCTCTTTGAGCCAGAGCCACTGGCAGCAGCTCTTCAAACAACGCAGACTTTGGCTTACCTGAGACAATAGTGTAGCCAATCCCCGGGGGCGTCCCTTATCCTGGTCCACAGCAGTGATCACACGCACAGTTGTGCCCTGGTTTGGAGAGAGAAGGGACTTGAGTTCAGTCACCTAGATCCCAGGAAGCTATCTTTCTTTGTGTGTGTCCTAGCACCCCAGTTTCCCTCCCGAGCCTAAATCCCAACTGCAAGGCTTGCCGGGGAAGTGTGTACCACGCGGCATTGCCCCTGACCCGATGGCCTTGCCCTTGGCACCCGCCATTCCCCCACGACACTGATAGTCATGTATGGCCCCAAGCAGGGGTCAAGGACAGACACAGACAGCTGCTGTACACATCTGGGGCAGATGAGATGCAGACATGAACAGGACAGAGTGGGTATCCATCCAGTCCACCTGGAGAAGCCTAGACAGGGGTATGCAGATGGTGCCACTTAGGATGGATTGTGAGATTTAGTAGGAGTTTTCCAAGGAGAGCAATAAAAGAGAAGGGGTCCCCGGGAGAGAAAATAATTCAGGCCAGGGCTCGGCTGTGTGAGCTTCTAGGAAGGGATGCTGGTACATAACCATCAAATGATGGCAGTTTGGTGAATGAATAAACAAGAAATTGACACCACCATCAGGACCACCACTTACTGAGATGTCCTTTGCCAGGAGCCGCTTCTATCTTGCTCCCCAGGCTCTGTTACATCACACCCTGCATACGTCAGCTGTCCCTGCTTGCCTTACTAGGATGGTGGTTCTCAACCTGTGGGTCTCGGCCCTTTTGGGGGCTCCCATAGTCCTTTCACAGGGGTCTCTTGGACCATCAGAGGCACAGATATTTACACTACAGTTCAGAACGATAGCAAAATTACAGTTATGAAGTAGCAGTGAAAATAATTTTATGGCTGGGGCATCACCAGCACACGAGGAACTGTATTAAAAGGTTGCTGCATTAGGAAGGTTGAGGACCACTGCCCTAGTAGTTTTCCCTGGGTAAAGGACTAGGCCCTGCCTCCATCTTTGGGAGGGGAAGTGGAAGTATCCTCCTAGCACTCACAAGCTTAAAAAGGGCTCGTGTGGTCTTGTCTGCTTCTCACATCCTTAGGACAGTTCTCTTCCACTTAGGACACTGCTCTTCCCAGAAACCCTTCCACCCTCCCTCAGCCTAGAAGCAGAAGATGGAATGCCCCAAAGCTCCCTGAGGGAACGTGGGAATATCTCATGATAGATGCAGAGACCGGGCCATATGGCAAGCACGCCCAGCCTCTTCTTTGTCCTCTCCTCCAGGAAACCAGGTTGGATCCTCTGGGCTTGTTAAGACCTAGCCCCTTCCTGCAGATGAAGAAATAGAGGCAGAAGGCTGAGAGACTTCCTGGAGGTCCCAGAGCAGGGAGCGAGGGAACAGGAACCCAGGAGCACTTCTAAATGCCAAGGGTCTGATGTTCCTATCCACCAGGTGCTGGGGCCACTGCAGGGTTCTGCTATAATAATGCGAATGTCATTTCCCAATGTCACTGCTCTGTGGCAGGAACTATTCTAGGCTGGTTCCCGTGGAATTTGGAAATGCCTACTTGCCAGCCATCCCTGGAGACACCATGTGTTCTAGACTGATCAGAGGCCAAGGGTAGTCACATGGGAGACCAGTCGGTGACCTTGCCCGCCCAAGCTTGGCCACGGAGCATGGAGAGCCCCTGACTCAGGTCCATGGAAGTCACAGGGAAGCACAACCCTGGACTTAAAGGGCCTAGACATCTTTCCCCCATCACCCCACTGGAGGCTGTTTTGGGGAGCTGCTTATTGAGGAGTTCACTATCCATCAGGGAAGACCTGGTCTGACCCCCAGCAGGAGGTCCAGAGGGTATACAACTACCCAAGGTTTCAGTTTCCAGAAAAGACTTTCTGGACACGGGGGCAGCTCCATTCTGCCTAGGTGCCTACATGTATCCTACAGGAGTGTTCCTGAGTTGCCCCTGGGCTGCTGGAGCAATGGACCAATTTACCAGCATGACTGAGCACGGAGGTCACTAGAGCTCCAGGGTTGAGTTACTAAACAATACACTAAGGGACAGATGTGTGCCTTGCCATATCCCAGGTCAGTTATGCTTGGCTCAAGGGGACAGGCTAAGGCAGCTGTTCTGGCTGTCCAGAGAAGTCTGTGGCCTAAGTGCCCTCAGCCCTCGGAGCCCTGTGGACCCCATCCCCATACATCCATAGCTGGGTCAGGGAACTATGTGGATGCTAGCTGGCTCTGTGGGACACGAGGTTAAGGGGCCTCCTCTCCCAGCTAAAGTTGGAGCCGAGCCTCTGCCGAGCAAACTCTGCCAGGCTCCCAATCAGGTTTGGGGTTTCATCTCTTTTTGGGTAAATAAATCCACTTTTAATAAAACTCTGAGCTTTTAATACAAGTGCAGACAGAAGGCCTGGAAACGTTATGAGAAGGAATTAACAAGGAGGTATGGGGGCTCCTGGGAGCCCACGGCTCTTGTTTCAGAGTCTCAGTGATTATATTTTCAATATACTGCAACTTATTTCCAAAGACAAGGAACAAGGAGGAAGTGTAGCCTGCCAGCACAGAGCTGGGCCTCTAAAGACGAGTCCACGCTCACAGCGTGTGGCTCTATGGGAAGTGAGGCTGCCAGGGGCATGACTAGGAGAGACAGAGGGAGATCCTGCTCCAGCTAGAGGGCTGAGCTGAAGACAGGCCCCTATTGAGAGGGTCTTGCCTCCCCCAGGCACTCATGTTATGGGGAAGAGGTGACCTTCTGGGAACCAAGGCTCTACTCAGAGAGGTGACAGGTGCGCAGGCCTGCAAGGTCCTGACTCCCTGTGACAGGAAAAGATGGAGAGAGGCAGATAGGGGTTTGATTCCTGTAAGTCTGGACCTCTCACTTGTTTTTCTATCTGTAAAATGGGTATAATAGGCTCTACTGTCCAGCAGCTGAACTGATATATAGAGATATAGAGATAGAGATAGAGAGATAGAGAGATATAGAGATATATCTCCAGAGGGTATACAACTACCCAAGGTTTCAGTTTCCAGAACAGACTTTCTAGACACGGGAGCAGCTCCATTCTGCCTAGGTGCCTACATGTATCCTACAGGAGTGTTCCTGAGTTATAGACTATAGATGTATAGTATATATATATACATCTATATCATGCATATGAACATACAACACTCCCTCTCCTGCTCTCTCTCTCTCTCTTCTCTCTCTCTCTCTCTCTCTCTCTCCTCCACACACACACACACACACACACACTCCCTCTTCTCCCACCCCATACACCCATACACAGGAACTATAACTGACACTATAGAGCTGGGCCCTAGAGTTGCTGGGTGCATCTTGTGAAACGTTGGTGCTTTGTCTGGAACTATACATAGCTTGCTCTTTCTTTCTTTCTTCTTTCTTTCTTTCTTTCTTTCTTTCTTTCTTTCTTTCTTTCTTTCTTCTTCCTTCCTTCCTTCCTTCCTTCCTTCCTTCCTTTCTTTTTACGAGATGTATTTATTGTATGTATGTGAGCACACTGTAACTGTCTTTAGACACATCAGAATAGGGCATCAGATCCTATTATGGATGGTTGGTTGTGAGCCACTATGTGGTTGCTGGGAATTGAACTCAGGACCTCTGGAAGAGCAGTCAGTGCCCTTAACCACTGAGCCATCTCTGCAGCCCTATGCATACATTTCTAAACCACTTCAGCTAGTTTGGATCCTCGACATCCCACTCTGATAGGTTCCACTCCCGAGCTAAGGAGCAGCTGGGACCCTATGGGGAAGAGCCAGTTAAGAGAGCATCCCCTGAGTGCCAACCATGTGCTGGGCATGATGGGTTGTGCGGAGATTCTCCTAACCCCTCCCCCGCAGGGAGGACACACTCTTGGAGCTTTCGAGAGTTGCTGAAGCTCACAAGGTATGGTGGGTAAGCAGGGCACTTGTAACTGGGGAATGGAAGGTAGAACCTGGAATAAGCCTGTCATAACGGAGACTAGAGGACCAGGCCTCTGCCTGGTGGGCAGGAAGTGGGGCACAACCTGGGACTTCACTAGAAGGAACCATGTCTCTGCAGCAGGGACCAGACTGGACTGTCCCAGACCCCAGGGACTACTATCCATCGCATTTTCTGTAAGCTTAGCTGGGATACCCCAGCCCCCATTTCCCTGACTCGATTAAAGACTTGAAAGGTGACAGGTGACATGCAGTTTGCTTTGGAGGTGTGAGTGTGGGGGGGGGGGGAAGTGCTCCTGGGGTGGGGGCTGGCTGGTGGGGGCTACTGGGGACTTCCAACAAGAGCTGCCACAGCGGATTCTGAGGCAGAAAATCCTATTTCTCAGTCCTTAATTCCAGTCAATTCCAGTCAAAGGGCTGATAGGCATCGCCGGCAGTAATTTGTGCAGCCTGTCCTCTCCTTTCACCTTCTGTCGGCCCCTCGCTGACGGGCAGGCCGACATGCTGCTGTTCGAGTGAGGAAATTAAAATTTGATGCAATAATCCCAAATAAGAAGGATTTTATTAGGTAATATATACACTTTAGATGAAGCTTGGTAGCCTGATACACTGATAGAGGGAAGCATACATGCTGGGAGCCACAGATAAAGAGGGGGGAGCCAGGAGGGCGGGGCAGGGTCTTGACAGGACCTGTGGGAGCAGCACAGACAGGGCTGGGTATGAGGGATGCCTGGGTTCTCCCATCCTTGGGTACCAAACAGGCCACGGTGCACCTCAGCCCTGGCCCAGCTAAAGAACGAGTGTGCAAAATCAGCGCGTCACACTAAAGGGACAGGAGATCCAGATCAAGGCGTGGAAACTGATTAGCAGCCTAGAGACATCGGGCCTGGATCCTGCAGGAACTGGTTTGGAGGAGGAAGGCTGTAAGGGATGGGAAAGTGGGGATCCCTGTTCCAGCAAGGGAGCTAAGGGAAGCAGATACATACTGAGGCTATGGGGCTGGTCAGCGCCTAGAAGAGGCTGGACCCCAACTCACTGCCTGGTCTGTCTTCCTCAACTGGGCTGCATGTCCCCTTGTAAAAGCGCTTACCCTCCTGACAGAGCATGCGTGCAGTAGCTCCTCAGGAACTTGCCAGATGATGGGTAACATGAATACACAATGAAATGCTAAGGTCTCTGAGCTAAGGGAAGAAAGTCATATGAAGTGCAGCAGAGGGGCCATGAGATGACTGAATGTGAAGGAAGACTCATTCGCAAATGGTATGCTCCATGGAATCCATCTAGAAAAGAAGGGTATGGGGTACTTAGCCCAGGAAAGTATTTACAGGGCACCTAGTAACTCTCTGGGGGATGGATATGAGGCTGAACTACTGAATGAGTGCACGGGGGGAGGGGGGAGACTCTGATACCTGATGAGAACACCTGTGCAAGTTATAAAGCTGTCACCATGGAGACTCAGAGGAAGCTCCATTCAAATACATGGTCTTGTGACCATTGCATGAAGAAGGAGCAAATACCTCACCCCATAGCTAATGGACCCACCGAGTCACCATCCACCACAGTTTGATGTCTGTGAGAGTGAGCCCTCTCTGGAATCCCTTGCCCTGCCCCATTTCCCAAGAAACGTGCAGATAGCAGTGTGGGGCTTTTCAGAGTTCCTCCGGTGACCCAACCAATGTGATGTTGGTGCATACCAATCAAGGTGGCCTTAAGTGTCTTCTCTACACTCTTGGACACAGTGTGCTGGGAGACCCAAGGGGATCCTGAGTCAATGTTCCAGAGACGGGGCATCGGGGTTACTCAGGGATTCAAAGCAGTCTGTGTTCCTATGTAAGCATTCCATGAGACTGGGATTGATAAGTTACTTAGCTTACAAGTCAGATGTACTACAGCAAGGAGGGGTGGTTAAATCTGAGACTAGTGGGGGATGAGCTAGGGAGAGGGTCTAAGAAAAGAGAGGAAGCTGGGACAGGTGGTCTCTGGGTTGGTGACTAGAGCACATACAAGGAAGACCTGAATGGTAGAGCCACAAGAGGTTTGGTATGACCAGAGTCTATGTTCGCTCATTCATTCATTCATTCCATAGAAGCTCTCACATACCACACCATGTCCATCAAAGACTATTCCTGCTGAACCACGATCCCAGACAAGCACAATACCAGCAGATGCTAGCCAAGTCCCTTTGAGCTCTGAGCACTCAGAAGGAGAAGCCAAGGCCTGGAGACAGGTGGCAGGTTTGAAATTGTCTGAAAATGGCAGTCAGGTCTGGATTGAGGCTGAGACACAGGCCTGGCACAGCCGGGGTTGGCAGCAGAAAGGAAGGGAAAGTCCCTGGATATGGGTGAGTTGAGCCGTGCAGCCTGGACTTCAAAAGCTGGGAACCAGATATGCCTAGTATGCCGAGAAAGGGAAAGCTGGGAGCAGTGAACCTGAGATGGCTCTGTCTGTTCTCCACACAGCTTCAGACACCTGCAGTAGTAAGAAAATACCATCTTCTTGTGAGATCTTCATTCTGTACCTAGCCCTCAAAGCAAGCAACCAAGCCCCAGATCCACAGCTTTAGTGCTGGGATATCTGTAGTTAGAACAACTATAGCATCCAAACAGGACTAGGCTCACCTAGGCTGAGCTGGCTGAGGCTCTGTCCACATCCATCTCTCCCCATGCTTAGGGCATTGAGTAGTTTAGGGGTTAAGGTGAGGCTCTGAACATCTCCAGTCTGCAGGGTTCTCCCGCTTTCCCTCGGAGCTAAGCCTTTCCTTTCTCTTCACAAACACCATTGCCCTGAGATGGGCGTTGAAGCTTCTGTCTGTTTGGGGATGCGCCCTGTCCTCCTTAGGCCATAGCAGGCATTCCACTACAGTCTGTACAAAGTGAGGTGGTTACCAATACAGTGACACCCACTCATAGTTTATCCAGGGTCCAGTGGGGTGGACCATGACTTATTTTGTCCTGTGAGACCTTCCTCCAATCACAGCCCATTTGACCAGGTGCAACTGTGTCATCTTAGGGCCGTGGTTCTCAACCTGTGAATTGTGACCTCTTTGGGGGATCAAAAGACCCTTTCATTGGGTTTCATATGAGATCTAGTGCATATCAGATCTTTACATTACAATTCCCGCCAGAAGCAAGATTCGCTATGAAGCAGCAATGAATATAATGTTGTGTTGGGGGTCAGCACAACGTGAGGCATTGTATTAAAGGCTCACAGCATTAGGAAAGTTGAGAACCTCTGCTCTCAAGGAATCAAAAAGATAAGCTAATGACGACGGGTGATGAAAATACAAAATCAGGCAGCTCTCCTGAAACCAGAACTTGAACCCGGCCTCAAATAAGGAGTCATTAGAGAAGGCAGATAGGTCCATGCTTGGGCCTGAGAGATGTCTCACAACAGGAAGGAAGAAAGCTGTGTCATTGTGTGTGGTACACATGGCCAACAGAAGCAGCAGGTCTGTGGAGGGCATGATTCAGCAACACGGGTGTCTGGCTGAGCTTAGGTTGGCATCCATCCCTAGCGCGGGCTAGAATCCGCATGGGCATCTGCATTCCTCTATAGTTAGTCACACTGATTGATCTCTCTGCCCCATGGTAATTTCCAGGGAGCAGGAGAGACATGGATGATAGCATGACCTGCAAAGGACCTGGGGTTTGTTTCCACTGTCCCTCACAGGGACTCAAGGCAGGGAGTGGCCACCACTGGGGCTGGGGGCGGGGCTTACCGAGGAGAGTGTTCATAGATGTTAGTGCTGTAGGGAAGATTGATAAAGATGGGGTCCATGTCTTGCACGTCCGTGATGATGATGGCCAGGTTGGCCAATGTAGACAGAGGTCTGGTCTTGTCTTGATCCTTGGGAGACACACAGAGAGAGCAGGAGCACACAGCATTGGGTTAAGAACATAACGCATACATGCATAGGGCTGTGGTATGTGACTTCTGTATCCACAAATACACACATAAACCCTTACACTCCCGCAGGAGGCCCAAGAGCATGAAGGCTCTCTGGTGTTCCTGAGATGTTCAAGAAAAGGAAACGGGGGCTGGTGGTGCTACAGTAGAGGCTTGGGCTGGGGCTGATCTGTTAGCCTCAGGGCCTGGTCTAGGACTAGCTCTCCTGAATGCTGTGTGTGGGTGGCGGCCCACTAGCTTGGATGGGAAAAGAGCTGTTCTTATCATATTTCCTGTGTTCATACAGGGCCACTGTCCCCCATCCCAAAACATAGGGTATTAAGTGGGGTGCCCTTGGCCTGCAGGAGAGGTTCCTCTGTGACTGTGCTGTTTGCTAGCCAGTAATTTCCAATCAAACCAGCAGGGGGAGCTCCAGGGCCTGCGCCATCTGAGGGCCCCCAGGAAGCAGTGTGTGCCCTTGGGACAGGGTGGCCAACATAGAGCCATTATACTCAGAAACTTGGTCCTAGGAAGCCCACCAAGAAAGCAACACCAAAGCCTGTGTTCTAAGACCCTAAATGCTCAGTAGACCGAGGTCTGTGTAAGCAGTCCCAATAGCAGAGCTGATAAGGACTGTACGTCCTAGTAGGCCCTACCCAACTCATTGTTGTCACAGGCTAGGCTTTTAGGTGGTTTAACAGAGACAGAGTGAGACACACACACACATAGACAGACAGACAGACAGACGACAGACATTATCTATAGTCACACTGCTAAGGAAGTAGCCAGAACCCAAGCATGGGTCCACTTCACATAGAAACATCTGCCTTTAACAGCCTCATTTTGGGGCCTCACATCAGGCAGTCTCCAGCTTGCAAGACAAACTCTCAAAGCCCTTTGTATGAAATGAAAGGCTCTAGTAAATGACCCGATGGCCCCTGGGCTTACAAATTCTGCTGGGACTTGAGGAGTAACTGTGTCTATCCAAGTTAACTTGGCCTTGGTTCCACTAGGGCATTCCCCCCATTATATGAACGAAACCTGGCACTGACCTCTCTCCTCTGCAGATGGTGCTACAAAGCCTATGGGAGGAGAGATGACCTCCTGGCTGTCCCTCAGAGAACTCAGGGACAGTTAGGGAGGGCACGGGAGGACTGTCGGAGATGGGAGGGAGGAGAGATGTGTGTATATGGGCATAAAAAGGAAAGCTGGCAGCTCCAGGAATGGGGTGAACCATACCTGGCCAGCAACTCGAAAGACCACGAGGTATGCAAGAAGGCCCCAGGAGGTAGGGTCTCTTGAGTAAGAGATGCTGGTGGGTTTGACTTGCTACTACCAGACTTTTACCAGGTACCAACTAGCCAGCCTGGCATCTGATATCCATCCTACTGCCTGTGGCTATAATCCCTTTCTTTCTATACTTGTGGCATGTAGCCCATGCTGACAGGGAAGAGATGAGGGAAGAGGGCATATCTACTGTCAGGCCGGTGCATGGCTCCCAGGAATGGCCCTGCGATCTGTGGCTCTCTTCTCCTTTGCTGGGACACATACAGAGTTGGGGGAGAGCACAGTAGCCAACAGCTACTCACCAGCGCCAGGAACTCCTGGTAGCAGCTAATCCAGGGGTAACTGGGAGGCTATTTTCTGGGAAGCCTCAGCCCCTCCCTCCCTGTGGACCTCCCTAAGGTCCCTCGGGACCTGACTTACCAGCATTCTTGCTGTGTTCACCATCCCAGCAGAAGCTGGGCTCTATGGACATAGCCACCCACATTCCTTCTCTCGCCCAGCTCTGGTCTAGTCCTACCTCCCAAAGCCATTTGTGTGCCGGGCAGTGATTATCCCATAAGGACAGCTTCTCTGAGAATGGAAGCAATCACCGGCACACTTCTGGACCCAGGTGTATGAAGGGGAGGGGGAAGGGCACAGAAGTTGGGACTAGGTATGCCCCAAAAGAGAATCCTAGACTTTCGAGTCCTCTCCACTCCCTGAGTCAGTTTTATTTTATTTATGTAGGCGTCTTCCTAGGAAATTAATTCTAACTAGGAGAGAAAATAAGAAGCTTCAGCAGAGACCTCCAGAGAGTCAGGCAAGAAGTTTGCTTTCCCTGGCTCTGGGGGCTTCCTGGTTCTGGCTCCAGGTCTCGGCCAAGCCGAGGGAAAAAGCTCCACTTTTCAACACTCAAGGCTAGATCTAGGAATCTGAGATGCCAGCTGCCACGTGGGGTTCTGGGGTAAGCTGTTAAGTCTCCTGCCACATGGTGCCAACGCCAAACGTTTTCTCTGCAGCCTCACGGGGCCAGGGCAGGTACCTTTCTCTGCAGCAAGAACTGAGTCTATAGGCCAGGCCACTGGAGAGAGAAGAAGAAAGGATCCCAGGACTCGTTTGCACTTGGTCTGAGCTCTACACACAGATATGAAGGACAACGGAGTGTGGGGTCACTTGTAGCTTTGCAGGCCACTGAAGATGCAGCTGTGTTCCTACGTGTCAGCTAGAATGAGGGCACATGGGGGCTAGGACCCTGTTTAAGATACAGCTTGCTTAGCCTTCAGTTCCTCACAAACAACTATCATCGAAAACCTATATAGACTCCTGGCCATGGGGCATGGAGGCCAGAGCCTGGATTGGGGAGTCAGACAACCTGGCTTTGGATTCTTACTTCCCCACTATTAATCAACTGTGGGAGTCTCAATGTTGACATCCATAAAATGGGCTAACTTCTTCTGACTCACTTTGCAATTCCCTGGGGTTGGGCAGGAAGCTTAGCACAGTGGACGATCCTTGGTGGGATGCATTACCATGCTATGGGGTTTGGTCAGGGGCTTGGACTGCTCTGTCCCTGCTTGCTGGATGGTGTCAGGACACAGCTGGGTTGATAACCCTGGTCTGTGTCCCAGAGGCACCTGCACAACTCTCCTAAGGAGGTTGCCAGTGTGAACTCTGCAGCTGGGCTCAGGGGTGACTTAGGTGATCCACTGAATTGCCCAATGCCTTAATCTTCTTGTGGGTATCTGTAAAATGGGCATCTCAACCATACTAATAAGGTTTGAAGGTTGATAGAAAGCCCATCTGTGGGCTAAGAACAATGTCAGAGACATAATGACACCAACTGTCACTATTACACAATCAGATTCTTGATTGTAAATCATGAGGGATATGAGCTAAATCAAGTCTCCTTGGAATACCCTGTTTCCTTCTGGATGAGAGGAGGTAGGTGGTGGACACCAGAGGCCCAGGACAGTGACTCACCGTGGCGTTGACTGTGAGCTGGTATGCCTGTGTGACCTCATAGTCCAGCTCCCGGATCACGGTGACTATGCCTCGGGCACTGTCGATGGCGAAGAACTGAGAGGGGGGCTGGAAGGAGTAGAGGACGCTGCCCCCGCGCCCAGGTCAGGATCGGTGGCATTGACGATGAAGATGGGTGTCCCCACTGGTGTGTTCTGGGTGAGAGCAAAGGAAACAGGGGTTTGAGCCTCACTTCACCAGAAGCAGCTGCCTCCGCCATTCCTGCACCCTGCAAAGGCCATTAACCGCGCCCCTGCAGCCGACTGACCCGCCTGTCATTTCCATCCTAAGCTGGTTTGGAGAATGTAAAATGCATGACTTCCTTTTCCCCTTTCTGATGGCCTCCTGGTGGCTGTAAGAACACTGCCTCTGAAGACGGCCCACTTATCCCCGAGTCCTGGAAGAGAGACCTTCTGGTCCCCAAACCCATTTCTTAGTAGATTCGCTTCCTTTGTCCAGGGCCCCCTTGGCTGCCCAAGCTGCAGCAGATTGCCCAGGAGGGCGACAACGAACCTGCCTGTGGGGATCCATCAAGGGTAAGAGTGGGAGGTGTGACCAGGCGGGGGCCTTGGAGCTCCATCATGCCACCCCCGAGGTCTTGGCAGCATCTCACCAGAGTGTCACCTGCCTCCACCTTCTAGAGGCCTTCCAGGAGTGACTCTTGTGTTCTGTCATGAATATGCATATCTGTCCCCTGAGTCAGGGTGGCTGGTTAAGGTCACTTCTCAAGAGGCTGGATGGGGGGGGGGGGGTGGCTACCACATTCCTCAAGAAGGCTGCAAACTATCACTGTTATATGCTACTTTCTGCAACTGACCACACCGTCCGTATGCCTTGGCCAGTTCTCACCCTTCCCTCCATAGCCTGTAGTTCCATAGGTCCTCTCTGCCTTGCTTTGAATGGTGCCTGGCACACAGGCTAGGCAGTAAACAGCTGTGAGCACATGGGCACAGCTCAGCAGCACTAGGCACTATATTCTGAATGTCTGCCTATACCACCCACCCGTCCACCCTCAACTCCGAAGTGCGGCTCATCATTGGCTCTGCGGATTACTCTACAGAATAGAAAGGTCTGGACATGTTGGAGGAAAGACACTTGGAGGAGCTGTTTGCAGAGAGGGGAAGTAAAAACTGTGGGGCATAGGAGGGCAGCTGGTCCAAAGCCATACAGGAGGAGGTGGTGAGCAAGGTCTTGGGTTCAAGTACTGCTCATTCTAGACACATGATTGCAACAGCTGCACCAAACCTTTCCTACAACCCGGCATTGGCTGTGTCATGCCAACCAGAGCTTTTTTTTTTTTTTTTGGTTTCCTCGAGACAGGGTTTCTCTGTGTAGCCCTGGCTGTCCTGAACTCGAAATCCACCTGCCTCTGCCTCCCAAGCGCTGGGATATAAGGTTCACCACCGCCAGCTGCAACCAGAGCTTCTAAAGAGCACAGCCACCGAGCTGCTATGGTCCACCTGTGCTAGCCATTTCTCTATTGGCCACCAAGTATGGGGCTGCTGGGAATCCCCCAGTAATCTGCTGATGGGAACAGGAGACAGGCAATGGAAGCCCCTCTCCTGGTCACCATTTGTGGCTCCCCAGTCCCCCTGGCATAGAACATCCTGAGGACTGGGCCTTGGATTACCCTTTATGCATTTCCTAGATGCATAGAGCCATTTGTACTGCCCCAACCCAGCAGTTCCCACACACCTCTCTCCCCACCCTAGCTTCTGGGAAACATACGTTCTGCTCTTTCCCTTCAAAGAGAAGCAAGTCTGTTGGGGGCCAGAGTGGACAAGTGCCAGCATTCAGGCAGGACCAGGACATGGGTTGGAATCCCAGCCTCACTTGTATTTCTGGGTTAGTTACTTAAGCTCTCTGTTCTTTCATCCCCATTCTGTATGCTAAAGGCAATGACTATCTCATTGGGTTAGTGCGAAGAGGGCAGACCTACAGCTTCACCAACGTGAACTTTCCAGAAGGAGCTATGATTGTCCTATCAGATCACCTGCTAGAACTGTACAGGCAGGGCCACCTAAGAGCAGGACAGGGAGGTCTCAAGAAACACAGTAAGTATTACAGGTACCATGCTGGGCACTTCCTGTCTGTCCCACTTCCTCGCACCTCCCACCTCATTCCCCACCCCACCCTGGGCTTAGCCTGCTCTGCCTAGCTGCCTGCTCCAGACCCAACTCACTTGCTTAGGGGTTTCTGATGAACTCTACCAACTGGGAGTGGAGGTGGGGCTGGCAGGAGCTCAGTGGGAAGAGGAAAGACTGAGTACTAGGCCCCACCCCTCCAGTGCCCACCCTGTGGCCCCGCCCCCTGGAGGGGCTCTGAAGCCTTTCCTCCCTCCCCAAGGAGCCTTTGCGGTAGGAGGTGTCCCCCTCCGTGGCCTGCCCCCGGGTGCTTCATCAGCCCTTATCTCTTCCACTCATTGGATCTTCCATGGGTGTCCCTCAAAAATCCTGTGTTGAGGGCTTGCTCCACACAGCCTGGGGTGCTACAGGGAGTAGCAGAGCCTCTAGGAAGTGGGGCCTAGGAGGACATTAGGTATGGTCCCTCTCCCTCACTACTTCCTCTTTCCCTCCCTCTCACGCCCTCCTCCTCTTCCTGGTTCTTGGTCACCAGGAAGTAAGTACGAGTTCAAATCCCATGATTCCTGCCATGGTATTCCAAGTTACCACAGGCGGGGCAGCCATGGGCAGAACCCTCTTAGGCTGTGAACCCAAATAAACCTTCCCTTCCTTTACATCATCACGCACACGTATGTCTACCTGTGTGGTCACGTTTGGATGTGATGTGTGCACGTGAGTCTGGGTGTGTAGGCATGTGTGTGCATGGAAGGGCAGAGGTTGGTACCCGTGTCTTCCTCAATCACTCTCTGATTTTTGTAGACCGGATCTCTCACTGAAACTGAACATTGGGTGGTCTGTGAATCCTTCCATTCTCCTGCCTCTGCCTCCCCAGCCCCAGGGTTATCATCTTTTTTTTTTTTTTTTTTTTTTAAATCTTTCATTGTTATTGATGCTGGGGAACAAGGGGAGCCTCTTCCTCCTCCTCCTAATTTATTATGTATATAGTATTCTGCCTGCATGCCACAAGAGGGCGCTAGATCCCATTACAGGTGGTTATGAGCCACTGTGTGGTTGCTGGGAATTGAACTCAGGACCTCTGGAAAAACAGCCAGTGCTCTTAACCACTGAGCCATCTCTCCAGCCCTCTCCGGCCTTCTTATTCTGTCTCTCCAGCCTTTGAGTATTCTGTCACAGCCCTGAACATCGACTAATACAATGCCCTCTTGAAAGTGGGCACTTGACAGACACACTTTAATGGTGCTACCTAAGAAGATCTCTTCCTGTGGAGCCCTGATGATCACAGTCATCTGTAAACCTACAGCTGCATGACAGAGCTCCCTGGTGCAGAGCCCAGTGAAGCCAGACTCCCCAACAATGTTCCCTCAGCCTCCCTATCCCCTCTGAAGCACATAAGTGTCCAGGCACATTTTAGAGACAACAGCCTTATACAGCACACAGCTCAGCTCAGCAATATGGCCCCACCGGACGCCAGCTCCTGAGGCCTTGCCTCAGAGAGATGACCTTTCACCTGTCCATGCCTCATGGTCTAGGACAAAGGCCCTCAGGCTCTCTAAACATCAGATATGGGGAGTAGAGAGTGAGGCCAAGCAATTCCGAAAGAATTCGGAAGAGCCCCATCTGTAACTGACCTTGGGTTGTCTTGTACAGTGAAAAGCCATTTAATTTCTATCGTAACTTAGGATAGGTTTTAAATGACCCTGGCAGAAAGCCATTCATAAACTTAGAATGGACAGGCATTGGAAAGAAAGGAGTGCTGACTTCCTGTATCTCGGACCCTGGGCGCCCCGCTCCACCGAGGATCAGCACACACGCTGGAGCTTGTCCAGTGCCAGCTGCTGCTCGTGGAGTGCACAGAAGGGTACACAGACCTGCAGGCTCAGCACGAGCAGATTCTCAGGGGCTGGGCACATCTGGTCCCTATAGACAGTGAACCCTGGTGGCTCAGAGCAGGAACCTCGAGTCAGAACCCTAAATTCTGAATCCAGCTCTTTCCACCGGGAGACCACAGACATGGCTGCCACAATCTCGTTTGGCTTCCACATCCTCTTGCATAAAATGGAACTGTTAAGGGCATGGCCTCCCAAGCATGATGTGAGAAAGAATGACCTGAGCTGAGATGTGAATAAAAGGCCATGCTCCTTGCTGGACCAAGTGCATGGCAGCATGCAACAACACTCAATAAAGGGCCACTGCCTACCACCGCTACTCTACCAGTGAGATAGCATCACAGGTAGGGAGAGATGAGCCGCCGCTCCCAGGTGCTTAAAGGGGGATAGCCTACAAATGAATTTCATTGTAAACTTGGCAGGCATCTTAGGGATGGAGAGATGACTCAGTGGGTAAAGGCACTTGCTGCCATACCTGGTGACTTAAGTTTGACTCCTTGGACTTGCATAATAGAAAGAGAAAGCCAGGTCCCACAAGTGGTCCTCCGCATGTGTGCATGTGTGTGTGTGTGCATACATGTGCGCACACAGGCAAATAAATGTAACGATTTTTTAAAATTCAAATAGGAAATCTGTCCCTGTATTGGTTCTTGGTTCCTGCAAAACAATGTGACTGGAAAGAGCCTAAGGAGACCCTGCAGGGGTGCAGAGCCAATCAGAGGAGGAGAAAGTGGGACCTAAGATGCCAGGCTGTCTGAAGTCAGGGAAGTCCCTAGTCCAAAAAGCCAGTTCTCACTTCGGACCATTCTGGATGTATGGCCTTTAAGGAAGCTTCGGAATGACCCAGGCCAGTCCCCTTATTGACGGGTGAGAAAAGTAAGACCAGAGAGGTGCCAGGTCTCACCATGGCTCCTGATGGGTGACAGCAGACCAGGTACTTTGACTCTCATAAGGGCTTCTCTCAACCTCTCACAGAAGCCAAAGTGCCAAGCAACCTCAGACCCAGGATGCATTTGATTGGTGCAGGAGTAACCACCTGACCTACACAGGCCAATCAGATGAGGTCTCGGAAATTAAATCAATTAACTAAGGGAATTTCATTGGAAAGATCTTTGCCATCCCCTTAGGGTTGGATGGGCTTGGGCAAGTGAGGGAAACGTCCATCTAAGTGAGGGAGGAGACGAGGCACTCTGAGTCCTTCCCATACTGGTCCTCACCCCTTTGGTCAGCGTGTGGGACCTGCCTTCTGAGGCGTTTGTGGCAGACACCTTCTTGCTCTTTGGGTCTTAGCTATTTTCTCCCATTCGGCAGCCCTAGAACATGCATCAGACATGTGCTCCCTATTTTCAGACACTGCCACAGGCTTCCCGACCTCTCCCTACTGGGATTTTTTTCCTTTAGCGCCCACAGTCAGCATAGAGAGCCAAGCACCAGGCCACGGCTCCCGGACGGACTGCGCCTCAGAGGCACTAAGTTGAGAATGAATGGTCTAGTAAACGCTGGCTGTAGCATCTTGTTAACTATCCCTGGACATGCCTTTGAACATGCAGATCTGCACAGATCACTGCGGTGATTCACGGGGCTGTGGGAGGTGGCAGAGTGAACAAGCATCAGCCGGATCAGGCGCTTGTCACAGTCCACCACCTGGAGAGATGGCTAGATAGCCCTCGTCCCCTTCAGACCTCAGACTGTCCCTTTGAGCAAATGGCCCATACCACACAGGTCACAGGCAGGGCAGGCCTCTGCCTCCTCCAGTGCCCGTTTAAGCGCCACATCACTTGTGATGGGCCAGCTGTAAATGGGCCACCCTGTGCAATTCTGAGACAAATAAATCTTGTTGCTACTCCTCGGGGTGACAAGGGAATAGACTCTGGGAAAGTTCTGCCGTGCTTGGGATCTTGTTCGTTAATAATAATGATGAATGGCTCGCTTCTCCTGCGCAGGGTGAGCTACATTCCACTCCGGGCTTCTCTGGAGGTGGCTTAGGGTGCTCACTGGAACAGAGTAATGGGTGGGTGGGGGGAGCTGTACACTGCCAGGGAGGGGGGGAGGAGGAGGGGGATACAATGGGTGGCAGGTTGGAGAGGAAAAGAGAGAGGAGAGAAAGATGAGGGAGGAGGACAGACAGACACAAAGAAGAGAGGGTTAGGGACAAGGAAAGAGACAGAGCTAGAGACCAAAAGGAAAAGAGAACCCTAGGGGGAGATTGTATTGGAGGAGCCAGGGGCACAGTTGTTGGGCCAGAAACCAAGAGGATAAAGTGACACTATGAAGGTAAAGTTGTACACAAAGGAAATGAAGTAAGAAAACACCTTGCTTGAGTTGTGGCTCAGTGAGTAGGGTGCCTGCCTAGCATGCACAGAGCCCTGAGTTCTAATCCCAGATCAGACGTTCAAGACCAGCCTGGGCTACATGAGATCCTGTCTCGGGGGGGGGGGGGGAGAAAGGCAGGTAAGAGAAGAGAGAGAGAAGAGAGAGAGAGAGAGAGAGAGAGAGAGAGAGAGAAAAGAAGGCTCACACCCCTCATGATCATGAGGAACCCTCCAGAGCTAGATGAATTCCGTACCCTTGACCAAATCCAGCCAAACCCGCTACCATCTCTGCTTAGGTGCCATCTCTAAAGGCATTATTAATATTTATGGAATGCTTGCTAGATGCAGCTACAGTCTTTAATATCTTATTATAGAGCCTGTTAGAAAATGCATTGGTAATAAATTCCAGACAGATGGAGTTCTGACAAGGTGCAGGTGGCTTGGTGGATCTGAGTTGGGAAAAGACCCTTCTGGAACATGGGAGGTAGCACAAGGCTGGCCATCCCTAGGGTAAGATGGAAGAGTGGGGGAGAGGTTAGACGGGGATGCAGCCTAGATGAAGGCTGGCCTAGGTTAGAGAAGACAGGACAGATGGACACATTAACCCTGAAGGAATTTCAGACTCAACAGGGCACCTTGAATGCCCAGTAATTTCTCAGGCAATGAGGGCTTCTGGCTCAACAGGAGGGATGACAGTCAGACTCTCAAGGCCAGGGAAGCACCTGTGTTTTTGTATTCCATAGGGTACCTTGGTGGCGTGTCACCTCCAGAGTCTTTGTGGCATTCCTATTGTCACCATGGGATGTATTGTCATTGTGATCTTGGAGGGGGAAGAATAGGGTCTACAGGACAGGTGCACTGGCCCATATAGATCACAAATGGTTCTGTTATGGTGGAGACAGGGCACTGTTTTAGGGCACTGGCCTACATGTGTACATATATCTGTGGTTCATCTCTATAGAGGAACCTAGGGAATTCATGGCTCGACATCTCTTATCTGGACCGCTGTCTGCTCTCTCTCAGGGAATGGCATGTGTGTAACTGATGCAGCTAGAAGGCTCCTCCCTGGGCAGGCATCCCAAATGGTCAGATCTTCCCTAGAAGATTTATACAACTCTGGGCCCTGGCATGCAGCATGGAATGCCTTTGCAGGAGGCTCTGTAGACATTTACAAACATACTTCCTGAACAGACACCAGGCTTCTGATTGTGACCTGCTGGAGTGACCCTGGACTTCCACTCCCATCTCTTCCTGCCATTTGCCTTGGCCCCCTTTCAGTTCTTAAGCTGGTCTCTTATTTATAGAAGCCATGTGACAAACATTGTTAAAGAATCGGGGGCTTCCCAGCAAACAAGGCAGATAAATACATTCATTTATTTCTGTGTTCATTCCAGCCCCTCCCCAAGACGACAATAAGCAAATTAAAAATGCATAAATCCACAAGGGCAAACAGAACAGGAGAGGAGACCACAGCAGATGAGAGATGCCAATGTAGCTCTGGAAACTGGAAACAGATGGATGCAAAGCTTAGGAAGCAAGGAGGCAGTGCTTGGAAAAGCCACATCTTGCTGCATGGGAGGGGATATGTAAGGACTGAGGATGAAAAGAGAGGCACCACATCTTATGGTCGCAATCAAGGTTGGGTCTCCAATCCTTGCAGCAGACTGCAGGCTCCTTTCTGGAGGGCTTTGTTAGGGAGGTCTGGACTCCAGGCTCAGATGATTCTCATCTTCCTATTTCTCTCATCTCCACCAGGCCTGCTAGTCAGCCTTCAGAAGATGGGCATCCAAGTAGGATGCAGAAAACCAGCCTGAGAGAAAACTCAATGAGTAGCATGTCTGGGGTCCCTGAGAGCAACCGTGGAAGTCTTGTATAATCTTGAAGCCCACACTAGTAAACAAGCCCCAACCCCCACATATCCAACCCCCACATATCCTAAGCACCCGTGATGAGTGGGTAAGAAATGAAACACAGTCTCATACATGAAGAGACAGTAGAAAGCGGGTGGGGTAGTGCACACCTGGGATCTCAGCACTTGGGAGGCTGAGGTAAGAGGACTCACTAGAAGTTTGAGACCAGCTTGGGCTACATAGCAGCAATCTGTTTCAAAATCCAAGGAAAGGGAAGGAGGGAAGACTAGATGTATGAAGGAGGGTAGAGAAGACAAGTAAGAAGCAACCTGTGTCTTGAAAATCCAGAGTCAGGATAGAGCCTCTTTGAAGTAGGAAATTCCAGGAGGAAGAAGAGTCCAGCAGAAAGTAAAGGTCAGCTTAAGAGGGCTGAGGCAGGAAGATCAAAAGTTCAAGGCCTGCCTGGACATCTTAATGAGATGTCCTGTCTCAAAATGTAAAGAGACAAAGAGAGGCTGAGGGTGCAACTAGGTCATAAGGAACTTGTTTAGCCTGTGCAGGGCCTTGGGTTCAATCCCCAGTATGACAGGCAACAACAAATGAAGAAAGAGAGAAATTCAACAGAAGAGTTGAAAATGAAGAAAAATTTCCAAAGCAAAGTAACCCAAAGATAAACATGGGGGAGAAAAGTAAAAACATTAGAGGAACAGCTTAGACCCAACCCAAAGCCCAACTAACAGGAATTCACAGAGAAGTAGCATCAGGAAGCTTGTCATACAGGGTAACAGGAAAACCTTCCAGACCCAATAGACACAAACCCTTCAGGGAGAGACTGCACAATGTCATAAAACTAAGATGTTTCAAAATATGGGACTTTAGGGAGAAAACAAAAGCCTATACACAGATGATCAAGAATCAAGTCACCATCCAGAATCTTAACATTATAGGCTAAACAGGTAGAGAACAAGAGAGGAGTTCACAGAATGAAGAAGACCAATTCTATACCCAGCAAAACTATCAATGAGTAAAAATGAAAACCAAACACATTTTCCTGATAAGCATTTAAAATTTTCCCATAAATCCCTTTTCCTGGAAATAACTGAAGAATGTGTTCTATTGAAGTGATGATAGAAACCAAGAAAGAAAGAAAAACCAATATCCATGAGTAAAAAACCAGATCCAATAAAGAAAAAAGGTAAAGGAACACCTAACAGGTGCTCAATTATGCTAGAATATTTAGGGCAGATAAGTGATAGGCTCATGGACCACAAAAGAGGCAAATTAGAGAAGTGAATAATATTCTAAGACATACAAGAGTCAGCACAGTATATCATGTGGTTCATCTATCAGTAACATTTACAGTATCACTACACTGAACATACTAAATGCTCTTTTAGCTAACAGGAAGGCAATCATGCTTTAAGGAACAATAGGGAATGTTAGTGGTATGTGTTGGTGCTTGTGTATGTGTTTGTGTGCACGTGTGTAGTTGTATCCTGGTGTTTTGTGGTGGCAAAGAGTAGGTGGGAGTGGATAAATGCCAAATTCTCTCTTCGCAGTTAACATTCACTAGCTAATATTTAAAGGAACAATTTAAAAAGCTATGATCTAAAACTGAGAAGGTAAATTCCAGAGATTAGAAGAGGGTGTCTTGAAGTAGAGGAAAATGGAACAGGACCCTTCTGTCTTTATTAGAAGCCACACTGTACTAGAAGACATTTAAGCTCATCCTTATGTGATTTGATTAAATTAATATAAAAAATTAAAAAAAAAATCTTGCCACAGTTAAACCTCTGAAGGTCCCACTCCTTTTCAGTTCTGTCTCCTATGGAAATGCGGGGAGTTTTCTGTCCTACAGTGCTCTCCTATCTTCTCCTCACCTCCTTCTCGGACACCATCCCTGGCTCTCTGCTATCTCCAACACCAAGGCTCCAGACCCTGAATGCCACCATCGTGACCAAGCATTGTCTCCAAGCTTGTCTCTCACTGCTTATCCATAAGATCCTGCTTTGCTCAGCTCTTACCTCTGCCAGGTCTCTAGCTCTTGCATCCAGGCTTGGCTGGAGACTTCTTCCTCTGTCATGTACACTTGGCCCCGACTACCTCACGGATGCTGGACACTATGGCTAGCCAACAATGGTACTGGTATATCAGAGCTTGCTTCTGAGCCAGGTGTGAAATGATCGCAGCTCCCATCTTTTCCCATGAAGGCAATCTGAAGCAGCTCCTTTACTCCATGCCAACAAGTGACTGTCCTGAAGAATGAATGACAGAGTCCTTCCCACAAGTGCTCATTTAGGACTGTCTGAGGCCAGCAGGTGTACAGGGAGCCACGTGGCAGTCAAGGTCCTGTGCACTAGGCAGTGTGCAGCTGGTAGGTTTGCCTGACAGCTGCCTGAAGCCCATGTGTAAGAAAAGAAAAGGCGGACACTCCTGTAGCTCCAGTGTCCACAGGACTCTTGGTCTCACAACACCAGGCAATATGGCCGCCTGGCTAAGAATGGCCTTATCTTGTCTTCTTTGGGAAGAAGGAGAATGGACCAGTGGCAAGACCTGTGGGATCTGGACTTCTACCTGTGGTCCTAGCTGAGGTGTTAGTGTATTGAACGCTGTGAGAGACGCGCCCCCCCCCCCCCATCTCAGCCAGGTTCTGGTTTCCAAGGAAATAGAGAAATCCATCTGTGGACCATCAAGAGGGTCCTGAATGGAAAACCTAGAGACAACTGTGTGCACGTCTGGGTTTGTTCTTGCTGCTCTCCTATGTCCTTCTGCATGAGGTCCTCCTTGATGGCCATAGGACATAGTAGGTATACGATTTTCCAGCTAGGAATAAATGGGCATTACATAGGTATGTGCTGCTTCAGCATAGATGGGTAGAGATGGAAAGGGTTAAATGTTGCAGAGCCCATGCTTTCTGAGTATCAGCAGACTGTCACAATTCTGGATTTCAAAGTTCCATGTTAGGAGACTCAATGGGTCCAAATCCATGAGACACACTCAAACCTGAAAGTCAATAGGAGCACTCCTGGTTATAAGAAGTTCAAATTAGTATTCCTTGGTTGGTGAATGATGGGTTCAGGAATCAAGATTTCCTGAGGATTTGGCTTGGGCTGCCCCTGACCATCACAAACGAGAATCTGGGCTACTCTGGGCCCCCACACTCAAACACACACTAATGTGACAAAGGTCTTATCAAAGATCATTCAACGCCCTACTGGTCAAAAATTCTGACTGGAAAATCCAGGGGTGTGTGGCCTTGGAAGTTTGCTAACAAACGGCCTCAAGTCCAGGATGGACCAGAGGCCAGAGCTGCAGGTGTCCAGAGATTCTGGATCGGAGTCTTCTAGAAGGGTTTCTCCCCTTAGGCTTTCATGAATCTGGTATAGCTTCCATCTGTTAGGGAATTTGGTTAGGCCTCAAACATGTTATTAGCCCAACAGTCAGCTCGGACAGCAGAGCAGTGTCACTCCTCCCTCCTTTGGATCCCAGCCCCATGTGACAACGCTCACACCCCACAGGGCACTCCACAACTCAAGCTTTTAATCACCATAGTGCACCATCCCCAGTGCTCAGGAGCATGGTGTGATGGACAAGGGGACCTTGGGAAACTAGGACTCTGTGCTGCCGATTTTGGCTAAGTGCCAGTGACTTCCAGTGATGGTCATGAGTGCCATGGAAATGGCTTAGGCCATTCTAAAGCCCAAGCTTCCTAAGTGACAGGTGTCAGTGTTCTTTAGGGGAAGTATCAGGAGCAGATGAATACGACCAACCAGGCTCATTCATCCATAGGTCCTGGCCATGTCTGGAGAACATGGGACAAGATTGCCTTGACCATACACATTTCCTATCTCTCCAACTTTAAAAAAAAAAACATTAGATCTTTAAAATTTTCCTTGTAAGGAGAGAATACAGAAAGTGGGGTATGAGGGAGCTTGTGGTTGGAGACCCAGTTGCACACCTGATGCATTCTGGGGAAGCTGGACAGGCTCTCTGGGTCAGTTTCCTAACAGTCAAACACACATAATTAGGAGATCTGTCTCCTACAGGAAACAGCATGCAAAGCACCCAGTGTACAGTGTGTGTTTAAGGAAGATGAGGCTCCGACCTCCTGGGGCAGGCATAGAGGGGAAGAGTGGCCATCTGTGCAGACCAAGGTCAATGAACTATAGAAAGTGCTTTTGCAAACGTTACTTCTAGTCGGGAGGCTCTGAATCAAAGGGGATGATGCTAAAGGTTGTGGTCCCTGCTCCACCTCCAATCCAAAGGAGCTCATCTCCCAGCCCTTCTCTTGATGATGAGTTGTGTTAAACAAATGAATATGTAAATTTCCTTAGGGCAGGCCTTACAGCTCAGGAAGCTATTGCTAATGAATGGATCTGAATAAGGAGACAGCTCAAGCAATAGAACTCAGTCTCCCTCCTCCCTCTTTGGTGCTCCACATCTTGACCCTGCAGAGTACATAGAGGAAGTGGTGGGTGAAGAAGCAGCAGAGGCCGGAAGGGGCAGGGCAAGGGTGACACGGGGTGCTGTGACTTGTTCTCCACCCACTCTTGTACAGCTACAGCTACCAGTTCCTCAGGTAGTGTGAGCCTGCCACTTATACCTGGGGAGGGTCTGGATGGACAGAGTCAGAGGTGGGAGGGGTATGGGGGACAGCAAGGAGAAGGCTTCTCCCTGGCTGCAGGGTGGCTGAGGAACGGTTGCCACTGGCCCTGAGACAGGCAGGGAAAGGGTGACCAAGGAGTTCATTGGATCCTGGGGACTATGGGAAGGTGGTTTAAGATGCAATAGGTGGAGAGGAATTGGAAACCAGGCATCAGAAATCCCAGCACTCAGGAAGATTGACAGTACAAGAGAATCTTTAGCTACATAGCAAGTTCAAGGGCCCAGCTGGACCATATGAGACCCTGTCTTGAGGGGAAAAACAAAACAACAACAAAACCCAAAACAAAAGCACTTGAGATGTCTATACCCAGTGTTGGTTGGAACTAGCTGGGTTCTCTAAGGTCTTAGTGCCAAACCACCCACAGCCTCAGTGTCGTATATTTTTAGAAGAATCCAGTGTGGCACCATGGCAGAGAAGGAGACCCTAGCTTCAGCAGCCCATGCTATGGCTGGGAAGCCAAGATCCAGGGAAGAAAGGGCACCTGGCTGTCATCACTCAAAACAGTCAGTGAAGAGCTTATTCCCTGGCCTTCCCTACCCTGTCCTAACAAGGATGGAAGGTAGCTTGCCCAAGCACTCATTATTCTTAGCCTCTTGGGGAGGGGTGTGGCCCTTGACCCAGATTCCTGAAGATCCGGAGCTGCATGGTCCCAGCGAAGTTCTGGGTAAGGTGCAGCTACACCCTTCCTACTGTAGAAGGCCCTGATTTGAGTTTTTCCTGACACCAGTTGCAGGCACCCTTGCTGAAAACCCAGCTCCTTTTTCTGTGCTCATCCTCAAAACATACAAGGGCTGCAGGTTTGGAAGGGAAAAGCCATCCCTCTCTGGTTCCTTTTTAAGGAGGCTCTCTTTCTACAGGCTTTTGTAGCACTCTCAGGGATGGGATAAAACACAAATTCTCAAGTTCTACCCTGCCAGAGGGGCTCACCCTGTACCAGGCCTACAGTAGTGGGCCATCGGTAAAGGAAGAAGTCAGAGTTAAAGAGCATCACGGGCCAAGACAGAAGAAGACGTGGTACCCTGTGATTCCGCCTCCTTAGCTCTCTGATGGCTGTTACAACTCTAGGAATGGGTCCTGAAGACACAAGAATTCTGCATCATTTAGCTTTAGCCTGGCCCATGTCTAGTAGTCAACTTCACTACTGCCAAAGATTGACAGACTCAAGTTCTATGACTTGCTGGAAGGGAACCAAGAGAGCCACTCACCTAAAGAACTTTGGAAGGAGACAATATCCAACAGGGTTATCCTTGGGAACTGTCCCAAGATGCAGAGATGGTAGAGCCTCTGTCCCTGATGTTCTGGCAAGTGGAAGCCTGTGAAAAACCCTAGGGATGGGGCTGGCTCTTGCTAACCTTGTCAACCATGGGCTTCAGGCACATCCAGAGACCCTGTCACCTGCACACTACAAGATGTCAGATGCCCAGAAAAGATGGAGGCCCAGAAATCCTACATGCACCTCTTCGATGAGTCAAATTGGTGGTCGACCAGGGAAGAAAGTTCCAAAGCATCTCAGACCCCACCTGGAGTTAACAGATACAGTGATATTTTTAGGAGAAAACCCTCCTATCTTTGCTCCCTCTATAAGGGTGGCCAGTTCTTAGCAGTTCCCAGGTTGGTACTCTACCCAGTTCCATAGGAAATGGGAGAGCTTGGGATAGAAACTGCTGCTTCTCATTAAATGGAGTGCTAACACCATGAATTTCAAATGAAACGCAGACGAAGAGGACCCTGGCAGCCTCACCTTCGTTTGATATTAATTGGGCGACACTTTGTTTTAATGGTACATTAATTAATGCGGAATCTGCGTGGAAGTCCTCGAGACACTCGCATTAATACAAATGAATTCATTACCATCGGTGTTATTACAAGAAATGACAAATAAATCTGTAACAGTGGGACCCTTCAAATAATAATCACGAATCATTAGGTCTGTGCTCCGCTCAGTTCCTTATACTGGCTTGCAGATGTCTCTGTGTGTGTGTGTGTGTGTGTGTGTGTGTGTGCACTTCTGTATTTGCAGCTTGCAGAAGGGTGCCAAAGGGTTGGCTTATGGCAATTCCTTCCCCCACCTACAAGGTCTTTCTTCTCTCCAAAAAGCCTACCCCCAGATATAGAGCCCCTTCTATGTCAGGAAAAAAATTTAGGCTGGCCCCATAAAACTTAGCTTGTCAATGTATACACTCAGCCCCAAGACTGGGAAAGTTGGGAAGGAGTAACTGAGATGGGTACCCTCGGTTGCACCTGGGCTATCGGATTCCCCCAGTGAGACTGATCTTAATGTTGCACCCCAAAACTTCAGAAGTCTTGGGGAGGAGAATTCTGGGTAGCACGGTGTTGAAGTATAAACCCTCTTTGGTCCTCGGTGCGCTTCTCTGTACCCATTGAAAAAGAGGACCATGCAGGGGGATGGAGGGACTGACGGCTCTCTCTGCAGAGTTGAAGTCATGCTTGGGATGCAACTCCGCCTTAGCACACAGCTTCCATGGCTCTAGGTCTTTGTTAGAGAAGTTCCTTCTGCCCGGGAAAGACTAGTACTCTGGGCACAGCAGCAGATAGCTGGGTACACCTGGCAGTCCCATCCATCTCTCCACACCCTTGCTTGTTGCTTCACTGGGGACCCCAGAAGCTGGGACTAATGCTCTCTTCCTGGTGTCCTCTCACACCCTCTGAAGGCCCTGAAGTCACAGTCAAAGCCATTGTTTCTTTCTCTGGGGGTAATAAGCAAGGTCCCAGGAAAATAAAATAAGGAAGGCACTAAGAGACCAGCTTAGAAAACAGTGGAGGACTGGCCTGGTTGACTCAAATGGAGTTGGCATTCTGAATGGCTGTCACCCAGTGTACTGGCTGGTTCTGTGTGTCAACTTGACATAAGCTGGAGTTATCACAGAGAAAGGAGCTTCCGTTGAGGAAAGGCCTCCATGAGATCCAGCTGAAAGGGAGTTTCTCAATGAGTGATGAAGGGGGGAGGGCCCAGCCCATTGTGGGTGGAGCTATCCCTGGGCTGGTGGTCCTGGGTTCTATAAGAAAGAAGACTAAGCCAGGGGACACAAGCCAGTAAGCAGCACCCCTCCATGACCTGTGCATCAGCTCCTGCCTCTAGGTTCCTGCCCTGTGTGAGTTCTTGTCCTGACTTCCTTTGGTGATGGTCAGCAATGTGGAAGTATAAGCTGAATAAACCCTTTCCTCCCCAACTTGCTTCTCAGTCATGTGTGTCACTACAGCAATAGAAATGCTCACTAGGACACCCAGGTTGCCTGCCTCTCCTCTTTGTACTGAAGAAAGGCTGTTATCAATCAGTATGTTGCAGCACCAGACTTCAGGATCCCAACTAGGCATACCAGGCTGCTGTTATCAATGGTTGGTGTGGGCAAGTGATTTCAAAGTTGCTTGGTACCCCATCTTCAGAATGTTCTTCTATAAAGGCCTTTGAACTGAGATCCAGTCTCCTTAACAGAGATGCCCATGATCAAGCACTTCAGCTCAGTGACTAAGGGACTGTCATTCAGTGACCTCTCTTAGAGGCCAGCAATCCTGAAGTCCGGAATTCTCTGACATAACTGAACCATTCCTCTCCTTTAAGAATCCACTTCCCATAGCATGCTGACCTTTAACTAAGGGTCAAAGCAATATGGAGGCCACACCTAGTCTTCCCGCCCTTAAGCCTTTTCGGATACATCCTATACATGGGCCCTGACTAATGGCCAGCCATCGGTCTTCATCCTAAGACACTGCTTACTACAGGTGATATTCGAGCTGTTTGGTGTTTAGGGGGTGGGGAGGAAAGGCTCCAACTCCTCTCCCATGCAGGGTCTCCTCCATTCACACTGGTACCAAATGGACCAATTAATCACCTAACATTGTTAACTGTACTAATTACACTCATTCTAGAACCTTGTGGAACAATTATTTACTGCCTCTGCCTCCTGAGCTATCAATTATGGTGATTGCAGGCAGCCTGTCACTCTCAGACAAGACAGCAATGGGCCCCCTCTAACCTCAGAGCTGGCTTCTCAAGAACTCCTGGAGGGCTTTGCCTGGGCTCTGGGTACAGCCAGCAGGTGACTTTTTCAAGGAGACAGGCGTGGCAATTTAAAGCCGGGTGAGTCTAACGCCACTCCAGAGTGAAGCCTATTGTACCACAGTGCTTTGCTCGGAAGATGAAGCCCAGGCACCACTCTGGAGACTGTATACTTCATCTCTCTCCCTGTGGGTGTGTACACTGCCTTCCTTGGTCTGGTTCAGTATCACACCCCAAAGGTCAATGGGAAGGCTATCTGAGGCTATCTGCACATCGTTTGGGTTAGATTTTCCCTGGCTCCCCATTGTGTGTGGTGATCACTGATGTGTGTGTGTGTGTGTGTGTGTGTGTGTGTGTGTGTGTGTGTGGTGTGAAGGGCTCTGTCTTCCAACCAGCCTGCTATAACACAGGTCTCAGATCCTGTTCCTTGGAACTTGTTGACAGGAGGAGAGTGTCTGGCCAGACACTATTGCTGGTACATGAAGCAGACAATGAAGTCGTGTGCTTTTTCCAGTGCCACTGGCCTCTGAGAACTGACCCACAGGCTGTCTCCACCCAGCTGGCAAGGAGACACGCTGTCCCTGCAAACAGCCTGGTGACCTGTGATGTGAGGCACAGGGCTGTGGCACTTATTCAGGCACAGAGCAGGCTCCTGAGAGCAGAGAACCCTGTCCCCTGGGTTCCCTCCTCCCTCCCCACTCCCACTGCCCCAGTGCCAACCGTCAGGGCTGAAAGCACTTAGAGCCAACTGCTGGGACCGAATCTATTGCTGTGCAGTGAAATGCACTCCATCAGCATGCGCTTGACAGGCTCCAGGCGGGCTGAAGGAGCTGCAGAGCCTTCCCAGGACCCCTGCACACTCTTCTGTGGGTAGGAGGCAGGCTGAGAGGCTCCTTAGCCCTGACTACAGCAGCTAAGGCAATTCCACTTCCATGGAGGCCCCTGGGTCCCAAACCACCTTGATACCTACCTGGGTGTCTCAAGGACACTTCAGACTCTTCATACCTAAGAAGGAGTTACAAATGTACCCTGGAAATGGCATCTTTGGCTCTGTGAATGTTGAGACAATTGTATATAAACAGCTGTTAGGCCAGAAACCAAAGCCCAGGTCCTTTGTTCTCTGATCTGCTCTTCCCCCATCCCTCTTTTCTCCCCTTTCTCACCTTCAACTCTTTTATAGGTCATACCAATGACTTCCTGACCAGCATCCCTTCTTCCGTTTTTAATCTGGTTTCTGTTGCTATAACAAAATACCTGCATCTGCATACTTGATAAAGAAAAGAAGTTCATCTAGCTCATAGTGCAGAAGTTAAAATTCCAAGAAAGGTACTCCATCTGTTCAGCCTCTGGTGAGGATTCCTTGGCCATATCACAGTGGATTAAGTACAGACAAAAGCAGCTGAGTGTAGAAAGGTCCATCGCACGAGCCTTTATGATAACCTACTCTAGAAGGAATCTCAGCATGGACACCAGAATTCATCACTTCCAAGGGTGGAGCCCCAGGGTATACATCCTTCCATCCCCAGATTCCCCTTTCCAGAAGGTTCCACCCTTCAACATGGTCACACTGGAGCCTAAGCTTACAGGACAACAGGCTTCCTTGGGGGTGGTATCAGGCCACATACACATCTTAGAGTCCTCTGCCACATAGATGTCCCAATAGCTGACATAAACACCACAGCCCTACCTATGCAGTCCAACAGTTGTCCTACAGCTTTCTCTGGCCCCAGGGTCAATGTCCTGGTACCCTCCAATGCTCTACATGGCCTTGCCTGCCAGCTTCTCTACCTCACTTGCCCAAAACTGCTTGCAACCTTGGACACTACTTTCCCAGGGCCACTGCCCTGCAGCCCAGCCACAAATCCTTCTATTTACCTGCACTGACACCTGCTTGACCTTCACACTGGGCTCTTGCTGGTCTTACCAGAGAAGTGGGCTTTTTTCTGGGGTGCCAACCAACCAATTGTGCAATTACATAGCTCATAACTACCTGCTTATCCAAGACTCTGAGTCCCTCAAGTCAGGCCATGTCGGGTTCTACCCACTGTGTCTCCCCAGGGCCCAGGATGTTAAGGTGCTATCAAGCCCCCTACATCATGTGTGACACATGCTTGTTTGTGCATCTGGAGGTCAGAAGTCAGTGGGCCACTGACAGATGTCTTCTGGATCGGGTATCCATCTATATTTTTTTGAGGCAAAGTGTCTCATAGCTCACTGAAGGTTTTTGGCTAGACTGGCTGTCCTGTGAGGCCCCTTTCTTTATCACTCCCTCCTTAGCACCTGGTTGGTCTGTCATGCACAACTCTTTTTTTACCAAGTGCTGGGGATTGAACTCAGTGCTCCATGCTTGCAAACTAAGCATTTTCCCCAGTGAGCCATCCCCCCATCTCTGCAAAACATCTTTTCTGAATGCCAGGCAACCCCGACGCTTGCTTTAGACTCTCATGTTTCTTTCTTTATTATTCCATAAATACTGACTGGGCAGTGGCTCTACTGGCTCTGCTGTCTTAAGGCCTGACCTGAAAGAAGCTAGACCTGAATTAGCACCCAGCTACTCTGCCACCGGGGTCTGACACCTGCTGGTCTTTGCTTATGTTGTCCTCTGCCTGAAGTGTTCTTCCTGGTGTGTTTATTCAGTCATTTGACACAGAATTAATGAACACCTCATATGTGTCAGGTGATGTTTGAGGACAGGGACACAAGGACAAGGCCTGTCACCTTTCAGTTCCCACTGGGGACCCCTTTCAGAGAGACAGAATCCCCTGACTCCCTGAGCCAGGCTGGGTTGCTCCCTGTGGGCTTGAGAAGCCCGCTGCCCTGCACTGGGGCCACCTGGCAGTCTTACTCTTCTCTGTTTAAGAATCAAGCCTCAGCAAGCCTCAGTAAGCCATGTTAACATTCTGCAGCTGCCTTGGTCATCACAACACCTGGGACCACACAGCCCTGTGTCCGGCATGTAGCAGCTGTGACAAGTACATTCTTGGCACGAGGCAATGACTTTCGCTTCCACTGTGGCTGCAAAGGTGGGGAGAGTGAGACACCTGAGCTAGGGGAACCAGCGGCTGACATGAGCACAGAGAAGATACATCTGTCTGAAAGCCATGGTCTCAGTAGGGAGGGTCTCTGGGATCAGACACTGAGAGGAGTTACAACATGGAAGATGGGGGGATCTACATGCCCTGAGTGTGAAGACACTATGGCCATCGGATCATAGCACTAGATGTTCTTGAGCACGGAATAGGCATGCTATTGATCTGATCACCACATGTGGTGTATATGTGAAATGTCACACTGTAACCCACAAATGTATACAAGTGTCAAGGAAAAACATATTGGCAAGGGTTGGAGAAATGGCTCAGGGGTTAAGGGCACTTACTGCTATTAACGGGGGAGCTGAGCTCAGTGCCCAGCAACTATGTCAGACGTCTCCCGACCACCTGTAACTACCACTCCGAGAGATCTGATGCCCACTTCTGGTCTCTGTGGACAGCTGTACACACATGAACATATTCACACATGTGTATATACACAAATATATAAAACACACATGCATGTACGTATGTGTGTGCACACAAAGAAGTTTGTGTCAAGTTGTGTTCGAAGGCAGAGACAGATGAGCCTTCTCCAGGTTTGGTCCTTGTACCGATGAGGTGTTTTAATCAACGTGATACAATCTAGAATCATTCGGGAAGAGAAAAACTTCAGTTGGAGAATGTCCCCTGTAAGATTGGCCTCTAGAAGTCTATGGGAGCATCTTCCTGATTAATGATTGACATGTGAGGAGGCCCAGCCCACTGTGGGCGATGTCACTCCTGAGCAGGCAGTCTTGAGAAGTTGTAAAAACGAGGTGGAGGGAGCTGCAGAGAGTGAGCCAGTATACAGCACTCCTCCGTGGTCTCTGCTTCCGTTCCTGCCTTCATGTTCCTGCCTTGGCTTTCCTCAGTGTTGGATGTAAGCTACGAAAGAAAATAAGCCCCTCCCTCCCAAGTTGCTTTTGGTCACAGGTGTTTATCACACAGATATCAAAGCGAACTAGGCAGCCTGGGACTTCTCTTGGGTCCTTACCACCTGCCATCCTTTCTGATGTTGCCTGTAACTCCATGGGGTTCAAAGTGACCTTTGTAATAACTGGCCTGGGCCTGGAGAGCCCATGATAGTATGCTCAGGGAAGGCCTGTCTGTCTACCATGTTGGGGTCAGTAGTCCACCCAGCATGGTTTAACCTCCTTCTCCTGCTTTAGGGCCTCTGGCTGTTCTGTGAGTCCAAATCTCTCCTTTAGCAGCCCACAGGGTGCTGGTAGATTTTCTTTCCCACTGTCATGGCCAAAGGGACAGCCTTGATGCTACCCCTGACTGTGGCTCCAGGCCTAGTCCACCGTGAACACGTAATGAGACCCAATCTCTGGGCCACCCCTAGCTCTAAGCCTAGCCATAAAGTGATCATCTGACTGTGAAGAAATTGAAGTAGCCGCTTGATGGGGGTCTTATCTGTCTGTGAAAGCAAAAAGCACTGTGATTCTTTTAAAGGAGGAGAGGGTGGGAGACAGGCCTATGTCTTCCCCAGGCACTGGCAGCCAGTGTTTCTTTGCTCTTTTGGGCTTTGTTAGTAGGTAGCCCCTACTTTGCACCTGATTGTGGAAAGTGGGGGTTAGGGATCCAGAGCACCCCAAGATGGTGCATCCTCAATCCCGGGGTGGGGTGGACCTGCCACTCCTCTTCCCTGTCCTTGTCTCTAATGGGTTAACCTCCCTGTAACATCCCTACTCCCTCAGCTGGAGGAAGAGAAGTGGGCGTGGGTAGGCTCTGCCCGGGCCCTGATTGTGGCCTGCCTAGCCCCAGCCTGCTCTCATCTCTCAGCCTCCTGCTCTCCGCCTGCCCCTGCCAGCCTAGGAGTGATTGGGACCCCTCCAGCTCCAGCTGATTAGGCCCCATTTCAGCGGCCCGCTCCCACCTCTGTCTGGAGCCTTCCTCTGTTATTAAGGTTGTTTGCCGTCCACTCTCCTGGTCCACTGGATGAGGTGAGCTTATTCGATTTGATTTCTCTCACTTTTCCTTTTCCCTCAACTCCTGGCCACCTTGCTCGTGTCCCCGGTGGTGAGTCATGCGGCCCGGAGTTCAGTTAAAAACTAGGAAAATTAACTTAAAAACCTCAGAGCAAAAATCACTGTAATAAGGCCAGGGGACTAATAAAAGCTTCGTCGAATGTAGCTTTGATTAAATGCCGATTCCTCCTCCTCCATCCTACCCCAGCTGAAAAAGGCAAGCCTGGTCCTTTAAAACAACAGCTGCTGAGGGATGGGATGTAAGCTGCTGCTGCGCTGTGCTGCTGCTGCGCTGCTGCTGCTGCTTCTTCTCCTCCTCTTCCTCTCCCTCCCCCCCTTCCTCCTCCAACTTACTTTTTCTCAGGCCTTTTCCCCAGTCAGATGCCTTCCAAGACACCCAAAGAACCACTTTACATTCACTCCACTCTCCATCGCCCTGGTGCTTTGCAAGGGCCACGTGACCAGAAGCAGTAGCTCTTAGCATCCCTGAGCCCCTCCGCCAGTGCGGAGTCATGGTTAGCAATGGGGTGCTGGTAACCAACTTTGACCTGGGCCCTGAACTGCACCTTGGAGCTGATGGGTCCATGCCAGTTTCTATTGTCCCATTTGTGAGATGGGTAAAGAACCTTTTTCCTTGCCAGCTGTGGCCTGGAGAGTGAAGGACAGTCGGTCCAAGTCGGACTGCTGATGAAGGGCAAGGGGTTCTGCTAGGATGCTGAAGACAAGTCACTTATGGGAATCCGTGCCCCCCCCCACCCTCCCCACACACACAAGAGTAAATGTCAAATTAGTTCAGCCACCATCAAGAAGAGAGAAAACCGGTCATATGTGAACCTAGCAAGTCTGCAGCTGGCCAGGGCCCTTGGCACCCACACCAGAGATGCTGGACTCTGGGTGAATTATATACGCCATCCTTAAGTCTGTGACAACATATTTCTTACAGACTCTCTGAGGGATTGAGTTCCTGCTGGGCAAAATGTACAAACCCTGTTCCAGGAACTGGGGCCAAGGGCAACTTGCTTCTTTGCACACCAGATCAGGCCCTTAGCTCCCAAGCCTCATAATGCCCTTCTTTGGACAGGGCCCCAGGAGGAGATTCTTCTGACTCAGACTGGGCCAGCTCTCTACTCCCTACCCTTGTGCTGCAATAAGCCCAGAGCTGCATAGCAATGTTGGCCTTGAGCGGTAGCATCTGCAGACTCACATGCATCTCCCTAAGCCTCAGTGAGCCTCCTGGGCAAAGCGTACCCTGAGCAGAGCTGCCAGCATCCCTAAAGAGGCTGAGTTCGCAAACTGGACTCTGCCTCTGCCTCCCCTGAGAGGGGTGAGGGGAACTGGAGTGTGGAGGCCTGGAGTCTGGCCCAGCTGCTCGATTTCATTCACCGTTCCCAGCCACGTTGTCTCACTGGAGGCACCGGGCTGTGGAGGGAGAAGTCGAGTGCTTTTCAATTTCACGCCAGGTATCAGTGGCCAGGCCCTGGCTGGTCTTATCTCCCTGGCTTCCTGCCCAGGTGGGGGTCCGCTGAGCTCAGCTTCACTGTAAAGCCCACATCGAGGCTACCTCTAGAGCAGGACTTTTGGTCAAGGGGGACCCTGGAGCATGCTGGCGTCGTCGACAGGCAGGCAGGATGTGAGGCCAGAGTCCTGCTGTAGGGGGCAGTGGCCTTGGGGCTGACAATCTCTATACACGTTAGGACCCTGAAGATCGAGGTTCAAGCACCAATCAGGGTCATGGCGAGCTGTGACTCTTAGGGGTGGAAGATTCTTAGCAACGATATCTTCCCTTTATTTCCCAGGTGAGGAAGCAGGTGCCCCAGAGAATATATATGACAGGACTGGATTCATCTCCGCTGTGGAGACAAGATCCCAGATGTCCCTCAGTAAGCAAGGTCAATTGTGTATCTCTACATGACTACATAAAACACCCCAGAGGGGCTTCACCTGCTGAGAGTCGCTAGCCACAGCATCCGCAGGGAGGCAAGATGCTTCCCTCTTACGGCCTCAGTTTTCTTATCTGGAGAATGGAAGCTGGAAGAGTATCAAGTACAACAAACATCCTTATAATCCTTTACAGATCAAATCAGGTGCCAGGGAGACGGCTCAGCAGGTAAAAGTACTTGCTGCACAGTTGGATGACCCAAGTTTCTTTCCCTAGAACCTGTGTTATATATAGAGAATAGATTCCTGCAAATTATTTCCTGATTTCCACACTGTGGTATGCACATGCTGTGTGTTTCACTCTTCTCTCTCTCCTCCCTCTCTCTCTCTTCTCTCTCTCTCTCACATACACATACACACACTCTCTCTCTCTCATACACATACTCTCTCTCTCTCTCTCTCTCTCTCTCTCTCTCTCTCTCTCTCTCTCTCATGTGCGCGCTGCATATGTGTGCATGCACACAGACAGAGAGACAGATTGGATAGATAAATAAAATCAAAGTATCGGGTTGAGCAATCTCTGGTTGAGGCTGGACTTGGCCCACACACCTGTGTTTGTGCAAGCCACCAACTAAGAATCGTTTCTCCATGTTTCAGTGTGTTGTGGGGGGAAATCTGGAGGTAGTATTTCATAGCTCATGGAAATTGCATAAGATCCCAGCTCAGCATCTGTGCCCTAGCCAGATTCATGCATCTTTCAGGTATGCCTAATCCTGCAATGCTGAGATCTGTCATCTCCAAGCACCTCCAAAGTCATGTTCGAGACCGCGCAGTCTAATCACATACAAACAATTAATTAATTAAAATTTGCATCATGTTTTAGTAAGCTTACAGTTACACATTGGGCCACATTTATTGTCATCCCTGGTCACATGGCTACATCCAGCATGTGAGTCCCAGGCTGGACTTTCCTGTGTTATATACCACCTATAATTGCTTTTGTGTGGCCAGGAAGCTTAATGGTTGCAGCAGAGACCCTAGGAGAATCCTAACTCCTAAATAGGCTGGGCTTTATAGAAGGTGTCCACTAGCCTCTAAGCTGGTCCAGGTTCCAAGCCCCAACAGGGAACACAATGAAGAAACCCAGCTGCTGAATGACTCTCTTTACATGTGTATAAGAGACCCAGGAAAAGATGCAGGGTCCCACCTATACTCCCATGGGGTGCCTCAATATCTGTAGTGAACTGACTTCCAACACCTCCCCACTGTGTCCAGCTCAGAGCCTGGGGGGTTTGGGGGGAGTCTAAGCTTGCCTTGCCAAAGCGTCTGCTCCTACAGGTCTGGGGCTCCCTGCCCAGCTGGCTGGAGCTTGAGCGTGTTGTCGATAAGCGGGTGTCTGCGTGGCTAGAGGAGAGGAATCAGAGCGGGTAATTGCCACGTAAGATGACAGCGCAGCGATTTATCCACCCCAAACCAGGCTCCCGCATACCAAGAGGCAACCTGCAGCTGAGAATCGATACCACCCCAGAGGAGGGATTATTAGGGACAGAAGGGGGCTGGAAGGATCCATATGAACCTGATGACTGTCTATTTCTAAAGAGGCTGCAGGCTGCATGAGAAGCAAGCGTTCGCTCGGAAGTGAATGTTCTGGGGCAGGGAAAGCCTGGTCTGGGGAAGTGGTGGGGCCCTCTCTGAACCCGCTTCCTGAAACCCGAGCTGGAGAGGACACTAAAGTCAGGCTCGGGGACAGAAACGCAATGGGAACCCGGGAGGGAGTCTGCTTTAAGGCCTGACATAGATAGAACCTTGTTGAAAACCCAGCTCCATCTCAGTTCTCTGGAGGATGGGAAGTTACCGAGCCATGTGAGATCAATAAGCCCCTGGGAATGCTGGGAGTTCCCAGGTTAGGGACCACAGCCAGCACTGGCTGGAGAAGGTAGTGGGGACTTTCAATTCTGAAAGTCTTTCCTGTCCCATTTGGGACTTTCACTCTTGTCACTGTCCAAAGCGTGTGGGAAAGGTTGAAATGGGGAGACCACTGGCCCAGACTCTTCTGGGGAGACAAGAAAAGAACTTCTTGGGATAGTGGGGGCCAAATAGGCTCATCCACAAGAGTCTGTGTGTGGGCACATGTCGGGGATTCCAGCTGCTGCCACTCTCCAAGGACCACGGATGCTGGGATAGAGTGCATATCATGTCACCACAGTCTAGAAAGCACATTTTGTGCCACAGGATGAAGGAAAGAACTGCCATTTGCTCTCTGGGTGGTGGGTTCTCCCAGTGCAGCCCCAGGCGTCCAGAGGCCTAGAAAAAACTATGGACTCTGGTCTTTGAGAGAGCCTCAGTTCTTGCACCTTACCCATGCCTGGAGGCAGATCCCATCCCCTTATGACTTGAATCTGAGGTTGTGAGTGCTCCCCAGTGCTCAGTGAGTAGCCAATCCCAGGCTACCCTCTCAGGACCCTCAGGTTCCCGGTAAAAGAGAGGCCCAGGGTTCCAACTAGGATTCTGGAGAAAGAGTGTTACGAAGCCAAGAACACCTGCTCTTCTGCTAGGTGCATCTCACCCTCCAGGAGAAGGAAGAAGGATGGGGTGAACAGAAATGGAGGAGAAAAGGCCGGAGGAAGAGAAACAAAGAAGAGGGGTCAGAGAACAGGATAAATGGAAGAAGGAAGGAAGAGAGGTCATGTGGAGACAAGAAGAGAAGAGAAAGGCAGATGGAGGTTGGAGGGCCTTGAAACTTGAACCTGTGTTTTCACCAGATAGATGCTCTGGGTGGGAGGATGGCATGTGGTCCAAGCCTCAGGGGATGAAGGTACAATTGGGTTCAGAGATGAGAATAAAAGGCACTGTATGGTTCAGCATCAATTACTTACTCAGCCTTGGCGTGTGTATCAGTCACCACAAAGGTAGGGGGTGGGGGGGTGCTGAGTCGCAGAGCATGGCTTGCTTGGCTTGGAAGTGACATCCTGGTTTTTAGGATGGTTGCTTCCCTGCTTTGGGAGATTTCAGTTCCAAGTTGTCGGCAGGCTGGACATGCAAGCAGCCAGTCCAGTCCTGCCCTAGAGTACACCAGTGTGTTTACTCTGATAGCCTAGCTGGGATGTCAGGAGAGGACCAGACTGGAGTCTGCCATCTGTAATCAGGTCATTCATTTGCCCCACCAGCTGGGAAGGGAGTCACAGTGTCAAACAGGTAGGGAGACAACATGGGGAGAGACCTCACCTCCTACCTGGGGCTTAGGTCTGGACTGGCAAGGTCAGGTACTGGGATCTCCCTAGATCACCCAGAGACGAGCAACTCATCTTCTCAGGGTTACACAGCCCAGGACTTTGGATCTTAGATTCCAATGTTTGCTCAGTTCTGATTCTACTCTGACAAATGGGAGACTCAGCAGGTCCCCTCCTCTACCTCGCTTTCCCCATTGTAGTCCAGCTACAAGAAGAGTCTGTGCCTTGCCAGCCTCCCCGGGCTTCGGTGAGGCTTTGGTATAGCGGGACAGCCACAGTCTGTTGGTGCACTTCAGGACCACAAATGTACTTTTGTAAAGAAAAGCAAACACAAACTGAGATGACTGATTGCCAACTCCTGGGAGCTTACGTCGCCAGCCCCACCGAGCAGGGAGGTTTTGTAGCTGCCTGTCATTTGCTCGAAAGTATTCACCTCGACATCAGACCACCCCGATGCCTTTGCCTAGTGTACTGTGTTGCTAAAATCAGATTAATTCAAGATTCGAAAAAAGAAGAAGAAGAAACAACTGTGCTGAACAGGACAGGAGCCTGAGTTGGGGGTGGGGGTAGGGAAACAGCTTTGGGGCTAGTGTTTCACCAATCATGCATGCATCCCTGATTGTCAACCATTTCCTGTCTGGGCCTCAGTTTCCCTAGACATTATATGCAGGGTGAGTGAGGGGAGTGGGGCTCAAGGTTCTGGAATTCTCTGGAAATGGTCATGATGTAAGCAGAGATGGTTCCTGGCACTGTCGCACTTGCTATCAGCCCCTTGGGAAGAATGGTGGCAAGCGACTAGAACCTTCTGGAAGACTAGGGGCAAGCTATTAGAACCTTCTGGAGGGTGTGGCAAGTCTGCAGCTCAGAGGTCACATTCTGCCTATTTGGAAAAAGACTCCCTCATCACTTCCTGAGCAACACGTCCCGTGGTGACCTCATAGGGTGAGTGGCAAGAGTGATACAGCCTGAGCTGTGCAACAGCGACCTTGACTATGGGCCTTAGTCACTCCTGTTTGAAAATAGGCCCAGGGACAGGGACAGTGCTGGCTGCTTCACCACACTTAAGAGACATTTCTTGGACACCTACTCTGTATGTGGCTCCCATAACTGCCCATGGGCTTGGATTCCAGCTCTCCTATAGACCAGGGGATGCTCTAATCTGCATGTAGTACATAGAAAGGATAGGTCAGTGGTAGGTGTCTTCCCAATCACTCTCCTTAGTTTTTGAGACAGGGATCCTACATTGGACTGGCAGGCTAGTGTATCCTAGGATTCCTCCTGTCTCTGCTGTCCCAGTGCTAGGATTGCAAGCATGAAGCCCCCAACATGGCTCTTTCATGGGCACTGGGTATTGAACTCAGGTCCTCAAGCTTGTTTGACAAGCACTTTACCCAATAAGCTATCTTTCCAGCCCAGGGAATTGCTAACTGAAATGCTTCTTGGCCCCAGTCTCCCCGTTTTTATATGCCATAATGAGACCCCCTCCATCTTCAAGCATGGGGACATAAGAAGTCAGGACAGGGGTGGTCACAGCATGGCCCTCTATGGACCTTGATAGGGAGACGCCGATGCACAACAAGGACACCTTCACCTGGATCTTTTCAGGAGCCAGCTGGGGAGTCAAAAAACCCGTTGGGGCAAAGCCTGAGACTAGGAGAACCCCACAGGTCCACTCATTAGCGGGCTCTTCAGAGACAGTCTGATTGAAGAGCAACGGGAAAGGACAATTTCCTGATGACACTCGTTTGTAAGGAAGTATAAAGAGCCACTTGGCAGAAGCAAAGCCATTACGAGCTATATCGGCCTCAGCCCTGGTGACACCAGGAGGGGACAAATCCCTCAGCTTAATGTGCTTTCTTGCTCTGTGACTTTTTTGGTGGGTGAGTGGGGGTTGTCGGTGACATTCTGCTAGCTTACAAAAATGCAAATGGGATGACTGTCCCTCCCCGCTGTGTCGTCCATCAGACCCTTGACAGATCGCGTCCCTGGTTCTCTACTGTGTTTATTACTACTAATGACTTTCTCGTTATGATTTGGCTCTGAAACGTAACGGATGGTTCCAGGAGAAATCCTATTATTCCCACACATTATTCAATTAGAGAGTCGAGCAGTTCCTTGGGGGTGGCGTCAGGGCTGTGGGCTGCCAAGTGGGGGAACACTTGCCCCTTGATCCCACTCCACGGCCCTCAGCCATGGATGCCACGGAAACAGAAAAGGTGGGTGGGGAGTGGTCTGGTGGTCTTTTCAGTGAAGGGTATCATAAGGCTTCTAAAAGCATTGATACAAATACACAGCCTGACTGATCTGATTCATTCCAAAGGTTCTGGAAACTTCCAGGCCGGCAGATGGCTTCTAAGACTCAGAACATGGTCAGGGTACTCACCCTATATTTTCAATGGTCACTCCAATCCAGGCTGTCACCCACTTTAGCTGCACTCCAAAGAGCCCCTCCCACCACCCCCAACCATACGCTGCTAGTCTCTCTGCCTCCTTCGTCCCACTGGCACTTCAGACAGAAGGATCGATTGGATATTGGCAATGGATCTGTTTCTGTCTTCAGTCCCACACTTCCCCATGGGAGTCTGCAGCCCCACTCCAAACTAGCGCATGACAGAGCCCTCAATGTCACCCACTCATGTACCCTCCGCCATCCACACAGGGCAGAGCTGTGGCAGCCAGTCCCATGTAGAGGTCAAGGACTTTGGCCAAAGGCATGTGTTCATTCTTTTCCTTAGGCTGACAGTGTCTGCCTGGTAACCAGCAAGTCACAGTCTCCTGACCCAACACCACCCTAAGAGAGTTGTCTACTTAGCACTTCCGGGCAATGACCAAGTGCAGACCTGATATCACTCAATTGGCATATAGAAGGGCCTGGCTACCCTGTATGAGAGGAAGTCATAGCAGGAATCTAACTCCTCCAGCTCCAGGCCCAGACCAGATAGCAAGAGGTCTCGGAGTAATGAGAACCCGTTAGCACGGGTGTCTATCCATCAAGGAAGCACTCCCTCCACTCTCTGCGGAGGCAGCAGATGTCCCATATCCAGCCTCCATAGGAGCCAGTGCCTGGCCTGTACTCTGTGGGCTGCTTCCCCCTGGGACAAGCTTCCCAGTGTGGTGAGTCCTAAACTCTCCTTGTTCCCAGCAGAAGACAAAGAAGGCAATCTGCTCAGGAATGCAAAGTGGGCATAAAGGGAGAGACGTGGGCCATAATTTGCACAGTGTCTTTGGGCCCGAACAGAGGTTATAAGTGCCATCCACCCGCCCCCCACCTACCCCCCATCCCCGGCCTGCCCTTCCTTCAGTCTCACGCTGTCTTTCTCCCGCTTCATAAATTCTCAGCTTCGAGCCATAAAAAGTGCAATGAGCAGTCTGGATGGAGGAGACTGGCCATGGAGCAGGCAGCCAGCCAGACTTCCCCCTGGACAGCTCCAGTGGACACGGCCAGCTCAGAGGGAGCAGGACCCCGAGGGCCCTCTCCTGTGAGCCTGCCTGGGCAAAGGGGACAGGAGCTCTTCCCACATCTGGCCAGGCACTGCTAGCTTCTCTGGTTAGAAGGGCCTCTCCTCCGGCTGGCCAAGCTGAGCAGGCCCTCTGGGCCCCTAGAGTTTATAGAAAACAAATTCAAGAGGTCCCAGAGCCTAGCATACCTTTGGGAGTGCCTGCTGCGTCCACACCTGCCCCCCAGCCCCAGTGTCTAGGTGTCACCAACAGAGCAGCGGAATAAGCCTTAAATGATCTCTGGGGTCTACCATTTCCAACCAGATGTTCCTATCTGCTCTTAGTTGCCTAACTCTGGGGGTTCACACAGCTGATGGTGGAGGTGCAATTTGTCGAGAAAAAGAGATGCGCCTGTCAGACCTTCTTCTGAACCTGAGGAATAAAGGGGGAGCCAAGGAAAAGCCAGCACCTATGTGGTGGCCCACAGCTCTCATCCCAATGCTAAGGAGGCTGAGGCAGGAGGATCACAAATTCCAGGCCAACATGGGCTTAGCATAGCAAGGCTTTATCTCCAATGCATGCATGTATGTGTGTGTTCATGAAACAGGCTCAGAGAGGTTTACACGTGATCATTTTCCTTTCTGCACAAACAATAGCTGTCTGGACCAGGCCAGGACATGGGCTCCAGAATGGTGGAGTTTTCTTCCATGAGAGATGACAGTTGCATGGTTTGCTAGCGGCAGCCGAGATCCTACCTGAGATAGAGGCAGGAAGTGAAGACACCCAGCTGGGCTTCAGGACTGCTCCGTGGGTAGTTCAGCAGCCAGCATGACCCAGATTCAGTTTGAGATGATGGACACTTGCCCCTAAATGTTTATGCATCTGGGGTAGACTAGAAATATGACGGCCACTTGAAAGGAGCCAGTGGGAGGCGGGAAGAGTCACGCAGCCGGGGTGGGCATGAGATTGGGCATCTTGGAGTGGAGGGACGCACAGTGCCTCAAGGGACAGCCTGACACACTTAGGAAAGGCATTGGAAACACAGGGCTGTTTATCATAAAATCGGTAAAGAAAATAGAGTGGTTAAAATTCAGACCCTGGCTGGGAATGTGGGGGGAGGCAGTGAGAGCCTCAAAGGAGATACTTTCAAAAACCTCAGGGGGGAAAAAAAGGTGCAGGGAGCAGGAAGTGGGACACAGGGCCTTTTCTAAAACAGGGAGCTACAGATTTAGTCCTCTAAGGAGGAGTGGGCTCAGGGCAGAGAGCATTCACGGTAACTTGCCATCCTCTGCCTATGGGGAAAGGTTCTGGGAACCTTAAATGGACAGGTGAGGAGATACTTGGAACCACAGAGATGGCCCATCTCTCTATATGTTCCCATGTAGGTACCTATATTCAATTAAAAAAAACTAGGCAAAGCAAGAGATGAACAGAAAAGGAATCCGACAGAACAACTGGTGTCTTGGGTAAAACAAGGGCCACTTGGTGGGCACAGCCCTGTGGCAGGACGTAGTAGCTAGTTAGTTGACTGACAAGTGACTAACAGAAAGGTGGTACACAAAACATGGCTATGCTGTGTAGAGGTGAAAGATGTGTGTGTCTGCATCCTTCCTTCTGACGTCTCTTCCATCCCATCCTGCTTTGCAAGCAACTGAGATCTTTCTGGAGCCGGGCTCTCCACTGGCCAACAAGAGGAAGTCCCACCCCTACGCTGGGACACTGGCTCCTCAATCTCAGCTCAACATGGGTGGCCTGACCAAGCACCTCCTGCTTCTGCAGCCCCAGCCCTGTATTGGTACAGGATGGATCTGGTGGCCTTGCTCTCAGTTATATGAACTTCTACCCATCTCACTCATTGGGAAAGATTCCTGGGGTGGGGAGACCCGTGTTTTATGTCACAGTAAATGTGGTAGTTTGAATGAGAAGGACTCTCCCCTCCCATGCCCCACCTCCACCCCTCAAGGCTCATATATTTGAATACCTGGTCCCTAAGTGGTGGAATTCTTTGGGAAGAATTAGGAGGTGTGGCCCTGTTGGAAGAGGTGTGTCACAAGCAGGGAAATCTTTGAGGCTTCAAAAGCCTGTGCATACCCATTCTTTCTGCCTCCTGCTTGTAGATGAAATGTAAGCTCTCAGCTACTGTTCTAGTACCTGCCTTCTGCTGCCATGCTCCCTGCATCATGTTCATGGATCAGTCTATGGAACTGTAAGCCCCATTAATTGCTCTCTACTATAAGTTGTCTTGGCCATGGTATCTTAGCATAGCAATAAAAAAGTAACTAAGTCTGTAAGTATCTGCTGGTTTTATTGCCCATGAAGTGCAATTGGCTAGGGATAGACTAGTGGGATCTAGACCTAGGAGGTGTCCAAGAGCATTTATGTCCTCCAAGAAGACAAGAGGAAGGTAGAGCCAAATGTGTGAGTGGGGTCCATCTGCCATCTGAGCATTTGGGAGGTAAGCAGAAGGATTACTCTGAATTGGGACTAGCCTGGGTTCCATAGTTCGTTTTAGGCCAGCCTGCACTCACTCTGTCTGTCTCAAAAAGAGGGTAAAAGTCAGTAAGATAGCCCAGTGGGAAAAGCAACTTGTCCATCTGACTTCAATCCCTGGAATCCCCACGGTGGAAGGAGGAATTAGTTCCCACAAATTGCCCTTTGACCTCCTCCTCATGGGTGCCCACACCCACCCATGAACCCACTCAAAACTAAATAAGTAGTAAGTGCAGAAAAGTGTTTTGAAAGCAGGGGGTAAGAGGTGTGGGAATCTATGCTGATGATTGATCCCTAGTATTCCCTGGCTGGCAGCAGGGAACAGCCAAGTTCAGGAAGGTGTGGTACTGGAACACACAGCATGCCCTCTGAGTCAGGCAGTGCCAGGCATCTGTGCACAAGATGCAATCTCACCCATAAAAGGCAAGGTGTGCTGAGGAGGGCAGCATGAGTGACAGACAGTGGGCCAGCACACAGCGATACAGGAAGTACTTGCTGGCCTCCAAGGTTAGCCCTTGAGGTCTGAGCACTCCAGTCCTTAGAGTAAGACCTCAGGGCTGAGGACTCAAAGCCAGGTCCTCTGGGTCTCCACTTAGGTCCCGGGAGCCAGAGTGGCTTCAGGACTCTGTCAGTGCAACAGCCAGGCTCTGCCTTCGGGATTTAGAAACCTTGGGTTAACTTAGGGTTACACTCAGCTCAAGGGTTACCACCTATTGCCCACCACCCCGGTCTGCCATCCAGTTTCCCCCCAAAGAAGGGCTTGTCATTGTCCCAGTTGGACTTCTCTCCGTGGTCATTATGATCCCTGAGCTCAGCTGCTCTGGTCGCAGGTGGTGTCTGTCCTCGGCAGACACCATGGTGGGAGTTGGCAGGAGAGAGCAGATGGGTTGTGAGGTACTGAAGACCTGTGTCAGCTACTGGGAACAGGCTCATCAATTAGAACCCTCTTGCCCAAGGGCTTCTGGGAAGGGATGCTGCTGTGAAGGAGGGAGCGGGCCTAGCTTACCTCCTCCTCTGCCTCCCCAGAGGTAACCCAGCACTGCTTCCTGCCTTCCTGGTGGCTTCTGTCTTTGGCTGTGGGCGTGTCCACTCTCAGAAGGAGACCTTCTTTCTGAGAGCAGCTTACTTCAAGTCTCCCTCAAAACAGGGAATATTTGAGAACCAAATTTGTGGATAGATGGGAAAATGAATACTCTTCCCCCTCTTTATCTCTGAACCTCACTCTCAGAGGCTGGGACATGCAGAAAATCTTGGGGCTGGCCTTGAAGTACCAAGCTGATGTAGAAGGAGTATAGGAAAAATGCAGGGATTTCCTGCTTGCCCAGGAGGTGTCAGTTTGAGTATTATGAATCTGGAGGTGGACCAGGGCATTGGGTGATGTACAGAGGCTCCTCTATCCTCATTTCTCCATCTCTATTCATCCTAACTTTGCCCCTCAGAAAGGAGGGCATCCCGGTCCACTGTCCCCAGGGGTAGAATTAATGGACACAGATAAGGAATTTATTTAAGTGGATCAAGTGGGCCAGTATGTATGGCAACAATGGTAAAAAAATTATTACATTTACATTAGTTGTTTGTGTAGTGTGTGTGTGTGTGTGTGTGTGTACACATATACATGTATACATGTGGAGTCAGAGGGAACTTGTAAGCACTGGCTTTTTCCTTCTGCCATGTGGGTCCTGGGGATCAAATAAGCTTGGTGGAAATTACCATTACCTGCTAAGCCATTTTGCCTCTCAAGATAACTCTTAATTGCATGTTTTGTGACAGGCATAAACAGGCATTGAGAATCGAAGAAATCACAATAATTTTGGAGATTCGTTGGTATCGGTTGAATGGGGCATGTGGAAACCCTTAATGAGAGGTTCAGAATCCTGAAGAGGAGATGCTGAGGTTAGGACCCCAAAAGAGGATGACAGGGGGCTTGCTTAGCAAAAAGACGGAGGTGAAGGACAAGGGTCCCCCTGGCAGGGCTCCCAGGGTCTCCTTGTTCTTTATAAGCTAGTCACAAGAGGAAGAGCTTCTGACACATGTGCTGTGTGCTAATGGACCCAAGGGGAAATTCTACCCAGTAATGATGCTCCCTCCAGGTTGCTGACGGACAGCCTCGGCTGGCCAGTGCTGTGTTGAAGGAAGAAAAGCATATGCCCTTCCTCTTCCTCTCCCTCCTTCCTCACCCCAAACTCACACACCTCTCCTACCATTTACATCATAGCTGGGATTATAGGCATGGGTCACCATGCCCAAGCTAGGAAGAATTCTCTCAGAATGGGGAGATGTCTGAGTGGGTCTGGTGACCTCAGAGAGCCAAGAGTGACTCATCGCAGCCACGGGTTGAGATGAGGTACTATTTTGTCATGCACAACTCAGGGCATGCCAGTTTGCTGTGTGGGCCTAGGCAGTCCCACATCCTCTCTGGGCCTCTGCTTCTGTCTATGCATCATGAGAAGTGGACACGTCTTTCTCTGAGGGGGTCAAGGAATGAAAGGTCTTAGAAAGTGCTAGGCTCGGCTCCAGATCCATAGGATACGTTTGGTAAATAGCAATTATGTGTTACTCTGTTCTCTGGGGTAGCGGTCAGAGAGAAAGGGATGATGAACTGTTGGGACAGGAGGAGGAAGAGAAAAAGTGGCTGGGGCCCTGTACACTGTTATCAACAATAAGCAAGAACCATCTCTATTGCCCCTGGCAGGGTGGCCTGAGGGAAAGAAGAACTTGGTCTAGGTCAGGGGTGTGACATGAACTCAAAGCCCGCCCTGCACTGTGGCAATGGCTCTACCTGAGAGGTCCTGCCAACCCTGTGGCTCTAGTGAAGGAAAAGGAGCCCAGACTCAGCTGGGATACGCAGCACAGTCGCAAGAGCTGGGTCTCTCCATCCTCACTGGGCCTGGCCATGTGCCAGGGGAGCGGTGTTCACAGAAAGCCTGGTTGGCAGAGATAAGCACAAAGTCCCAGCCTAGGCCGGCTCCTTGCTTCAGAGGGAGCTCATATTAATGGGCATCCCTCAGCCTCGTGGCAATTAATATCCCAGCAGGCAGACACTCCAAGTGTCTATGCGGCTGTGCGGCTGAGGATGCGACTGGATAGGTGGAGCATGTTGTTCATTAGGGATCTTCCCTCCCCTCAGCAGGAACTCGCAGCCCTCCTGTCCTTGAGTCTGAAGTTCAGCTCTAGGAGCTGGGCGTACTCAATGGGTAGAAGAGTGTTGAACGGGGCTGCCGGCTTTCGTCTCTTACAGCCCCGGCTGGCTTCAGATTCTATGTAGACAATGGTGGTGTTGAACATCTGGTCTTCCTGCCTCCACCTCTCCCAGGGGCTGAGATTACGGAAGTGTGCCACCATACCTGGTTTGTGTAGTGTTAGCACTCTGTCTAAACTCCACCCCTACAGTTACCTGGCAACAGCCAGGTATGCTCCTCCCCACAGTTACCTGGCAACAGACAGGTAGACCTGGCCCACTATAAAAGGGGCTGCCTGCCCCCTCCTCTCTCCTTGATCTCCTGCTCTTTTGCCTTCTTGTTCCCCTTCTGTCCCCTCGCCCCTTCTCGCTTTCCTTCTCTCTCTACATGCTCATGGCCAGCCTCTACTTCTTTACTCTCTCTCACACTCTCTGCCTTTCTCTGCCTCTACTACCCTCTCAACTCCCCTCCCCATGCCCTGAATAAACTCTATTCTGTACTATACCATCATGTGGCTGGTCCCTCAGGGGGAAGGAATGCCTCAGCATGGGCCAGCTAAGACATCCCCTTCCCCACACCTCATCACACACCCATAGAACATATCCCATATCTCTTTATCTTTTTATAAACACATATGCGGTACTGAAGTTACTGAACTCAAGGGTTCACACATGCTCGGCAAGCATTCCACCAAGTGAACCCCACCCCTGCCAGAAACAATCCAGGGAAAGAAGCACAGAGCACTTGGGTCTCTTCCTTGAACTTCCACAATCTGCCTGAAGATCTGACATTGGGTGGTGGATGAAGGTGCCTTTGTGCTCAGCCTCAGTTTACCCAGTGAGTCCCATGACTATACCTGACTAATGCACACCTCCTTGTCCAGGGTGCTACCTGCACAACCACACGGGGACATCTTGCTCAGAAACAGGCTCCTGTCACACCGAGTGGCTCCCTCACGTCTGGGCCTTACGCTGAGTATTTAGGTCCCTCTTACTCAGCCCATGGCCCTAATGGCTTCTTAAACTCTTAGTCCTCAAAGTGAGATTGGAGACCAGCACCATTGGCATCTCAGAGAGCTTAGAAGCCACATAGCACCATGGGCCCTGTCTCAGATCTGCAGAATCAGAGGCTGTGCTTTAATGGATGCCTGGGTTGACTCATAGGTATATAACATTTGCCTTAGTAAACACTATGACGTCTAAACACTAGAGGAAGTGGGGTACAATTTGGGGGAGACCCAGAAAGCAGAGAGAGAGAGAGAGAGCGCCCAGTAGGGTCAAGAGGGGCTGGCTCTATGATAGTACACTTACCTAGAATCTGCCAGTGAAAGGCTGGGCTGGGGTATGGTTCAGAAGGAGAGCGCTGACCTAGAATCCACCAGGGATGGCTAGGGTATGGCTCACAGTAGAGAACCTGTGTAGGGGTGAGGGGCTGAGGGCTTGGCTCCGCAGCTGACTGCTTGCCTACAACTTAGCCCTACGGGAGTCTGGGAGTCTGACTCAGCAATGGGGCACTTGCTTAACATTCCAGAAGCTCCAGAACAGAAAGACAGGGGGGAGAAAGGTGAGATGGAGACTGAGGGAGGGAGGGCAGGAGAGAGGGAGCATGAGAGGGAGAGAGGGAGGAAAGGGTGAAAGGGATAGTCCTATGAGAAGCTGAAGTGGTGAAGAAGATGAGGGGACACAGCCAGAGCCCAGTCTCCCAAGACCTGTCATCAGGGACCCTCTGTCTGTACCAGCCCATGGGGGCCCTGGATGTCTGCTCCTAGTGGGGAGACACCCAGCCTGGCAGTCCCCAAATCCCAGAATCAGGGTCCTCCTTGCTGACAGCTGTTTCTGCCTGGGACTTTGGTCAGGATCCCCAGGCTGGTGGGGAGGCCCGGTACCTCAATCACTCCTATCGCGCCGGCTGCAGGAAGAGAATAGCTTTCAGCTCAATTACCCTCACATTGCAATATCATAACGCTCCAATGAGGCTTTTTAACCAAAAACAAAAAAGCCATGTCTGCTGCAGGCCGGCTGCGAGGCCAGCCGTGCAGAAGGGATGGACCTGCCTGGCTGATGGCCCCTACCAGGCCCTGTGGATTACAGTACCGGAGATGCTTGTTCTGGGCACCAGGTAAGTCCAGAGTATCCTGGAATCCTGAACCTCAGTTTACCAACATGTATCCTGCTCCCAATCACTGGCCACTGGGACATGACTGACCCATGACATTTTGGGGGAGAACACTACAACCCAAGTCCCAAGAGTCCCCACAGGGTGACACAGTTCATAATGTCCTATTTGAATGCTGGCTGCTATCTCCTCCTGGGATGGGAGTGTCACCCAGACGCCTTATCCTAGCATTGGCCACTCAGGACCAGGGAGTTCAGCCCCTAAATCTGCTGTCATTTTGAACCCACTGGCCTCTCTGCTCCTTATAGCCATATTCAAAGCTACTACCCTATTTTTTAGGTAGGTAAACAGAGGCCCAGCAAGATGAAAGTCACGAGAAAACATCTCCAGCACTATTTAGAGAGTCATCAGCAAGATTGTGACCTTTACTCCTTAGGAATTGTCTTAGTTATGCCTTAGACACCATGACCAAGGCAACTCAAGGAAAGCACTTAACTGGGGCTGGCTTACAGTTTCAAGGGTTCAGTCCAGTATCATCATGGCAGGGAGCATGGCCGCAGGCATGATACTGGAACAGTAGCTACAAGCATTATCCTGACCACAGGCCACCGGGAGAGAGAGAACTGGGTCTCTCTAAAACCTCTAATCCCACCCCCAGTGACAGACATCCTCCAACAAGGCCACGCCCCCAATCCTTCTCAATTAGTGACACTCCCTGTTAACTAAGCATTTCAAATACAGAGCCTTATGGGGCTATTCTTATTCAATCCACCACAATGGACATCCAGGAACCCTCAAGCCCCACCTCAGCTTCCAGAACTCTCACTGTGGCCAGGCAAGCCCTGTTCTTGAGTGTTTCGTACAGAGAGGAACCTTTTGGAAGTTTGTGACTGTCCCCATTCTAAGATGAGAAAGATCAGTTCCAGCAAAGCTAAATTGTTGGCCTGGTATCTCAGGCCAGAATTCACATCAGACCTGTACCAATCTGGGTGTTCTAGTCTCCTGTTTCCTTCACAGGACACATTTGCAAATCTTACTGTTCGGGGAAGAACAGGGTCCATCTGAACACTGTTCTCGTGACAGAAAAAAAGATGGGTCTTCTGGCATGCTAAGAAAGGCATACAGTCCACATGTGTCTCGGTTACATCCTCCCATAGTAGCCTCTGACTAGCCATGTTCTAAAGAGGAGGCCAGCCAGCCACTTTCCCAATCAGCCAAGCCTCATCCGCCTGGCCAGCACACTGCTAATGGCCTCGCTGGCCATGTCCCCTCCCTCTGTCCTCTTACCCTCCTGCTGGCTGCAGCTGATTTGTTCATGATTTAATGCTCTGGGACGCTGACCCGTGAGAGAGACACTGGGACAGAAGGAGGCGGGGCGGACACCCGGAGAGGTGTGTGCAAGCGTGCGTGCTGGCACAAGCAGAGCAGTCTCTCTAGGAACACATTCCCAGATGGGCTCTCTAGGGCCGGGGGAGGCATCTAGCACCCTGGTCCTGGAGGAAAGGCTCTAAGGAGGGTTTGGGGTATCCCAACTCCTAAACCTTGGCTATCCCTGCAGGTTTTCTGGGAACTCCTGACATGTTCCCTGGTGTGGTGTGAGCCCTGTGTCACTGCCCAGTCCCATGACCCACAAGAAATAGTGAATGGCTCTAGATCCCTGGTCTGCTGTGTGATATAAATAGCTAACTTGGTGTCTCTGAGGTAATCCCTATCTTAGATGTGGGGATAACCCTAAGCCTACTGTTATGTCCCAGATGTTGATCCTCTCTAAGAGGTCTACACAATGAAGATGCAGTTCCCAGACTGGTGCCACTGGCTAGTGGCAGGTTCATGGGTTTTTGGAGGTGCCACTTTCAAAGAGGTTTGGGGGAACCTACCCTGTCCCCTGTCTGTCTGTCCTGGTTTCTCCTTACAATAGCTTCTTCTCATCAATGGCATCTACCATGTGCCATGAGTTGATGCAGACCAGGGGCAGCCCTTGCCAAGCCTGAGTATGCCAGGTAGACACTGGGCCCCAATGCTATCCACACAATAAATCTCTCCATACTTCAAAGGAGCATTGCCCGGCGCTTTGTTGTAAGAACCTGAAGCTGATGGATGCCCCTATGTCATCAGCTGGCTGTGGCAGGGACATGAATGGATGAGGGACATCCTCCACCCTCATTGCCACCATTTCTATTGTTACTCAATGTTCCCTATACCCAGGACTTGGTCCTCACAGACTTATCTTCAACCCGATGGTTAAGTCCCAATATCCTATGTGTAAGAAAAGCCATGTCTGGTTGGTTAAAGTCTGGAGGCGATGGCCAGTGGACCCTGTTCCTCCTTCCTCAAAGAGAGGACCCATGTGGTGGCAGCCATTCTATCTTTGAGGGACTCTATATACCTCAGCAATAACCTACCGATGGGGAACCCGGTAGGAAGTGAGTCCTATTCCTGTAGGAGGGGGCCCTGTACTCAGCAGGAAGGATTCCTGTGCCTTCAGAAAGGAGGTTCTGTGATCAGGAGGGGGCCCTGGATCTGTTGCCCATCAACATCTACTGCCCCCCCCCCCGAGGCTGCTATGGGTGGTACCAACCTCCCAAGCTCAGGCCCAGCTGCTGTACCCAGCTCTGCCACCAGGAGGAAGGCAAGCTTGGGATCAGTCCCTACAGGAGGGACAAGGACAGGGAAGCCAGGTCAAAGTGGCATGGAATGGGGCCAGCACTGAGCTAATGAACTACCTGCCTTGCCCTACCCTCAGCAACCTAAGCGTTAAACTCCAAGTGATGGCTACTTGGTCCCAAGGTCCTAGGTCTCAATTTCTGTTTTAAAGGGTGTCATTGAGGGTAAGGATTAGCCCTACCAGAGTCTTCAAGAGGCCTTCCTCCTTCCCTTGTTCCCTCCGTCCCTTCCTCCCTGTCTGCCTGCCTTCCATCTTGCTACTCTGCCTTCAGAGCAGACCTCTGTACTGAAGACCTACAGATGCCGTAACAAATTATTCCATATTCAGTGACCTAAAGCAGCACGGATTTATCATCTTTGGGTTCTAGAGTTCGGAGACTCAGAGTGAGTCCAGCTGGGCTAAAATCATCCTGTGGGCAGGGTTCTCTGAGGGCCTCGAGAGGATCTCGGCCTACCTTTCTGGTTTCTGGTGTGTGTGTGCATTCCACGGCTCCTGGCTGTGTTCATCTTTTTATAAGTTTTTATGTTTTTAATTAAGGTCCAAAGTATTAGGTATCACTATGGTGTTTTGACACTTCCATCTTTAAGCTAGTTACGCACACATGCTTGCACACTCGCATACACACACACACACACACACACACACACACACACACACCACACCTTCTCTGACAATCCCCTGAAAACCACACAGGGCCATCCCATCAACAACGCCCTGTGGCCAGCTGAGGTAACAAGGTAGGAGCCATCATCTTGCCTACGCATCTTTAAATTATGCCTGCTCTTTCGAATGAGGCGTCTTAACCTCAACCAACTCGGCCAGTTCTGAACTCAGAGGAAACCAGGCAGAACTTTAAAAGCTTAGAGGACTGAGCACACCAGAGATAGAGACAGATTCATCCCCCACCCCTGCCCCTGCCCCTGGGCGCCCCGTCTCTCATTTGTATGGGATATGAGGGGGGATTAGGCACGACCGGAAGGCCTTGCCTGCTCTAGGCAAGCGCTATACCATTGTGCTCCATCTCCATCTGGAAGAGACAGGCTGCCACCGTCCCAGGCACTCCAGCTTGGAAGGGTTAGATGGACTGGGAATGACGGAATGAGCCCCACTACCCCCCTCTGCCCTGCACAGGGGCTGATGGCACCGGCCTGTGTCTGGCAACAGCCATCGGGGCTCTCGGAGGCCCCACACTTGAGGATTTATTTCCTCAGCCGCTGGCGCCGCCCTGGTCGCCCGCGGCCCCGTTGGAAATGTCTGTAATCGCGGTACACTTTAAGCATTACTTCCACACCATTTAGAGTCTTCCGCCTCAGTGACTGCTGACGCATGGCCTCCATCTCCATCTTTGGGACCGTGGTTGGTACAATTCTTTTAGGGTGTGCTAGCCCCTAGGTTTGGGAGACCCGTTGGAGTGCGGGGAGGCAAGACACAAGACAATGTGTTACAAGAATTAATTCCTCTGTCCTCCACCTGCCCCAGCCCTGACCAGCAAAGACAAAAAAAAAAAAAAAAAAAAAAAACAAAAAAAAAATCCATTCCAACCTCTAAGAAACCTTTAAAGATTTTCGTGTTTTCTCATGCGGGCCAGAGATTGGGCTGCTGATACTAACGGCAACTTGGAAGAGGCAGAAGATGCTGGAACACAATAAAGTCACCTCAAAAAATCCTCCCCTTCCCCTCCCCCTTCCACTTCCTGACTCAGGGCTGTTCCCTGGAGACAGCACAACCCTACAACCAACTCCAAACAGACCCCAAACCTTTCGGCTCAGGCAAGATGCATGCACACTCATCTGGGTGCAGCAAAAATAGTGAGAGCTGGAATTAGCTGTGTGACCTTGGTTAAGTTGCATGCCCTCTCTGGGCCTCCCTAACTTCACCACCTTTCACACTAATTTTAAGGACTGCTCTGAGGCTTTTTCTTCCCCTTTCTTCCCCCTTTCTTTTTTATGTCCTCTACTCCATCAGTTTCCTACCCAGCTTGAGGCACCTTCAGAGGTCTTCTAAGCTGGAGACAGGGTGTTTAGGTCCTTCTGGACAGACATTTCTCATGTCACCATTTTATAGTTACTGGACTCACAGACAGCAAACATTCCAGGGCAAGCTGCTGATGCTGTACCCAGCTTTCAAGTTTCATCCCTGTTCTGGGGACTCCCAATACAGTGCTCCTCCCCATCGTAGGGAGTGGCTTCCCAGGAGAGGCTTGGTTGTCTGTTTGCAGGAGCTTGGGCAATACTAAAAGCTTGACAGAAGCCCAGATGTAGTAGCACACACATGTGGTTTCAGTACTGGGAAGGCTGAGACGGGCAGATTTTGAGCCTGAGGCTAGACTGGGATATAAAGACCCTATCTAAAACAAAACGAAACCAAACCCTAATGGGTACATGTACCCATCAGTGGGTGGCAGAACACTGCACCCCCGAAACAGACATCAGCGTCACCTGAGGGGACGGGAGGAGCTGGGAGGACTGCGAGGTCCTGGCCAGGCCTGTTACCTGAATGCTTGCACACGGTGAGCACTCCAGCGGGTGAACAAAGTTGTCACCTCTCCAGGCAGCTGCTTCAGTGACACTGACTCAAGGTGTGCCAGTGCCACTCTGTGTGAGTGACTTCACACTCCAAGTCTTCCCATCATTAATCCCTACTACATCGGCCCTGTTTCTGTTGCTATAACCAAACAGCTGAGGGTGGGAACATCATAAAGTTTAAAAAAAAAAAAAAAAAAGGTTGTTTGGGCTCCTAGTTCTGGCTGGAGGCCGACAAAAGTCTACTTGTGGCAGTGGTCTTTTGGGGTGCACAGGGCTCCTACAGAGCATATCTATGTGTGTGCATAAATATCTCCTTTAAGGTCCTCTTCCCAAGAAGTCACAGGACTCACCCTGATGACTCATAGAAGCTTACTACCTCCCGAGTCCCCTTTCAAATGCCACAGGTGCTGAGGGTCCCCTTTCATAGTAGAGATTTACACTTCAACTGTCAACTTTGGGGAGGTATCCCTCTGTGGGGTATAGACCAGGATGAGCAGCCCTGTTTGACAGACTGCAGACAAGAGCTCTGGAAAAGCAATGTGGCCACGAGTGAGGTCTTTACCCCTTCCTGGTCAGGAGGTACTTGCTGAGGGAGTCCTCCTGAGTTTATGGCAGGAGGCTATGACAGGCGGGCCTGCCTGCTGGCATGAATCTGAGCCATCCAGTGGAAAGGCTGGGCCAAGGTCAGGAGACAGAGTCCAGTCAGGCTAGAAACTGGGCTTGGGCAGTGGGAAAGCACCCAAGATTAGGACAAGAGAAGGATCTGGAGATGGATGTTCTTGGACACTGCTGAAGGCAAAGATCAGCCTCTCTGGTGACTCCATGGGGCAAGAGCATAGGTTTGGACAAAAGGTTGGCAGAGGACATGCTGCCCTCCTGGAGATTGTATCTTGGACAGGGCACACATGAACAGAGGCTGCACATTGGGAAGATGACCAGGCAGGAAGGAGAGGGACAGCTGTGTCCTCCAACCTCACCCAGCTTACGGGTTTATGCTAACAATGCTCTCTAGGACATGGTGGTATTGTAAAGTCGGGACTGCAGCTGGGCGATGCTCAGGACTAGACAGAGAAGCGGCAGCCACAAGGGGTCTCTATGTCATCTCCCTCTCTTTGGGCAAAGCCTCAGAGAGGGGACCGTCCTGAGTCTGTGCCCTCTCCAACAAGGACGTGACCTGGCCTGGAGCTCTCCTCAGTCCCTCTCTTGGGGAGGAGGGCTGGCAATGGATGCTGGAGAGAGCAAGCAGGGAGTATTCTATTGTACCTAGTGATTATGCCAGGGGCGATATCTCCCTGCGGCATTATCTCATCTGGAGAGAGGAGCGGGCTTTTTAATAGATGGACAGGCAGCTTCCACTTAAGGTTATTATAAAGAGAAAAAGCTCGGTCCCTCCCACTTCTAGCAAGCACCACAAAGTTACAAAGTAATTAGAGGCTGCTGGGAATCAGAGAAATTATACTAATTCCGTCTGCAGAAAGCCTGCCAGAGTGCTGTCCCCTCCCGGTAGAAAACAAGGAGGGTCAAGCAACTGGCAAAACCATCAAAACAGCCATTGTGCTGAGGGGCTCAGTGTCATGGGGGCTGTGGGCCTGTCCCCAAGCTGTTTTGACAATACTTGTTAGGATAAGTGGAAGCCAAGGGCTGAGATGAAGTCCCCACACCCCAGGGGACATGCAGAAAGTAACTCACTGAAGGTTTGTCACGCATGCCTGCACCTGTACCCTGCACCTCCATACAGCTCCAGGCCACAACTCCAGCATCTAGGGGCATCACCAGGCTGCCCTGGCTGGGGACACAGAACAAGCTTCTGGCCCAGGAATGAATGGGCTTCAGGATACAGGTCCTCTATGCTGAATCACTGATACTCTTCTTTGACTAGCTCGGGTCCTCAGAGCTTTATCCCCGACCAAATGGCCTTGATACCTACAGAATGTGTGGATGGGCTGTCTACCCTGAGAGACAGGAGTCTATAGAACATGGATATTCTTATTACTTCTCTGTGACCAATTTTTCCCTGCCATGTCTTTGTGTGTGCCATCTTGCTTTGATAAGGTTTTATGTTTGCGTATGTGTATGGGTGTTCATCTGAACATGTATGTGCGGGTGCCTAAAGAGACCAGAAGAGGGTGTCAGATCCCCTGAAACTGGAGCTATGGCAGCTGTGAGCTGCCAGGTGTGGGTACTGGGAATCAAACTCTTAAGTGTTCAGCACCACTGAACCATCTACCAGCCCCCAGGCTTTAGTGTTTTAAAAACGTGTTATTATTTAATGGGGATGGGTATATGCTTGTCACGGTGTACACAGGGTTAGTCAGACAACTTTTAGAAGTTGGTTCTCTCCTTCCACCTTTATAGGGATTCTGGGCATCAAACTCAGGTCTCAGGACAGATTTGCTCTGCAAGTGTCTTTTCCCACTGAGCCATCTCACCAGCCCCTCTTGTCGTATTCTCACGTGTACATGCATGTTTTGTATATGTGTGTGTTGGGTTGGGTATGAACCTATGTTTGCGCATGTGGGAATCTGAGGCTGATGTTGGACTCCTCCTCCATCTCTCTTTGACTTCATTCATTGAGGGAGGGTCTCTTGAGCCCAGAGCTCACCAACTGTCTAGTCTCCTTAGTCAGCTTGCTCTAGGGACCCCTATGTCTCCCTCTCAACTAGAATCACGTGGGTCACCGTGTCCTCCCAGCATTTACGTGGGTTCTAATTATTCAAACTCTGGCCTTCAAATCCAGACAGCCAGCCCCACCCGTATCTTCCACTGCAGAGTTTCTACATTTTCCATTTCCTATTGGGCTCTTGGCTTCTGGCCATTGATCGCTGATATCCACTGACTGGTCAAAGTCAATAGAGCCCACCTGGAGAGCTCTCTGAATTTCCAGGAAAACTCCTGAGTTCTCTTGGATCATTCATAATCAGAGTTACAGTCAAAGACCACCCTGTGCCTCCACTGGACTGTTAGAACTCCATGTAAGCCGGGGTGGTGGCGCACGCCTTTGATCCCAGCACTTGGGAGGCAGAGGCAGGCAGATTTCCAGCCTGGTCTACAGAGTGAGTTCCAGGACAGCCTGGGCTACACAGAGAAACCCTGTCTGGAAAAACCAAAATGAGAAAAAAAAAAAAAAAACTCCATGTAAGATATTGAGGCTCAGAGTGGCTACTGGGCCACCCAGCTTGGCATAAGAACCCAGCAGGGATCCAGGATCTGTAGCATAGCCAGACACAGGTTCTCCTGACACAGAAATGCCTAAACTGCTCCTTGTGGCCTCTTGGAACCCAGTAGCTTTAAAGCCAGCCCTACCCAGGTCTTCCACTGTAGGAGAAGGCTAGCCAGGAGGGCCCATGTGAGACTGAGGAGACCATTAAAGAGACAGGAAAGCACACAAGACCACAGCTAGACTCCAGGTTTGGGGCATCAGGATGCAGCCACCCCTTCTTTGCACATCAAGGGTCATTATTGAAAGGATGAGAGGCAATACCCAAGCATCCCTAGAGTCCTCAAGGTGGCATCACAAAGTCCATGTTTCATGTTCTGCATCTTGGTATGGGACTCCTGGTCACTGACAAAAACTTCTATGAGCCCAAAGACTCTCAAGCTAGATCTGACAAAGAAATGATGTCACTGAGAACATTGTCTTTAAAACTGAATAGTCATTTTAATAACATCTGGTTCCCTTCCTCTTGTGGTGTTCTTTTTCCTTGTGTGGAGAATGCAGGAAGGGTACCTATGAGCCTGGTCGTGCCTCATATACATGAGCAAGAGGTTGTTACATGGGTCTTGGGGGATCAGGGTCCTCATCTTCACTTCCCTGAGCAGAGGAGAGAGTAAGGAACCTGCCTGAGTGTATGTCGGGTTAAGCTCTCTGGGCTCAGCTCTGGGGCCCACTGTTGTCCTTCCTGATAGCTAAGAAGCAGGGGGAGGTGGCTGAAGACAGGATGGAGGCAAGCCTGGGGGGGAGAGTCACCTACTTCTTACCTACACTGTTACCTGACATCTGGAAATAGCATCAGCCTCCGAGTACCTACTAGCCACAAGCCCAAGGGCATCACAGGGACTATAACTATCCAGCCAAAGGAGGATACCAAATGGGGCTGGGCCTTATTGCATAGAGCTGGCATGGGCTCTGGGCGAACTTGCCACTAGACCCTATTGACCTGTGTATAAAATATGAAAACAACTTGACCTTTATGGGGCAAACAAAGACATAAAGCATAATGTTCCTGGCCCCTTTTCCCTATTCTGGCCTAATCAGGATCTCAAGCCTAGAGCCTGCAGCCAATCACAAGCAGGCACCAGAAAGGCACACAGAGCATATTGTTGAGTGGGTGGTGCTGGAAGTCCTTGTAGGTTCGGGACACTGCTGGAGATGGTGGGGCAGACTGCACACATGCCCAGGAGAAGGACATTGCCATAGACAGTCATGTTGTACAAGTGACCTGGGGACCTGGAGAAAAGTCAGCAGGCATATTTTTGTCTTGGCCTCTGATTCCTTCAACTATAAATGTAAACCTGAGTCTTCTCTTGCTCAGGGTCATCATGAAGATGAATGAGAACTGGGGGTAGGGGGGGTCCCAAAGAAAGACACACCTTTGTGTGTGTGTGTGTGTGTGTGTGTGTGTGTGTATTTGTGCTTGTGTATGGGTGCACAAGCTATGACATGTGTACGGAGGTCTGGGGACAAACTCGGGTGTCAATCCTTGCCTTCTACCTTGAGATGGGGTCTCTTTGCTGCTAGCTGCCACATACAGCAGGCTACCTGGCCCACACACTTCTGAGGATTCTCCTGCCTCTGCCTCCCATCTCACTGCAGGTGTATTCTACTATCCCCAGCTTTACGTGGGCACTGGGGATTCAGACTCAGGCCCCAGGATTTACATATTGAGCCTCTGTCTCCCAAGACCTGGATGGAAGTATTTAAATGTGCGCCCCCCTCCTCTTTTCTCCTCCCCCCCTCCTCCCCTTCCTTCCCCTCCTCTTTCCCTTCCTCCCCCTCCTCCTCCCCTCTCCTTTCCCTCTTCCTCTATCCTTGGGACAGGTGGTAGCTGGATACACAAGGGCATCTCTGCTGCCAGCCCAGTGCCTGCTGTCTCCACTGCTGCAGGTTGTGGCATGCGCCTCTGTCTACAGAGAGGGACTCCCAGGGATCTGTCACTATGCTGACAAAGGGAGGAGACCAAAGCCATGAGTGAGAGGGTGATTGAGAGCCTTGGGGTATAGAGACATCGCAGACTGCCGTCTTGGGGAGCCAGCTGCCCTACTGTGGCCAGCAAAGTCCCAGGCCAAGATGATTTATAGCTCTCTCTCTCCCAGATCAATAGGGCACTGGTTACAGATGCAGAGGGGGCCGCAGGCACCGTAGCCCCGACATATAAATTAACACGGTCTGTCAAGGGGCTGCCTTCCCTGGCGTGGGGGAGACGACACTATCCTGAGTAAAACTGACACCTTGGAGGGGTGGCAGCCCATGCCAGGGGGAGCCCCACCCCCACCTCCCCTGCAACCTGAGGACGCAGTTCATAAATCATTCACTGCTACTCACATACCGAAGGCATGGAGGTCAGCTAGGGTACTAAGAAGTTGGCCTCCTTGGGTCCTCACGTGCTCTGGGTTCACACAGTTAACAACTCATGGCTCCCTACAGACTTCTGCATGGAGATTCTGAGATCCAGGGACTGGCAGGCACCAAAGGCTGCCAGCTTTGAACATGACTACTTTGATATTATAGGGGGAAACAAGGGGTGGGGTATGAATGGGTCCCCCATTCCAGGTCACTGCCATGCCTGCTATTCCTCACATCTATATCAACACCATAAAGGGATGTCCACATTGGGAAGATACTCTGGCTGGCAAAGCCCCTGGATAAACTCTCCTGCCATCTTCAGGAGCGCCACCAGTCAGAGAGGTGACACGGCTCTGCCCATCGTGAGGTCTAGCTGTGGAGAGCCACTTGCTGGACACCATGCACATGCCAGGGCCCGGGTGGTGACCAAACCTCATCCTTGCTTTACTCGTGGAGACAGTAATACAGATGGTAACGGTCATGGCCTAGACACGTGCCAGACATGCTTGTCCTGGCCCCTGTGCTGAGGACTTTGCATGCACACAGTCATTTCCTTGGGTTGCTTTGAGAGTGAGATGTGAAGGATAAGGTGTAAATATTTCTATTCCATAGGTGGAAGAGAACAGCAGCTGGCCCAAAGTGAGTCTGGCTCCTCCTCCTCCAGGTCTTTTCTAGCTAAGGCTAGTAGTGCTGAGCCTTTCTATTCTCAGCACCACTTCCGGAATGGAAACAGCAAAAGCAATCATCCTGGCAAGGGCATCATGTTCCCATTGTGCTGGTCTGAGTGAGAATAGTCCCTAGGGGCGCATATATTTGAACACTTGGTTCAGTGGAACCGCTGGGACGAATTAGGAGGTGTGGCCTTGTTGGAGGAGGCGTGGCCTTGTCGGGGAGGTGTGGCCTTGTTGGAGGGGCATGGCCTTGTTGGAGGAGGCGTGTCCCTGGGCACAGGTTTTGAGGTTTCAAAAGCTCAGACCATTTCCAGTTACCTCTCTCTGCCTCCTATTTGTGGGCCCAGATGTAAGCTTTCAGCTACTGCTCCAGCACCCTGTCTGCCCACCTGCTGCCGTGCTCCCTGCTGTGATGACCAGGGACTCACTTTCCTGTCTTAGTTACTTTTCTGTTGCTGTGTTGATACCATGGCTAAGACAACATATAGAAGAAAGCATTTAACAGAGGCTTATAGTTTCACAGGGTGAGCTCCTGCCTTCGTCATGGGGTCTCATCACATTAATAAATAAAAGAAATCAACTAGACAGGCTTCACCGGCCGATGGCCACCTCGCTGTCCCATCTATGTACAAGGTCTGTCCTTATTAAATGACAGAACAGGGACCCAGTAGGAACCTAGGTCTGAAGGACCTTCCTTGCACCCCACAAGCCTCTTCACAACTAGTCACCTGAAGCCACAGCTGACAAAGATCTCTCTGGGATCCAAATGCCACAGAGACCTGAGCAGGGCCCAGGGAGGCCACTTTCAGTCTGGCTTTGTCTCTGTCTCCTTGAAGTAGCTTGGAGACCTGCAAGGGACTTACACTCCTTGCCTCCAGCTACCATCTTACCTCAATAGCGCCTCTAGTCTGGGTTACCTTCTTTGGGAAATTCCAGTATATAAAAAGATAACAAAAGATTCCAGAAAATACATGACATTAGTTACCTACTCTAAAAACTCCTATGCATCCTACTAGATCCTAGCACATAATCCCACATGATCCCATTAGGCCGCACACACAAAGCTGTCATGACATTTAATAAGTTGAGGCACACTTAGACACCACTCACAGGGTTCTCTCTTTATAAAATGACCCTCCCCAAGGATGAAGAGCTCTGACAAAGTCAGCACCATTTAGGGTAAGAACTTCTCCTACCTACATCAGCATGGGACCGATGACTTTATTGATGACAAATTTCATCATTTATCTTTTAGAGAAGATGACAGAGGTCCGAGACGAGCCTGGTGGTACAGGCCTGTAATCCCAGTTATTCTGGAGCCTGAGGCAGGAGGATTGTATGGTCAAGGTCAGCCTGGGTCACTTGGTGAGACTGTTTCAAAATAAAAAATGAAAGGGGGCTAGGTGTGTGTGGGGGTTCAGTGTTAGCATGCTTGCCTAACGTGCAATCCCCTTTTAGAGAGACAGATGGACGGATGGACGGACAGACAGACAGACGAGACATGGGGAGTGCAGGGAGAGATGAGAAAGAGTATGAATACAGAGAGTAAGTCACTCATCAAAGCAGCGTAACTGGGAAGTTGGGGAATCCACTTTCCTCCCCTGCATGTCCACGTTGTCTAAGAATCCTGGGTCTTGCTCAGTAGCTGTTCAAAAATGTTTGTTGTATTCATGAAAAAAAAAAAAAAAGGCATGTTGGAGATCAGGCGGTGAGGATCCCACCTGGGCTTTGACAGCTCAATTGAGTTGGACTTTAATGAGTTAGACTAGAGAAAGACAGGCAGGCAGACATCAGGTACTGAACCGGCCCTCTACTTGAGAGGAGGAGTCATCTGAGTGAGGTGGAAGGTATGTTGTGACCAGACGGATAAAAGCCGGAGCCACCCAGCTGAGGAGACCTCACTTGTTCCAACATCAAGGACACAGTGTCCCTGAGACTCCAGGGGACTCTCTGATTGCTTGTCCCAGAAGCCACCAGCTCTTCAAGACTTCTAACCTCACACCTACCCTCCTGCCCAAATACCCCAGCATCAGGGTCACCTCCCTTGGCACCCTGCAGGACTGAGAACTGGTCTCCGGAGAGCAGCGGGCTGAGCTGCGCTGAAGGTCAGCAAGGCAGGCCGGGCCCCTCACCGAGGTAGTGGAGCAGTACCGCTGGGCACAGACACAGGCAAACACGTTTGAGCAAATTGGCAGGCCATAAAAGTCTATTACAGCAAATCAAACAGCAGTCAGCGTGACAGCCATTAGGCTGAAATGAATACACGGGGGCTTAATGAGGTCTGTCGAGGCTGGCTTGGTGAATTAAGTTGCCAATTCTAGCCGGATTTCCCTTTTCTTTACAGACTTGAAAGCATCTGAGCTCCCTCGTTAGAGCTTCGACAACTGAATTGCAGGGCCTTTCGCCCTGATAAAATGGATAATTACACGGAGAGAGGCTTAGCAAGGGGAGGAGAATGGGCAGGAAGGAAGACAGCACAAACAAACGCAAACACACACCTGTCTGCTTTCTCCCGGCTGAGAGACTGGATCCTTAGAGGTACCAGGCACAGGGCTGAGCAGGCTGGGGGACTGGGCTTTGGCTTAAGTACCTCCCACCCCACTATTCCTGACCTCAGGGACGGAGGTCCCCATGGGCATCGTGAATGGATAAAAGTTTTCTTCCTAGTCAGCTGCTCTTGGCAGCTTTCAGAAGCCCTCATGGTCACTCTGTGCAGTTCTCTAAGCCAAGCTGGGCTCATTGTCACCAGCTTGCAGATTTCTAGTCTCCCTGGTATGGTGGCGCAGGTCTATAATGTATTTGAGGCCAGCTGAGGTGACTTCACAAGACCCTGTCCAAAAGAATTGAAAAGGATGGACAGAGCCAGCAATGAGATCCCTAGGCTGGCTCTCCTTGGTCTACTGAGGCTGAATCACAGGGGCTGGGATGATACCTCTAAGCAGTCTCCCAGGAAATTCTGCTGGGGCACTGGAGGACCTCCTGTTTCACCCCATTTCTAATACATCATGCTAAATGTCTGGGGGTACATGGTCCTCCTGCTGTTGCTTGTATGCCTCCAGGCATGGGGAGCTCACTATATCCCTGGCAAGGCGGGGGAGTGACTGTGTCAGCACCACAGCCATGCTATTCTGACCACACAGACCAGTTATCATCAGGGCCCACTTGGGAACAGTAGGGTTAGGAAGGTAAGGGATTTGGTACAGTGTCTTAAATGCTCATAGAGGAGTTGAGTGGACGGGTGGAGGCAGTCTAGGAATTTTTCCACTATCCCTGGAAGGTAAAGAGCATGCCCAGCTAGGCTCCACTCTTCAATTCTTGATAGGACACGCCCTGGTCAATCCCTAGGTGAGCAGCTGCATCCACCCTTACACACACACACACACACACCATAAGTCAGCAGGAAGGCTATAGCAGATATAAAATCTTAACCAGGCAGTGACAGGACCAGAGGCTAGGTCCCTTATTTCTACTGTCCTTCCTCCTACTGGAAGCCACCTCCTCCAGGAAGCCTTGGGAACTCCCAGTCACTCTGGCAGCTACCAGGTACTCATTCCCAGTGGGATCTGTGGTATGCCTGCCCCTCCCTCCACCCCGTTACGTCTATGGTCTCCCCCGTTCCATTCCGGGGCCTCTGCCATTGAATTTGCCTCTCCAGAGGACCATGGTATGTTCAGGGGACACACAAGTTAACGAAAGCAGAGAATACAAGCCTCCATTCCAGGCCAGGGGCCAACAGGTCCTGTGCTGGTTCTCCAGCTGGGGCTTGAGCCAAGTAGCTCAGTTCCAGCTCAGGTGACCACACTAGGCCTAGGCTGGGCCATGCCAAGATGGCTGGACCTTCATCTAGCTGATACCATTAGCCGGACACACTGAGCAGCCCCAAAGCCAGCATCAAATATCAGGACACAGAGTGACCAAATAAATTGCACAGGTCTTCCTCCAGCACTCTGTGCCCTCTGGAGCAGCCTTCTGTGTCACGTCTTGATTCTTAGGGGACAAGGAAGACTAGGTCCAGAGGCATTAAAGACGATGCATGGGTGGGGTCTGTCCTGGGGCTGTTTGCCTTGAGCTCCTACAGTCTCTCCTTCTGTAGCCTCTAGGCCTCCTGAGGAGGAGAGTCACAGGAAACCAAGCCAGGGCACACACACTGAACAATCATTGCTAATGAATGTACAAAGGAAGCCAAGAGACTTGGAGGACCCCAGGGTGGGGGTTCCAGCACGGGTGGTATTCTGCAGGCCGAATCTCTGCAGGAGGAGAGAGGAAAGAACTGGCCTCCAGCCCAAAGGCCGGGAAGAAAGGGACAGGACTGCTTGTCCTCCCTCCCCTGCTGTTGCGTGCCATTCCCTCTCCTGGGAGGACAGAGAACAGCCGGGCCTGCCAGGACGGCAGCTGAGCAATGGGCACAAGGCTCATTAACTCCAAGCCATGCCCTTGGCTTCTGAGTCCAGGCTCGGAGTGCAGCCTGGCACGTAGAGCCCCTTAATTGAATTAGGGGCACTTCCAAGTGAGGTGGAGCCACGAGCCAAGCTGCTGTCCACAGGCATGGCAGGGTACCATGGCCCTCCATGCTGATGAATGTGGGCTTCTCTCTCCTGCCATCCTGTCCCAGGTGAGGAAGGGGTGCAGGCACCACTGGGCAGTCCTAGCTATACGGCTGTCCTTCCATCCTCCCACTGGCACACCGGTAGGACCCTGGGCTCACCACTGAGTGATGACAGCCAGGACCTCTGGGATATGAGACAAGACCCCTTCATCCTTCAGGGAATCGTTACTGCCCCAGGAATTAGGGTCCATGTTACAGCTGTGTGACTGTGGGCAAGGCCTTCTCCCACTTAAGCCTAAGGAATTCTTGCCTTTTCTTGTTCCCTATACAGTGACAGATGACACAAGTGTCTGGTGCCAGCCTACCCTCCTGGGGTATCTTCATCGTTTTCATCCCAGGTCTTACTGACACTGCCCTAGCTTCAGCCCTGAGGGCAAGATCAAGGGACACCCAGTTAGAAGCTCTTTACCAGTCTCAGTCAAGGTCTTCTCATAGCTAACTGCCAGCTCTTAAGATTGCCATCAGCCACTGTGGTGAGAGACAGCAAGTGGAGAGAGTCCTGGTGCCATCGTGCCACCGGGAGCCAGCTTATTAACGAACCGTTTGTAATACAATAATTTGTACTTCTCAATTACCAGCGATGGCTTGATTTTACACGCATGCACTCATGCAAACATATTCAGAGTACACAGAACAGAAGCTTGGGAGACTGCAGGCCAGACAGCACAGCGAGGGACCTGCAAGTTCCCCAGTCCTGCAGAAACTGGATACTGGCCAAGGCAAGCAGGTCTGCGGTAAGACTCGTCCAACTGCCCTGTCTAAGACTCACTGCAAGCTGCAGATAGAAGACGAGAGGGCATAACACTTGCCTCTCCTAGCTTCTGTTCCATTACTAACTCCAGGTGGGGGTGGGCTCTGCAGGGGATGAGGGTATAGGCCTTCTTTCAGGCCTGAGGCTCTATCCACCAGCCCACAGGCATTCTTTCAACCATAGGATGGGTGGCTTCATTGGCCCCAAGTAGAATCCAAGCTAGAGTATGAACAAGAGACAGTTGTGTCTGCTCGTACCCAGAGATCACCATGCATACCACTCAGCCTGAATGGAGAATAGCCGTAGTCCCAGGAACCATCATCCCTACCTCACACGTGACCTAGAGAGCGCTCACCTCAGGGATGCGCACGCTGTAGGGCTGGTTGTGGAATGTGGGCGCGTTGTCGTTCACATCCCCAACTTGGATATTCACCTTCCGCGTGATCACCTGGGGAGAAATGTACAGGGCTCAGCGCTGTCGCTCCTCCTGGCCTCATCCCACCCCCCATCCTAGACAGCTGAGGAGTCCAGGGCCAGCTGTTCCAGAACAACAGGGCCTCCAGGGACACTCACCCCTTGGTGGTCACTGACGGAGAACTCCACTGTGAACTCAGACTTAGTCTAAATGGAGAGGGAGAGAACAGAATTAGAGAGGCTCTGAGTGTGGCTACGTGGTCTCTAGCACCGCCCGGGACCTCATGTGGGCCTGGTGTCCAAAGGTGTCTTCCTAAAAAGCCAGCACTATCCCTCAGCACTTGGGGAAGCAAGTGTAGACTCTGAATCCATCCTGAAGACAGCGAGTGAATAAAGTCAAGAATTGAGGGTTCCATTCTTGGCTGTGCCGCCTCTGTGTGTCTGTGGGATGCAGAGCAAACCACTGAGCACTTCCGTTACCATGTCCTGAGATGTGGGAGAAGACAAGGCCTGGGGATGTGTTTGAACCCTTACCTTGTTTGCTAAGGACTACCATGCTTGTTGCTCCAGAAGAATCTGCAGGGGTAGTTAGACTCCTCCACCCCATGAGAGACAACCTCATGGTCACTTCCCCCTGATTACCCAATGCTACTCCTAGCTCGGGACACTCCCTTCTGACCCACTCCACCTCAGGTCTAACACAGCCCTGGAAGAGAGCTACCATTGAGACAAGTGGACCCAGCAGAGGTACAATGGGACCTCAGAAGAGGCTTTCCCCCCAAAAGATGTTGAGCCATCCTCTTCCATTGTCTGCCCCTGCCCCTCCAGAAAAGAGCTGAGACTCAGAAGTCCCATGCCTTACCTCTCTGTCCAGTGGCTGCCGGAGCCACACCACACCCGTGTCGGGCTCCACAGCAAAGAAGCGGGAGGCCTCCTCCCCAGACACCCAAACACCAATGGGTCATTGTCCATGTCTCGGGCCAGCAACTGGGTCACAGAAGAACCTGGAGTGGTTGAACACAAGAGGAAAAGAAAACACGGGGGTCACACTCATTTCTTCCCACCTTGCTCAAATGAGGGGGTATCCTTCAGGGCAGAGCCACCTCATAAACTTCCAGGTCTTCCAGAGGCCAAGAATCATTTCCAAACCTCCTAAACATCATTGGGCTGTGTACTGGCAGGTTTTGTGTGTCAACTTGACACAAGCTGGAGTTAGCACAGAGAAAGGAGCTTCAGTTGAGGAAATGCCTCCACGAGATCCATGAGTAAGGCATTTTCTCAATTAGTGATCAGGGTGGGAGGGCCCATTGTGGGTGGTGCCATCCCATGGGCTGGTAGTCTTGGGTTCTATAAGAAAGCAGGCTGAGCAAGCCAGGGGAAGCACGTCAGTAAGTAACATCCCTCCATGGCCTCACCATCAGCTCCTGCTTCCTGACCTGCTTGAGTTCCAGTCCTGACTTCCTTTGGTGATGAACAGCAATGTGGACATGTAAGCTGAATAAACCTTTTCCTTCTCAACTTGCTTCTTGGTCATGATGTTTGTACAGAATAGAAACCCTGACTAAGACAGGCTGCAACTGGCCTCTCCACTTCTGTCCTGGACCACCTGTTAGCCAACCAAAGCTAACTCTGGGACTTACACTTTCATCCCATTGGGTTGCTGACTGGGCCATCTTGGCACTCACAAGAATAGCATGCCTGTGGACGAGGCTAGCAAGGAAGCTAGCAGAGCTTTTGGAGCTGGAGAGAGATTCCCACTGGGATGGAGGCGCACGGCCACAGGGCCAGGTACCAGCTCAGGCCTCTGGATGTCCCAGCTATAGGTGCCACACCCTTCCTTGCTCTTTGGTATCTACTTCTGTTGGATTGGGTTTCCATCTTCTGCAAATAGAAGCACCTTGTCTAATTCATAGTATTTTGCAAAATATTCCCGCCTTCATCTGTGCACCAAGGCTAAGAAGATGTATCACCCCAAGACTCGCCCTGATGGGGTCTGGTTCCTGTCCTCAAGAAGAGGACCAGGAGGTAGGGGTCACATTCTTCAGGACGCAGTGCTCTGGATACAGGCCATCTCAGGCATCAGGATGGTGGTGTACAGCCTGGCTCAGAAGGCTTGGCACAGAATAGCTTATTTTGGGGCTCCCTGGTTCCCTAGTGATTTTCCAAAAGGATGAGCCCACTGCTCCATCTGCCTGGAATGAATGGGATTCTGGCATAACTGCCAAGTCCTCAAAGCTCCAGGCTAGCCGGGAGAGCTGGTCACCTTAGCCTTAGGAAGCCCTTAAGTCCCCAGGTGTGCAGCGTGGACGTCTCTGAAGAGGAGATGGAGCGTCATCATCTCAGAGCCTTGGCTTGGGCTACCCCCTTCCCTTAAGGTCTTGGCTGAACCTGCGAAATGGGACAGACGCCATCTCTTCCCCCAAATACTGACTTCATATGTAACCAACAGCCCCAAAGGACAATGTGAAGGAGGGCGGGGCTGCAAGGCTGTGATCAGGAGCTTCTGTCAGGGGGCTAATCATGGAGCAGCTCTAAGCTGATAGTGACAGCCAACTCCTGTGAGCTCTGAGAAGAAGTAGGCAAGGAGCTCCACGCTCCATTCTGTCTGCCTCGGAGTTTTTAAGGCACTAGCAAGGGATGTTGTAATTTCCCACATCCTCATGGTTAACAGATGGCAGAGCTGGACTCCATAGTCAACTTGAGATGCAATTCTTCCGTGGTGAGGGAGAATTTCACAGATCTGTGTCTATCAGGACCCAACCAGGATCCCAAAATGGGAAGCTTTTGTTTGTTTTGTCTGTTCACTTGAGTTTGCTCATTCAGTCCTCCCACAATTCCATCTGGCAATCATTATTCTACCCATTTTATAGATGAGGATATTGAGATTCGTGGAAGGAACATAGCCTCTCCCATGCCAGTTGGCAGAGGCAGACAGCATTTGTGTGATGGAGGCAGTGAGAGGGGCATAGTTAACGTATGGAACAAGGTCAGAATAGCTTGGAGCCCAATGTCCACCTTATATAGAGAGAAGCCAGACACAGGAGGCAAATCCCAATTGGACAAGGAAACAGTGGCCCCCATCTTTGCTCTGAATCCTACATGCCAAGCCCAACGCCCTTTTTTGCCCAAGTCAGAGGTGTGGAGTGTGTGAAAGTCACAGGTAAGCCAAGTTCATCTTCCCCAAGAGACCTTATTTCCAGATGTCAAAGGTCAATTGAGAGCCAAATGAACCACACACTGTATCCTTAAAAGATATATTCTAAAGCTATGCAGAGATTTCCAGCTTTGACCCCTGGTTTCCGTGTGGGGGGTGGGGACAAGGTCTCCCCATGTGCCCTTCTCCTCCACAGTATAAAGATCTACAGCCTGCAGCCCTCAGACAGCAGGCCTCACTGACCAGCCCTGTCCTGAACCAGGTGGAGGGCTCAGTGAGAAGAAGCTCTAGCTGGCCAAGGGCATTGTGGGAAGGCTACCTCAGCCCTGCAGCCAAGGTCGTGTGACTGAACCTGATATCCCAAATGGCTTTCCCAGGCCTGACACTTGGGTCCTCCCAGGGAGGGGGACGCTGGGCAGGATAGGGATGGGGCCATCAGCTGCTGTCACCCACCCTGTAATTTCCTGGACTTTTATCCATTTTCTCCTCAATTATGTGCTGTTCAAAATGGTCTTTTGTGGCTTCCTCCCAGGCTCTTTCCAGATCACGCCTTCTTGGTGTCCCAGGTAATTGCTAGTGGCCTTTCTAAGCGTACTAATTAAAGGTGCTGATTTAATATTATATTTAAGACAAGACACCCCACAGTTTTCCAGCTGGGCACCTCCTCCCCCGCCCGGTGCTCTTGGCTGCTTTGCAGAAGTGGCCAGAGCTGGCTTCTCTGGAAAGCAGGCAAGCTGTCCCACTGGCAATCTTTGATCATACCATCCCTACAGAAATCTGGTCTGTTTATAGGACTTGGCTCTAGCCCAGGCCCCATGAGCTTCCTTTACAGGATTGCCATCCTGGTTGTGAGACCCTGGGGTGCACAGGTCCCACATCTGAAGGTGACAGAATCTTGGGTGCAGAATACGTGGTGTGATTTAAAGAAAAAACCAATCTGGTGGGCTAGGGATACAGATCAGTTGATGGAGCACTTGCTTGTCTAGCATGCGTAAGGCCTGGGGTTTGATCCTCAGCATACCACGAACTGAGTGTGGTAGTGTACGCCTGTAAGCCCAGCACCTGTCAATCACTGGACACCCCACCACAAACAAACTCCAGCCTCAACCAATCCATCACAAGGTTTGTCTCTAAACCCCAAAGATAGTGCATCTGAGCCATGGTGGATGCTTGCTACTGCCGGGCCCTGCAGGCTGTTGAGGTGCTAAGGACACAACCCCCTAGACAGAGTTCCCACCCCTCTCTTCAGGAGACTGATGTGCAGTCATGTGTAGAAGTCCCGGAGTGGTTTATTGCAGACCCATATTCAAATATTTAACAATGGGCGCAGCATAGGAATCTACCAATCCGAGCAGACGCTGGCTATAAACAACCGAGCTCTGAGTGCTTGCCGGCAAGTCAGCCTGGTTTATGGCTCCCGCTTTAGATGCAGAGAGGGACTGCTCCAAGTCTGGCATGATTTAATGGCTCAGACTCAGGCCTCTTGGCTCAATCAGTACAGCCAGAGGCGTTTCTGCAGTTGGCCTCCCACCCTTGCTGGGAAGGGTCATCCTATTGGGCCAGCCAGCCAGCTCCACGCTGTCCTGAGCCAAGCTGGGGCCCCGTCGAACCTGGGGCAGAAGGACATTTAAAACTGAACTACTTAGTCCACAGCAAACCCACAGCCATAGCAGTTTCCACAATGGTCGAGAGGTGAAACAGCCCAAGGAGCCACGGATGGATGGATAAGCAAAACACAGCCTGGGCAGCCAATGGATCATCGAGTTCTGGGAAGGAAAGGGATGCTGACGCTTGCTCGCTACAGTGTGGGTGAACCTCGAGATGCTGTGCTAAGTGAAATAAGCTAGCCACACAGTGACAATTAAATAATGCACAATCCTACTTCTCCCAAGTACCTCGTGGAATAGAATGCCCATGTTCAGAGGCTGGGAAGGATAGAGTAGGGGGACTTTATCTTTTACATGTTTCACAGGCACAGAGTCGTGAGCTTCAAGCCAAGGCGTGTTCTGGAGATGTCCCAGTCTATGGAACCACAGTCTCACACTAAGTAAGGGGATACATTCCAAGATGTGCATACCCTAAATTTAAACTCTCCCCCTTCTTATTTTCATGTGCCTGTTTATGCATATCCGCATGTGTGAGGACACACGTGGGCACACGTATGTAGTCTTTGTTGGGAGCCTGGGGTTGATACCAGGAATCATCCTCTCTTCCTCTGAGAGCAGGGTTTCCCAATCAAACCCCGAGCTCTCAGGTCTCGAATTACTGGGGAAGCCAGTCTCTGACTCTTGAGGCTAGAACTTCAAGATGGCCACCACGCTGGCCTGACATGGGTTTCTGGGGATTAAACTTGGGTCCCCATGTTTATGTATCAAGTGCTTGAACCACTGAACCATTTCCCCAGTTCACAAGTTTTTAAAGTTAGATAAATAAATCAGACCACCTCGGGGCTCTGGTAATCTTCCCCAATATGACAGATCCCAATAGTTTATGGTCTCTGGCCGCATTGTCTTCGGCTGTTCTTGACTGGGCCAAGTTCATAGCTGTGCTGGAGAGAGTGCACTGCTGCCTGATGTCACCCCATGCCCAGGCTCAACATTCACCTCTCAGTTAACCTTCCTCAGGACCTTGTCAGTCAGTACACCACCCCAAAGGACATCTGGTCTCTCTGTCCTCACAGTTCCTCATCTCTGAAGCCACCACCTGTGTATTCACCTGTCTTGTTGGCCGCCAGTCCCTGAGCACATTCCTGTCAGCTCTGGGGGAACAGCAGCCAGCCTGTCTCATTCCCTTAGCCTGATAAGCAGCTGGATCCCAAAGTCACTCAAGAAAATCCTAAGTCCTGCTGAACCCAGGAAGGATGAGAAGAGAAACAGTCTCCAGGTGGACCTTGGAGCCATGGTGAGAAGAGAGTGTGGCCAGTTAGATCTTAATTACTACACTAATGGGCAGGAGAGCACGAGGCTAATCACACCTAATAAAATCCAAATCAGTAGCACTTGACTTGGAATGCGGAACCGGAGTCCGCACAGCTGGGAGTGTGTAGACACTGGCCTTGGGATTCTTCTGTCCAGTCTCTCCTGTCAACCAGGTGTCCTGTTCTGGGGCATTCTGCCCCATCTTAGAGGTAGGGATTTCCTGTGCAGGCAGCTAAGGTCTCTGGGAAACACAGAGCTGGGGACATGTCCTCTATGGTGGCCTCGGCCACTCAGCCGCCAGTCGCATCTGCCTTTCAGGCAAGGGGCGGACAATCACAGCTTCCCGAGTCCCCGCTGGGTCCCTGCTGCCGGCCTGGATGACTGTTATTACTGTTATTGTTGTTATCTGCACTGGAAGAGAGAGGGCTGTGGATCTTTGCCTGCCTGGTGAGGGGAGGGGCAGAAACTCAAGTGGCAAGCTGTAAGCCCTTAAGTTTTTATCTGAGGAGAAGGCTGTGATCCATGCGTGTCCCCCAAGTTGGGGCAGGGGCTGTGGAATGAACAAGAGCACTGAGCATACTCTGCCCTAAAGGAGCAGTGTCCGAAAACCTATCTGCGATTGGTCCCCCGGCATCCAAACTCATCGCGTCCAACGCTCTTGCCAAGTCAGGCACAACCCTCTCCAATTCCCCCTAGCCAGTCACATACATTGCACTGTGGGTCAGAATGCCAAGCTGCCGCCAGCCTTCTTGAGCACACACAAATCCTGCTACACGCCTCTGAGATCCTACACCGCCTCTAAGTGTACCCCAAGCTATCTCTCTGCCCTCAGCTTCTCTGGCTCTGTGCAGCAAGCAACAGGCCATCACTCTTGAACATAGACGCCCATGCTCTAGGACAGGTTGGCAAGGCCCTTTCAATCCCCCTGGGATCCAACGCTTCCATCAATTACCTAGAGGTCAGAGAGCTAGCTGGACCCAGTCCTTTCCCATGCGGACATTAGTAATCAACCATTGTCTGCTACAGTCAGCTGCAGAAACCTTCACAACTCTGGGCTCTGTGTAGTCACTATCATCAACCTTAAAAGACATATGAAAGCCAATCTCTTGCTATTTGTGACGTAAAGTGACTTTACATCAACCGGTCCCCATTGTCTCTCCCAATTCAAGTATTGGCTGTCTATCCCTTACCAGGCTCGGGGCAGTTAGAAAGGACAGAGTCAGGCTAGGAGTACACAGGTCACCTCAGAAACAGCAATTATGGTAGAAGCAGAGGTCACAAACACCCCACACACACACACCTCACATAGGGAAGTCAGCAAGCTGGGAAGTCTACCTGAATGATGCTCAGCTATGTTGCCACAATTCCAGGGCCATGGGTGCACTTGTGTGCCATGTATACTGGTGACATTTATGCCACCCTTGTGTCACTAGTGACCAACCGAGCTGCTCCGTCCCCCACTCCCACCCACAAACCCTACACACACACAGATAGGAACCCAGTCCACTCCCTGCCTTACCTTGGTCCCTGTTAGAGCCACAGCTGCTGCTTGCTCCTCTCCTGGGTCAGGACACCCCTCAGAGCCAGCCGGCCTTGTAGCTTGTGGTCCCATCAGTCTCCCTCTGGGATCAGACTGCCTGTTAGGCACCTTCCTTTCTTTTGTCTTAGCTTTCCCTCCCCTCTGCCGCCATAGTCAGGTTCCCTGCCTCTGGGATTCTGAACTTGGTTTGAGCTCTTGGCCCTTATTTTATTCTAAACTCCATCTCTGCCCACCTGGGACGATAGAAGACCATCGCCTGAGGCCACACCTCCCTCCTGCAGCCTAAGCTCCTCCTAGGTTCTTCTCCACAGCAAACCCTGCAGTGCCCAACAGAAACCCTCACCTTGGGTAGAGGGACCAGCCATGAGTCTAGAGCCCTCAGGTCACCTCCATTCCCAATAGCAGCTCTCCTGAAACTGCCCACTCAAGGGAAGGATTGATGCACTTGTTGCCTAAGGGAAGAAGACCTGCACACATCAGTCACTGAGTGAGACCAAGAGTCTCCACTTTGGAACTCTTTACTTATTTTTGTTTACTTTTTACTTGTTTCTAACGAGAGACGTACATAGAAGGGTCACACCTATTACATAGGTAAGAAAACCAAGGCCCAGAGAAGCAAAGTGACCATCTTCCAGGGCATTGACGGCTTGGACTCAGGGACAAAAGGCCCAGTAGATAGCCAGGATGGGATAGCCAGGATGGTGGTGGCACTGGGGAGGCAGAAGCAGGCAGATCTCTGTGAGTTCGAGGCCAGGATGGTCTACAAAGAGAGTTAGTTCTAGGAGAGCCAAGGCTACACCGAGAAACCCTGTCTTGAAAAACAAACAAACAAACAAACGGCCCAGTAGATACTTTGTGGACAGGGCTGGCTCCAGTGATATTCTCTGCTTTAAAACAGAATTGGCAGGGGATAAACTGCACCTGGATGCCCTGGTTCCTACTCAGCCACCACTGTGTGACATCGGAAAAAGGTCCTAACCTCTCTGACCAGCTCCTCCATCACCAACACCAGGAGGGACCTGGAATCAGTAGCCAAATCATAGCAGTTCTTGGGGAGAATGGAAGCCATGCTTGGGTTGAGATTCTCACCAAACAGCACTAGGGTGTCCAGAGGATGAGGGGAAGGTAGTTGCCTCAGAACTTAACAAGAAAGAGGCTTTGATTCAAACACCTGACTCCGGTAGGGGATCTTGACACCTGCCTCACATTCTGGTTCTTGATGGGCCCAACAAACTCACAAAGAAATAGGGGCTGGGCAGCTAAGAGACAAGCCCGCTATGCCCAAATTGGTCCGCAGGTGCTCTCTCTCATAATGTGTGCTTTCTACTACACAGTATGGTCACAGCCAGTTGACATATCTATCCTATTAAGACTCTGTTGGTCACACCTCATGCAACGTCAATGTGGGATGCTTGACATAGACCACATGGGTGCCCCTCGCGATTTCAAAGGTGGATGCCATACTCAGGAAAGGAGACTGGGCACTCTTTTTTGTTTCCCTGTTCAGAAACAGCAGGTAGAGTGTGAGATGACCAGGAAGTAAGGAATTCTAGAATGTTCTGTCTGACCTTCTCAAGTCCTTGCAGTTCCGAGGCCCTTGGGGTGTGTGCGAGGGATTGGGGTGGGGGCGAGACAGATGGAGTCCTCTCTTAAGGCCAGAGAGTCAAGCTGTAGTTAGCAGATTTAATAACAATGATAAGAGTGAGCTATTTTTTCCCCTTCTCCTGAAACTTTTCAATTCATTGAACTGTTCAATTAACTTTACAAAAGGAAATGTGGAAAATGACGGCAAATTGAACTTGACATTATCATTAAAATAAACAGCACTGCAGGCCGTGAAAGGCTGGCGAAGATAGTCTAAACACATGGCAGTGGCGGGCAGGTTCAAGCTGGCTCCTTCCGGCTCAGAAACCACCTTGCTGATGCCCTGCTACCAGGAGCTCAGGACAGAGACACCACTCACAGTCCCCACTCTTGGGATCAAGGCTGAATCCATGCAACCCTCACTGACACCCCTAAATGTTATCTCCAGAGAGGGCATCCAGGGCTAGGTAGCTTGAGCCCCTCCCTCCAAGCACTGGGACAAACCTGAGTCTATGATGAAGGCCAGCCCACAGCCAACAATTAATTCCAAACTCACAGTCATATCAAAACCACCAGGAGTCACACTATGCCTGTGTCTAATACTCTAAGGGTAGACTCATGGTGTGGGGCAAGGACTGCTGGAGGGTCAGAATCTCAGGAAGTACCTCCACTGGGGAGCAATGATGGGGGCCAGGCTTTTAATGGTATTTTCATTTGGTCCACAGAGAGGCCAACCTCCCAGGAGCCTCTACATTCTTAATGTCATGGGTGGGTCCCCAGCTATAGTAGGGCACCCAGGCCAACCTGTAGGCATGGCAAAATATATACCTGTGTAATATGTGTCTGTGCATATGTGCACATTTGTGTGTGTGTGTATGTGTGTAATCTGTGATCCTTATTGTGTCCAGACTTTTCCAAATCACCTTGCTTTAACACATCAAATCGTAACCTGATTTCATTTTCGCATCACCTGGAGAGTGTTTGCAAGCGAGGCCAGCCAAGCTCCACTTGCCAGTGAGTGGGGTAGCTAATGCATTAACCCTTGGGTGGCTCCCTCAGGTTAACACAAAGACTTTTGAAAACAGACCGAGCCTCAGGCTGACTAGGAGAATGCCTATAGAACAGACTCACGTCTCTGCAGAGCTTCCGGCTCCATCTCTAACAAACTCCCAGGCAGTATTAAGGCTGTTGATCCTGGACCATGACTCCGGGCTATGGCTTTCATGGCCTAAGACTCAGTTGTTTCAAATCTTGGTCCTGGACCATGACTCTGGGCTATGGCTTTCAAGGCCTAAGACTCAGTGGTTTCAAATCCTTCTTGAAGGCAATTTGGTTCTCGGAGATATATACCTTAAGGTGTGGCTTCCTGGATCTCTGATCTTCAGCCTTGGCTTCTCACCACTTCTCCAAGCAGAAGAAACAAGACATGGGCATCCAGATGCCGGGTAAGACACCTCCCCCAGCTCCTCCCCTGCCGGGGAACCAGAGGAGGGCCCCCAGAAATCACCTCGTTTCAGAGGAGACTCGCAATTACCCACGATGATCACAGAACCATTCATTCTGCCCTAAAATTAATACATCACGTTGAGAATGATCTCGCACTAATTTATCACAAGATTTATGAAACTTGCACTTTTTCTAATGAGATTTATGCAAATGCCGCTCTCGCCTCTGTTTGTGTTTTCAAAAGTTTTGACAGGCAAGAGAAGGAAGGTTCAGGGCAGTTGGAGGTGGCCTCACCCTGACTCGGAGGCTCTGACACAGGGCTGGGGACCCCACAGCAGTCTGTGCTCATGTAAAGGCATGGTTTGTGTGACTGACTGACTGACTACCTTGGGCCTTTCTCAGTTCCCCTCCAGCCCTGGTACAGCCTCATCCACCTGGGCCCCATCCTTGTCCAGCTCATTTGCTTGCTACCCAGGTGAGGATCTTTACCGAATAGGCCCTTGGGATGCTCAGACTCAGCAAGCAGCTGAAGGTATGAATGAGCATGCCCAGGTGATGATGGAGACCACGTATCAGGGAAGGCACCAGGACAAAGGCAGTAAGGTGGTACCCACTCTCGGGGCTGTCCTGTGCGTGCAGGAATTTGGAATGCCATAAAAGTTGACATGCCCTAGGACCCTCACTCGCCTCACCCTAGTCCTGACTTTGCCACTATTTATCAAGCACTTACCATATGCTGAGCGCTCTGTTAAGTACTAGACACAAAGTCTAGAACTTACCCAAAACATAAGAACACATCTCCACGCTCAGAGGAAGAAACAGATTTAGCAGCTTGTCCAAGATCACACAACTAGGGAGAGGTAGGGTCAGGGATTCAAACCTAGGCCAAGCTGATCCAGATGACTCCATTCTAATCCAGGACCAGCCCCAATGATTGTTGTGCAATGATCCAAAACAATGACTAAAGCAGGACAATAAAGCTAAGTGGGAATAGTGGCTAGTAATCCCAGGACGTCAGGGTTGTGAGTTCAAGGCTAACCTGGATTACATAGTGGGCCCCTGTCTCGACAAAAGCAGAGGGTACTGGGCATAAATAGTTGTTGAACAGTAGCTGAGCATGTGCAAGGCTCTGGATTCAATTCTTGGCACCACAATCAATCAATCAATCAATCAATCAACAGATAAATAAAATGCATGCATGTAAGAAAAAATCCTCAAAGGCTGCTGAATAGCTCAAAGTCCTACAACTAAATAAATACTAACAGGGCATTCCAAGTGTTCTGGTTTGTATATGCTTAGCCCAGCGAATGGTTCTATTAGGGGTGTGGTCTTGTTGGAGTAGGTGTGTCACTGTGGGTGGGCTATAAGACCCTCATCCTAGCTGCCTGGAAGCCAGTATTCTGCTAGCAGCCTTCAGATGAAGATGTAGAACTCTCAGCTCTTCCTGCACCATGCCTGCCTGGATGTTGCCATGCTCCCAGCTTCATGATAATAGACTGAACCTCTGAACCTGTAAGCCAGCCCCCAGCTAAATGTTGTCTAAGAGTTGCCTTGGTCATAGTGTCTGTTCACAGCAGTAAAACCCTAACTAAGACACCAGGTTAGTGCAAAGGAGAGATCTGGTCAGGCCCTTACTCAGAGGCCTGTTTGAGTTTCTTACTGAAGTTGGTACTTAGGTGTTTTAAATTCCACTCACTCTCAGGGAGAACACAGACAAGGAGAGGAAGCAAGCATATCTGTGCTCTGTTCTCCAAAAGAGGGAAAGATCAAATGGTTCTCTGAAAAGTAGGAACACACTCATTTCTGTCCCTTCCCTAGTTCCTGTCAGGGACAGAGCCTCACTAGAGGAGGCTGCCCAGGGTGATGCGTTCAACGATGTGCCCAGGAAGGACTGAAGGATGAGTCACTCCACAGGGAGACGGCAGGTACATATATAATAGATCTTATGAATATTCCATGCAAGTCATTATAATTAAAAAAAGATTTCGTGCTTAAAGGAATGCTTCCTAAAGTGTATTTCACGAATCATTAATTCCCTGGGAGGCTCACGGGTACTCCATGTTCAAAAAAAAATGTTCCTTGGTCAAAAGATGTAGAGAAGAACATTGCGTTAGAAAAATAACCTGGGGCCATTAAGATGGCTCAAGGAGGCTTGTTGCCAAGCCTGACAGCCTGAGTTTGATCCCAGGATCCCCATAGTGGAAGGAGAAAATCAACTCCCAAGGTTGTCCCCTTGATCTCCACACAAGCACCACAGCTTGTGTGTGGCCCCCAATCCCTTAGTACATAAATATTTTAAGTAATTTAAGCAAAAAAGAATCTAAACAGGATTCCCTCCCTGAAGGACCTCTCAGAACCATTACCATTATTACACCAATATCCAACATGGCAGTGGGGAAGATACAGCTTTCCCAAGGTCTTTGTGGACAAGAAATCTTTCTTCTACAACGACACCCGTGGTTTAAGAAAGATGACTTGAGAAAATATTGGTCTAGAAGCTTCGCTAGCTACTGTAACTTCAGGGATATCTTTTCTTGGAATGGATCAATCTGGGGCCTGGCTGACTTTGATCAGGGAGTAGTTGGATGAATGAGTCAAAGGATTGTTGGAGGGGAAGATGAATGAGTGAATGGGTAGATGGATGAATGGATGGATGAAAGGGTGGTTGGCCACATGAATGGGTGATGAAAGGGCAGATGAATGGATTCACAGATGAATGGGTGGGAACTGGTGGATGGATGGACAATAGATGGATGAATGGGCAGATGGACAGACAGATGGATGTATAAATGAGTAAATGAATAGATGGATGGGAATGGGTAAATTAGTATGTGAGTGATGGCTAGATGAATAGGTACATGGGTGGAGGGTAGGTGAATGGGTAGATAGATGGATGGGTAGGTGAATGGGTACACAGATGAATGGGGAGATGGATGGATGGTGTTAGGTGATATGGGTAGATAAAATTCATGGGTAGGTGAATTGATAAGGAGGTCAACAGATGAGTAAAGGAAGAAATATGGCTCTCTTGTTATCAAAGAATACCTCAGAACCTCTGCCATAGAGGAACAGTGAGTGAATGACTCTTCTCAAGGTGTCCCTGCCAAGTCACCTCTCCCTGTTTCATGACTTGAGACCCTGGGCCCACTAACTAGGTGGCAGGTGGGACAGGTTGGAGCTGCTGCTGTACCAAAGCCATATCACAAGTATCTAGGACCAGGATCATACTCACTCTGCATTGAAGCCCAAGACCTAGAAATTACATTCCTGCATCAAGTCCAGGTCTCCTCCAGCCTCCAGATACCCATGCCAAGCAGGCTCTCTAAAGTCATGCTATCTCAACAGAGGAAGAGACCACACTTGGGTGTAGTTGGGCCAGATTCCACCCCTGGCCTGAATGTGCAGCCCGCACAAGGTGTGCCACATCACCGCCTTGTTCCTGCCTCAGAAGCTACAACAGAGAATGCCAGAGTAACAGACAGACTGCTTCAGCATCTAAGAGGGGCCTTCTGATGTGTATGTTTGGCTGAATCATGTATGCATGTATAAAGGGAGTACTTGCCCGGGCAGGCACATGTAGAGGTCAGAGTTGACTCCAGGATGTTGTCTCCATCACTTCTCTCTCAGTTTTTGAGACAAAGTCACTGAGTCCAAAACTTGTCATTGCAGCTAGACTGTCTTGCTAGAAAGCAGTATTTTCCTGTCTCTGCTTCCCAGTGTTGGGTTTACAGATACATATTACCATGCCCAGTGTGGGGGTCAGGAATTCAAGTTTAGGTCTTCATGCTTGCATAGCAAGGATTTTACCCCAAAGAGACGTCTTGGTCACCACAACAGGCTCTGAGGACCCTTCTACAGGAAAGTTCTCAGCCTGGGTCTCCCTCCAGCACCCCAAGGGCAGGCACGGTGACCCATGTTCTCTGCTACATCCCCAGAGATTTGAGCAATGCTTAGCACAGACCAGCCATGGGTCAGTGCCCCACCCCACCCCCAACCCAGCAAAGGATGAACGAATACATGAATGAAGTGATGGATTGTCAAATAATCACAAGATGATAGGACCGCAGGATTGTAGTTCTGTAATTCTAAAAGCCACGCCAGACCTCCACCTCTCTCTAGCCCTGCTCCCCTGCCCTGGACACATCCTAAGGAGTAGCCACATGGAGTACTGAGAGGGCTGAGAGGGGAGAGCAGAAACCAGCCTTCCTAGCACCTCAGATGGCTGGTGTCTGGCTCACTGGCCATTCTTGAATGGTACACGCTTCATTTTTAAGTTGAGGACACAGCCAGGCATGGTGGGGCACCACATGCCTTTAATTCCAGCACTTAGGAGGCTTAGGCAGGCAGATCTCTGTGAGTACAAAGCTAACCTGGTCTACAAAGTGAGATCTAGGACAGCCAGGGCTACACAGAGAAACCCTGTCTCAAAAACAAACCAAAACCAAACAAACAACCCCCCCAAAAAATCAACAACAACAAAAAAACCTTGTGTCCTGTCTCAAAAAAGCAAACAAACCAAAAACAAACAAACAAACCCCCCAAAAAATCAGCAACAAAAAAAAACCTGTGTCCTGTCTCAAAAAAACAAACAAACAAATCCCCCAAAAAATCAACAACAACAACAAAAACTGTGTCCTTTAGGCTGGGGAAACAATTTTCAGACCCCTTCTAAAACTGAAGTTCAACTCTGTCCTTCCAGCACCATGCAGAGCTAAAAGCTCCAAGGCCCACACCATGGCAACTGTAGGGATGGGTGTGCAGGAGACCAAGGCAGTGACGTGGGCCCCTGAGGTCTCTTTGTCACTGAACACAGGACTATAGGTGGCCTTCGGCTTGGCACCCACATGCATCCCTATGGGATTCGGTGCCCTCATGCTCCCACCCTGGTACTCATTGCTCTGAAAAAATAGTTCCACACGAGGGTTCGTTCTAACCCTGGGGCCCTGGGCCGGATCTGTTCCCACTCTCGGAGTGTCTTCCTTCTTCATTCATCTCCTGAAGCCTGCGGCCGCCTCAAGAGGCTGTCTTGGAGCTCTCAGTTCTTCACTGTGGGTAGCATAGGGCAGTGAGCACCCTCAGTGAATCCCCCACCCCACAAGAGTAGGTTCTTGGGAAAGTAATCTTCCTCTGCCTGTTTGGTATGTACAGGAATATTGGCTACTTGGACACGCTTCTGCCATGTGATAACCTTGGACACTGATCCCATGTGGCACTCTTGGACACTGGTCCTGACATGAAACCCTTTTCCATATTATGATGCAAGGAAAGGACTCTCCTAGAGGTAGATCCTCCATCTTGAACTCCCCATCCTCCTGAACTCTGAGAATAAACTCCTGTGCTTTATAAATGACCCAGTCTCGGGCATTCTATTGTAGCAACACAAACCAACTGAGATGGGGGAGGGGTAACCTTGAGCCAGTCACCTTGCTTCTTTGCCCTTCATTCTCCTTGTCTGTAAAGGTGATGGACAAGCTGGTGTGAAGATCGTGCATAAAACAGTGAAGGACATCTAACACACAAGCCTGCATTCAACAAATGTTGACTATTAATATCATTCTCAAAGTAAAGCATAAAGACTTCACAGCTGCTTTTCCAAATATGGGCTGTCCCTAATGAGCCTTTATCATGTAACCTTGGCTCCCCGAGCAGTAGATCAGACAGCATTGGAAGTCACTCGGCCTCTCTGGGCCTGTGATATGATGAACTTCCACTTACCAGCTCATCCACCCGTCATTCTCTCCCTGCTTGGTCATTCATTCCTCAATTAACATGAATGAAGCATCTGGTGTGTGGCTTCAGTGTATGTGTGTCGGACAGAAAAAGCAGACGGAGAGAAGGAACCGAAAGACTGAATAGGAGAGCTGGAGAGATGCCTCAGCGGTTAAGAGTACTTGCTGCTCTTGCAGAAGACCCTGGTTCAGTTTCCAGCCCGCTCATAGTAACTCCAGTTTAGGGTCCAGCGCCCCCTTCTGGACTCCTGAGGCACTGCAGGTACATGGTATACAGGCATACAGGTAGGGAAAGCACTCGTACACAAAATATAGAAACAAATACTCTTTTAAAGTCCTGAATGAAATGGCGGCACTCCTTGCTCTCAAATGGACTGCCATTTAAATGGTCTTCAGTTCTGATTCTGGCACTGCATGGAGGCACCTGAATCAACCCAAAAGCTCAAAACAACCAAGTAAGATATTTCATAGAGAGCAATGTATTGATAAGAAGATTGAGGAAGGTTGTATTAGGTATGTGCCTTATCCTGCTACCCAGTACCTGACACAAATCTACCTAAGGGAGGAGCTGTTTAAGAAGGGACATTATCCAACACAGGGAGAAGGCATGGGGGCAGCTGGTCACATCGAGTTCACAGTCAGGAAACAGCATGAACAGAAAGTAGAGCCAGGCTACAGAGCTTCCAGGCCTGTTCCTAAAGACTAGTTTCTCCACCCAGGGTCTGGCTCCTAAAAGTTTCCAAAACAGCGCCACCAGCTGGGGCGGGGGCTAAGAGATCACACATATGCACCTACGGAGGACATTTTTCCATAAACAAACCATAATAAATGTCCAGGCCAAATACTATGAGACAGAAGACACCTAGAGAGGATAGACCATTTACTGAGCCGACCAGCCTGGAAGGATGTGTTGCACAATGTCTCTTGACTGGCACATATATGCGTTTAGAAGCAAAGAAGGAGGGAAGAGAGGGTAAAGAGGCTGGATAGCTAAGCCAAGGCTGATATCTATCTATCTATCTATCTATCTATCTATCTATCTATCTATCTATCTATCTATCTGTCTGTCGTCTGTCGTCTACCTATCATCCATCTATCTATCATCTATCCATCCATCATCCATCCATCTATCCATCTATCCATCTATAAATGCATCCTTCTCTCTCTCTCTCTCATACCTGTGCCAGCCAGGCAATTGGGTAACTGAGGTTGAGCCCACCTTCAACATGTTTGCCATCTATCAGTGGAGACAGAATGTTCACACCAGCAACTAATGAAAACCATGTTACTGTGGTCTTCCAGGTCTCTACATGGCTGTCGCCATTTTGAAATGGGCACAGCCACAGTTACCTGCAAGAGATCCTCACAAGACCAGGCTCACTAACATCCTCAAGACAAGTGTGCATGAGGTCCCTCTCCTCCCCAAGGGTGTACAAGTGATTAAAAATTGTGTGTCTGCATACATGCAACCTGTACATATTTACACGCCTGTGCTCCTATGAGTGGCATGGTGGTCTACCGGCCTTTTCTTGGCTCTAGCTCTGACAGCAGACTTTAGAGATATAAGCTATGAAGTAGAACTTGGGCCAGGAGAAGCTGCTGTAATTAAAGAGTGAGGACCATCCCAGGTAGGGACAGCTGTCCTAGGTCCAGGGGCTACATCAGGGAGAGCACACATCACAGTTCTCACCCAAGTTCACGCCTCTTCGCCAGGGACAGTCTGCACCCAGTGAGTGGTTGGAAGGGCAGAAGACCTGACCCCTGTCTTAACTTGACCTGCCCCACCCCAGAGGATCAGCTGACACCTTTGTTGCAGGAACCTTGTGGCTCCTCTCCTACCTCTGCTCAGCCTTGTCCCCTTGCTCTGGTACCCCGCACCCCAAACTCCTTGATCCTCATCTCAGAGCATCGTCCTAAAGAGTCTGATCTAAGATGTGGTCCACAGATCACAGCTGGAGTGGACAGAACAGGTTACTGTCTGCCTGCATCCCTGATGACAGTGGGGTGGACACTGTGTCCTGAGAGTGTTTCCAGGGACACAATGAAGACTGTGCACATGCCCTGTTCTGCTGAAGGCTGGCATGCACTGCCTGAGGAAACTTTAGCATCAGGAGACCACTGTAAAGTCCACTGCCTGCACCGAGCCTCTGTCCTTCAGCTCCACACATACTCAAGCATGGTGCTCCCCTGATGCTGCCGTGAAACCACAATATTCACCCCTCTGCCCATCCTGTCTCTCTGAACTCCAGGCCCCTCGCCAGGAAGCCCTCCCTGCTAATCACAGTCTCCTCCACTTCCCTCTCCTCAGGACTCTGAGAAGCATGGATCACCACCACACAATCTGCTAATCTAGTGATTTCTGACTAAACAGCCCTTGTGGAGGGACGTGTTGACAAAGCCCAAAGAAGCAGACCCCTGTGGCATGGGGGGTAGAAGACACCCAGAGGCCCACCAGCCATGTGGCCTGCCCACAGAGGGAGCCACTATGATGAACAAGTCTGTGGTGGAGAGATAGGAGAGACAGAGAAATGGAACAGCTTGAGCATTCTGAAGAGAGGCGAATCTGAGATGACCGGAGGGTGGAGAGGAACAGCCTGGTGCGAGTAGCCTGCCCCACCCAAAGACACCCAAATGGCACCTCCTGTTAAACCTGTCTCTACCATGGAGTCAGGACATCTCAAGAACCTCTCAACCTCCAGTTGTAATCAATGGAGTCCCAGGCCGGGCCCTGCCCAGCAGCCACACCCGCTCTGATACTCTGCATTGATTAGACAGTGTAGGAGCCTTAGGCAGGGAAGGGCTAACTCCCTCAGCCTCAGGAGACAGATGGGGCTGTGGGCAAGCCTTCGAGCATACACAGTCAATGAGGTGGCAGGAGAGGCTGCTGGGGGCAGGAGGCAAAGTTTATTTGGATGAAGGGTTCACCCTTCCTTTCCTCCCCCCACAGCCAGTCCCCCAAACCTGGTTGGAATATCATAGCAGCTTGCCTCAGATGTCAGTAGCTAAGGTAAGAAGGTCAACAAGTTGACATAGGAAGGACTTGGGGAGGCAAGGAGAGACCAAGTCCAGGTCCTGACAGTCATTGTCTTAGTTAGGGTTTCTATAGCTATGATAAAACACTATAAGCAAAAGCAACTTGGAAAGGAAAGGGTTCATTTTAGCTTAAAGCTTGTAGTCTATCTTCCAAGGATTCCAGGGCAAGAACTGGGAGGCAGGAACTGAAGAGAAGCCAGAAAGGAACACCGGTTATTGGCTTGCTCCCCATGGCTTGCTAAACCTTCCTTCCTATAAACTCAGGACCCGCTTCTGAGGAGTGGCACCGCCCACAGTGGGCTGGGCCCTCCCACTTCTATCACTGGGCCAATCAGGTGTAGGCATTTTCTCATCCGAGGTTCTAAATGACTCTAGCTTGTGTCGAGTTGACTTGAAATGAGCCAGCAGAGTCATTTATCCAGTGAACCAATCAATTCCAGCAGTTGCCAACCCACAGTGAAAACAAAACAAAACAAAAAAATCTTGATTTGCACCCAAGTACACTTCTGACTCAGCTCTTGGGGATGTGCAAGGACTTGGGTGTGTGAGGTTCTCATTTCTGCCTGTGCACACGAAGTCAACTCTTATTCTTGATAAAGCATCTGGGATCAGAAGTGACGATCCTGAACAGGATAAAATGTATAAAGCAGCTAGAAACTGTGGTGAAGGCTCATGGGAAAAAAAAAACTCAGACAGGGGCCTTGTAAAATCCAAATCAAGACAAGACTGCCAGCACAGTTCATGTTTACAAGTGATACAAGGAGTGGTCACAAGGTGGCCCCAAGGGCATCCACAGGAAGCAGCAGAGGGCTATGTGTGTGTATTTTCCAACCGAGCAATTTTGGCCTATGTGGTCCTACAATCAGAATTTGACCATACTTCCCCATGTAGGTACCTGGCTGACTGCTCTCCAGAAGGAGAGCAGACAGAGGACTTACTGTGACTGCCTGAGTTCCTCAGAGGGCTAGCTTCTGACCAACATCTCCATTGCCTTGCCTGTACCCTGGCCAGGTCCTCAGTACCCAGAGGAGCTGATTCCACGAGCCTGCAATATCACCTCTCCCCAGCTTCCTGCTAGGTGCCCCTTCCTCCCACTCCCCTGAGAGATGGAAGAGGAGAGAGGAAGATACTTGGCAGGTGTCTTGCAAGCACCCCGGCCCCGTCTGCTTATCTGTGTCCCTGCCACCTCGCCACGGCAAATTGCTTGTTGATAAATGAGGCTATTTAAGAGCGAGTGATGCCGGCATTACAGTTATTAATGAGGACGACGTGGAGAGACGTTTAAGAGCGACCCAACTGTTCCTGTGCCCTCCCACCTGTGAGTAATGGAGCCACAAAACCTCCGGTCTTTGCCCCCCTCCCTAGGAACATTCTTTGGGACTCTGTAGCCACAGGTGTGGGGACAAGGGGAAGATCCCCAAACTGGATCTTATAGGATCACTATGACTGGAGAACACGCTTCTGGGAGCTAAGACAACGGGGAAGGGAATACTCCGCAAGGGCATAAGAAGGAGGGAGAGATGTTCCTGTATGTGTTACTAGTGGGAGAACACAAACAAGTGATGTGTATATGTGTACCAACCAAACACATTTTGCTTTCCATGGTCCCAGAATTAGAACTTGACCACACTTCCTTACATGTAGGACAGGTGTGACATACCCTAGAGAAGATAAATATCCACCAATCTACAGAATGAGAAGGCTCTGGAATGGGCGGGTATCTCTCCTTTTCCATAACTGCCATTACAAAGGTCAACCTCCCTGTGGGGTTGAGGGCCAGGGAGACAGTGCCCGGGGGATGCTGGGAATAGAGCAAGAGAGACTGGCCAAGAGGGAACGTGGGTGAGAGGCTGTGATCCAGCTGGTACCCTCCATGACAGCTGCACTGCTTGCTAAGGGATTGAAATACCACACGTGGTTGAGAAAGAGCTATTGCCAGACAGACAGCCTCTCCGTGTCCTCAACCTGCTCCCCTGGGAACAGAGGGTCTGTGGCAGCTGGTCAGGTCCCGCTGGGCAGATGAATCAAGGTGTCACCTGTGCTAGCTGCAAGAGCAACTTTAGCACGTAAGCAGCACTGAGCCCGAAGCTACGCTAGCCTGGAGGGAGGGCTCCAGATCTCAACAGCCTGTGGGTAACCGTGAAGCCCTGTTGGAACACCAGACCCTACTCCAGTCAACCACAGGACAGGCATCAGGCGGCTGAGTGCAGCTGAAGACACCACCCACTTGATGGCCTGTGTCCTGAGCCCCCAGGGGATCCATTCTTGCTAGAGACATGCCCCTAGGGGGAAGCTGTCTCAGGAGACGAAGGGTACACTTTCTGTTGCCTGGAAACACTTCCGTGTGGCTCTCTTTGGATTTAACTGTTAGAAAACTTGGGGCCAAATGCAAGGCCCAAAGGTTGTAATCTGCTCAGCTTGGGCGCCCGCTACTCCCTAATCCCTCTGCTTCTTCCACACGCATGAGGTGTTTTATCTTCCCCTGTCACCAGCCATGAAGAGCTTCTCCCACTAAGGTCTCAGTCCCTTCAGAAGAAAGAGATCTGAAATAAACAAGGAGCCCAACACACATCACTCCTCCACTGCTAGCCACCCTGCCTCTGTGTGGTTCCAGCATGGGGATGATCAGTGTCCCTCTGAAAAGAAAAGCCTCTTCCCAGCCTGCACAGCCTATTCCTCCACCTTGGTTCACCACTACGGTCCAGGGCACAGGTTTCTCAAATGCTTCTAGCATCAGCACAATTAGACAAGAGAGTATTAATAAACTGTCTTCGGATAGCTCTTCTGGGCAGTTGGAGAGCAGCAGAGCTGCAAGGGAGTCTAGGTTGATGTCCATCCTTTATGTTACAGATTCTGTGAAGAACTGACACAGGAAGAAACAGAGATGTACAGAGAGAGAGGATTCAGGGGTGGGAGAGAAGGAAGTGAAGAAGGGATTAAAAAGATGGGAGGAGGGCTCTGGTAGGGAGTCCTTGTGCCTGGAAGCTTAGCAGAGCTGTAATTTAGAAAGCCACAGATGGGAGGGACTTTACAATGGGGATGCCAGGATATGTCCTGGTCCCCATTTCAAAGTCTCTTGTCCAGGTCTGAACGAGAATATAGAGACTCACCCAAGCTTCCTTCCCCAGTGGCTTCTTGAAGCCTCCCAGGTCAGCCTTAAAGCTTCCTCCTGGCTCTGTTTAGATCCAGGTTAGTCATAACCAGATCACTTGTTGTGGGACCATGGTAGAGAGAAATGGCAGTCCAGGCTTAGGCAACGAGGCCCCCGGTTGCCTTGGTTTGATCTAACCCAAACCCCAAAAGAGGCACCATGCAATGCTCTCAAGTCTTGATTCCCTCCTTGGAATCATAGTGGCCTTTGCCCCACAAGCATTCTCTCCTTCTCTTCAGCTCTGACTCTGAAGGCTGACGGTGTGGACACTGGGCTGCCTGCTAATGGCTACACCAAGAAACCAATTAACCTTACCCTTTAGCTGGTACTCTGTAGCCTCTAGAGCAGACTGTGTGCTTCCTGAGACATGTGTTTACCAAAGCACTGCTCTGAGAGGACTTGAGGGTGGGCCTGGTTACTCCGGAGAGGTCAGCATATCCAGGAGAAAATCCAAACTATAGCCTCTGGCTGAGAGGACGGAGGTGACTTGGGACCACAGCTGGATAGGAGAGTTTGGGTACGGCTCCCTAGGGGTCTAGGGGTCTGAGATCCCTCTTTGTCAATCTCAGGCCAAAGTTCCCAAGGAGCCAACCTGTGGATTTCCATAAAGCCAACTTAGGTGTCTCTAAAGCAAATCCCCCCTCTGGTCACAGAGAAGACGTCATTCCCTGAGCAGGTCCCAAAGCCAGAGGCTGAGAGCCATCCCTGATGATGTCATCTTGCTCCCGTGTCACCCCAACAGCTGTCAGTGCTGTCAAGTGTGATGCAAGGCCCCCTCATCTAAGCCTTGTCCCCGACAGCAGGCCTTTGCAGCACCCTGGACCTCACTTTCCTTGTGAGGTGTCTGGTGGACATGCTCTTGCTTCTGTATACCCAGCGTCCTGTTCACCACTGCTTACCCAGAACCCTCCTCCACACACGTGAAAGTTAAAATTCAGGCCAAGGAAAATGTCTCTGCTAAACAGACAGACTAGTGCCATTAAAAAGAAACCAACTATTTTTTAATTGGGACAATAAGAAAAATAAGCATCTCGGAATTAGCTAAACCCTGCCCATCACAGGCTGAAAGGTACAAAGATTTTTTTTTTAGATGTGTATATGGGGCGGGGGCAGAACCATGAGCAATGCTCCAGCCAAGGGCAGCAGATGCCCCTGAGGCTCGAGTTACAGATAATTGCAAGCTGCCTTCTGTGGGTGCTGTGAACCAAACTTGGCTCCTCTGCAAAACAGCCTGAGCTCTTAACCACTGGACCATCTTTCCTTGCAGAAGGGTGCTCTGAGACACACTGCTTGCTTGCACAGGGTCACCTAGGGAAATGCTGAAGTTGCAAACAGGTGTGGTAACACACTGGGTGACAGTGGGAAGCACACTATTAAGGACAGAGATAGTTTACAGGAGACCAGAAAGACAGAGTATCAAAGGGCAAGAAGCAGAGGAGGGTGGCGGCCACCCTGGCAGACAGTAGCATAGACACAAAGGCCCTGAGGTGAGCTATGAAGACAGGAATGAGACCTGTTCACAAAACTGTAAGTCTTCAGGAATATCAAGAGTAGCTGGAATAGCTGGAATGGAGGGGCAAGCTAGGCAGCCACACTAGGGATGGAGTGGCTCACAGACAGGACAGGGCTGGGACAGGAAGGCCCCGATGAGGGCTTAAGAAATTTTGTGGGTTTTTTTTTTAGTTTACTGTGTGTGTGTGTGTGTGTGTGTGTGTGTGTGTGTGTGTGTGTGTGTGTGTTGTGCATATGTGTATGTGTGTATGTGTACGTGTGTATATGTGTGTATATGTATATATGTGTATGTATGTGTGTATATGTGTATGTGTTTGTGTATATATGTATGTGTGTGTATTGTGTGTATGTATGTGTGTATGTGTTTGTGTGTATGTATGTGTGTATATGTGTGTATGTGTGTGATGTGTGTATATGTGTATGTGTTTGTGTATATATGTATGTGTGTGTATTGTGTTTGTGTGTATATGTGTGTATTATGTTTGTGTATATGTGTGTGTATGTATGTGTACATGATAGAGTGACACACATGTGGCATGTGGAGGTCAGAGAGAAACTTAATTGAGTTGGCTCTCTCCTGCCTTCACATGGGTTCCTAGAATCAAACTCAGGTCATTAGACGCAAGTGGCAAGTGTCTTCACCCACAGAGCCAAGCCGACAGTCTGGGAAGTTCAACTTTATTCTGTTGGCCATGGGGAGTTAGAAAAAGATTTTAAAGGGAAGGACAACCCTAGTTCATTTGTACTGTAAAAATGATTCCTCTGGCAGCTGCTGTGTAAGAGAGACCGGACAATGAGAGATAGGAACTAGGCAGAAGGTCACTTTTATCCTGTGTACCCTCTCTGGTAGACTGGTAGTGGCTGCCTGGCACTAAGGCCTAGGAGACAGGTGACATCTACGTGCAGAACTCTGGGGAGAGATAAAGCAATCTCCCAAGTTGGCTCATGTATATGGCAGCTGAGGTGAGGATGCATCAGAGAAGGGGTGGACAGGATGTAGGGAGGGGACCAAAAGACAGAGAAAGGCCTTAGAACCTAAGGAGCAAGTGAGAGTAGGGCATATCCCCCTCTCAGTGTCCACCCTGGTCACCTGCTGTTGTGACCTCAGTCACATCTTTCCTATCTCTCAGTACTGAATTCACTGTCAATACACAGAGAGGGCTTCTAGATACAAGCTTCGTGTCAGCGGAATCCCCACGTGATATCACTGGGCCAGGAGCAAAGAGCAAGGCTGCAGGTCCCCTGTGTAGCTGTGTGCCTACATAAGTATCATCCCTTTCTCAAGGATCCAGCCACCAATCCAGCATCCTGTACTCTGATGTAAAGGCAAGATGATGCATCTTATGCACTCTCCCGCCTGGCTTGTGGTCCCATCCAGAGGCTGGGAGGTTACAGGGAGCCAAGGGCAGCCAGAGAGCTGTGGTCTTAGATATCATCTCATTGTAGAATCTGAGGCCCCCCGAGAGGGTAGCCAGCCCAACTGAGAAACATGTAGACTGGAGAGAAGCAGAAGGTGGAGATGCCGGAGCTAGCCATGGGCCCCATTGAAGGCTATACATTCCTCCCCACGGGCCTCCAGGCCCCAGGCTCGGAAGGCATCCTGTTCGTGACCAGCCTTGCCTGTGGTCCAGCCTCCACCTGAAATTCTACCCCCACCCCCAGCACTTCTGACGGGCACTCTCCTGGCATCAGCAGGTTTGCCCGACCCTTTTCCTTCACAGCCTGCCCCGAGCCTGCCACTGTCTCAGACAAAGCCAATAGGGGTGGGGACCCACTGGTGACTGATGGGCCTTGCACAGTTTGTACTTGTCACGTGACATACAGAATGACAGACCTTGGGACCCGGGCATTAATGCAGAAGATTTATAGTCAAATCTGTCACGCCTGAAGGCACTTCCCCCAAACTTGGCTCAGCCTGAAGGTCGCTTTTTGGAGGTGATAAGTGCAAAAAAAGACGTCCTCCCCTGCCCAGCCCTCCCTCCCGGAGGCCAGGGCTTGAGCTGTACTGCAAGAACTGAGAGAGTAGGGACAGAAGTCCTCCCACGCATAGAATTCCCTCCCAACATGGCCTGCCTTTGATTCCTCAGTAGTATGCAGATGCCTAGAAGGTAGGAGGAGAGGAGACCCTGTTTACCACAGGGGGCTGGAGTGTGTGAGGGCTGACTTCCCTGGTCAAGGCATCTCTGTGTCAACTGGAAGTAAAAGAGGGGGAGAGAGTAACATCAGTCCAACAAAATGGCGGAAGTCCAGGTTCAGACCAGGGCCAGATCCCAGCCCAAGCTGAGAGCGGGTAATGACCCCCAAAGGCCTGCAGAGAACAAGTCACTAGGTTTGTCTTTCTTGTAAAGGGCAGAGGCCCACCTCTTCACCCACTATTTATCCAGAGTCTCCTAGGATCTTGGGAGGAAGGAGCTGAGGGAGACCTCAGTCTGCAGACAGAGAACCAGCCAGGGTTCTTGACTGTGTGTTAGCTCTAGGCAAAGTCCTGTGCAAGGAAACTGAGAGGGGAGGATTTGCAGGTTAGTTCCCTCAAAGGGATGGAGTCTACAGAGCAAGCCTAGCAATGAAGCCTATTGAGTCACAGTGGGAGCAGGAGAGCCGACACATACCTTGTTTTGCTATCATGATTCCTCAAGACATTATACTATTTTCTCCAGGAAACTGAGGCACAGGACTAATGGCTCAAAGCTGCAAGAAGCCTGGTCTCATTCTCTACTTACACCAGTCTCTGACTGGCTCCCAAGCACGTGTCCAGTGACCCAAGGCTCTAGAGGGAGAAAGCTCCGAAGGCTTCATCACGGAAGCAGAGAAGGTACTAGATGCAGCTAGCATCTCTGCGGGCATATGGTCCTAATAAGATGGAATTCTCTGAGGGAGCTCAGTACCCGCTTTCAGGACTGACGAGACATACACTGTCCTTTCCCTGGGGGAGGAATATTTTCTGGAAGCACAGGCCAACAGACCCTCTGCAGAGCCAGCCAGCCAAGGCAGCTCAAAAGAACAGCAACCCTGGCAGCTGGTGGCTCCCGCACAGTGGCCAGGAAGCAGGGAGGTGGTGGGCGCCAACATCCAGGACTCAGAAGCCTGGCCCAAGAATGGTGCTGTCCCTGGGTTACAGATGAGCTAAATTAGCTGTGACACTCATTAGCGGCAGCTCCTAATTAGTGAAAATTAATATTGGCTTTGATAAAGATGTCGGCGCCAGATTTCCGAGGCAGAGGCATTATCGACCTTGACAGCCTGGCTAACGCTGGGGTAAGTGGAGGTGCCAGGGGCCCTGGCAGCAGGTGAAGAGTCACGGGGTAGGTAGTCCTCCCTCCTGGAGCTTCCTGACCCCCACCCCACCCCTGCCCCTGCTTCAGCCATCATTCCACAGGGCCCCACCCCCACCGGAGTTTTTGAGCAGGTGGCACTAGAATAATTACCGCTGATGATGTCGTTTGGGTTCTACTGAGCCCCGGGCAGCAGCCACTGTGTATACACGGACTTGTGGAAAGACATACACTACTCTCCATTTCACAGACAAGAGAAGCTGAGGCTCAGAGTAAATGTGTAACTTGTGCTGAGACATCTGGATTTGGAGCCAGGTATTCTAACAGTGAACCTGTGATCTATAACCTTAGTACCACCCCACCTCCCCTGGACCTCCGTTAGCATAGCTCATCTGGAGTCAGAACTCAGCATCTAACACACCACAGGGCACCAGTGAATGCGTGTAAGTAAGCATATGGTTAAGCCAAGCTATTCTTACAGCGTGTTCTTCTTTTCCTTCTCTACCCATTTCATGTTGTGGAGAATCTATGCTGAATTCAACTTAAAATCAATAGGACAAGCGAAAAAGAAAAGAAATAAAAAAAAAGAAGAAGAAAAAAATGAGACAAATACCATTCTGCAAACTGTGCAGGACAAAGCTTCCAGATTCCTCTAGAACAAGGCTCAGGGCCAGAGCATCCAGGACAGCCGGAAGTGACGTGTCGTCCCAGGTGGGCATAGATACCTGAAACTCATAGCGCTCTGCTCACCAGAGGTCTCAGCTGTGCAAGTTACCAAGTGACTAGCTCCTGGGCCCAGCCCCTTAGGCCACTTGGGAGGTGACAGGCGGATGTGGCTTCTCTTTACCCAGTCCACATTTCCCTAGCCAGGGACCCAGCCTGGGGTAATGAGAGGTAACAAATACATCTATTTTTAATCCAAATGAAAGGAAAATAAGTTTGCCACCATGGAGTTTATAAAAATAACAATGCGTTATTTGGGCATTAATAACAGTAAAGATGTCAAACTGTCAGATAAGAAGTTAATCTCATTCGCAGAACAATTAAAGATGCTATTATGCCACCACCTGGGGCCATTCAGCTTTTACCACTCAGCGGGCTTAATAGATAAAGGGGCCAGGCACAGAGCACAGAGAGTTCTGCTCCCCTGCCATTCACTGCCAGCCTGCAGACTGCCCCCTTGATGTCCCCAACTCAAGGGCTTGTGTGCACAGATTTCATAGATGTTCATGGTGGCTTTATTCGGAGGAGGCCAGAATCGGGAGAAATCCAAACATCACTGAGTGTTGAGTGGCACACAGTGACAATCCCAGTTCATGAAGTCAAGGTAGGAAGACCAAGACGTTCAAGTCATTCTCAATCACACAGCAAGTTCAAGGCCAGGTTGGGCTACAGGCTGGCCTACAAGATCTTGTCTCAAAGAAAAAGAAGAGGAGGAGCAGAGAAAGAGGTAAAGGGAGGAAGAGGGGAGGAGGAGAAGAAAAAGAGAAAAAAGAAAACCAGAGCTAGGGAGATTGCTCAGTAGAGTGTGAGGCTCCAAGTTGGGGTCCCTATCACCCCAGTAGAGATGAATGGTTATGTCAACCAACAATGGGACTGAAATGATTATTCAATTATGCAAATTGAGAGCCTGAAATAGCCCTCCATTTACTAAGCTTCTGGAGAAACAGGCCAATCCATAGTATTGGAGGTGTCCAGGGGTCACCTGGTGGGGAAGGAAGGAGACAAAGAAACAGGAGACACCCCACGGGTGACAGATGAGTTCACTGTCTTAATTGTGGTGGTGCCTTCAAGGACATATATGTGAGTGACAGAATGTATTTGTCCTATCCACTGACTCCCGGCTTATTTTGTTTCCATAATGTCACAGTAGAAACATTGTTTTAACTTGGATGGAAATAAAGTTAGAAGGTGGCAGAGGGAAGGGGCGATCTGAGTATAAGCCAGGCTTGGGGCTGCTGGGGGACAAGAGGCTATTGTATCTCCCTGTAGTGGGAGGTGTTGATTCCCTAATCCGTTCTTAATTGTGTCAATAAAGAAGGCCTGGAGCCAATTGTTGGACAGAAGGGTCAGGTGGGACTTAGAGTCCCAGAAGAAGGAAAGAGAAACGCAGGGAAGAGTGGGGGCTTTCGTAGCCATATATTGGAAGGAGAAGAAGCAGCAGTCATGTAAGGCCTTTGGGCACGTAGGGCCAAGGAGGTTGGCAGGAGCTAGCTGAGAGTCGATAAGGTTAGGGCAGGAGGTGCTGCACCCAGCAGCTGTGCAACCTGACAAGTTCTAATATAATAAAGCTGTCTAAGTGTTTTCATCCTCGGACCTAAGGTGGGCAGAGATAGAGAGAAGCCAGGTCATTGATGGCCACTGGCGGGGCTAAGCTGAGAGGAACCGACAAGTCAGGAGTAGGACCTCTGACAGCTGATCTCGGAGCTAAGCTAGGAGAGAGGGCCAAGGTCCCGGGCTAAGAGGGGAGAATGTTTTTTAAAATTTACATGCAACATTTCCCTCAGACCCACATAAAAATAAATAAGTAAATGCATAAATACATAAATAGGTAGATAGATAATAGACAGACAGACAGATAGATAGACACATAGATAGATAGATAGATAGATAGATAGATAGATAGTAGTAGGTAGATAGACAGACAGATAGGTAGATAATAGATAGATAGATAGATAATAGATAGATGATAGATAATAGATAGGTAGATGATAGATAGATAGACAATTAATAGATAGATAATAGATAGATAGATAATAGATAGATGATAGATAATAGATAGATGATAGATAGATAATAGATAGATGATAGATAGATAATAGATAGATAGTTAATAGATAGGTAGATAATAGATGGATAGATGATAGATAGGTAGACAATTAATAGATAGATAATAGATAGATGATAGATAGATAGACAATTAATAGATAGATAATAGATAGATGATAGATAGATAATAGATAGGTAGATAATAGATAGATAGTGATAGATAGATAGATAGATAGATAGATAGTTAATAGATAGATAATAGATGATAGATAGATAGATAGATAGATAGATAGATAGATAGATAGATTCTTCCTGAGCATCAGCACCATGGGTGGCAGGTCTGACTGGGAAAAGCTGTTTGTTCAGGTCTGATGTCCTCAGACCCAGTATTCCTGTAAAGAAAGTGAAAGTTGCCATCAACCCAGAGAGGGTGTGCTACAGAGATGCACTCCTAGGCAGAGGTCTGTGGTCAGGAAGGACTTGGAAAGGGCACCTGGGAGGGACAAGGTAAACGGCCAGATCAACTTGGGGCAACACTCTGACCACCCTGAGAAAGTAGGGGACTGGAGCTCTTTTTAGGGGAACCAAACATCCACATGGGCTGCCCAGACACACCTCCAAGGACCATCCATGGTCTGATCACAGTCAGGCTGAGCTGGTGGCTAAGGAGCTTGGAAAGGACATATGGCCAGTGGGAACCACTAAAGTTTTAGGAAGAATGCCATAAGGGGGCTGTGTCAAAGACCCTATGTCTGCTATCGGCTCAGGCTTGCTACTCAGTAGTACCTAGGTTCAAGTCCAGAAGCGAAGGATTTGACCTGCGGGTCCCCCACACGGTGTCCCTCCACTTTCTACTGTAATTCTTTTCTCAAAACCTCTCGTCTAGCTGGACCCGTTGCTTGGCCACTCTCCCTGGGCTCACAACTGCTACCTTGCTCCTTAGCTCCTTAGCGCATGGTTTCTTGAACTTGGCTCACTCTCAACCCCACTCTCCACAGTATGTTTTTACACTGCAGCAGACATACAGGTATATAATGTGCCATACAAACACTGATAATACATCACAAACGAGTTTTCCCAAACAATTCTTTGACAAACATTTAATCTTGGCACTTATTAAAAGATGAAACCAATTCTGCCCACTAACAAGAGGATGTGTTTTGTTTATTTTTATAAAAATAATTAAGTCTTGGCTGGATATTTGGTGCTGTGGGCCATGGCGCTTCTTCAGTGTTTTTCAGGGTTGACTGGAATTTTGCTTTCATGGTTCTCAGTGCAGGGAACATTGTTTCACATAAACTCATAATACAAAATGGCAGAAGTATGTTTAGGGTCATTTCCAAATTCATTGGAAATTCTATCCTAATCCCAACCCAGAATTCATTGAACGATTTTCTATGAGACCCAAGACAGCAACTCCAAGAGCAATTTTTTTAAAAATCATACCAACTAACACAACACAATCCAAAGGCATACTAATTTGATACTTGCATGCTGAAGAACAATGGCTGGAAAATAAGAAAAGTCTCTTCTTGCTCTAATTAAGTTGTTATGTTTCTATAATAGCAGGAAGCTTTGTCTGCAAGGGGAAAACAATGTAGTTCATAAGACACCATGATCTCAGAGCTGAGCCACGGTGGTCTGGGCGACATTTGTTGGCACTGCATAATGAGAAGGCACGCACAGGGCAGAGTGTGTACGTGGGGTGCTCATACCCAAGGCTTCAGTGATGTGACGCGATGAAACACAGATATACCTGCTATCCACGACATGTTTATTCTGAATTCATTTTTGATCAGTGAGTTTTCAGGAAACTTTTATTGTTGCTAATTTTTTCCCCTACAACCAACATATTCAATTATGTGGTGTGGGAGTGGGTTGTAACCTGCAGTTGAAGAATCTGGGGCTTAGAGAACTCCCTACCCAAGTGCCACCATTTCTCCTCCAACTATCCACTCTAACATTTTACCTTTTTAAAAGATTCAATAAATATCTATTAAGAAAGCCTCTTGTGTGCCAAGCCCTCTGCAGGGCACATGGGTTGCAGGATGGCAAAGAGAAGTTCCCTGCTTTCTAGAGTTCATAGAGAGATACAGGATAGGGTAGGGGAGGTGAATTCTCTGCAAAAACTCCAGGAGAAAGTCCCAGGCAGAAGGACCAGCAAGTGTAAAGACCCTACATTGAGAGTATCCCTGGCTCACACCAAGGCCAGGCAGAGCAAACAGGAGAAGAAGTCAGAATTGGTTGGCAGCTGGGCCAGGAGCCTAACAGCCTGGTTTTTAGCCTTATTGTAAGTGGTCCAACTGCTGTATTCTACTATTTCCACTAGTTCCTTGCCCTGAGGGTCCCACCTTACACTTCTTAGCTTGCCACATTGCAGCCCACATCCTGCCTGGGTAGCCAAGTTAGCTGAAAAGTGAGATGCCCAGAACCTAGTGGGGATTCAGGAATGGGTCAGAACATCAACACGTTAACCGTGTCCACTCAGTCCATCCCAGGGGATTCTCAAGATCCCTGACAGAAACACAGTCCAGACCCAAGATGTATATTACCAAGGTAGAGAACCTGCCAGACTCCTGCCTATAGAATCATCCAGACATGGAGAACTAGCATCTTGGGGACTTCAGCTTATCTTAGTGACTATGCTGCCTTCACTGTCCAGAAAGCAAAGACAGCAGGGTTCCAGAGGCACTGAGTAAGCATGGAGTGCACAACAGTGTATGTGCATGTGAATGTACCCGGTGCACAGGCCCCTGTATCTCCATGTGGGTACATGGTTAGCCGGCTTCCCAGCTTTTCTCCCCATCCTGGCCACTCCAGATAAGCCTCAAGCTTGGTTTTAAAGTAGCATAGCCCCAGGAGCAGGTGGTAGCCTGGGCTTCACTGCAGAACTGGGGGAGTGAGAAGTGGTAGAGGATAAGGGTCAGGGTGACCTACAGGACTTGTTCTACCCCACTTCTTTTACCGAGAGGAAATAAATAAAGTCTACCCTCAACTCACACACATCACCAGAAAGGGAAAGGTGTTTACCACTGAGACAGGACACAGGTCTAAGCAAGACCCAAGTAAAGAGGAATTGATGAGCTTCAGGGTTGGGGGTAGGGTCTGAGGAGTCATCTGAATGTGCAGCGTGACCGCTAAAGCTCAGTTCATTCACCTGCAAGGTGGAGATAACTACAGCAGCCCAGACACTGAAGCCATCTCTTCTAAGCTTTGTTAATTAAGCATGTCAAGTTTCCACTCTGGCCCTGGACGTAGATCGCACCTCCTCTCCCAATTCCCAAAAGAGAAAGGACAAGCACAGAGAGGCTATGTCCCTAGCCTAAGGACACACTACAGGCAGGTGGCAGAGAGTCTTACAGCCCCTCTAGTCAGAAACCATGCTGTATGCCCTACCTGCCTAGCCTCACAGGAAATGAAGTACACGCTAAGCTACACTGCCATTAGTTCTGAATGTGGAGTCTTCAGACTGACAGCATCAACACCACCCAGACCACAATAGAAATACATACCACCCAATGCCTGCTAAAACTGAACTCCCCAAATCCCCAGGATGGAACCCAGCCATCTAGTCTAAACAGGTTTCTTTCAGGTCTGACAACTACAGGATTCACCTACAGATCATTGTGGTTCAAGTTCACACCATTTTGTTTGCACGCTTAACATGCTGAACCTAGGCAGGTGCTTATCACAGCCCAGGTCTAGCCTACCCTCCACCCTTAGCTCTGAGAATTCCAAAGGCACTTGGATCTGTCAGCCTTGTGTCTGGCCCCTATTCATGATTCCTTTGAGCATCTGAAACCTGTAAATAAGGATCATTCCACAGAAACGGCTTTTTCCTCCCTTTAATTTCTGCCTCACATAACTAGTAGCCTCCATAGTGGTCAGCAGCCCTGAGGGTATGTACACTCACATACATGTGTACACACACACACACACACACACACACACACCCATGCGTAGCCTTCTCAGGCTCAGGTGCTTCACATGGGTTTTTGAATAGAGAATACTCTATAGAATAGAATCTCAGTATAGCCTGGGATAAAGGTAAGGTCACATGGTTTGATTCCATACAACATGGGATGGAAGTTCGCTTGGAAGCAGGACACCACGTTGCAAAGCACACTAGCACACATATGGATGGGGACATGCATGTGTGCATGTGTGCACATAAAGGTGAATGCTTCATCTTCAGGGGCCGGTCCTCTAGTCTTCCCAAACCACCTCTCTGGCTTTGCTTCCATCTGCCAATATGGCCAAACTGGCAAGGCTAGGTGCCGCATCTACCGCCACCTCTTGTGAGCTCTGCTCCTCCACCCTCAGGAGAAAAATGATGACTTTCAAGGAGGCGGGTTTTTTTTTTCCTTTTTGTGTTTTTTCCTCTCCCTTCGTTCAGCACCCGGCACTAATTTATGACTATTTTTCCAACCGCACTGAAGTGCGAGGGTAATGGCTTTCAGCGGCTTGCTTCCTCCGCCTGTCACTCATGATGGCTACCTGACAGGATTGCAGACAATGTTCCCATCACAGCGGCTCCCTTTCCTGGGGCAGCAGAGAATTCATAGTGGCTTTAGGGAGAGTTATTTCACTCCTGGACAGAACATCAGGTAAACAGCTGTTAAAAAAAAAAAAAATCACAGCCAGCAGGACTGCCTTGGGCGAGCACCTCACCCACAGCTGCCCTGACCCACTGGCTGGGGGTCACTGGTTCCAGGCCTCTGCCTTCATCGCCCCTTCAGCCTCTTGGTCATATCCAGGTTCCGTTGCCTCTTCCCACACCACTAGTACAAAATTTTCTTTGTCTTTAGGGCCAGCTGGAGGACAGTCGGGGCCAGAGGGAGGATAGTCAGGCCCAGAGAACAATAGCCAGGGCCTGGGTGTTCCTGCAAGGGTCAACTGTCCCCCAGATGGGTGACTCTGGCATATACTGCCAAGTTTCGGGCTCTTATTTCAGAATCAGACACTCCATGCCCAAGTGTCTGTGGTAATGGAAACACCATGTGTCCACTGTCTGATACAGTCACCACAGGACTCGAGAACGGTGACCAAGAACTTGAAAGGTAGCCAGTGGAAACAAGAAAGTGAATTTTCTGGGTTTTTTATTTCACTGTGATCCATTTGCTTCTAAATGATCACACGTGGCTGGCAGCAGCTACTTGCTATAGTTTAGATCAGGAACTTTCCTCAAAGGTCCACATGTTAGAGGCGTGGTCTCCAGCATGCAGAGCTATTAGGAAGTGCGGAAATTTCGAGAAGTTATTACAGGGGTGCGTCCTCATGGGAAATACAGATCCACAAGCCCTTTTCTCTTCTCTACCATTCTCTGGCCATGAGATGAACATGTGTCTCTGACAGTGACATGCTGCCTTACCACGGATCACAGAGGCAATTGACTGAGACATGGAACTGCCCAGGCTGTTATGAGTCAAAATAAACCTGCTTTGGGAGGCTGCAGAGTTGGCTCAGTGGTTAAGAACACCGACTACTCTTCCAGAGGACCTGAGTTTGATTCTCAGTACCTCATGCCAGCTCGTGATATCCAGTAACTTAAGTTCCAGTGTATATGACACCCTCTTCTGGCTTCCAAGGATACTGCATGCACATGATGCACAGCCATGGGTGCAGGCAAAATGCCCATACACAGACAAACGAGTAAATAAATAAAAACCTTAAAATAAACCTGTTTTCACACAATGTGATTATCCAAGGCATCCTTGCAATAGGGAGAACAGATTGGCACAGCGCAGGATTGTACTGTCCCTGCATGCTCAAAGTTTCTCATGCCAATGACACCGAGACCAACCCTAGCAGCTACAAACACAGGGATCATAAAGGTTTGGTGAAAAGAGAGACCAAAAAGCTTGATGCCTATGTAACAGAGATGGTGAGTACTGACGTCAACTTAATAAGATTTTAAATCACCTAGGAGATAAACCTCCAGGCATGCCGACATGGAGTTTCTAGACTGGTTAATTAAAGTGGTAGCACTCACCCTGAGTGTGGCTGGCACCATCCAGTGGGCTGGGATCCCCACTTAGTAGAAAGGATAATTTAGCTGAACACTGTCCACTCCTCTCTCTCTGCCTCCTGACTGTGGACACAATGTGACCAGCTGCCTTGGGTTCCTGCCATCGTTTCTGCCTGCCGTGATAGACTATATTTCTGTAAACTCTGGACCAGAATAAATTTTTCCTCCTTAAATTGCTTTGGTCAGACATTTTACTGAAACAAGAAAACTAACTGTACTGGCTGGTTCTGTGTGTCAACTTGACACAAGCTGGAGTTAGCGCAGAGAAAGAAGCCTCCCTTGAGGAAAGGCCTCCATGAGATCCAGCTGTAAGGCATTTTCTCAATTAGTGATTGATGAGGAAGGACCCAGCCCATTGTGGGTGGTGCCACCCACCCCTGGGCTGGTAGTTTTGGGTTCTATAAGAAAGCAAGCTGAGCAAGCCAGGGGAAGCAAGCCACATCCCTTCATGGCCTCTGCATCAGCTCCTGCTTCCTGACCTGCTTGAGTTCCAGTCCTGACTGCCTGTGGTGATGAACAGCAATGTGGAAGTGTAAGCTGAATAAACCCTTTCCTCCCCAACTTGCTTCTTGGTCAGGATGTTTTGTACAGGAATAGAATCCCTGATTAAGACACTAACTAACACAGTAACCTCCATAATGACAGCTCTTGTAACTCTACAGGACACAGAAAGACTGGAAGAAAGGGGATTTGAGTTCAGCAGTGTTAGAACACAAGGGGACTTTAAAGAACAACAACTTCTATCATTCCTTTTTATTTTAACAGCTGAGAGAGTGAGCTGCCACCAGGGAAGGACACATGAGTACTCATGGCCAAGCCAATCATGAGTCACTCACCCATGAGAGATGCCCATTGCCCCGCACTACCAAACTCTCTGCTCTTTCCACCCCAAGCTTTTGGTCCACTCAGTACCACCCAGGGGAGACTTAGAAGACCCTGGCACAGCAGGGCTGGTACAGAATTACATTTCCATGAGAATAGTACTTATCACAGACCTCTGGGGTTCTCCAGAGCCTAAGCACCCAGACAATAAAACCGCTCTAGTGGGAATATGGCCATCTGACACTCCAGGTCCCTGTTGCTTACACAGGTAGGCCACCCCACAGGTAGGATGCGTCCACAGTCAGCAGATCTACGACAGCAGCAGGTCTATTGCTCCTCACCTTCTCACAGGAACATAAATACCCACCTGATGGGTTACTGCTCTCTGGCTGACAGATCGCAGCTTTGACTAAAGAGACAGAGAATGGGGAGTTGGCAGGCCCAGCTCAGGCAAAACAGGGCAGCTAAGATTAAGGTGCATGTGGCCTTGAGGGTCCTCACTTGCAGACACCCTTCCTGCCATTTGGTCACAGGTAGTCAGTATCTAAATCTATGGCAGGGGAACGAGGCGTGGGGGAGGGAGGTGAGAGCAGCTCTCTCCTTCAGCTGGCACAAACCTTCCACCTCTCCTCACTCTCAGCCACACACACAGATGCAGAGAAGAGAGCCTGCCCGGGTGAGAGGGCAGGGCAGCAGGGGGTAGGCCTGCATTCATTCTCTAGCATCCCTTTAATGAGCTTGGAGCTAGGCAGAATATGATTTCAGGAGAGGAAAAGGTGTCATTTCCTGCCAGGAAGTGGGTAGGGAGTAGAGGAGCTGAGAGTTGAAGCCTTGACGGTGTGCCCGGATCTGTGCTGGGCATGTGTCAGATGTCATGTGTCACCGTCCATATGTCAGCACCCTGAATGAGGGCACCAGGCTGAGGCAGGGATAAGCCCCCTCGGGGGTCCCAGGCAAGCTGGCTTTTCTATACAGCTCCGGATCTAATTTCAGAACATGCTACCTCCCAACCAGACCCAGATATTGACATTTGGGGGCTGAACAGAAATGCCGTTCTGCTGCCTGATTTCTCCAGCCCACCACGCAGATGCAAGCTAAGGGTAAGCACAGCCTCCAACTAAGACTATTTGCATCTTCTGTGGAGTCAGTGGTGGGCAACTTCATTCTCCAAAGAGACTGTTTACCCTGGGATCCTGGTTTTCTGAGGTCAGAGGCCTTGTCTAGAAGAGCCTACACACACACACACACACACACACACACACACACCCCTCGCCTTCCATCCCCTCTTCCAGAGAATGTAAGAGGTTGCATGTGACCCATAGCCTAACACTGGACAGAGCTTGGGGACTCTTATTGAAGAATTGGGGGTAGGATTGAGAGTCCCAAAGGGAATAGGAATGCCACAGGAAGACCAACAGAGTAACTTGGGCCCTTGGGGGCTCACAGAGACTCATCAACCAAAGAGCATACATGGGCTGGACCAAGGCCCACGGCACATATATAGCAGATGTGCAGCTCAATCTTCATGTGGGTCCCCCAACAACTGGAGCAGGGGCTGTCCCTAAGGCTGTTACCTAACTGTGGAATCTGTTCCTCTAACTGGGCTCGCCTGGCGTCCATGGAAGAGGATGTGCCTAGCCCCACAGAGACTTGATGTGCCAGGGCTGGGTGTGGGATACCCATGGGAGGCCCCACCCTCTCAGAGGAAAAGGGGAAGGATTGTGTTTGGGGGCAATGAGAAGGGGGAGCAGCGATTAGGATGTAAAATGAATAAAGAAATTAAAGGAAACAAAAAAGTAAGAGGCTGCACGAGGCCAGGGAAGCCCTGGTGTGGTTGCCGGCTGCCGGACTTCCGGTCTGTAGCAGCGCTTCCGGTCTGTAGCAGTGTGCTGCATGGGAGGAAGGGGCATCCCCAGCTGAGATGCGAACAACCATCCCAGCCACGCAACACGTAACATTATTTCACCACGACATTGTAACACTCTGCGAACTACACTAGCCAGCCCGTTGTACAGGAAGACTGATGCTCTGAGAGGGAAGTAAATGCTCCCTAGGGGAACAACCAGGCTCAAGTACTTCCTCCGTAGCCTGTGGCTGAACGCACCACAGAGTGCTCAGCCAGGAGCTGCGGCCATGGAGGATAGGGGTCCCCAGCTTCAGAAGCCATCCCTCCTCCCCCCCCCCCCCCCGCCGCCCGTGACATCCCACTTCCACAGGATCCACAGATTCCTTGGGACTCCCTCGGTGACAAGTGTCAGTGAGGGGGCACCTGGAGAAGGAAGCAGCTCTCTGTACCTTAATTGACTATTAATTGTCCCTGTGCTTTTAATGAAGACTGTCAGGAGTGATTATGGACTGCGTGTGACCACTCTGTAAACACGGGAGGCGGGGCTGGGGATGGTGCTTGTCCTAAGTAGAGTCATCTCTCCAGCATCCTTCCTCACTGACATGCCTGGTACCTAGGAGGGATTCCAGCTGAGGTAAAGAGAGCATAACCTGTGTCCCAATCAGGAGGCCTGCAAGACAGGCAGATAGGCCCCAGGGATCCCACACCATGCTCCAAGGCAGTGGTTCTCAACCTTCCTAATGCTACAACTTGTTAATAAAGTTCCTCAGGCTGTGGTGAGCCCCAGCCACTTCACAATTGTAATTTTATTACTGTTGTGAAATGTAATGCAAATGCAAATAGCTGCGTTTTCTGATGGTCTCAGGTGATCCCAGTGAAATGGTTGGTTGAGCCTCTGAAGGGGTCGCGACCCAAAGGTTGGGAACCATTCCTCTAAGGCTAGCTATTGTCCAGGGCTGGATCACCCAGAGTGGACAAGGCAGGACTCTGCCACTGGGGGTACAGCATAGCCAACACAGCAGTCCCAGGTGGGGTCTGCACCCCTCCTCACAGTACAGCATTAGCTAAGAATGTGCTAAGAACACAGTATAAGAACATAGTGGTTCTCTGACCACTCCCCCACCTCGAGCTTCTAAGTAAAAAAACTAGAGGTCATAGGTCAGGACTGAAAATCTCTACAGGTGGAAAGAGGGGAGTCTTAAGCCTCCTCTAGTGTCAGACCTACTGGGAACAAGCAAGGCATGCAGTGACAGAGGGCTGCTATGCCTAGATTACAAGATAGGGAAACTGAGGGAGCCATTGCAAGGGCACACAGCAGGAAAGAAACTAGTACTTCAGACTCGAGCCCTCATTCTGGGGGTGAAACTGCCAGGTTACCCCTGAAGCTGGCAGGAACTCCATATGGGATTTCTCGGGACCAAAGGATGGGAATCAGCCATATTGGAAATGCCACAGCAAGAGGGGCTTTCAGCCCCAAATCACATTCTGTCCTGTCCTAAGACACAGGAGTCTCTGGAGTCCCCCTGTGAGAGGCTCTACCAGTACCATGTTCCTGTGTCTTCGGGATGTTCCCTTTCCACACACCTAATCCCCGGAAGAGGCATTGAGCGGAAGTCTGTGGCAGGCTGGATGAGTGTGCTCTTGCGTTTGCACAGACTTTTGAGGTCATAGCTCACAGTACCAGCCCCATTGTAGGCCACGCCTATGCCTGTTGACAGGGATTCTGGGCATCAAAAGAAGCCATGCATGCTTACTTAGCATTTGCTGTGACAACTCCTACCCTCAATGAGGTCACAGCTTTTTCTCTCTTCCCTGCCTATACCCGGACAGTCCCTAGAATGCAGTAGGCTGCAGGGTTCAGGAGCTGTGGCTGGTTAGAGACTGTAGTCAGGTAACCATGGCTGAGCTGGCTTTGCTTTCCTGCCTTCATGTGTAACCTCCCCAACAGTATCCTGAGTCTCTGCACATCAGACTCTCTGATCATCCAGGGAATTCACCAAACTGCAGAGGTAGCCTCCTTAGGAATGAGGCTGGCCTGTCCAACCAGGGTGGACAAGTATCAGAAACCACAAATATATCTGCAGGCTCTAGCCTGCTCACTCCATGACAGCAGAAGCCAGAGCCATTATTGCTCTACCTTACATTTGGGACAGCACAGTTGACTGGAAGGAGCAGGGTGGAACAGCTGTCACATTTATGGGGGCTAGCAGCAACTTGCCGGACCCAGGTCATACAAGCAGGGTCCGCAGGCCTCACTGGTTCTGCCGACCAGAGACCACGGGAGACAGATGTTCTCTGTCTGTCAAGCCTGAGTTATTCACAGCACAGTTTTTCTCAAGAGCTCACACAGGCATAGAAGAGTAGACTTGATGTCATACTGAACACCCGCCCCATCTCATTCATCAGTGCTGTGCACGCATCTTGAATTACCCGTCCAAGAGCGGACTCACTTGTCAAAGGAGATGGACTCTGTCCCCTGCACATAGTCCAGCTGCTCAATAGCCCAGGGAAAGAATCCCAGGCAGGACTGTGTGACATGAGGCAGGCCTCTCATCTACCAAGAGCAGAGGGGACCAAGACTTGAGGCCTTTGTCACCTCTGTCTACTGTGGCATGAAGGTGGGAGAGGAAGAGACCACAGCAGGGGGCAGGGTGTGTGCCTTGCTCCAAGGGTGCTGGGGCATCTTCCATGCCCACTCTAACATCTACCAAAGACTGTAGAGAGGCAGTCAGGTACAGATAGAGAGTTGGCCTGTGTCTAGCTAGGTCGCTTACTGGCTTGCAGAGTTGACAAGCGTTCTAGCCTGTCTCCTCCTATATAATGTGGGTTCATCATCACTTTTTCCACAGGGTGTTGTGCGGACAGAATGACCAAGGCAGGGCAAAGGTTCTTAGCACAGAGGCTGGACATGGCTAGGAGGGAGAAGGGCGGTGACCTCTGTCCCCAGGGAGGGGCAGGTAACAAGGATCCCCAAGGTCATCAGGGCAAATTCCAGGATGGGCCTCTGTCTGTGGGCCTCCACAGCTGCCGTGTGAAGAGGGACACAGGGGAACTGGAAGCTGTGGAGACAGCAAATGGTGAGGCAGGGGTCAAAGGTGAGGAGGGATGAGACTGGAGGTGAGTCTCACTGCTGGAGGAGACACAAAACTGCCCCTCACTGTGACAGACACCAGATCTTTCAAGGGCTTTCCTGGTCTTGCCAGGAGCCCCAGGCCTCTCTCAGCATGAAAATGTCCCTTGGAAGAATCATATATGAAGCCAAACCAGAGGGCGTTGGCCTCAAGCTATCATTCCTACCTGCAACTCATTATTTGGGAAAGAACTGACCAACAAGGAAGGCAGTATCAATGGATGCTGTTATTCCATTAGGTCCTTCCCATGTGCCAAAGCCTTCCGGGTATCTAAGAGGAGACACAGTAGAATCATGACCCACACTTTCTTTTCTTTTCTTTTCTTTTCTTTTCTTTTCTTTCTTTCTTTTCTTTTCTTTTCTTTTTTTTTTTTTTAAAGATTTATTTGTTTTATGTATATGAGTACACTGTAGCTGTCTTCAGACACACCAGAAGAGGGCATCGGACACCATTACAGACGGTTGTGAGCCACCATGTGGTTGCTGGGAATTGAACTCAGGACCTCTGGAAGAGCAGTCAGTGCTCTTAACCGCTGAGCTATCTCTCCAGCCTGACCCACATTTTCTAAGAGAGTAAACTGAATCAGAGAGAAATTAGATATGTGGTGGCACAATCCATCTTTGCTAAAGACACAACAGCACCCACTCCTTATAGCAATTGCAGTTCCAAAGCTACTTCTAAGTCCACCGTGAACCTGTTCAAGCAAGTGCGATCCTTCCCATTTTCAGATGGGAAAAAACGAGGCTCAGAGAGGGTAAGAGCCTTGCTTGTAGTCTCACAGCTAATAAGAAGTAGAGCTAGGATTCGAACCCAGGCCCCAAACCTCCATTTCTGAGGCTTGGTATACAGTGCTCAGGTCCGGAAGGAGAAGAGAGCAAAGGCATCAGGTAAAGACCTTTGGGGACAGCTTTCCTGGGCACTGGCCTGTTCCTGGTCAAGGGCTGACTATCCGGCATATGTCCCAGAGGCTCATAAAGCACCATAGGGATGAGAACAGTGATGACAAGTTCAAAGTCGGCTCTGCCAGCCTGGTCTCAGCAGCCAGCTGGAGGGTTTCAGCTCTTGTAAATTATACCTCCGCCAGCTCCCTGGAGCCCGAGTGTTCCTGGCCCTCTGCAAGCTCAGCTTATTCTCACCCTGATAGCCAGGCTTGTCTCCAGCCCTCAGACCCAAAGAGAGACCCAAGGCCAGGAGCCTAACGAACCTTCTCTCCCTTGGGCTATTATGCAAAAGTGTCTGAGGCTCTGAGGAGTGTCGCCAACAAGGACATACATCTCCCAAGGGTCTGAAGGCCTGATGGCCCAGGAAGCACAAGTCCCTAAGTTCACATCACTCCATGGACAGAGCCAGAGTCTGGGGTCTGTGCAAGGCTCTCCCTGAGGGAGTGGCCTTACACTTATTCAGCCGCTGGGTAAGTGGCTCATTCCTGGGTGACAGGCTCAGAGAGGATCCTACCAATCCTGCTGGGTAGCAGAAAAGACCCCAACTCCTGCTATTGGCTGAGGGGCTGTGGGCACCTAGCAGGTTTCCACATCTGTTAAGAGAACACAATAGCATGGGATCCTGCCACTCTTGGTGACATCATGCAGGCCACCTAGCTATGAAATCCAAGAACTAAACAGTCACTGTATTTTTTTTTTAATCACAATGGCCCAATTCTCCTATCTAGCACCCGACTGGCCCTGATGGGGACCAGCCTGTCTGCTTGGCTTCTGAGCACCCCTCCTGTGGCTTCAGCTGACCTGGCCCTGGCAACCCCTCATTTTGGTGAACCAACATGGGGTAGCAAGAACTTCCTTTTTGCCCAAATGGAGATTTGAAATGTCCAGATTCTTAGATAAAGAGAGGAAGAAGGAAGAAGTCTTCACCGGGTAAGTGGATCATGGACACATGACCATGAGGGCTGGCCAGTTGGAGTAGGAGCAGCCCAGGTGGAACATGGGAAGAGATATCTCAGGGTCATTGACTCGGAAGTAGACAAAATAGCATAAAGCATAGATATCTGCCCAGCTCCAGTGCTTTAAGACTTATCGTAAATATAAAAGTGTGTGTCTTTTATTTAGGAACTAAATGATCTAGGGTGGGTAGAAACCCCCAAATAAGTAACTGCCACAAATAAAGCCATCTCCAAAGGAAGGTTCTTCAATGCTTGCCATCCTCTGTGCTGTCCCAGAAAGGACAAACGGATGCAGGGAAGTCGACTGACCAGCTCTGGTGCTTTATGGTTTATTATAAATATAAAGGTTTTGTGTCTCTTGTTTGTGAACTGAATGATCTGAGGAGGGGTAGAAACCCCCAAATAATACTTGCCACAACCCCTCAGTGCCACCTCTCCTGAGATACTTTCTCTGAGTCTGAGGCCCTGAATAAATGCCTCCCTTCTCAGGGTATTAGCGTCACTCCAAAGCTCATGGTGTGAGCTGGACACTTATTATGGGGTGAGGGACTTCCATGCTCTAAACTAGGGATCCATAAGCTAGGCCCGCATGCAGAACCTAAGAGCTGTCATTTAAGTGCTCAGGTCTGGGGGTCTGGCCACATCAGGGGTCACATCCAACTCCATCCTGCAGAAGCCATGCAAGCTTGCATACGTTAACTTCTCTAAGCCTCTGCCTCTTCATCTGCAAAACAGATGAGGCCGACATTCTAGGCTCCCTATACAAAACCGATGGAGCAGTATATTTCTAGACAAAGCCCCGTGTAATAAGAGATAGCTGCCATTTCCCCAGTCATCTGTGATCTGTGTCCCTTGCCTTCCTCCCCAGCACAGCCTGGCACAGGTGTTCAGTGTGTGCCATTCACAGCCTGCCCACATGACAGGTGGTCATCACTGGTATCATTAGTATTATTACGGCTGCATCCAAAACACCTGCCCCTCCCTACTCCCCCTCCATCTCCCCGTGCAGCAATGGGCAGTGCACAGCCAGCATGTGCACCAAGTGTGCTGGCCTAGAGCCTGTTAGGAGTAGCTGCACCCTTGAAGTCCCCGTGAGGCCAGTGATCTTGTCCCACACCTCTGTGGAAAGTCTGTGCTGTTCTTGGGAAAAGGAAAGCCAACAGATTGGTGGACATTCCCTCAGGTTCTACAACAAATTCATACCTTCCAGGAAGAGAGGGACATCCTCCAAGGAGTCAAAAGATCCCAGGATCTGGGGGCTCCTAGGTTTCAAGATCTGGTCACTTGCACAGATAGGACATAACCTCCTTTCTCTCTTACTACTGACTTACTGTGGGTGACCCCTCAACTGCCTCTGCTCAGGCACTCAGCCCCCACGGCAGAGCAGCAATGGCGCTGAAGCCCTTTCTGAAAACTACAAGTGCTAAGAAGCTGGTTCTTCAGCCCAGGGCATTGCCACTGCCCTGGGCCTATTCTCTTTACACTGGCAAGGCAGGCTGCAACCCGGACCCCTCTCATGCCTTTTTCTCCATTGTTGAAATGTGACTGTTCGACCATGACAATGGCTTCCAAACTGCCCTACAGGATACTTTAGAAAGGGCATTCCCTGTCAGTCTGTGGTCCATGGATAACTACGAGCACGGGCCAATATGAAATTGCAAATATACTAAAAACATTATAAGATCTATTTTTGTGGGTTTTTTTTTAATTTTTGTAACTCGATTGTGCCATTCTTGTGCATGAACTTTGTAGATGACAGTGGGACACCTCTGCTGGGAGCTCAGCGTGACCTCTGGGGCTGGGTAAGATAGACACACACAGTACAGGCTGGTAGCACCACTGCCCACCCCTGGCCTACATCAAAGACCATTATTCTCCGTTATCATTAACACGTGTAGACTAGATATTTGCTCTCCATTCCTGTCTATTCCCCAGGCTAGTTCACTCCTTTGAGACAGGAATGTGTGTCTGTCTGTTGCAAACCTTAGGGCTTAGAACAGCACATAGAATCCTCAAGGAAAAGTCTGTTGAATGGATGTACTGTGTGTGTGTGTGTGTGTGTGTGTGTGTACAGACATTCAAGGCTCCGGGGTAAGATTCAATTTGCCCAAATATTAACCAAAGCTAAAGCACAAATTTAAGATAAATCATATCGCCTGCAGGAAAAGAGGGAATGTTCTTTTACTGGGCAAGCTGAAGGAATGTAAACTCTTTACCATTAACAACACTGTAGCGATGTTATGTTCCTGGTTTCCATAATTGTATCATATTTGTGAAAGATGTTGATGGCAAGAGAAACTAGATGAGGAGATCTCTCTGAATTTCTCCAGCAGCTTTCTTCCATGTTAATATAATGCAAAAAAAAATAAAAATAAAAAAAAAAAAAGGGTAGCCAGGCATAGTGGTATATGCCTTTAATCCCACCAGTGGGGAGACAGAGGCAGGCAGAACTCTGTGAGTTCGAGGCCAGACTAGCATACACAGTGAGTTCCAGGCCAGCAAGAAGTCAATCAATCAATAAATAAGTAAATTTAGAGCTGTTGACCTAAGCTGGCGTTCCCATCCCTGGGATAACGGTCTCCTGATGATAATGACATGATCTCAGGCTGTCCCAAGACCACACACCAGTGTGATCTAAAGTGGTCCTCTGAAGCCAGATGTGGTGGCTGAGATCTATAAGCCCAGCATTCTGGAAGTCGAAGCAGCTGTGAGCTCAAGACCAGTCTGAGTTTCTTATGTCAATACAAACCCCCAAATAAGTAAATAAAGAATAAAACTGAAAGTAAAATAAAATGTTCCTGTCTCTCTATGGTGCTGTCCCTAGTCCCCACTGCTCTTTTGGCTCTGTGTCCCCTAGACACGTCATGGGCTTGGTCAGTAACATGGGGCTGCCTGGACCATGAATGGTGAGATAATTCACTATGACGGTTGTGCCTAGACAGACACATTGTCCAGCATCTGCCCAGACCAAGTCCTGTGGTTGCTATCAATCTTGTGAGACTTGGTGTCCAGGCCTCACTTTTTCCATCTGTAAAGTGGGACTTCGTTGACTGAAGCAATGATTACAGCACTGTCCTTCAAAGAGGCTCCTGGGTTCATTGGATTCCTCAGGTGGGATGGGGGTGAACTTAAGGAATACAGCTCTTACCCACCCCTAGCCCCCTAGACATAGGTGACCTTTAAACTTGTATCAGCAAGAATGCTAACTTTTCCCTCCACCCTGCCTACCCTAGTCTCTTGACTGTTGTCACCTACAGAGTCACTGCCTCTGTACTAATAGTCAGTAGGCAGGCTGGCATCAAATGCCCCTCAAACAGTCAGGAGCCCCAGCAGCCCCTCACATCCGTGTCTTCTATCCCGAAGCCCCGGTAGCCTGCTCAGCGGTCCTCACTGAGAGAATCCACAGCCTTCACTAAGACCTGTGTCAGTCCTCAGAAACTGCCTAAGGCTGGAAAAAGAAATAATGGTCTCCCTGCGACTGCTCTCCTTCTCCTGAGAGATGTTTGTCTGCCTCTTTAGAGAGCCTGGGAGGAGGCCCGGTAAGCAGGGAGAGCCCCATTCCACTACCAGGGTTCAGCCTAGTCCCGGAGGCCCATTCGGAGGCCCATTCCTGTCTCAGAATATCCCATCACGGCTCAGCCTCACTCGCCACTGTCCCATGGCCCAGCTCACAGTCTGGTCCCTCTACTCCCTCCTGCCATCCCATCATCCCCCCCATCCTCTCCCACCACTCCCTGGGAGATGTCAAGAGTGGCAAGCAGGCCTGAGCTCCTCCGTGTATAAGACCGATGCAGCAGGGTCTGCCCACCTGAAAATTGCTTTCCCCGGGTCCAGACAAAACAGCTGGGCATTGATGGAGTTTGCAGAAAAATTAATCAGTGCCAACTGGCAGCAGTGCCAGGCGCCGCCTGGGCCCGCTCCATCCTAATGCCTCCCGAGCTCCCACCTTAATGGGTCCTGACAAGACTAATTTTCTCGCGCAGGTGATTAGCGTGGGTATTATCACCTTCGCTGTGACTCAAGACACTTTGGGGGTGCCGAGGGTCTGCCTGGGGAAGTCAGCTCCCTGTGAATCCATCCGGGTGACAAATGGAGGGATGAGGAGCCAAGGGAAGGGAGTTGGCCAGATGCTCCATGGCCGTTCATTCACTCGCTCATCCATTCTCCCACTCACAGGCATCCCCCAGCCCACTCCGTGCTGGCCCCGCACTGGAGGAAAGGCTCCTGTTATGCAGCTGCAAAGCAGAGATAACAGCCCATCCGTCGAGGGGGCTCACGGTGGATCCACGGGGGCCACGCAATCGAAAGTGCTTAACAAGAGCCTGCAGGAGGCCAGAAGTCAATAAGCTACAGCTAATGTCACCATTCTACAATCTCGTACCACACCAAACACTAAAATGATCATTAATCGCAATGCTGGTATTAATAAACTTAATATGTAAAAAAAATTAATAGCCCTGTGGGGAGTCACTCACAAAGAACTGGGACAGGAGTCTCTAGGTGCTGAGCTAATAACACAGCTTACAAGAGAGGGCAGGCTGGGTCCTCTAGGACTGGTGACCTGGACTTTATGCAGGGACTTGCCAGGCAGGAAAAGGAACCTGCACCTGAGCAGAGGGACCGGTCTCTATCAAGGCTCAGAAATCGGGCAGATTATGTCGTTCTGGGTTCTGAGCAGTTGGCTATGGCTGAAGAGCGGGTGTCTGTGGGGAGAGGGGAAGTGAGCTGTGACAGACAATTTTACTCCTTCCTTGGAAAGCTTTGGGCCAAGGGCACTTATAGAATGGAGACATCACGGACTCCAGGACCCGAGGTTCGAAGTCAAGACATATGCCTGCACTCCCTCTGACCCCTACCAGGAGCTGGGTAGGTTGGATGTTTCTGTGCCTAGCGGGTCCCTCCCTGAGCTAGCTATGTTCTATGTCCCAGAGGATTTTTTTTTTAAGCAAATATGCTACATGCAGCTCCAGCAGGCATCTGGAATGATAAAATCATTCAGGGTCAGGCCATTCAAACGCACAGGCACGTTTAGCGTCTGTGCCATCTGGGGGAAAGCTCTCCTGGGCCCACTCTCTGAACCGCCGCCTCCTTCACCACCAATACCTCCCTCCTGACACTCACTGTCAGGGGAGCTATGGCCTGAGGCTCTGTGAGGGAGCCAGTTCTCAACCTTGGAAGAGTCTCCCACTGGTTTGAAGACACCAGGCATTTCCAGCATATGTGAGACACGGGGTTAGGGACCGAGGACATGGAGTTAGCCCTGTCTACCCGGAAACATCCATAATCCAAGAAATGAACAATGCTTGTCACGGAGAGGGTAACAGGCACAGGAGGAAGCCTGCCACTCTGCCAGGAAGGAGACCAAGACTAGACAATAAACCATGGGGAAATGGATGTGAGAAGTAACAGGAGATCTGAGTCTCCAGCCATCCAATATGGAGAGACAGACTAATGATGCATAGGGACCAGGTTAAGGTGGAGGAGAGCATCCTATGAGGAAGGGAAAAGAATTAGCCACTAATTCAGTCAGTCACATAGGTCCCAATATGTAGCCCAAGCTGGCCTTGAATTCATAACCCTCCTGCCTTGGCTTCCCAAGTACTGGGGTGGCAAGCCTATGCTACCAGACTCAGCACATAGTTAATCTTAGCTCCATCTATGTGGGTAGACTTTTAAGGTAAGCTGGATTGAACAGCCATCTCATGCTACAGGTACCTGGTGGCTGTTCATGGCCCACAGGCAGTCCAGGTATGTGTGACGTTCACCAGTCTGACCAGACATAGAGCCATAATAGCATGTGTCCTCCACACTCTACCCTCCCATCCCAGTCTCCTACCACATGCCACTGAAAATTGACACCAAAGGGTACAATGCCCGGCAGGTAGCGGTCTATCTCTAACCCTGGAGCTTGCCTTCCCAGACACTATGGGAGCAAAGAGCTCTTTGCCAAACCCTACCTCTGCTACCCTAAAGGTTTGTTTTTAATGAATTGATACATAAAAACACTCAAGGCACTGCCTTGAGAGTCAGAAAGTGTGGCTGTTACAAGAACAAATTCTATCTACGTCATGTACACCCCATTATTATTGTTTCTTGAAGGCTCTGGCAGACAGAATCAGATAAGTAGTCAAAGGTTCTAGGGAGGCAGGTTTCATATCAGTATCAGGAAAGAGATTTTAGTCCTAAATTCTCCCATGGAGGAGCGTCGTTGTGTCACAAGCCCCATCACCAGGGCTCCAAGCCAAAGCCACATAGCATAGCCCAAGGAAATGCCAGCCCAGCTGTCCCAAGCTCTGGCAGTAGGTGAGCTGACTGGCTTGGGCTCTGGCATTGTCCTTCACACCAGAGTCAACCTCTTCTGGCATTTAGCAGTGTTTTTTGTAAGCCACTGGCCAGTAGGCAGCCCAGTCACCATCACTGGACCATATAGAGTTTTACCTCCAGAGATGATATTCCAAGTATTGGAAGCTTTGGGGTTGTGGTGTTTCAGGCAAATTCCTCATCACCAATATTCAGACTGACAAACATATTGAGAAAGGAGGTAGGTAGAAGTGGCCAGTCCTCAAAGTCAGGCCCCTGGGATGCTTCCCCTTCCATAAAGAAGGCAAGGGCCAGGCCCCTGCCACATCCACAGGGACACCAACATCTATCCTGTGAACAGCCCAGGGCCATGAGTACCAAAACTCCACAAGAGACTCCAGACCAGCATCATCAGGGAACCTAGAAACGAGCACGGCCAAGCTGCTGGACCACAGCCGATTAGACGGACATTTGCTATATCCTCTCACTGACAAGGTAAGAAATAGAGAACCAGAGGATTGTGGCTCTGTGTCCAAGGTCACACAGTAAGGAACAAAACCTTGGCTTCTGACTTCTAGGTTTAAAGCCCTGCTGTCTGGATCCTTATGCAAAAGAAAGGGGGAAAGCCAGAAAGTTGCTGGGACTCTTCCCAAGAGAAAGAGGCAGAGGTGTCCCTCAATTCCCCAGATGGAGCCAAGATCAATTCCACAGCACTAGACAGCCAAGTCTGCTGTGGCCGCCTTGGAAGGGCTTTAGTGCTTGGGAGTAGCTCCCAGGAGCTGATCCATGCTGGCCTTAGCAGGAACAAGCCAGAGCTGCAGCCAAAGGTAACAGGATCCGGGCCCGCTGGATGGCTTCTGGTGGGCCTCTAGCCTCAGACCCCTCACAACCAGAGGTGGCCAAGTTGTGCCCACTCTTACCTTCCTTGCACAGCGAGCCTCTGGGCATGCCAAATGAGCATGGACCTGGAGTGACAGGCAGGACACAGCCAGCCCTGCTCCTTTAGGAGGCCCCTTGTCCCTTCTGGGCAGCACCAGTCAGTCAGTAGCAGGTCACACCAATGCCTCTGCTGTCAGCTGCATCAATGCATACCCTCTACCACAGGGGACTGCCCCATATGGGTGGGATGACATGAACAGGTTCAAAAGCCAGCTGCAGAAACGGTAGGCAAGGGAGACCACCCAGGTATCTCTGACACAAGGAGGAATGACAGGAATGGAAGGGAGCAGAAGTCCTAAGGGTGATTCTCACAGGGCGGGCCACTCATGCATTTGCTGCCAGGCATGTGTCTAATCTGCGACTATGGTCCCTAAGAGGCCATGTGCAACCAAAAAGAGTTACCGATGTAACTCAGCACAAAATCGTAAAATGACTCAATCACATGGTTCTAGAGGCATGAACTCTGTGATGATGAGGTCACTTTGGCCATGTCAAAAGCTTGAATGTGCCGAGTTTATACACAGGTTCTAGGATCTACTCTGTCTTGCTCATACCAGCCTGTGCTGGCTAGTTTTATGTCAACCTGACACAGGCTAAAGTCATCTGGGAAAAGGAGCCTCAGTTGAGAAAAGGCCTCCATGAGATCCAACTGTAGGGCATTTTCTTAATTAGTGATTGATGAGGGAGGGCCTACCCATTGTGGGTGGGGCCAACCCTGAGCTGGTGGTTCTGGGTTCTATAAGCAGGTTGAGCAAGCCATGGGGAGCAAGCCAGTAAGCAGCACCCTTCCATGGCCTCTGCATCAGCTCATGCCCTGTTTGAGCTCCTGTCCTGACTTCCTTAAATGATGAGCTCTGATGTGGAAGTGTAAGCCAAACAAACCCTTTCCTCCCCGAGTTGCTTTGGTCATGGTGTTTCACCACATTGACCCTAACTAAGACACAGCACCATTCCTGAAGTGCATGAGGGACGTGCCCATGGACAAACCCTCAAAATAATACAATGTGTGACAGATCCAAAGACTGCGACCTTCCCCAACCCTGAGGTCCATGCTCCTGAGGGTTGCTTCTCCTAACCCTGAGGAGAGCAAGCAACTCAGCAGGACCCTCAAGGGACTCATAGATAATACACACACACACCACACACACACACACACACACACACAGACAGAAAGGGGCTAAGCCTTTGACCATCATTGGCATGGCTACTGATGAGTGCTCACAATCCTAGCTCACTCACTGGATTGTGGTTCCTGCAGCTGAGCTGGGACCTCGAAGCTGTAAGCACAGACCTCGAGCTACCGTTATTAGAGCCGTGCCAGGAAGCCAGCCACAGCAGCTCTGTGATGAGGTAACTGGATCAGAGAGGCATTGGATACTCAGTCACTAACGTCTAACAACAAAACCTAGCAAGAAAACCTCATTACAGAAAGTTATGGTGTCACTGAGAAAGTACAAAGACAACCCCGGCAGCCATCTTCAAATTTCCACCAAGACTTGGAGTAGAAAAGAAACACGAGGCATTCTACAGGATAAAACTAGTCCTGGCTGGAAACCAGCACTGGGGGAAGCGGGAAACCATGCTGTTGAGACGATCCCTCAGCTTGAAAGGGCTGCCATGAGAGATAGTGAGGGTTCTGTCCCTACAGGCACCCAAACAAAAGGTAGATGAATACCACAGACAGATTCCAGTGCAGGCTGAAGGTAGTCTCAACCCCCAAGATCCTTTCCACTTACATCACCCCATGCTACCCGCACTCCCACCGGTCCAGGGACCAACTCACCCACAGGCGTGTCTTCACTGATGAGCAGGTACGTGTCAAAGAAGTGATTGGTGAAGAAAGGCAGTCGGTTCACCTGGCCTGCAAGACAGAGGTCAAGGTATCAGCATGGTGGCCCCTGCCAGCTTTACGTATCCTACAGGGGGCTGCATGGCACTGAACATGTATTGTACCAACCTCCCAAGACAGACAGCCAGACCACAGGAAGCTGCTGAGCACTGGCCCAAGGGGACAGGCTCTGAGCATGAAATGCACACCGGACTTTTAACGCTTTGACTCCCCCCAGCCCCCTAAACTCTGTGGATGCCATCTTTATTAATCTTTAATATTGATGCCACATTGAAATACTATTTGTGATACTTAGATAACGTGAAAGATACTATTGAAATGAATGTCGCTGTTTCTTTTCACTTTTCTTATGTGGCTCCTGCAAATGTCAAGCTCACACCCGTGGGCTTGGTGGATTTCCCACTGGGTAATGTGGTTTGTGCCATAACTCTCTGGACTCTTGGTTTATTTCAAGGGATTGGTGGCTCATGATAACCCTGACGCCATAGCAGGGTGCTTAGAGAGCCCCAGAGCAAGTTTGTCACTGGAAGAATAACAATAATAGTCATAGCTATGACAGTTGTCACAGCTAATGACTCTGGATCTGCTTCTCCATGTGGGCCAAACAGATCACCTCAACCCAGTAACAGAAAGGCAGATTTGAGGCTTATAGGAGTAGCTCAGGCTATACCAGAGCCCAGACACTGAAAATTTTCCCATTAACCATGGTGCACTCTGACAGTATCTCCTGAGGGTGGGGGGCTGGAAGAGCCAGGGGATAGGTACATGGATGGGGGAAATAACCACAAAGCCCCAAGCAAGCCTTCCCCAAGGCTAGCTTCTCCTGTTCTCCAGTTCCTCTATCAGTAGGCTGAGGGGATGCTTTCTGCTCGGGTCACTGAAAACTGGGGGTGCAGGGGGTGAGCTCAGTTTCCATGGTGCATTCTCTGCTACAGGAGCTCTTACAGGAGTTTCAGGGGCCCTGAGAGAAGTAAGGACAGCTCCCCCACTCTCTTTTCTACTGATCTGGCCCTCCCTTAAACTCATGCCAGTCTCCCAAAGGATGAGAAGCTGGAGTCAGGGAGGGAACTGGGGACGTATAGGAACATGGGATCTCTCTTCCTTCTGCTTAGGTAGTGTCTCAGTTAGGGGTTTCACTGCTGTGAACAGACACCATGACCAAGGCAACTCTTATAAGGACAACATTTAATTGGGGCTGGCTTACAGGTTCAGAGGTTCAGTCCATTATCATCATGGCAGGAACATGGCAGCATCAGGCAGGCATGGTGCAGGAGGAGCTGAGAGTTCTATATCTTCATCTGAAGGCTGATAGGAGAAGACTGGCTTCCAGGCAGCTAGGATGAGGTTCTTAAAGCCATACCCACAGTGACACACCTACTCCAAGGCCACACCTATTGCAACAAGACCACACCTCCTACTAGTGCCAATTCCTGGGCTAAGTATATACAAACCATCACATTCCACACCTTGGCCCCCATAGGTTTGTTTAAACACATGAGTCTACAGAGGCCATACCTAGCCATAGCATAATTTTAAAAAGTACATTTAATCCAACTTCCAAAGCCCCATAGTCTATAGCAGTCTCAACAATGTTAAAAGTCCAAAGTTCAAGGTCTCTTCAGAAATTCATCCAATCACTTAACTGTAATCCACAAAGCAAGACAGGAAACCAGCTGGGCAATCTCCAAACTCTGCATCTCCGATGTCTGACGCAAAGCGGTCTTCACATCTCCAACTCCTTTTTCATCTTTGTTGACTACAACAAACTTCTTTCTCCTGGGCTGGTTCCACTCCCTGTTAGCAGCTTTCCTCAGCAGGTATCCCACAGCTCTGGCATCTTTCCCATCTTGGGGTCACCAAGGCAACTTCAACTTCACAGCTTCTTGTTCTAGTGTCTGGGATCCACACAGATCTTCTGGGCTCCTCCAAAGGGCTGGCGTCACTTCTCCAGCTCTGCCCTCTGTAGCACTCTAAGCTCAGGCTGATCCACTCCACTGATGCTGCTGTCCTTGGTGGTCATCCCATGCTACTGGCATCTCCAATATGCTGGGGTCTTTCGCTGCAACTAGGCTTCACCAATATCATCTCACAGGCTCTCTTCATGGTGGCAAACTTCAACTCCTTTGCATGACTCCTTCAGTCCTGGGCGGTCATCTGCACCTGAGGCTGCACCTTCACCAATGGCCTTCCATGGCTTCTCACAGTGCCGAGCCTCAACTGCTTTTTATGACCCTTCATACCTTGACAACCAGTACCACCTGGGTGACTTTACATATTACTAAGTACAGATCCAGCACAAGGTACCACCTTGGCTATCTCTGGAACACAGCTTCTTTGTGCTCTCAGAAAACACTTCCTAGAAGATATCACCTCAGTGATGCTGGTCTCTTCTTAATCACTGCTGATTTCTTAGCTCCAGCTAACCAGCATCAACTGTCCCAGTAGTCTCTTCTCCTCTTGACCATAAAGCCAGAGCCACATGGCCAAAGCTGCTGAGTTCTGCTGCTTGCTCGAGCTGAAACACTGCCCCCTTGTTCTATTACATTATCAACAGTTTTCTGTTTCCCAACTCTTTCACACTGCCTAGCTTGGCTGCCCTGCACTTGCTCTGCAGACTGACCTTGAACTCAGAGATCTCCATTGCTGTGACTCCTGAATGCGGTATTAAAGACATGTAATGCCAAGCCTGGATTTAAGCTTTTCTCTACTTGGAACTTGCTCTGTTCCAGGCAGATCTCAAGAGATCTGCTTGCCTCTGTCTCCTGGGATTAAAGCCTCCTGCCACTAACAACCTGAACCATAAATTTAGCTGGGTGGGATCTTGTCCCAAGGTCATGACTCCCTTAATTCAATTTAATACCCTTGAACACAGGATTCAGCTCCATTTCACTTCCTGGTGCCCTTTAGCCCTCAAATGATATAGTTTATGTTCTTCCTTTCTAAGCTTGCTATGCTTGTTCAACATGCTCTTCAGGCGACTCTTAACCAGAGAACAAAGCCTCTGGTGGGCCCTTTTGAGACTTCCTTTGTCAATGCAATTAATATAAATCTTTTACCTTAGCCTCAGGTAGATCTTCACACAAAGGGAAAAAACTAGCTATAGTCTTTCATGAAAATACCACAAGAACAGTCTCCAGGCCACTGTACTGAAATTCTTCTCCACTGAAACCTCTTGAGCCAGGTCTGCACACTTCAAATCACTCTCAGCAACAAAGTCTTCCATATTCCTACTAGGATGGTCCATTAAGCCCCACATAAAGCATTCCACTGTTTTCCAAATCCTAAGTCCCAAAATCCACATTCTTCCAAACAAAAGCATAGTCAGGCCTATCACAGCAATACCCCAGTCCCTGGTACCAACTTCTGTCTACGTTAGGGTTTTACTGCTGTGAACAGACACCATACCAAGGCAACTCTTATAAGGACAACATTTAATTGGGACTGACTTACAAGTTCAGAGGTTCAGCCCATTATCATCAAGGTGGGAGCATGGCAGCATCCAGGCAAAGCATGGTGGTGGAAGAGCTGAGAGTTCTACATCTTCGTCTGAAGGCTGCTAGCAGAAGACTGACTTCTGGGCAGCTAGGATTGAGGGTCCTATAGCTGAGGCCCACAGTGACACAGCTACTCCAACAGGGCCACACCTCCTACTAATGCCACTCCCAGGGCCAAGCATATACAAACCATCACAGGCAGCCAGAGTGTGCTTGTTTCTGCTCCTCCAACACTCTGGCCTCTCCCTTCCTCTCCAGGGCTTCTGGCTCTTCCACTTTCCTGCTAAGTCCCATGTGTCCTCTTTCAGGACACCCTCACCTGATCCACCTCCCATGTGTACATGCACCCATGCATAGGTCCAAGTTCACAGCTTGCAGCCGCAGTCTCAGGAAGAGCTGGAGAAACGGAAACCTCGCCTCTCTGAAACCTCCTCACACCCTGTCTAGGCACACGACCTTCCTGCACCTCTGCTTACTTCTGTGCAAAATGGTAATAACAACAGGGCTTGTGGAGGGCCCTGGGTACCTCAGGGGTGCAATAGTGGGCTAGTATGTGGATGGAAAATTAGTGATGGAGAAAAAAACCTTGCCTGCAGCAGCTTGGTTTATTTCTAAATAAATTTTCTTTCCTAGGACCTACTGGTACCCAGGGATGGAAACATCACTCAGGCAGCCTAGCAGAGACACAGGATCTGAGTCACCTGCCACTTTACCACTAAGCAGGCAGGAACTATGCCTTCACAACCGGTCTCAAGGGCTGTTAGCCGGGGGATCCCGGAGAAGAGGAGAGAATTAGCAGAACAGGGAGGGCAGAGGGCAGTCAGGTGAGTTCTCTTAAAAGTCATTTCTCAAGGCTGTGTGTTCCAGGTGACAAACCCGCCGTGGTAGGAGCTTGGAGGCCTCCACCGCTGCATAACATGAGTGGCTGTGGAAAGATGGCCCTGCTGGCTGATCATATGTCAACTCGACACAAACTAGTTATCTGGAGGGGGAGGGACCTCAGTTGAAAAAAAATGCCTCTAAAAAGATTCAAGTGTAAGGCATTTTCTTAATGATTGATGGGGGAGGGACCAGCTCATTGTGGGTGGTCCATCCCTGGGTGGGGTGGGTGGTCCTGGGTTCTATAAGAATGAAGGCTGAGCAACCCAGTCAGCAGCACCCCTCCGGGGCTTTCTCCCATCAGCTCCGGTCCCAGGTTCCTATCCTGCTTGAGTTCCTTTTCCTGGCTGCCTTCAATGACGAACAGGAAGCATAAGCCAAATAGACCTTTCCTCCCCAGGTTGCTTTGGTCATGGTGTTTCATCACAGCAGGAGTAGCCATATCTAAAATGGGAGGGGAGTGGTTGAGTTATAAAAGAAAAGCCATCCAGGTTTAGGGTCCAAATTCATGTCCTCAGTTCCAACCGGGGCTACTTGTTTACCTTGGTCCTCAGCACTTTTAGCAACTCGGGGCCCTTCCCCACCCCTCCTGCCAGCTGATGTCCGAGCCCTCAGAAATTGGCAGGGAGTGCAGGTAAAAGGTTCAATTTCTAAACCCCATACTAGGCAGTGTGGAGAAGGGAGGGGCAAGGCCATAAAGGAGGCATCCTGAGGGGGTTTACCCAAAAATTGGACTATGATACAGCAGGAGTCACAAAGTCAAACAAGGCAAGGGCATAAACCCATGCAGGGTGCTGACCCAAAAAGGGCCCCAAGCTGTCCTCCTGGAAGGGGGCCCCCCCCTTTTTTTTAAAAGGGGTTTTTTAAAAAGGGGGGGTTTCCACATCAGGGCAGAGCTAATTTTTTTTGGGGCCAAAGGGGGGCCCCCCCTTTTTTTAGGGGGGGTTTTTTTTTTTGGGGGAAAAAAAACCCCCCCCCCCCCCAAAAAAAAAAAAAACACTGGGGGCACGGGAAAAAAAGGGAAAACCCCTTTTTTTTAAAAAAAAAGGGGGGGGGGGGAAAAAAAGGGGGGGCCCCCCCCCCAAACCCCCTTTTTTTTTTGGGGGGCCCCCCCCGGGGGCCCCCCCCCCCGGGGGGGGGGGGGGTTTTTTCCCGGGGGGGAAAAAGGGGGCCCCCAGGTTTTAAAACCCGGGGAAGGGGGGAAACCCAAAAACCGGCCCGGGGGCCCCCCGGAAAACCCCCCGGGTTCCGGGGGGGGGAAACCCCGGGGGGGGGGGGATTTCCCCCAAAAAAAAAGGGGGGGGGAAAAAAAAAAGGGCCCTTTCCCCCCCCCCAAAAAAAAATTTTTTCCCCCCCCCCGGGAAACCCCCTGTTAAAAAAGGGGGGGGGGCAAAAAAGGGGGGGAAAAAAAAAGGGGGGTTTTGCCCCTTTGGCCCGGGGGGGAAAAAAGGCCCTTTTTTTAAAAAGGGGGAAAAAAAAGGAAAAAACCGGGGAAAAAAAGGGCCCCGGAAGGTTTTCCCCCTTTTTTTTTTTTTTTAAAATTTTTAAAAAAAAGGGGAAAAAAAAAACCAAAAAAAAAGGGGGGGAAGCCTTCCCCGGGGCCCCCAAGGTTTTGGGGGGTTTTTTAAAAAAAATTTTTGGGGGGGGGCCCCCCCCCCAAAAAAGGGGCCCCCCCCGGGGGGGGGGTTTTTCCCAAAGGAAAAAAGGGGGCCCCCAAAAAAATTTTTGGGGGGCCCCCAAGACAAATTTTCCCCAAAAACCCCGGGCCCCCCAAAAAAGGGGGGAATTTGGAAAAAAAAAAAAAAAGGGGGGGCCCCCAAAAAAAAAGGGGGGGCCCTTTTTTTTTAAGGGGGGCCCCCCCAACTGGGCCCCCCGGGGCCCGGGGGAAAAAAAAAATTGGTTCCCCAAACCCCGGGCCCGAGGAAAACCCCCCCCGCCCCAAACCCCGGGGAAAAAAAAAAAGGGGGGGGGGTTTTTTCCCTTTTCCCCATGCAAAATTTTTCCCCCCCCCCCCCCCCCCCCCCCCCCCCCCCCCTTTCCCCCCAAACCCCTTTTTAAAAAAAAAAAAAAAAAAAAAATTTGGGGCTTTGTTTGGGGCCCCCCCCCCCCCGGGGGGGGCCCCCCCCCCCCCCCAATTTTCCCCCCCTTTTTCCCCCCCCCCCCCCCCCCTCCCCCCCCCCCCCCCCCCCCCCCCCCCCCCCCTTCCCCAAAAAAAATTTTTTAAAAAAAAAAAAAATTTTTTCCCAAAACCCCCCCGGGGGGCCCCGTTTTTTCCCCCCCCGGGGAAAACCCCGGGGGCCCTTTCCCGTTTTAACCCCTTTTCCTTTCCCCCCCCCCGGGGGGGGCCCCCCCCCCTTTTTTTCCCCCCCCCCCCCCTTTAAAAAATTTTAAAAAAACCCCCCCCTTTTTTTGGGGTTTTTTTTTGGAAAAACCCCCCCCCCCCCCAACCCCCCCCCTTTAAAACCCCCGGGGGGCCCCCCCCCCCCCCCCCTTTTTTTCCCCCCCCCCCCCCCCCCCCCCCCCCCCCCCTTTTTTTTTTTCCCCCCCCCCCCCCAAAAAAAACCCCCCCCAAAAAAGGGGGGGCCCCCCCAAAAAACAATAAAAGGTTTTTTGGGGGCCCCCCTTTTTAAAAAAATTTTTTTTGGGCCCCGGGGGGGGTCCAAAAAAGGGGCCCCCTTGAAAAAGGGGGGAAAAAAAAAGGGGGGGGGCCCCCCCCCCCCTTTCCAATTTAAGTTAAATTTTTTTTGGGGGGAAAAAACCCCCAATTTTCTTCCCCCCCCGGTTGGGGAAAGGGGGAACCCCCCCTTTTTTTTTTTCCCCCCCCCCCCCTTTTTTTCCCCCTTTTTAAAAAAAAATTTTTTAAAAAGGGGGTTCCCCCCAAAAATTTTCCCCCAAAAAACCCCGGCCCCAAAATTTTTTTTTTTTTTTTCCCCCCCCTTTAAAAAAACCCCGGGGTTTTTTTTCCCCCCCCCAAAAAAAAACCCCCCCCTGGGGGGGGAAAATTTTTTCCAAAACCCCCCTTTCCCAAAAAGGGGGGGTAAAACCCCCCCCCCAAAAATGGGGGAAAAAGGGCCCCCCCCCTTTTTTTTTTTCCCCCCTTTTTTTGGGAAAAGGGGGCCCCCCCTTTTTAAAAATTTTTGGGGTTTTCCCCGGGCCCCCCCCCCTTTTTGGGGCCCCCCCGGAAAACCCCCCCTTTTTCCCCCCCTTTCAAAAAAAAGGCCCCCCTTTTTTTTTTCCCCCCGTTTTAAATTTCCCCCCCTGGGGAAAATTTTTTTAGGAAATTTAAAAACCCCCTCCGGTTTTCCCTTTTAAAAAACCCCAAAAACGGAAATTAAAAATTTTTTTTTTCCCCCCCCCCCCCCCCGGGGGCCCAAAAAGGGTTTTTTTTGGGCCCCTTTCCCCCCCTTTTAAAAAATTTTTTTTTTTTTTTCCCCCCCCCAAAAACCCCTTTTCCCCCCCCCCCCGGGGGGTTTTCCCGTTCCCCCCCCCCCCCCAAAGGGGTTCCCCCTAAATTTTTTTTCCCCCTTTTTTGGGAAAAACCCAAAAAAGGGGGGGGGGCCCCCAAAAAAGGGGGGCCCCCCCTTTTTTTGGGGGGTTTTTTTTTTCCCCCCCTTTTTTCCCCCGGGTTTTTTCCCGGGGGAAAGGGGAAAAAATTTTCCCCTTTTTTAAAAGGGGGGTTTTTTGGTTTTTAAAAGGGGGGGGGAAAAAAAAATTTCCCAAAACCCCCAAAAAAAGAATTTGGGGGGGGGGTGGGGGAAAAAGGGTTTTTTTTAAAAAAAATTTTTAAATTTCCCCCCCCCCCCCCCCTTTTCCCTTTCCCCCCCCCCCCCCCCCCCCCCAAAAAAATTTTTTTTAAAAAAAACCCCCCCCCCCCCAAAAAAACCCCCGGGGCCCCCCTTTTTTTTCTTTTTAAAAAAAAAAAGGGGGGGGGGAAACCCCCCCCCCCAAAAAAACCCCCCTTTTTTTTTCCCCCCTTCCTTTTTTCCCCCCCCCGGAAGGGGTTTTTTGGGGGGGCCCCCCCCCCGGGGGCCCCCCCCAAAAAAAAAAAATTTTCCCCCGGGGGGCCGCAATTTTCCCCCCCCCGGTTTCGGGGTCCCCCCGGGGCCCCAAGCTGGTAAGGGGGGATGGGGGGAGGGGAGAGGCTCAGCAGTAAAGAGATTGCCTACACTCTGTCACCAAGGAGCTGGATGTGGCTCAGTGGTAGAGCACCTAGCTAGCATATGAAAGGACCTGGGCTTCATATCCAGCCCTGAAAAAATTTTTAATTAAAATTTAAAAGTCACCCCCTCCCGTGACATTCACAGATGACCCTCCAGGCCTATGTGACTGTCCCCTTTTCTTCAGGAGCTAAAAATAGCCTAGCAGGGATTTCCTACAATAGAGAGAGCTGTCCCCTCTGATACTCTGACACGTGTCTAGATTCTTTTGCCCTGCAGGCAAGGCTACTGTAGGTGTTCCCCTCTGTGCACCTGTGCAGGCCTCTGCTAATTCCAGGACTGTGGTCCCCCAGTCGGAGCATTGCCAGGTCACCTAAACACAAACCCTAAGCATGTATGTCTGCCTTTTGGGAATGGTGACAGCAACTCTCAGTCCCTCCCTTGGTGTGCAGCAGGGTCCCACCTGCAAGTGATCCCTCTTTGCAAATGGCCACCAATCGGACACGGGACAAATGGCCTGTCGCCCTCACTTGCATTTGCATTTCCGTAACTACCGGTGAGGTTGAGCACTTTCTAAACGTTCCATCTGTTACCTCAAATTACCCACCAGATCCTGAAAAGGCACCAGCCAGCATCACATACATCATCCCTGATTTACAACTGGAGAAATCGAGGCACAGGGCAATTGAGCGACAAGCTGATGCCTCTCAGTGAGTGACTGTCTTTAGGAAGAAAAAGAATCTGCCTTCCCAGACCAGATGTTAGGAGAGTTAAACATCTGTTAGGAACATCACCCAGAAATAGCTGGGGAATTCACACCATGCTGCTGGGAGCCGCGGGAAGTTTGTGGCACACACAAAGACGGAGGAAGGAAGCGAAGGACTGGGTTATGAGAGATTCCACCAGCCAGAGCTTTTTATTGCTGTCTCTTTACTCAGTCTTCCGAGTATTTCAACAAAAAGTATCCCTGTCTCCATTTACAGATGATGAGATTGTCACCAGGAAGAGTCACCCTGGGGTGTGGCATGCAGCCGGTATGCCACCACACCATCCTCTACGGCTCCCTTTCCTTACATGTACTGTTTCTTTATATGTGTGTGTGTTGGGGGTGGGTGTATACATAAATATGCTCACACATGCCTGTGCCTATAGAAGCAAGAATCCTACAACTGGTGTCTTCCTCGGTTGCTCTCCACTGTGTTGTTTGAGACAAGGTCTCTCACTGAACCTGAAGCTCCCAGTTGGGATAAGCTGGCTGGACAGCATGATCTCAGGATCTACCTGCCTTTCCCCAGGGTACCTCCAGCGCCGGGCCTACAGATGCATGCTGCCACACCCGGCTACTACATGGATACCAGGGATGTGGACTTCACAGTTAACCCGCTGGGCTATCTTCCCAGACCTGTTCTATGCTGTTCTTTCTAGGTAGTCTTGCTCTATGGCCAAGGTTGACCTTGAATCCACAAGCCTACCTCTACCTCCGGAGGACTGAGTTTACAACAATGCATTATAACCCCAAACTGGTCTTCTTCCATATGAGAAGGGGGCCCCTCCCTGCAGGAGAGGCTGTGTTCAGCAAGGAGGAGCTTCTGCCCGGTGAGAGCACCTGACACAGTTCACAGGGCTGCATGACACATGCCCCATCCCACAGGGCCCACTCAAGGTCACTGCAGTGTTCTGGAATCCAACTTCCCTCTGAAGGTGTCTGTCTGTCTGTCTCCTCTTCTCAGCCCATCAAACTGGCTCGGTGCCCCAGCTGTCAGTTAAGGGAGATCGAACCCACACTCTGAAGACTTCCATTCTCAGTCTCTACTGTGAGACCATGGTCCACACCCTAACCTTATAGCATCTAAAGGGTGAAGGCAAGTGGCCTGAATTGGTCCATACTGGTCTTGGATGCTACCTGAAGCCCAGACCTCATTCTTCTTTGGCCCCACCCCTTTGGCAATTTATATTTTACAGATGAGATGGCTGTCTTAGTCAGGGTTTCTATTCCTGCACAAACATCATGACCAAGAAGCAAGTTGGAAAGGAAAGGTTTATTCAGCTTACACTTCCACATTGCTGTTCATCTCCAAAGGAAGTCAGGACTGGAACTCAAGCAGGTCAGGAAGCAGGAGTTGATGCAGAGGCCATGGAGGGATGTTACTTACTGGCTTGCTTCCCCTGGCTTGCTCAGCCTGCTTTCTTATAGAACCCAAGACTACCAGCCCAGGGGTGGCACCACCCACAAGGGGCCCTCCACCCTCAATCACTACTTGAGAAAATGCCTTACAGCTGGATCTCATGGAGGCTTTTCCTCAAGGGAGGCTCCCTTCTCTGTGATACTCCAGCTTGTGTCAAGCTGACACAAAACCAGTCAGGACAATGGCCCAAGATCATCCCAGCCACAGTGTGAAGCCTGCGGCCTGGTATGCACATGGCTGTGTTGATGGATCCTGCCTTTGCCTGCTGCAATGAGTGGCAGTATCCCACCCCACCCCGAAAGCCTAACCTTGCAATGCTCTGAGAGCACCTGCTTCCCAGCCTCCTGGCCCTCCATTCTTTCACCCAGCCTGGCCTGGTGCCTCCCTCTACCAGGCTACAAGTTCCTTGCCCTGGAGATGTGGTCAGTGTATCCATCACCTCTCTACACCAGGCCAGAACACATACACACCCTCCATGGTGGGCTTCCTGCCTAGGTCTGCAAGTTGTCGGAAGCATTTACATGTAGCTACCCCCAGATCTTTCAGGTACCTGGCTTAGTGGTTCCTTCACATGCCCAGGAAACCTTCCAGGAACCTCTTAAATATCCCCATTGCCAAGGAGACACACGGCCAGGCCCTAAGACATTCCAGCCCTAAAGCACTCCTGCCAATCTTACACCAACAGGACCCAGAGCATGGCTGTAGACATGAGCTAGGTGTCAAATGAGTGCTACCTTCTGCTACTGCCCAGGGCCACCAGCATAGGTCCCAAGGTACCCAAGAGAGCTACAGAGATGCCCAAGATCCATGATGCTAATGTTTATTCAGTGTGTGTGGTATGGCAGGCCTTCTACATGCTGGGGCTCAGAAAGGTTAAATAACCTGCCTAAGGTCACACAGCTAGTAAGTGGTAGGGTCTGGAGTTAAACTCCATTCTGAAAGCTCACACTGTCACTCAAAGTCTCGGACCTGAGATGTCATGAGCTCAGACATGCCGGGTGAAGTGGATGGTAGTAGTCAAGATTCTACAGCCACTGGACAGGCCAGTATATCAGATTTTGATTCCAACATCCAAAGGCTGAGCCATCAGGGAGACCAAGAAGAGGGGCTAACAGAGGGGACACTGTGCATGCCGTCCTGCTGACCAACTGCGTACTCCAGTACAGGAAAGTACAAGGTCTAGACCTGCCTGGGGAACTGATGTTCATGGAGGATTGGCTCAATCAAGTTGTCGGGGGAGTGACTGTGTTAGAGCTGAGAAGCAGGAGAGAGGAGAAAGCCAAAAACACTGGGGTCATGGGTGAGAACACTGGGGTCACTGGGGTGAGAACATCTGGGGGTGCACTGGGGGAGAACACTTGGGGGTGGGGCACTGGTTGAGAACACTCTGGGGCAAGGGTAGAACACATCTGGGGGCACTGGGGTGAGAACACTCTGGGGGCACTGGGTGAGAACACTCTGGGGGGCACTGGGGTGAGAACACTTGGGGTGGGGGGGCACTGGGTTGAGAACACTCTGGTGGGCACTGGGGTGAGAACACTCTGGGGAGCCTAAGTGAGAACACTTGGGGGGCACTGGGTAAGAACACTCTGAGAGTCACTGAGGTGAGAACACGCTGGGGGGCACTGGGTGAGAACACTCTGGGGGCACTGGGGTGAGAACAATCTGACATGGACATATGAGAAGGTAGGAGAATGAGCCATGTGAACATCTGAAGGGAAAAGGTTCAGGCAATGGCCTGTGCAAAGGTCCTGCGGCTGGAATGTGCTTAGCATAGTTTAGGAACGAAGGGTTAGCATGGCTGATTAGATCGTACAATGAAGGACAGTGTAGGCGATGAAGGGCAGGGAGGTAACAGAGCTATCCCGACACCTGAGCCTCCCGGCGAGTGGCTTGGGTTCTGAAACAGCACCTCGACTGCTAAGTGGACGATGGATGTAGGCACCGAGTGGGATGGAAGCCGACTAAGGTGGAGGAGACTAGTGATACAGATCAGACCTAATTTGGACGCCCAGCAGGGAACAGTTATGGGCCCTATCCCGGCAAGAGCATCAAAGCCTCCAACTCTGCAACTCTGGCCCAAGCACTGGGAAGGTAGAGACCCGAAGCAAGCAAGGCTGCAGCAAAGTCCACCGAAGAACAAGGACCAACCAGCACGCAGTATGGGCCTGCTTAGTTGGCTCTGCTGTTGTATGGCCAGGTTACAGCGCTGAGCAAGGTACGGCTGGGGGCCCTGAGGCCAGGATGGGGATGTGTGATGAGTCTCCAACATGGCAAACTGTGACATGATCCGGGCATTCATCCTTCCATGGACTCCTTATTGGAGGATAGTAAACAGGAAGAGGCGGGCCTAGCAAGAGGAAGATGCTCACGTGAGTGCGGTGGGAGGGTGGAGTCTCCCCTAAGGCCTTATGTCTCAATCTAGTCTTTTCCCATAATTCATTATTTTCTTTCTTTTTCTTTTTTTTTTTTTTGTTTTGTTTTTTGTTTTTGTTGTTTTTTGAGACAGGGTTTCTCTGTATAGCCCTGGCTGTCCTGGAACTCACTCTGTAGACCAGGCTGGCCTCGAACTCAGAAATCTGCCTGCCTCTGCCTCTCAAGTGCTGGGATTAAAAGTGTGTGCCACCACTGCCCGGCAATTCATTATTTTCATTCTTGCCACTAAGAAGTGAAGAACCGGCTCTGTCCTTCTGTCTGGATGTTCTGTTGGGCACATGGGGTTAGGGAGCCACACCCCAAAACCTTTGCGACCCTGAGCTCAAATCTGCCCATCCTTTTTAAAGTTGTTTCAGTCCTAGTGTGTGTCACAGTGACCAAGAAAAGCCAACTTAAACGTCTCAGGGAGCCACACTAGCCCTTGCCTCACCGTCTTGGGAAGTCGAGCCATACTGCCTTCCTGCTTTGTGGTGAGGTAGTTAGGAGGACATGCCACACCCCAACAGTGCGACACCCATGAGCACAGAACAGCCCACATCAGACCTTAGAGACGAGACCCAGGTCTACAGCATGGCCCCGGCTAAAGATTAAAAGTTAGAGGAAAAAGCATGTGTCCAGTCGTTGTTCACATACCACATACATGCATACACACACACACACGTGCATACACATATTCACACATATGGCCACCAGCATACATGCTTATGTGGCACACACATTATCTACACATACCCATACAGAGGCTGGGCTCTCTATGACTTTCAAGAAGAGCACCCACAAAGTGCTTATTCAGGTGGGCCCCCAGCCTGACCCGTCTCACTCCATTGTCCAGGCTGGAGGAAGCCACATTCTGTGCTAATCTGAAAGGATTTTTCCACACACCTACAGACCCCTCTAAATACCAGAGAAAGCCCACTGCAGCCGGATGTCCCAGACTAAGGGCTCCTCTCTGAGATGACAATTGACCACACCCCCATCTTTTGGGAAACAGACCCAATACCTAGGTGACCACCACCTGCAGCCCTCATTCCCCAACCCCAACCCCAACCCCCACCACAAAAAGTGAAGAACCACTTTTTAGTTAGAAGCAGTATTCCCTTACTCCAGCAAGTAGGGGGAAAGGTTAGCAGAACAGGAGGAGGGACAGAGGCAGAGGAGGACGTCTGAGCAGCATTTTGCTTTCCCAGGAGGGAGAGATTTTCACAGCAGGGTGCTACGGTTTACTTGGAACTGTTATGAATTCCCATAAAATCAGATGCACTCAACTCTGAATGGCAACATGCGGCCAAAATCAAACCCAGTGCAGGGTTAGTCACGTCACCACACACCAAGAGGCTTGTGGTGTGTGGTGCCTGCCAATGACACCCTTAAGGCCGTTCATGGATGAGCCGATACTTGTCACCAGTGACCATACTTTGAAGGCCACAGTGTCTAGGCCAATGGGACAGAAAGGAGAAACAAAGCCATTCTGACCTTGCACCTTTCCCAAAACTCTCATCGAGTGACATTGGAGAGGCTTGGGAGCCATGGGGGTGGGGTGGGGAATGGGTACAACCTGAGACCCCAAGAGAGGGTGTTACAGTGGCCTAGCATCCTCCAATCAAGACTTTGAGCCCTCTGCCTACCCTTGGTCAAAACTCATTGTAAATTTGTGCAAGCATTCTACTGGCATGGTGAATACCTGAGAAAAAAGGAACAGAGCAGAAAGCCAACACGCCTACTAGTGAAGTTGTACCCGTCCTGCTCCAGGGCTCCCTGAAGTGTCACTGCATACACATCCATCCACTCTCTTGGTTTTTCAACACAGAGTTTCCATGTGTAATCTTGGCTGTCCTGGATCTGTTATCCAGGTTGGCCTTGAACTCAGAGATATACCTCCTGAGTGCTGGGACTAAAGGTGTGGATCACTAAGCTCAGACGTGCTCCCTCCCTTAATAGAATAAAGGGGAGGCCTGTGTGCTCAGAGGTTAAGGATACTGGACAACCTGAGTTCAGTCCCCAGATCCCATGTTGGGAAGCAAAGAACCCATTCCCAACGGTTGTCCTTTCAACTTCATGTGCGTGCCATAGTACACGCAGCATTTTTTAAATACCTAGGGACTAGGGAGATAGCTTAGTAAAGTACTTACCATGCAAGCATGGGGACCTAAATTCAACCACCACAACCACATTTCGATTCAAAAAGCCAGGCATGGTGACATGCACTTGTAATCTCAGCACGGGCAAGGAAAATACATGAGGGTCCCTGGGGCTCACTGGCCAGCTACCTAGCCTAATTAGTGAACTCTAGGCCAAGAGAGATCTTGTCTCAAAAACAAATAAACAACAGCAGCAACAACAATAAAACTCAAAGTGGACAAGATCCGAGTAATGGCATCTGAATTGATCTCTGACGTCACATACTGTACATCTATACACTTGGTAAAAACAAATTAAACCAGTGTCTACATTCTACTCCTGGATGGATGGATGGATGGATGGATGGATGGATGGATGGATGGATAGTAGATGAGGGATGGATGGATAAATGGACAGATGATGGGTGGATGGATGGGTAGATAAATGAATAGATGGATAGATGGATGGATGGACAGATGGATGAATGGATGGATGGATGTACAGATGGATGGATAGATAGATGAATGGATGGATAAATGATAGATGGATGGGTGGACGGTGATTTAGAGAAGGGGTCTTGCTATAATGTTCAGGCTGGCTTTGAACTCCAAGACTCTCTAGGTCTTCCCACCTCAGCCTTCACAATAGCTGACACCATAGGTGCAGTTTCCTGGAGGCTGCCTACCTGATGCTGTTCAATAGTTGAGGGGTATTTAGTGTAAGGATGTGCCCTAGTTAGGGTTACTATTGCTATGATGAAACACCATGACCAAAGCAACTTGGAAAGGAAAGGGTTTTTTTTTCAGCTTACATTTCCAGGTAACTGTCCATCACTGAGGGAAGTCAGGGCAGGAACTCAAACAGGGCAGGACCCTGGAGGCAGGAGCTGATACAGAGGCCATGGAGGGGTGCTGCTTACTGCCTTGTCCTCCTGGTTTGTTCAGCCTGCTTTCTTAAACAACTCAGGCTTACGAGCCCAGGGATGGCACCACCCACAATAGGCTTAGGCCCTCCCCCATCAATCACTAATTAAGAAAATGCCCTACAGCTGGATCTTATGGGGGCATTTTCTTAATCGAGGTTCCCTCTCTACCATCTCAAGTTGACATAAAACTAGCCAGCACCTGGGGCATGTAACTGAACCTGGGCTCTGCTGACAGCCCCATAGGTTATTTTTTTAACACTTCATTTTGATAAAGAAAACCATGGTAGATTCTCACTCTCAAATTAACACACACACACACACACACACACACACACACGATTAGGCATTGGGACTTAGGAGCTGTCGAATCCACTCTAAGGCTGTGTGTGGTTCTCCACCTTCCTGATGCTGCGACCCTTTAATACAGTCCCTCATGTCATGGTGACCTCCAACCACAAAATTAGTATCATTGCTACTTCACAACTGTAATTTTGCTACTTTTATGAATCATAACGAATCTGCTATGCAGGATAGCTGATATGTGGCCCCTATGTTCAACCCCTGCACCCCACACCCTCTGCAAGAGGGTAGTGACCCACAGGTTGAGAACCACTGTTCTAAGTAAGGCATAAGCCACATCCCCCTAGTCATGACACCAAAAGGCAATTGCTCTTTCTGCCTGTTCTAGAAAGACACCAGAGGCTCTTGACCGCCGCATCAAGTTAGAGCAAGAACCACTAGTCAAACTCAACCTCCTCCTCTCCCATGCTTCAGCTAAAGTTAGCAGGCTGCAGAGTCTAGCCAGGCATGGCACCTTGCTGACACCTCCCATGCCAGTCACCAGTGTGCTGGGCTGGGCTCCTCTCCTCAGAGCACCGCTGGCCCCACCTTGCGTGTCCAGCCCTGCTCTCCAGGCACAGTTCTGGTGCTATGTGGGCCATCTTGGATCCTCCTGGAAGGGGTCCTTAGCATCCTTTCTACATCATTCCAGGCATCTGTCCCAGCAAGGGATGAGGGAGCAACCCAGGGCCATTGTGCCAGCAGACCCTCCACGTCCTACAAACAGCATCTTCCCCCTTCCGTGAGCCATATGCCCACGAGCATGGGCTCCCATTCGAAGACACAATCTCATCTCTTCTCTGAGGCTCCTGTCTTTGCCTTTCTCATCTGAGAAAATTTATCTCCATCCATGCAGTCAGTCAGTGAACAGCTTCCACACATCCAGTCAGAGGTATGTCCCTTCTTCCCTTGGATTATCTGATTCCTGCCTTCAACTCACCAAGTTCTGTTCCTCTCTTAGCCATCACTGCGGGTGGTCAGACTCTTGGTCCCAAACGTAGATGGACATTTATACACCAGTTTTCAGAACAGCATCACTTCAATGGGCAAAAGGTTGGACCTACCAAATACTGACTGCTCGTGACCAAATAGATAAGCAAAACCCAGCATATTCACACAGTGGGGGAACCATCACCATTGAAGGTAAGGAATCTGGGCCAACTAGATGGTAGGTTACTGAACAAGCCTAGCAACCCGGGTTCCATCTCAGGAGCCCACGTGTCTTAGTCAGGTCTCAAATCCTGCATAAACATCATGACCAGGAAGCAAGTTGGGGAGGAAGGGTTTATTCAGCTTACACTTCCACATTGTGTTCATCACCAAAGGAAGTCAGGACTGGAATTCAAGCAGGTCAGGAAGCAGGAGCTGATGAAGAGGCCATGGAGGGATGTTACATACTGGCTTGCTTCCCCTGGCTTGCGCAGCCTGCTTTCTTATAGAATCCAGGACTATCATCAGCCCAGGATGGCTCCACCCACAAGGGGCCCTCCCACCCTTGATCACTAACTGAGAAAATGCTTTACAGCTGGATCTCATGGAGGCCTTTCCTCAAGGGACACTCCTTTCCCTGTGATAACTCCAGCTTCTGTCAAGTTGACACACAAAAGTAGCCAGCACACCATGTAAAGGTAGAAGGGAGGATTTGACACAGTGTTGTCCTCTGACCTCTGCACAATGTGCTGTGGTGCACTGGCACGCACATACACACACACACACTCACACACACACTCACACACGCATACACACACGTATCATGCACATACATGTATGACGCATACACACAATTTTTTTTAGTTTATTTATTTTTATTTTATATGTATTGGTGTTTTGCCTGCATGTATGTCTGTGTGAGGGTGTCAGATCTTGGAATTACAGACAGTTGTGAGCCACCATGTGGTTGCTGGGAATTGAACCCAGGCCCTCTAGAAGAGCAGTCAGTGCTCTTAACCTGCTGAGCCATCTCTCCAGCCCCAACATTAATTTAATGTCTGAGTGCTCTGCTGAATGTACACCCACAATATTTTTTAACCTAAAGCAGTAGTTCTCAACTTGTGGGCCACAACCCCCAAAGAAGTCACATATCAGATATCCTATATATTAGATATTTACAGTACGACTCACATCAGTAGCAAAATTACAGTTATATAGTAGCAACAAAATAATCTTGTAGTTGGGGGTCACCACAACCTGAGGACTGTATTAAAAGGTTGCGGCATTAGGAAGGTTGAGAACCATGATCAAAACTGTAGGAAAATCTGGCCTACACTAAAGCAGGGGCAGTTTAAGACATTAACTAAGGGGAATGAGGGAGACCTTAGGACCCCTCTCATATGAGCTACTTGGGCCAATCAAGTTCATAGAAAGTTTAAGGATGGTACCAGGTGCTGGAGAGTGCCAAATGGGGCACAGTTTCAGTTGCACATGATAGAAAGTTCCAGAAGGTAGATGGTCCTCTGACGCTGTCCAATGGCATTCAGTGCCACAGAACCACGCACTTAAAATGACTCAAATGGCTAACTTTATGTTCTGTGTATGCTTTGGCAATAAAAATGTAAAACAACACATCTCTAACACGAGCGCTTCTCCTGCTGTTACCCCAGGAGACAGCAGGGTACACAGTGGCATGCCATTTCACAGGTCAAAGACTGAGCTCTCGGGGATGGGTTTGAACCTGAGAATCAGCCAGTGTGGGCAGAGCACACCAGGAGTTCTGTGCAACATTTTAAAGGCACCTTTGAGTCATTCAGAGGAAAGGCGTCTTAATTAGCTTAGATATCCAAAGGATGGAGTTTTTCCCTAGTAGGGAGTGAGATTCCTGTCCCGAGAGGTATACAAGACATGGCTGAAGGTTCATGAGGGGAGTCACATCAGCATCACACAGCTCACCATGTTGCTGCCGCCTCCTGTGTCTTTATTTTATGAGTCTCTCCCTGCCACCCTGAAATCACTTTCTAACCTTTGCTAAGGACAAGGATATCTTTCTTTTTTTTTAAATACTCAATTTAAAAAAAATTTTCACATGTGTATAAGCATACACAAATCATAATTCCTAAAAATATTCAAATTGCGGGTCGGCGTAATCATAAGTAAATTGATATTGATAAATAAGCTTTTCTCCTGAGCATAGGTGGTTTATTTTAATCTAATGAGTTTGTATTTTACTCAGCTTTCAGATGCCATGATGAAGGGCTGTCTGCATAGAATTACGACCTCTCCAAATATTGTAATTTAATGCCTCATTTGTCAAGACTTTCTGGAAAATGAGATTGTTCCCAGTGAGGAATTTTACTTGGCTTTTTCCCATGTGCCCCCTCCCACGTCCCCAGGCTTAAAGGTTCCTCCAAGCTGAGCTTGGGAAGTGGGGAGGATAGAGGCAGGAAGAGACGACTATGAAGAGGCAGCAGGGCAGGGGACCCGGCAGGAACACCTAGACGTTCCTGGTTGGACAGACCTACTATGCAGTAAGTGGTGCCCACTGTGTGCTCACCGCTGTCCCTGTGAGGAGGGAGGCTGGGCAGGCCTCTTTGGCTCATAAGGTGCTAAAAGGGCTCCTATCTGGGGAGCAGCAGGAACAGATGAGGCTCAGAGGCTCCTCCAGAGAGAAGATGGCCCCCAGGTAGGGAGAAGCAGAAACCATAGATGGGAACAGAGCTGTCTGGGAGAGCCTTGATGATCATCTCTTTGAATGTCTCCCAGGAATGGGGGTCAGCACCGCCCTGGCTAGCCTGATGCTCTACCAAGAACTACAGAGAGCAAAAGGTCTTAAGATAAACAAGCCAGACCCACAGGGTCCACATCCTACTTGCTCAGGTGTGTGAGCCTAAGTGAGCAGCTGTCTTGTTCTGTGCCTCAGTTTCCCTCCTCTCTGAAATAGATGAAGGTTGTTGCGGGAAAGAAATAAGGCCTCATTGGGCGCTAGAAGTAGTCGACCATCACAGCCATTGTCATCCTCGTCATCGTCACTGCCAGCATCATTGGACGTCATCACTCTTGTCATCTTTACTGTTGTCACTATCATCGTCAACATCACTGTTATCATTTGCCATCATCACTGTGGTCAGCAATGATCATCACCATTGTCATTGTCATGACTGTGGCCATTACTGCCATCATCACCACCGCCATCATCATCACTCTGATCTTCTTCTTCATCATAATCATCACTGATTGTCTTCACCATCACTACCGTCATCAGTTGTCATAGTTAAACACTGCCACCATCATCATCCATACAACATCATCGTCGTCGTCATCATGTGAGTGTGTGTGCACATACATACGCATGCACACACATGCTAGTGGAAAGAACCTGAGAAGCCAGGGCTGGTGTCTCTCTAGATACCTTTTGGGGACTTTCGAGTTTTACATGTGTCCCACTCAGTGTTCAGAGATAAGTTTAAGGGTTGAGGAGATTGCTCGGTCGGTAAGGTGCCTCCCACCAGGGATGAGGACTCAATCCCAGCATCTGTCATAGAAGCTTGCTGTGTGGTAGATCCTGGAGCTCGCTGGCCAAATCCACAGAGAGACCCTGTCCTGGAACAGAAGGTGGAGAGGGCTAGAGCGGCGCTTGTGTAGCATGGGGACCTGGGTTTGGACCCCAGCGCTCATGAGACAAGAACTGCAACCTCAGCACCAGGCAAGGGTTGGAGTGATAGATGCAGGAAGAGATTTCCAGAGCAGGCTAGCTGACCGTCTGTCATAAAACAGAAGTTCCAGGTTCAGGCAGAGACACTGCTTCAGCAGAATAAGGAGAAGGGGAACACTAACGACCAGCTAAGACCTACGGGAGTGCTGTGCGTATGCGCAAGCGAGTGCGCACATCATACACATATCACACACATGCACACATATACACACACCACATACACACATGTACACACATATCACATACACATCACATACACATCATACACATATCACACATACACGTGCACACATATACACACACCACACACATGCACATACTCATACCACACACGCACACATATACACATGCATACACACACATGCTTACACATCACAGACACGTGCATACCACCACATGTACGGACACACAAAAAAGAGAGTAATTGAGGGAGCTATCCAAGACCGACATCGAGCCTCTGCATGCATGTGCACACACCCACATCAAGAGGGGAGTGCAGCACACACAATAAATAAACAAACTTGAACAATAAAATAGGTAATTTGGTAAATAAATAAATAAAATTTAAATAAACAAAATAAAAATAAATAAATTTTAAAAATAGGTAATTTAGTGTCTCAGCAGGGACCCCATCCCTCCCCCAATGACCAATCTCCTCTCTTACAGGATCATTAACTCCTACCTCTTGGAGCAAGCCACTCAATCATTCAACACACACGCTCTCTTAGTCCCAGTCACAAGGAGATGGGTTGTGGCTCAGTCAACATTGGGAATACCGGTCCTGTGACCTGGCGGGTGGGAGGGACTTCCTGTGGCCTGGTGGGTGGGAGGGACTTCCTGTGGCCTGGTGGGCTGGAGAGACTTCCTGTGGGCCTTGCCAGGTCCCTGACTAGGGACTCCACATATTTATCATGGCCACCTCTTGGACCACATTATATTCCACTGTGGCCTTCCTAGAAGACCCTTCCCAGCCTTGAGGAGGCTAAACAGAAACTTGAACATTTGCCTCACCTGGTCTTTTCACCCTGGACAGAGACATCCGCCTTGGCTGCAGTTGCAGGTTCCCATGGTAAGTTAGCTGTTTGGACTGCCTGCGCCGACCTTGCTCTACAACATACTCCAACCTGAAGCAGGAGTTGGGTTTTGTGGGGTTTTTTTTCCTTTATATATGCTATGCTTATTATTAAACTTGGAACTCTGATCAGAACTTTGTCTTGGCTTCATTCTTCTCTCGCCTCCCTACCTTTTTCATTTCCAGCCTCCTTTTCGGTAAACCCAGTTCTCCTGTGGCTGCTGGATGGCTACATTCCACGAACACTAATACCCACATTAAATGACTGGGAAGCTGTCCTAGAGCCATTCCCTGGGTGGCCCTACTTGGGAAGGATACAGTCATGAGTGACAGCAAGAGGTGCAGCAAGAAGCTGCCGGAGTTGCCTCTTCACGTTCGAGGTCACTGCATCATCCAGCATGTACACTCTGAAAGTAGAAGCAGCCCTGGGACCTCCTCAGAGAAGGAAGCAGTGAAGAGAAGAGTGGGAATGGCCACCCTACTGTCTGCCAGGTGATACCCTGAGTCCTCTCTGCAAGGATATACAGCCTAAGATACTCCATACCGTCATGCAGAAGGACTTGACAGTCACAAAGTTGTCAGCTGCATTGCATTCAGGTCAAAGGAAAACAGGAGACAGTGATATGTTGCAGAAACAAGAGTTTTAAAATACGAGCTTAAAAATTCCTAAGCCAGGCTGCAGAGATGGCTGGATGGTTAAGAGCACTGACTGCTCTTCCAGAGGTCCTGAGTTCAATTCCCAGCAACCACATGCTGGCTCACAACCATCTGCAGTGGGATCTGATACCCTCTTCTGGTGTCTGAAGAGAGCAATGGTATACTAATATACATAAAATAAATAAATCATTAAATAAAAAAGTTCCTAAGTCTATGACTTAGGAAGTGGCAGTATATCTGCAAAAATAAGTGACCAAAAAGATGGATAAGCTTACCAGAGAATTAAAAATGACACAATAAATTCCCAGCTAAAAGCCAGGCATAGTGGCGCACACCTTTAATCTCAGAGCTCCAGAGACAGAGGCAGGTAGCTCTCTGTGAGTTCAAAGCCAGCCTCATTTATGTATGAGACAGGTTCCAAACCTATCTAAAAAAAAATCCAAAATGAATAATATAATAATTTAAAGTCAAGGACTAAATAGATAGGCTTGACAGTGAATTAGATGCAGTCAAAGAGAAGATGGATAAATTGGAAGCAGGTGAGCAGGAAATAACCAGAACGAAGCACACACAGAAATGCACAGGTGAAAAGTTGATTTTTTAAAAGATAGCTTAAGACATACACAGAACATGGTGACCTAAAAGTCAAAAGCAAAATACAGAGGGCACGCTAACTGAAACTCTTCAGGCATTCATTGAAGATACCAAGCTAAGTTGAAATAAAGTCTACACCACTGCTGGGCACACACCTATGGAGCCTGATTCCCACCACAGAGACACCTGGTTACCCTTGCTCATCCACCATTCACAACTGCAAGAAAATGGAACCAACCCAGCTTTCCATCAACACACAGAGGGATAAGAGAAACTCATGTATACACATGGAATTTTATCAGTCATAAAGAAAAACAAGATCATAGCATGGGGGAGGGGGATTGATTGAATTGGAAATTTACTATATTAAGTGAATTAATCCAGCCTCAGAAGAAATAAACACTGTATGGAAAGCAACTTCTGAGATTGTTGAGAATGCCTTTAATCCCAGCACTTGGGAGGCAGAGGTAGGTGGATTTCTGAGTTCGAGGCCAGCCTGGTCTACAGAGTGAGTTCCAGGACAGCCAGGGCTTTACAGAGAAACCTTGTCTCGAAAAAAAAAAAAAAAAAAAAGACAAATCCAAATTGAATTGCAAAATCACATTCTATTTACAGAATCTCTACCTTAACTATAATGACATATGAAGCTAGAGAGATGTCTCAGCAGTTAAGAATCTTGGGTTCGATTCCCAGTACCACACAGAGGCTTAACAACCATCTCTAACTACAGTTCCAGGAACTCAAACACTCGTTTATGGCCTTCTCAGATACCAGGCATGCACACAGTGCACAGACATACATAACATGCAAAACACCCATACACATAAAATAAATACATAATAGATAAACAAATAAAGACATATAAAAAAATGAACGAAAGTTGATTTTCTGGCTCCACAAGGTAGAAGGAAAGAAGCTGCCCTTTGATCTCTTCAGCCACAGAGAGGCAGCACAGACACCCATGCTCACTCACATGCATGCATACTCACATGCACATACACACATGCATGCATGCTCACATGCACATACACACATGAATCTACACTGAATAAATAAATAAAGTTAAATAAGAAACCAAGGAGGTATTTTTGTTTGTTGTCAACTGACTTGAAAAGTAGCAAATGATAAAGTCCTCATAAAATACAATTTACTGAAATGACACACAAAACGCTAACATAGCCCCGTGACTGTAAGAATCGGCAACTACAGTTCATGACCTTCCCATCAAGAAGTCCGAGCCCACACAGCTGAACCACTCAGCCGGCAAGGAGAACACAAGCACAAAACTTCCCAGAAAACAGGAAAAAACAGGAACGGTTCCCGGTGGATCAAAAAAACAGCGGAATTTGACTGTGATCCAATAAGGAAAGTCAGATCACAAGAAAGGGAAGTCCAGGAACACATGTGGAAATAAAATCAATCTGAACACAGCAAACCGCTGTCATGCAGAACAAAACTCCAGGAGCTGGTGGGTGGTAGAGAGAAGCTTCGAAAAGTGTGTGTTTATGTGCATGCACACATGTGTGCATATGCGTATGTGTGCATGTGTATGTGTGCATGCATGTGTACACATGGGGTGGATACATGTGTGCATGCACAGATGTGTGCATATGTGTATGTGTGCATGTGTATGTGTGTGCATGCATGTGTGCACATGGGGTGGATACATGTGTGTGCATATGTGTATGCATATGCATGAATATACATGCATATGTGTGCATGTGTGTGCATGTGCATATGTGTGCATTCATGTGCATGTGTTGCATGTACACATATGTGTCTCTGTTTCTGTGTGTCTCTGTGTGTGTATGCATGTATGTGTGTCTGTATGTTAGGTGTCTCTGTGTATGTGCATGTGTGTATGTGAATCTGCATTTATTTCAGGAATGAAAGATATGTTAACCTCTGAAAATCCAACATTGTAATTCTCTACATTGCCAGCAGAAAGAAGAAATTTTTATTAGCATCTCAACGTACACAATAGTTGATAGAATTTCATACAAGCCAGCTTTGGTGGTGCACATCTCTAATCCCAGCACTCAGGAGGCAGAAGCAGGTGAATTTGTGTGAGTTCAAGACCATCCGGGTCTACATACTGAGTTCCAAACCAGCTGGAGTTATATAGTGAGACCCTGTCTCAAAAACAAAACAAACGAAAAGCTCTTAGCAAAAGAAACGGAAGATGCCCCACGTGGAAACTCTCTTTAACGAATGTTGTATTCAAGAGTGAAGGACTGAGCACTTCTCCTGACTGTGGTAACATAGTAAAAGTGCCTGCTCTTGACACTTCCATTCTACAGGTCCATTAAATGTTCCCGTAAGAGGCAGGAGAGATGACCCAGTTTGCACTTGTTCTTGTAGAAGATTCAAGTTCAGTCCTTGGTACTGAACTCAGTTCTCTCAGGCAGCTCACAGCCATCTGGAATTCCAACTCCAGAGGACCCAACACCTTCTAAGGCCCCCACTTGCACATATGCTAGCACACATACACATTCACACAAAACAGGTCTTTTTTTTTTTTTTTTTTTCAAAGCTCTAGGTAATGCAACTGGGCAACAAAGAGAAATTTTTAAAAATCCAAATTCAAAGCGAAGAGACAACAGTGAACATTTGACCTGAGTGGTGTGACCTACAAGCTTACAAAAGTCTGGTAGAAGGAATAAACACACTCAATGAAGTTGTAGGATACAAAACAGCACACAAAAAAATTAGCTGTGTTTCTAAGACAGACAATGAAAGAAATCTGAAAGATAAGTAGAAAAGGCAATCCCATTCATGATAGCACCAAAAGGGAGGAGACACTTAGAAGTCTAACTTGGACAAATATGGACACCAACGGCTATAAAACACCTGCAGGAAGAGACTAAGGCAAGAGGGTAAATAAGTATAAAGCTATGCCATGCTCATCCCAAGAGCTCAGTGCTGTCAGGATACTGTCAATATCCCCTAAAATAATCCGCAAATTGAATGCAGTACCATCAGAATCCCAGTGGGAAGTGGACATGGTAGTCTATACCTGTAATCCCCCATAGACAGGAGGCTGAGGCAGGCGGCCCATATAAAGTCAGCCTTGGCTACATAGTGAGACCATGTTGCAAAGAAAAATCCCAGTAGTGCTATTCACAGAAATTGAAAAATCTATCACACTGGGCAGTGGTGGCGCACGCCTTTAATCCCAGCACTTGGGAGGCAGAGGCAGGCGGATTTCTGAGTTCGAGGCCAGCCTGGTCTACAGAGTGAGTTCCAGGACAGCCAGAGCTACATAGAGAAACCCTGTCTCGAAAAAACAAAAACAAACAAACAAACAAAAAAAAACAAAAACAACAACAACAAAAAAATTCATCACAAGATTTGAAGCAAAATCTCATAGAATCCCCTAACTATAGTTAAAACCACCCATCCCAACTTTAAAACTGACTACAAAGCTACAATAATCAAAGCATATGGTACTGACAGAAGGAAAGGCACACAGACCAGTGGAATAGAAGGTAATCCAGAAACGATCCATCACACAGAGTAAGTTGGTTTTATGCAAGGTACCAAGTCTGGAAAGGATAGACAGGACAGGGAAAACTGACCACATGCAGGAGTGCCAAGCTAAGTCTTACCTTACCCTGTGTGCAAAACTGAACCCAAAATGGAACAGAGAGAAACAAACTTATGAACTGTATTAGGGTACTGGAGGAACAGAATGAAGATAGACAGAAGACAGATAAATGATAGATAGATAGATGATAGATAGATAGATAGATAGATAGATAGATATGATAGATATGACAGGTGGGTGGATGGATAGATAGATAGATAGATAGATAGATAGATAGAAAATAGATAGTAGATGATAGATAGATAGATAGATAGATAAGAGATGAACGACAGGTGGGTGGATGGATAGACAGACAGATAGATAGATAGAGATAGACGACAGGTGGGTGGATGGATAGACAGACAGACAGACAGATAGGCAGGCTTACAGGCTGTGACCCAACAATGGCTGTCTATCAACAGAAGGCCCAAGTTTCCAGTAGTTGTTCAGTCCATGAGACTGTATGTCTCAGCTGGTCTTCAGTATTTGCCAAAGTATGATCTAATGCCAGTGAAGGAATGGACTTGCCAGCAAAGGAAAAAAAAAAAAAAAAAAAACAGGCAAAGAGCAAGTGCTTCCTTCTGGGTCCTTTGTATGGGCTGCCACCAGAAGGTGTGGTCCAGATTAAGGACGGATCTTCCTACCTCAGAATATCTGGATGAAAGGTGTATCTTCCCACCACAAAAGATCTAGATTAAAAGGTTTTCCCACTTCAAATGATTTAATTAAGGAAAGAATTTCTCACAGGTATACCCAGCTGATGCGGCTTTAGTTTAGATGTAATCAAGTTGCCAGCCAAGAATAGGCATCACAAGAACCAACTCTCTAAACTTCCTAGAAGAACGAATGGGAAATCCCCGTGACATTGGATACAGTAGTGACTTCTTTGCTATGACACTAAAGCCCAGACAATGATAGAGCAAGAAAGATATTTATTTTTATTTATTTCTTTTTTTGAAACAGAATTTCCCTGTGTAGCCCTGGCTGCCCTGGACACTTGCTCTGTAGTCCAGGCTGGCCTCAAACTCAGAAATCTGCCTGCCTCTGCCTCCCAAGCACTGGGATTAAAGGCGTGTGTGACCATCACTGCTCAACAAAAAGATATTTAGATTTTATTGAACTAAAATACTCTGTGCATCAAAGGAATCTCTCCACAGAGGGAAGAAAGGGAACTCTCAAAATAGGGAAATATTCTTAACTCATCTGTCTGATAAGAGATTAAATGCCAGAATTAAAAAAGATTCTACAACTCAAGCAATACACGACTCAATTCAAAACTGGACTGAAAGCACAAATGGCCAGTTCTCACAAAGGGAGGCACAACATGGCTCACACTGAGGGGATGCCAATCAAAGCCACAGGGCAGCATCCGTGGGATATGCCACTATCAGAAAACACAGTGAATGTTGATAAGATCATTGAGGAGCATTGCTTGGGGGAGGGATGTATAAAGGGGTACAACTTCTAATGGAAAAGGTTATTGGAACCTCAAAAGGCTCAACAGAATTGCCAATCGTATTTGTAATTCTACTCCTACATGCATACTGAGAGAGGGGACCCAAATAACATGCACGCACAGCAGCATTTGCAGAGGTCAGAGACCATCTAAACACCCAGCCATGCCCGGACAGTAAACAGAACATGGTGTGTCCTCAGCAGAAGGTTATTTGACCATAAGAAGGAGTTGTATTCAGAACTTAGAAAACATGAGTCAGTGAAGAAAACCAGACACACAAGACACCGTGATTCATCCAGTTCAAGGCAACAAGAAGTAAGGTGGATGTTGCAGGAGTAGAAGAGGGGAGAAATGGGGAGTTAGTTGGTAAAGGAGTGGAGCTTCTGTTTAGCACAGCGAGAGAGTTGCAGAAACGGAGAGTCACACAGCTCCCCAGCTGCAAACTACTCACCACTGCTGAGCTGTAAGCTTCAACACCATTTAAGTGGCAATATTTCCAAGATTTTACTTTTAATTATGTGTGTCTGTGTATAGGTATGCACATATAAATACAGTGCCCAAGGAGGCTGGCAGCAGGTGTCAGGTCCCCTGGAACTGGAGTTACAGACAGTTGTGACCTCCTGACTGATCTGGAAACCAAACTGAGGTTCTCTGCAAGAACAGCAAGTGCTCTTAACAGATGAGTCATATCTCTGAGAGCTAAGTGGCGAATTTCATGTGATTATATGCATTTTGCCATAACTGGGAGGCAGGGACTTAGAATAAAATAATCTTAGTTTTATAACTGGTATCAACAAAATAGCCATAGCAAACATCACAGTAGCAAACAGTTACAGCTTTGTCCTTGGTGCCAGATGTGAATTGAAAAAAGTCTCTCTACCACTGACATCCAATCTTAGGCCGAAAGCCTTTGCCATCGCAATAAGACAAGAAAAAAGTCTCCAAAAGCATGATATAAAAATCTTATATCTCCAGAAAGCATGATCATGTGTTCTAAATGGTTTTTAAAAGTCTGTAGATAAACTGTCAGAATTAGTAAAGAAATTAGACAAAGTTTTTAAGATATGGGCCAGTACTTTTTAATCAATCATACTTCTATGACAAATAGGTGGTTGGATATGAGAAAATATCACTTATAACAGAACTTAAAAAACAAATAACACATAGAAATAAGCCTTATAAAAGAAGTAAGAGATACTTCAGACTCCTAAATGCATTCCTGAAGGAAATGTATTAAGACATGGATAAATGACGAGGTGCATCTTGTTAATGGATTGGAAAACTCAATATTGCAAAGACGTCGATTTTCCTCGATGCAGTTGCAATCAGAATCTCAGCAGGGCTTTTGGGGAATGTTCAGAAGCTGCTTCTAATAGTTATACAGAAATGCACAGAGCCAAAACTAAAAAACAGTCTTAAAGAGAGATAAAACTGAAGGAGCCACACTCAGATTCCAAGTCAGTGTCTAGAGAGCTGTCAGGGCCAACCCACAGGTCTGTACCCGTTCAAGGACAGTGACACACTAAGAGAACTGCACATGCATGTGTCTGTGCCAAAAGACACGTGTGTTGTGTGTGTGTGTGTGTGTGTGTGTCACAAACCCACACTCACATGGATTCTTTTTTGTGTGATAGCTCAGTTTCAAATCGTTGGGCATCCACACTAGAATGGTCCAATTATATCTCGGCCATATTGCAGAGAAACAGAAGTAGGCTGAGACAAGCAAGAATGATCTCACAGCAAGTACCGTGCATTAGAACCCTAGAGCCAGCACACTGCATGCTTATCTACGTTTGAAGATAAGTTGGGCTGTAGCTATGTGGGAGAGCTTGTCTTAAGTGAGACCCTGGGGCCAAACCCAGCACCATAAAAATAAAGTCAGAATAGGTGTGGCCTTGGAGGGATGGTGGGGAAATGACCTTCAGTGATGAGGTTCTTTGGTCTGAGCGGTGCTGATGAGGAATTGGTTGCTTTGTGGAGCTCCGACTGTATGCATGTATCACACTTTTCTGTATAGTACACATCAGTTAAGAAACTGGAAAAGTCCTGGTTCGCTTGGCACCAACATCAATACTCAATCACAGACATGCCCTGTTTTCTCTCTGGCCACTCACCAAATGAATTATTGAGCCTTCCTCAGTTTGGGCAAAAGGAAGGGGCCTCCCTCTCCAGAACAATTCATGGAGACTTCTCTCATGGGTAAAAGCTCCCAGGTGGCATGCAAACTTGTGACACCTCAGAGCCCAGTATCGTGATGATAAAAGTAGCATATGTTCAACTCTTCTGTGTGGCAGGCACTCTTTCTAAGCATCTTTTATTTTTACATAATTTTATCCTCCCAAGAATTCTCTCATTTTTCAGACCAGACAACAGAACAGAGTACTTAGTGAGCTTCCCTGGTAGCTCACAGTGGATGAGCCAGGACTGAATTTAGGGAGGCTGGCTTCTAGATTGACACAATCCCCTTGTTTAGAAGGGCACACAAATAAAACTGGGTACACGATGCCTGTTGATACTCACCCAAGCCAAGCAGCAGCTGTCTTTCCCAAGCAGGCCATTAGAGCTGTCCCATCCCTTAAAGGCCTAGTTCCAAGATGAGAGGCCATAAGGTAGGCCCTAGTCAGTGGAGTTTGGTCCTAAACCTAGCAATGCAGGCTTAGATGCTATGGAGGTGTGGGGAGATGTCCCTTGCCAAATCTAGGGATGGGGGAGTCAGAGCTTCCCCAGGTTCAGGCCCTGCTACTGACAGGACTGAGAACAGAAGCAAAAATGGATTTCAGAGCACTCGGTCCCACCCCAGGCACTAGCTGGAAGCCCTCTGCTACCCACTCAGGCCATTTCAGCAAAAGAAAACCTGGGCACACAGGAAGACACACACACACACACACACCACACACACACGTACACAGGCAAACACAGGGCCAACTCCAGAGAAGAGGGCTCTGAAAAAGCTAACACACTTGGAATAGGGGTGTTTGTCCTGCCTTCCCCAAGAGCTCTGCCTTGCCTCTGACACCCTGGCCCTGCATGGTGGCTTCTTCGGAAGCTGTGAAGCACGCAGGTGCAACCAGGTCACCTAGATAACAACCTTCCCTCCGCTGTATTATTCATGGGCTCCCTTCTTCCGGCCAAGCTCCAGTTTCCAATAGCCCTCAGGCAATGCGGACCTGGCTTGGCAGGTCAGCCATACTGGTCTAGCTTGTAGCATCTGGCCTTCACACCTTACACCCTGCCCTTCCCTTCTTGTAACAGCTTCCTGGACACTTGAGGTGAGGAGGGAGCTTTGGGGCCAAGGGACAAGGGCAAAAGTGGGCACTTTTAGCTGAGTCATACACAGGACGCTAAAAAGAACTACACCATACCTATACGCAAGAGAGGCAGAGAAAGCTGTTCCCCAAACAGGATTCCAAATAAGTTCCTAGGTCAGGACAGTAGTGTGTCTATTTCTATTACTTTTGTTGATTTGTTTGTTTGTTTGTTTGTTTGTTTGTTTTTGAAACAGGCTCTTTCCTGTAATGCTGGCTGGCCCTGAATTTGCCATCCTATGCTGGGATTATAGGTGTAAACCAGCATGTCTAGCCATCCTGTTTTGAGTGTGTGTGTAGTTTCCTGCAAACAAGTGGTGCTTAATAAATATTTGCTGCCATACATGCCTTTGGGAAGATGGTTGTCAAAATGAGCGAGGGAGTAAGGGGTCAGAGCCATCGGGAAGACACTGTTCTTTGGGTTGGGAGATGGCCATGCTGAGACAGCCGGTTGCCTATTGCTCACATCACTAAATTGGTGGGGATCAATTAAAATGACAGATTGACCTAGCAGGGGTTGCACAAGTCACCATTGGTTCTGTCATGCACTGTTGTGTGTCTTTTGAGAATCTTGGCCCCCAGATCAGGAGAGTTAGCTACTTGCAGGTTTTAGGGTTTGGTTTGGTTTCTTCCCGCTTAACAGATGAAAAGTGGGGGTCCTAAGCTTTAAGTTCTGGGGTAGGGGGTCAGCAGCAGACCTGTCACTAATATCTCAGCATGTCTGGGTGGAGGAGGGGCATGCTTCCCTCACCATCACTGGTTCCAAGTCACTCTGCCCTTGCCCACACCGTCAATCTACCCACCAGGCTTCTGCAGCATGCTCCCAGCCTGAGGACATCTGTGGACAAACAAACATACCCATGGAGTACTGAGCCAGGAGCCAGCCTGTCCCACAGCGGGGACCTGGGTGGAATGAGGAGAATGCTCAAACCCTCAACATACAGATAGCTCTGAGGTACCACGAGGAGGTGACCCTGCCTGTGGCCTCTGAGATGCTGAGGTGGCCACCTGGCTCATCTCTAAGGCTGTCTGGGCCACGCCCCCTCTTGGCTCTCTTAAATTCTATGCAGATACTGGAGATGTTCAAATAGCCCATCTCAGCTTGACGGCAGGAAAAGGGGGTGATCCAGACACCAGCTGCAGCCCTCTGTGGCCTGAGGATGGGTCTTTTCTCTATTCTTATCTGCTTCCACTTACTTGGCCAGGGACTTCACTCTGCCCTCAATAATGGTAATGACTAAGGAGTTTCAGAGCCTTGGTTCAAATCGGCCTCGTACCTGCTAGCTGTGTGACTCTGGACAAAGTGCACAACCTCTCTGTGCATCCCATCTCTCATCTGTGGAAAATAGTTAGCCTGTAGGTCTTATGCCCTAGGGTTGCTATAAGGTGCAAGCAAGGCTAAGTTTTGGACCTGGCACACAGTAAGTGCCTAATAAATGATTCTTCTCATTAGTACCAGCTCAGACACCCTATAAGTCCATGTCACAGGTCACAAACTGGCCACTCATAGGCCTATGATATTTGCTCCCTTAGAGTAGGTACCACAGAAACACACAGGGCACATGCCATCCAGCCTGGGTTCCTTAAGCATCTGCCCAATGAATAAATGACCTTGTGGTGTTTAAAATACTTTAACTATTTGATAACGCTTACAATCGGGAGGTTTTATTATTTTTTTTTAAACTTGGGTTTTGTTTTCATTTTTTATTCCTCTGGAAGAATGTAAAGGTCCCAGCAGCCTAAGAGATGCTCTACCAGCTGCTTAGCAACAGAGGCAGACAGAAGAGTAGCGTTCCTTTTCGGCAAAGTGAGCTTGTAGAGATGCCTAACATCTGCCCAGCATCCTGGATCTGTGTGCCCCTGAAGGTTACCCCCTTAGACCAGTGCTGAACATTCAAGAAGCCACTGGCAGGGAGAGTTGCCATTTACCTGGCCCTGTGCATCCGCACACAACGGCTTCTCTAGAACCCCAAGACTACTCCAAGTCCAGGAGAAAAAGAGAGAGGGCCCTATGTTCTAAGTGTCCCCCCCCCAAGACACCTAAGCACTCAAGCCATGACACACCAGACCTCTGCCTGAGAGGACAGGTTCCCCCAGTGCTCCATGCTTCCCCCAGTCGCTCAGCTTCCAGGCCACCCAATACACTGCTTGGAAAACTCCCTTCTTAGCTTGCTCTCTGCCACTGTGACTAACACCATGATCAAAAGCAGCTTGGGAAGGAGAGGCTTGTAGTCCATCCAGAAGGGAAGTCGGGGCAGGAACTAAACACCAGAGGCCACAGAGGAATGCTGCTTTCTTGGCTTGCTTAAGAGTCACGGGGACAGGATGCCACTAGAAAGCCAGCACTCAAGCGTCCGTGCTGAGATGTGCTGTCAATGCCATTCACAGATGTCCCATGACAAGAGTATCACAAGGTTGACACGGTGATTATATGTTGAAACGGTAACATCTGGGGATAGCGTAGTCATAAAATTCACTAGCAAAACTGCCAGGGTTTTTTTTTTTTTTTTTTTTGAAGCTGAAGATGTTCTTGAACTTGGGATGGATCTTCCTGCCTCCCCCTCCCCAGTGCTGAGATCGCAGGTGTGAGAGCCTACATGCCTGGCTGATATGGCTCTGAGGGTAGAGCCCCATACTCTACTCATGGAGGCTAATCCTTAACCCCTGTTTTTGATTTTGTCGTCGGAGTGGTTAGTAGACAGTGGGCAGTGGCCCCTGAGTGTGTCCTGGGCTATTTTTCTGTCAGGCAAGGATGCTGTGGGTGTTCAGTTAGAGGCCTCTTAAGTGATATAGAGCTGGTACGTGCTTGGAATGAGGTGGGGCTGAGTGGATGCCTCCCAACCATGGGAATGGAAACCTACAGAACCCCAGAGGACAGTCTGAAAGCTCCCACTGGCCTTCTAGATACAGCTTTCCCACCCCTCAACTGCACCTGTCACTAAGACACAGCCCAGACCCCACAGCAGGGCAAAGGGTCTCAGAATCATGCACTACTGACTCCCTGAAAAACGGTCTCAGAACTCTCTTGGCCTCTGTAAAGAGGGGAGGCACCAACTTCCCAGGTCACAGGACCTTGGGAGCTCCAGATGAAGACCTAGGCAAGCCTGGGGCTGGATGGATACAACCTCTCTCTCTGCAGGCAAAGAACAGGAAAAAGTAGATAACCTAAAAGACATCATTAGATTTGGGTTGTGCCCAGGGAGGACAAGGCCTTCAGAGGCAAGGTGAAGTCCACATCCCTGGCAATACAGGTAGAGCCAGGCAGGGTCCCAGCTGCCCCCTTTGTTTCCTCTCTCCCCTCCCCTCCCCTGACTTCCTCTACCTTCCTCTCTCTCTTTCATTAGCTCCCAAATCACAGTGTTCTTTCAGAAACAGACAATCAAGGTGGCGTGCGCGCCAGCTCTTGTCACAAATGGCATCTCAGATTCTCTCCAAATAGAAGATGTCCTTTAAGGAGGAAGGAAGTAGGGTTAACAGCCAGCCCCAGGAGTCAGGGAACAGGGGAAGTGGCAGCAGGAGGTGAGTGCTGAGATAGCCCCAGTCTCCCAGAATGCTGTGGATGAAGCTCTGGGGGTCGGTGATGAACTACCCACTAGGAGGAGTAGATGTTCAAGGCCAGCCTGGGCTACATAGTTTCAGAGCAGCCTGTCTGGGGACTAGGGTCAGGGACAACTCTCAGCTTCTACCCGTTATTCTCAGCTACACACACAGACACAATGTTACCAGTCCTAATCAGATGGCCAAAGGTCTAGACTTTATTGTGAAACCGCAGGACCTAACTTTAGGAGTGTATTTAAGTCCAAGTGAAAACCTATGATAACACACACTCACATACACACAGGTACACATGTATGTACACACACACACAACAAATACATCCACAGGCACAACTCAGTTCATGAGATCCTCAGCTGTAGAAGTCAAGGGCCACCTCACCTCTATTACAGTGTCTCACCCAAGGTCAAGTCACATCAAAGAGGCTTAAAAAAAAAAAAAAAAAACTGATTTTCCCATGTACATCAGAGCCCAGGCTTCTCGTAGTTTGCACCTTTTTGATTCTCACAGCAAGTCTACAGCAGCTGGAAATTATTCCCATTCTACAGATGAGAAAGCCAAGGCCTGAGCAAGCTGAGTGCCATCCCAGGGCTTTCAGAACCCAGGAGCACAATGCTGTTTCTGCTTAATCCCTAAAACTCATGCAGGCTGTATGTTATTATCATCGCCATCCCGGCCCATACTTGAGCAAAGTTCAGAATACACACAAATAGGAATGCCAGTCTGGAGCTGAGCAGTACAACCCAAGGCCACAAGTCTCTTATCAAATGAGCAAGACAGAGCCCAGGAGCGAAGACCTGAGGCCCATCCATAAGGGAGCACCCGAGGACAGCAGTGCCCGCCCCCCTCACTCCACAGGGCTGAGCCAGATCAGATTCCATAGTGAAAGCCTAGAGCTGGCTCCCAGTGGCTACTTCTTAAATACGCCAGTCTCTCACTGACACTGAGGGCGGGGGGATGGGGAGAGGTGGGGGTGGGTATTGGGGCAGAAGTATGCATTTTCTGTCCTGTGGGACTCCATAAAGCAACTCCCATGGCAAATCCAAATGAAGATGGTCCATAAATGCTCTCACGTTTTCTGAATTGTCTTTTTTGTGGCGCACACCCACACACACACAATCACACCATCACTGCTGCAGACTTTCTGATCAAGTTCTAGAAATTTCCAGTTCCTAAGGGGCACCTGGGGTCATGAGGCTCCCCTGACGTCATTATACAGTTGCCTCTTGCCTGGTGTTCTTTCTCCTTTTCTTTTGAGACAAAGTATCCTCTAGCCCAGCTGACCTCAAACTCCTACATAGTTGAGGATAACCTTGAACTCCTGATTCTCCTGCCTTACCTCCTGAGGCCTGGGCTTACAGGTGTGCACCACCACACTTTCTACAGAGCTGGGGCTCAAATCGAGAGTCTCCTGCACGCTAGGCAAGGACTCTACCAACTGGCTACATCCTCAGCCAGCTGCTCTTTTTTTGAGGGCCCCTGTGCTCTTCAGACACCACCTCTCCCTATTGTCTCATATTTGTCTTTGCTTTATTTATTTTTTAAGTGTATTTTTTAAAATGTGTTTACATTTATTTAGTGTGCAATGTGTGTTCACACTTGTGTAGGCGAGGCAGCAACTTTTATGTGTGGGTCTCTCCTTCCACCTTGTGGGTTCCAGCAGGCTTGGCAGCAAGCACCTTTAGTTTCAGAGCCATCCCGTCAGCCTCCTGGGTTTGTTTGTTTGAAACAGGAACTTTCTATGCATGCAGCCCACTCTGGCCTCAAACTTGCAATCTTCCTGCCTCAGTCTCCCAAGAACTGGGATTGCAGGCATTTGTAACACCAGGCCCAGTCCCCCACGCCACTCTTATCTGCATCCTGGACCTTTGAAGCATTCGAGCTGGTGATCTCAGCTTGAAGAGCATGTGTCTGGATCCAGCAGATGGGGGACATTAACCACCCATACCCAAAAATAGCTAACATGGACAGTCAAACCCAGCTGTGGGCCCAGCAAACACTAACCATGAGAGAAGACTGAAGGACAGTCCAGTGAGCCAGTGTACAGTGGATGCAAACCACACCACGCCACTGGCCACTCAGCACCTGAGCAGTAGCCATGGGAGGTGGGAGAGCGGAGGGGAGAGGAACTTGGGGGAGGGCACAGAGGAAGACAGGGCATGGGCTCTCACAGAGCAGGATGCCAGAGTCATGCAGACCAATGGGAAGCACCAGGGAAAGATGGCAAGACAGGAGGGAGGGATGGAGAGAGAGAGGAAAGAAAGATGGGGGAAGGAAAAGAGAGAGAGAAAGAGAGAGAGAGAGAGAGAGAGAGAGAGAGAGAGAGAGAGAGAGAGAGAAGAGAAAGAGAGAAGAGAGAGAGGAGGAGGCCTGGAGAGGCAGCCTACCTCCCACTCATAGCTCCACCCCAAGCCAGGAAGGTTTCCTGAGTAGGAGGCACCTGCGGTATCAGAATCACCCATGTAACCTGCAGAAGCATGGCTTCATCCACTGGGGGCCAAATGCTCCCATCCTGAATTGTTCCATACCCCAGTGTCCACCTTGACCTTGCTCAGCTACTAAAGGACAAATAGAGTTGACCTAGCACCAAGAGGGACCCAGATTACAAGGGTTTTCTCAAAAAAAAAAAAAAAAAAAAAAGCTTCAAAACACCTATAATTGAATAGGGAAAAAACCAGTTCAAAGGCAACTGAGTTCATATTTAAAATTACCTTTAACAGAGAACGTGGGATCTCTTTAACCCGACAGCCCAAGAACACTATGAGACCATTACGCTAGACTCCCTGGAGTCAGCTGGATTTGAGATGGAGAGGAATCCCTACCAGCATCAGCAGCACTGGAATCCTCCTGCTCCCTAAGGCCTATGGCTGTGCCAGTTGTGACCTCCCAGCCACCCTACCCAATGGCAGAGCTGCACTCATCCTGGCAGAGACCAGCACCGTAAAGACAGGGCTGGATGCACCTGTGACATCATTGCCCAGGCCAGGTCTTTGACCCCAGCTTCAGCCAGCTTTGAGGGCACAGGTTCGAAAGCACATGCTGCCATGCCCACCCCCAGCCTCACAGCTTGGTGCTAGGGACCTCCTCTAGGGCGGTAGAAGTGGGATGTCAAAGGCTGCTGGAGACAAAGTCTCTTCTGCATCCTCCCTCCCCGTGCCTCCCACATTGAGCTCTTAAGCAGCCCCTTCTCTGTGACCATTCCCTGAGAAGCGTTACCAGTGGGCCAGTTGAGATTGGAGACAGTTGCTCAGATCCTGCTGCCTAAGGATGTGGTCCACTCATCCCAAAACCTTGGAGGTGGAGCCTGTGCATCCAGTTTCCAGAAATCTGCCCACCTCCTCCTGGCCTCAGCAAACATATAGCAACATATTATGCTGCACAGAAAGCCAGGGTGCCCTCTACATCTATTCAAAGCCGGCCAAACACAATCTTGTGACATCCCCAGGGGCTGCCCAACCCTAACATAGGTGTCCAGGGCACAGCTTCATCCACTCTCTATTCCAATGTTCTGGAAGGTTCTGTGTACCACAGCACAAACTTAGCTTGCCAACCGCTGGAGAACCTTAGAGAATACAAGGCCTTGATCTATTGGAGAGTGGGCTGGGGTGTAGAGGATTTGCATTTCGAACAGGGTCCCCACCACCCCAATGCAAATTCTGTACCACAGGCCACCCTTAGGTTCCAAGATTCCCCTAGGCCTTCATCTCCTAGGTGAGACGTTTTGAATCTACATACACTTTGGCAAAGTAGCCTTTATAATACTGAATGGGAAGAAATAAAGCGTGTCCGGTGGAATGACAGGCAAGGTGGCTTATGGGTAAGGGGTGCTAACGGAGAGAGAACCCCAACTCTCTGTGGCCATTTATTGAGCAGCTGTGAGGGGCCCAACTGACAGAACTGGGGAAGGCAGGGACAAACGTGACTATGGGGGTACAGCCAGGGGCTAGGATACCATCCTCAAATGCTCGCCTCCAGCTCTCTTCACACCAGTGGTTTAGTAGTGTCTTTGCAGACACCGCGTGCTCTCCGTGCCAGGCGGGCCTCTTCTATTCCTATGGCCAAGGTGCCCCTTGCCCACCCCTCCTTGGCAGTGACATCTGGTCCTACCACCCCCATAGGTGCTGGCCGCATTGCGCCTACCCCTGCACCAGGAGCCAAGCGTTCATTCCTTCCAGCAGCTTCTGCCACAGGGGCTGACTCATCACCACCTCGCACCTGGCCCCAACCCTGCTCCACAAGCCCACCCCCACTCACAGCATGCTTCTTCTCAGGGCAAGAATCTGGCTCGCTCAGGCCCACAAATAATCCTCATGCCCCTTCAGGTTATTTCAAAACCCAGACTGGGGCAGCAGGCGTTTGCTATTAAGGGGCTGGATGAGGGGATAAGGGCCAAGATCTGTTCTGGATGAGAGGACCAAGTGTGCAGAATGGGCGTGTCCGCTTTCCGGGGCTCGTGGGCGTGTTACTACTTCTGCAAGGCTAATTTCTAAGCAAGGTGTGACACCACGCCAGGGCTAGGGAGGTTGGGGGACCCGGGGTCGCAGTGGCCAAGGGCACAGGATCTTCGCTTGGCTCTCATAGAGGCAGCGGTTCTCTGTGCTCGCTCTGGGCAAGAAGGAATGAATGTCGGGCGGACGCCTCGCCACCACCCTAGAATGCGCGGGATCTGCACGCAACCCAGCCTGACCTGCGAGGACAACAGGGGCAGTGTTCCCAGGGTTGGTTCTGGGGATGAGTAGACATTACCCAAGGCCGGCCAGGGCCAGGGCGCAGAAAGCGAAGCACGAGAGGCACACGGCTGCTAGGGACGCTTCTACCCAGAGCTACCACAACTGGGAAGGTGGCAGAAGTCCCCTGGGGTCTCCTGTGGGCCTGGGAAGGTGAGCAGGGAGGAGAACTACGTGACTTCAGGTTCTTCCAGCGCTGCTGCCCACTTGCAGTGGAGGTGCCACACCCCAGCTCCCGGCTCCAAATAGAGTCCCTGAGCTCAGAGGGGACAGGATAGTCCCCAACACCTTCTCTCACTCTAGCTAGACCAAGACCCTCTCGGCTGTGCGAAGAGCGAAGCCCGCGAATGTCGCGGCCCCGAAACGGGGCTCCGGGTGGCGTGCGTCTTGCCAAGGCTAACACACAGGGAACTGGAGTTCCCTGGAATCAAAGTTGCCGCGCGTCTGGCCGCGGGCTGGAACGGGACGCGGGACAGAGGGGAGACCCAGGCGCTCGCCGCGCTACGATCGCTCCGGGAACAAGTGGCTTTGCCGCCTGAGGTCGCGGCCCCACGGCCCTAACTTTGGCGGCACGCAGCGGGCGATAGGCTTGGAAGAAGGCAAGGGGGTCGGGGAGAGAAGGGTGACGAGGGGCTCCCGGTACCGTGTGCGCAGGTGGAGCAGCGTTGCGCCGCGCCTCTGGGTCTGCTCGTCACGGGTTCTGCCCCTACGGACCACCTGCTTCAGTCTTGGCCACCGCTGCTTCTCGCTGCCGGCGCGAAGGTCGCTCTGGGATCCACTCCGGCCGCCGGATCCCGGCGAGCTGCTCGCTGGCTGCAACTTCAGACGCGCAGCGAGATCAGAAGAGGCTTGCCCCACACGGGGTACACGGGGACTCGGGACCAGCGTGCTCCATCCCTGGGCCCGCTCTTTGTGCGCAGCTCAGCGCTCGGCTGCTGTGGGACGTGTTCCTGGGCCGTGCATCGTGTCCTGCTCCGAGCCGCAGCCGCCGCTCAAGTCCGCGATCAACTTTCCCTCGCTCCTCCGCCCCGCGCGGCCCCGCGCCAGTCCCCGCCTCCTGACGCGCCGCGCTCCCTCGCCGCGCCCGAGCTCCGCCCGCCCGCGCCCGCGCGCCTCACCCCGACCCGGGACCCCGTTCCCGGTCGCAAGCCCGACAGCGCCCTGACCCCAGCAGGGCGCCCAGATGGGAAGGTGCCTGCGCTGGCCGCGGATGCCATAGCATTGGCTGCTATGGCAGCCCGTGGAATCCCCCAAGGGCAGGAGGGAGACTGAAAAAAAAAAAAAAAAAAAAAAAAAACGATTCTTGGGAGCGTGCCCGAGCTGTGCCTGCGTGTCCGCGATTTCTCAAATGGCTGGGACCCAACCCCAGCCTCCCGCCTGCTCAGAGCCGAGGCCTGAGCTTGAGACGCTCTGGGGAAGCAGGAAGGCGCACAGTCTAGGTGAGGCCGCGCCATCTGTTGGCTTTAAGCGCCCCCTTTCTGCTCCAGGAGTCGCTGAAAGGTTCCTCGGGTCTTCGGTGCTACTGGCCACCGCTGCCATCGTTCGCCTTCACCTGCCTCAAGTCTGTGGGCCCACCTGCGCCCCTCTGACTCTGCACCCCAGACTGCCTCTGACGCTAGAAACTAGTGGCCCTGAGTCAGAGATACCCTGGAGGTCCCCAGGCACCTACACCCATGGGATACCCCTCTGTAGCAACCCCGACTGAAGGAAGATTCCTCCACCTTTTTGCTAAACCTAGCAGACAGCCTTCGAAGCTGTTGGACAACAGGATTGACAGGGAATATCAGCGACTTTACTTCCCCAGCTAAATGGACTGGTCCCTCCATGGGCCAGCTTATTGACACTGGCTGTCTGGAGCCAGGGTCTAGGCTTCAACTCATTTTGCCTTCAACACAGCTTTCTGCTGGGTCTTGAGGTTAGCCCAGGTTTCCTGGCAGAGAGGCTGCTTCGGGGAGGCCAGTGACTTGCCAGGGGATGGAGACAGGAACTGTACCACAGTAACTGTAAATCTAGAGCTCCAGTCTTTTAACATTCATTCATTCATTCATTCATTCGTTTGTTCGTTCATTCATATTGGCTACCATGTGCTGGCTTCTGAAATAGGCTGAGTACGGCTCTGTGCCTCAGGGAAACCCTCTAAAGAGGAACCATCAGAGCTTCAGGAATCATATAGTGTGATTCTCTCAAAGACTCAAGAAAGCCCCAGGAAGCAGCCCCAGGTACAGTGAGGGACCACACACGGCAAGGGTAGAGGGTGTTTGGTGGGCACGCTGGCCTTGATCTGAGGCCTTGTTCTGAGTGCTACGGATCAAACCCTTGGACATGCTAGGCAGGTGATCTGCCACTAAGCTGCATCCCCAGGCAGGGGTTGGTTAGTCTTTATCCAAAGTGTAATACTTCAAAGCAGATCCCGGGGGGTGGGGTGGGGGTGGGGAGGCAGGATCTGATCTGACTTGTAACTGGCAAAAGAGACACTGAGCTGGACAGCAGGGACAGAACTGGTTCACTGCTAATGTTTACCAGGGCTGAGTGGCTTTCAGATGACCAGCCAGTGTTCTGTTCCCAGCATCCACCACCCACATCAGACACTGGATAATATCCTGTAACTCCAGCTCCGGGAGATCCAGTGTCCTCCTCCTCTGACATCCACAGGTACCAGGATACATGTTCACTAACCCACACACAGACGCATCGACATAAATAACAGTAATTGCCAAATACTGTAAAGCCACGCGTTCTCGAACAAGGATCAAATGCCTGCTTACCAGCCCAATTTGGCCCATCACTTTATTTTGTAAATAAAGTTTTATTAATACTAACATCCAAGGACAATGCAGACAAGTTTCTGTGATTTAGGATTCCCTTCATACTACATGCTGCATGGCTGGCAAATCCAAAGCCCTTGACTCTTTCCAGATCCTCAAGGAAAAATCAAAAACAAAAAAGCAAGTGTACGTCTGTGGCTGGAGATGCTCAGGTATCTGAGAACAGAACACACGTACATGCACACCAATGTATACACACACACACACACACACACATCTCAAGGCTGCAAGAGGCTGTTGACAGAGATATCTTCAAGCTCAAGGTGGGGGGTCAACAATGACTGGTGCTGACTTCTGAGGGGCTTTCAAGAGCAGCCTCTATGAAGAGGAAAGCAGGAGCCCCCCCCCCAACCCCTTCACAATGTGCTACAGCGGGCATGAAGGTCAGTGCACTGACAGAGTTGAGCCAGGAAGGACACTAGGAAGCTGAGACAATGCTCTTGAGTATCCTGGAGTCCCAACTTTAGATAAGTCAGGAGTCAGGGGACCTGGGTTCCAGTCTATTCAGCCGGATGCTTTGAGGTAGGACAATGGATCTCAGAGGCCTCGTGTTCTTTATTCATAAAATGAGTTTATTCTTCAGGTCTCCACTACTAAAGCTTTCTGGTTAGTTGCCAGCCTATTTGTGGTACTGGGAATTGAACTTAGGATCTTGCATGTGCTAGGTGGGTGCTCTGTCACTGAGCTATACCCCAAGCCCTTTGCGGTAGCCTTTTCAACTGTGACTTCCCCCAACTGTCTGTGGCCAAGTAACATGGAAATGAAACATGATCGAGCTCCAGAAAACCATCACCTTCTCAAAAGTTGGACACCTTGTCTCTGCTCATTGGGCCTCTTCGGCACCTACCTTGATTGCCCAAGCGGCCGTCATGTGCTCACCCTATGCCAAGAAAGTCAGGGTGTGGTCAGCCCCATACAGTCTTGAGTATGTAACAGACTCAGAGCTAACATCTGTTCCACAGTGGATGATCTGGGAACTCAAAGGGCTAAGGAGGTAGGTACCCCTGAGCTCAGTGGTAGTAAAAAGCACTATAAAACCTCAAGCTAGACGTAGGGATATTGGGAAAGAAAAAAGCTGAGTCTAGCTAGATGTAGTGACACCTATAATCCTAGCACTGGGAGGCTGAAGCAGGAGGATTATGAGTTGAATACAGCCTGCCAAGATGGCAGGAGCATCATGTGTAAAGCTGGAGGTGAGCATGAAGGCTGTCCCCGGGGGAGAAAACGAGGACAGCTGTTTGCCCTGGAGTATGGCAGTATCTTGAAGTTCCGCAGATGATGCAACCAGAGGCAGCACTAGGTGTTCGTGGGAGACTTGGAGCTGGGGAGGAGTACTCAGTGCAAGTACCCTACCCAGACAGCATCCCTCTAGTGATCATGACGAATGTGGCCCCAGTGACCTGGTCTCTCTGTCTTCAAAACTCAACTGGAGAAAAACAAAGGCAAACGGACCGTGGCCGGTTGCTCACACCTGGACATCTTGCCCAGGCCGCTCCTGTAGCCATCTCTCTCTCATCGGCGGCAGCTTCCAGCCAGACTCTGGGCCGGAGAAGGGACGATGAAATGTGCACAGCTCCAGGTGGCTCTGGCTGGATTCCTGGAGAAAGGGACACATCCCAACCAGACATGTTTTCTTTTTATCAGGGATCAAGAATAAAGCCTGTACATCCTATGTCGGTGCACTACCACTGAACTTCATCCAAGGCCTATTGCGGCGTTCTTGCCTCTGGTACACACCAAGTGCCCAGTTGGCTTGCTGGCACTCCTTCGGCAGGACCTAAGGAAGAGAAGTGGGGGTGGGGAGGCAGAGAGCGATGAGTGGGAATGGGAACAAGGTGGGGAGGGCCCGAGGGGAGAAGGAGGGAATGAGCCTGGAAAGGGAGCTAGGGGCGGGGCTGGGAGGGAGGGGAAGGGAATGAGACTGGAGGGGTGGAGCTAGTGGCGGGGCTGGAAGAGAAGAGGGATGCATTGAGGATGAGGAGAGAGAAGGAAAGGGAGGGGAGAAGAAGGGAGAGGAGCAGCAGAAGAAGAGACACTGGAAGGAGGAAGTGAAGAAAGGAGGGCCAGGATCTGTTGTTGCGAACGTGTAATCCATTGAGTCCGGATAGGCTGGACTTTGGCATGGTGGCCTTCAAAGACCTTTCCACCACACAGCTGCTCCTGGAGGAGAGGACGAAGTAGAGGGGGCAATTCCTGCTGGCTACCACACAGTGGGCCTAGGCTTTAGCCATCTTTCTTGAGCCTCAGTTTCCTGAACGGTAAACAGACACGGGAGCCCCCAGTCCCTCTGACCACCACCCTAGACTGTCATTCAGGTAAAAAGCAAAAAATCTACACGAAAGCATTCTGTAAATACAACAGCAAAAGCCTCTCCTCGGCTTGGGTCCGCCGCCATTATTGTGTGGCCCGCAGCCAACCCCCCCACCTGTCTGTCTGTCGCTACTCCCCTTTTCCCCCTCACCACAGACACTGACACCCCCCCACACTCACTGTCATCCCTCAGCTGCCAAGACCCCATTTGCTGCTTCCTGTTGGGTCCCCAGACTGTGTTCCTCTCCAGGGGGCCCCTGCCACCATAAAACTGACACGTGTGTGCCCGTACTAGCTTTGTGGGCCCACAGAGCCGAGCGCAGCTGTAGCAACTCAGCTCTCGAAGAAGCAGGTTTGGGAGGGTGCCACGGAGGGCGGGGCACCCAGCTGCAGCTCATTGCCCGCTCCAGGAGGTCCCTGAAATGTGGGCTTCCCTGGACCCAGCTCCGGAGGCCCCCCATCCCCTACATGGCCTCGGAGTTGGGCTCTTTCCCCCCCACAATCTGCCCCCACTCCTGTTCCCCGGCCCATCATTTATTTATAAGGTGTTCATAGGGAAACGAATGACAAAAAAGTTAGAAGCTAATTAAAGCTGGCACGGATTGGCACACGAGGCCATGAATTATTCATGGGCATGGAATGGCGCTTGGTGGCTAGGATTGGCACCAAGTGCCTGGGGCACTCATAGGAAGGAAGTGGATCTGGAGGCCCCAGCTCCATCTTGGCTGCCTCACCCAGGATTCTTCTCAGAGAGCCTTGAAACCCAGACCCATGCCTCTGCCAGGAGTAGCTGGAACCCTTATTCCCATCCCTGCACCCTAGAGGATACCTCGTCTGTCTGTGCCCAGCCCAGCATTCCGTGCTGGGAGAAACAACAACCACCAAGAACACGGCCAGACTCACGCTGAGGTATCACAGACGACACGATGTACCCAGGGCCACAGCCACTCCATGCAATGGGGGAAGGCTGTTCTATGGAAGACTAGGGTGGGTGGAGAAGCCTGAACTCTGGCCAGCAGATTACTGACAGGGCATCAGAATGAAAGACCCCACTCAAGGCTATGAACTCCATCCCAAACCCCGGGATGTACTCACAGGTGGAGAACCAACTGGAGGCCCAGAGAGGGACAGATTCTGTACCAAGCCACACAGCAAATAACAGTTACTTTGCTAGAATTAAGAGCGGCTCCCAGCGCTGTGTGCAGATTCTCTCAATCTTTGCTCACTCAATCCTTACCACATAAAGATACTGACAGATGGGGAAACTGAGGCAGCCAGAGGCTGGAAAGACAGCTTGCCCAAAGCTACTGAGCTAAGGAGACACCATCTGGGTTAGACAGCACAGACTTCAGGCTCTTCCCTATGGGCAGAGGTCCTCCCCTCATGGCCTTCAGGTGGGATGGAGGGGTTGCCATAGGAACAGAACTTCCTATCCAGTCATCCTGGGCTGCCTTCCCCACACTCCTGAAAGCTCCCCCGTGGGAAGCCCCTGGGATGAGAAGGATGGATTCGGACCCTCAGAACCATGGATGTGAGTTCTTGCTCTGGCCCCTGATTCTGACTTTGAGTATACAGCCTAACCCTTGGCTCGCTCGTCTATAAAACGGGGCTGACATCTGTATAGCTGGGAGTTGGGGGAGGGGGTATTAGTAACTTCTTTCATCGTTGTGGCAAAATTCTAAACCAGAAAGATGTGTGTCTGTGTCGCTCAGGGGTTGAAGGTAAGTAAGTCGTGGAGGCGGGAACACAAGGCGGAGGGTATGTTGTGTCCACGGTCAGGAAGCAGGGAGCTTAATGCTGCTACTCAGCTCACTGTCTCCTTTTGGTTCTGCCCAGGACCCCAGTCGTGAAATGGATGCTGTTCACTTTACAGTGGACTCTCACCTCGGTTAACCTCACCTAGAAACTCCCTTTAGACACGGAGGTGTTTCCTTGGTGATTTTAGATCATGCCGAGTTGACGGTCATGGCTTTGGCTCCTTCTCCACTTAACTCTTTTGCCTCAGTCTGCCCATCTGTAAAATGGGGTATGGCAGCAGAGCTGATGTGAGGGTGGAGAGAGCTAGGGCTATAAAGTGGTATTCAGTGTACATAGCAAGTGCTAGCTGTAGCCATGGCCACCAGCCGTCTTGGGACTGGGAAACTTTGCACCTTCTGGTCCCCAGGGATTTGACACAGAGAGGCCTATGCACTGTGGACAGAGCAGGATGCTGTGGATCAGAATAGAGCAGGTCTCTCAGCCGCCAGCCCTGTGCCTGGCTCGTTGTCTCTTTACACTCAGGAGACAGGAAAATATTCCCACACCAACACTTCAGACCACATACCCAAACCACTGTTCTCAGATGAGTGTGTTCCTTTCGAAAGAATCCTCCATATGCGTATGGAAATGTTCTCGGTTTAGCTGGGAGCAGAGATGGGAGGGAGGCATCGATCATGGCACACGTCTGTCCTTTTGACTTTTGGACCATATGAATAGCTCAGATTTGAAAATACATACAACGGGGATGCTCCAGGCGGAAGGAAAGTGGTCCCAGATGGAAGCGTGAATGTCGGGAAGGAAATGGGAGCAGCACAGACAGAGATGCTGGTAAACACAAATTATCTGGGATGTGAAAGACAAGAAAACAAATGTTTAACATCAAGAACTTAGGGTCATGTGACCATAGGATGTGAGCCAGGAAGAACATGCAAGATTTGGGGTGTTTTAAAGTTCCTCACTGTCTAAGACACTGGTAAGAAGGTGACAATACGATCACACCAGTAACTCAAGGACTCTCTTGTCTCCCGCCCTCCCTGATGGGACAGTAATTCAAAGGACTGCTAAGTAACCAGTGGGGGGAGAGGATCATGCTTAAACACACACACTCTCATACACTCACACACAGGCTCACACACTCATTCACACATACACACTCACACACACTCTCACACACACAACCACCACACTCACACACACTCACACACTCAATCACCCCACTCATACACCACACACACTACACACATACTCATACACTCACACATAAGCATGTACACTCACACACATACACACATTTATATACTCACATACTCATACACATCAATAACATACACACCATACACACATATACCTCAAACACACTCATACACACACTCACACACACCATATACACTCACACACACTCACATTCATATGCACGCACACAGACTTATACATACATACTCATACAAACTTATATAACACACACTCACATACACTTACACACTCATACACACACATGAGCATGTGCAAAATGTTAAGGAATGGCTGTTAAGGAATGGAATACAGTCGTGCCATACATATCATTCTAGAACTTGCTTTGGTTTTGTGGCTTTGTCTCCATTGTCACACAGAGAATCTCTCCCTTATTACATCTACTTGTATTCCAGTGGAGGGCAGCTATGACAAAACTCAGTCTGCAGGTCCCGTGTGGCTATGCAGGGCACGACTGTGGAGCTGGCAGGGTGTGAAAGGGAGGAAGGCAGAGCCTGTGGGGACTGAGGGACAGTGGACTAGGCCTGCTCTCGTTGGACTCAGAGTCTCACGCTAACCACACACAGAAAAACCTAATGCCCTTTATAAAAGACAGATAGGCTGGGTGTAGTAGCACACATCAGTAATCCCAGCTATTTGAGAAGCTGAGGCAGGAGGATCACAGTCCAAAAGTCAGCTTGGGCTGCCAATGAGTTCAAGGCTAGCCCTGGTAACTTATCAAGATCTCATCTCAAAGTAAAATTTAAAAGAGGCTGGGGTTAGCTCAGTCTTCATCACTGAGCATGGAAAGGTCTGGGGTTCGAACCCCCAGTGCAGCTAAAATAAAACAACAACAAACAAAATAATACACCCTCTAGCAGGCATCGGGGCCTCCTCTGGGCCACACTGCATCGCACCGCCTGAGAGAAGAGCCACTGCCATTTTAGCCAGATTGCAAAGGACAGGAAGCAGTTACAGAGAGTGAGGTGCACCTACGGAGCGCTAGATGTGTCTCAGAGAACAGAATTCAGTCTGACTCTGTCACACTCTGTCTGAAGGACCCTAAATAGCTACACACTCATCTAAGCTCCGCTTTGTCAAGAAGCATGGAGCAGAAGGTTTGTGGGGGTCTTTCCTGCTCAGGGGGTCTCAAATCATCTCATTCTGTCAGTACCTTCTCAAGGGAGGTTAAGAGGATTGCATCGGCAAGCTCCCTTGGGCCCTCCTCAGCTCTAAGATGCTGCAACTTATAGTATTGTCCCCATTTCACTGATAAGATCATTGAGGCCCAGTGACGATTAACTGGGCTGTAGGTAAAATAAATGAAGTGGAGGCCTCTTTATCCCCAGAATGGTTGTTCTTTACTCCCAGGGTGGGGTTCAGTAGTCATGGGACAGCTCCCAAGGGTAAAAACCCAGGGTATCTTCATTTTGGAGCCATAAACCTACGGTTACACAGAAGCAAGTAGGGGACAGGGGAGGGCATTCACAGGCTCCCAATGTGGGGTGCACACACCTCTTCTGTCTCCCACGTATCTGGCCAGAACTGCTCCAGCATGTCTCAAAAGCAGCCCCCAGAAGGCTAAGCATCTCAGGAAGGCGCATCTCAGGTGCTACAGAGCACGAGCCAGGTACTGGGAAGTGTTGGTAGGAGTTTGAGGCTAGGTAGTGAGGCTCGGAATCATCCCCAAGCAGCTCTTCTCTGTCTTCTGTGAGCCATATGAGGTCTCTGAGGGTGAGCAGGAGAGGCTGAGCATGATGGGTAAGTGAGGAGACACGGACTACCTTATGAGGAGACAAAGACAGGAAGAGCCAGCATCCAGGCAGACATGACATAATAGCAACCACTGTCCGTGGGGATCCTCCTGACACCCTGGCTGGAGGTCCAGGAGATCTATGGACATCCCATCAAACTCTACAGACCAAGGGGTGGTACAGGCTTGTAATCTCAGCCACTCAAGAGCCTGGGGCAAGGAGACCATTAAGTAACCTTAGCAACTTGGCAAGACTTCATCTCAACACAACAAAAAGGGTTGAGGTTGCAGCTTACTGGTAGGCCTTGGGCTCAATCCCCAACTTTGGAGGGGTGGGGTGATCTTAATTGTATAAACTGGCCATGGCCAAGGACCAAGAAGTAACTGGTGGCCCCAAATCCCCTTATAGAATCTCCCCAGAGCCCACCAGCCCTTTGCTGCCAAAGCCAGGTAAAGTAGCTTTGGAAGAGAGGGGGGAAGCTGCTGTCCGGGCATCTGGAAAACTTAGAAGATACTGCCACCTGTTGAGGGTTACCTAGGGCACAAAGACTCCCAGTCCCGGGGGAGTCCAGATCTGCAGTGCAGGGCGCCACCTGGAGGCGGATCGCAGCACAGCACTCCCTCTCCAGGCTGGGTGGAGAGGCGGCTTGAAATCCCTCAGCCTCTTGCACCTTCATTTACATCCTAAGAACGGCCACGGGGCTTCTCTGGAGCCCTGTATGGAGTGCATGCGTCACAAGCATGTGGCATGTGGCATGTGGCATGTCGCTCTGTCCTTCCAACAACTTCAGAAGTGGGCACTGTCTTCGTTTTATAGAAAATCAAGGCTCAGAAAAGCTGAAGTGGAGGAAGCTGGATTCAAACCCAGCTGTGGGCTTGTTGGTTGCTAGGGAACAATGCCTGGCCCTTTTCAGATTCCGTCTGACTTTAACCCCACCACCCCGTAACCCGTTAGCCATTGCACCCCAAGTTTACAGGAGAGGAAACTGAGCTTCCGAAAGGGAAAGGAGGCTCCGGGTCCTTTTCCCCACCTTCCTGGCGGATGCCTTGGGAGTCAAACAGATTACAGTAATCAGCTAATGCCTGCGTGGGGCTCGGAGATGAAAAGCCCTCATTGAGTGTGCTAAGTATGATGATTAAATGGGAAGGTGGAATTAGCCTCGCAGGGGGAGCCGGCTGCAGCCATGGGAGAGGATTAGCCACTAGCTGGGAGTTTAAGATGCAGGTGGGCAGAAGAGGGGACCGGTCCTGCTCATCTCAGAATGAGAGATTCGGGGGACCTGGGAGCAGCGGTCTAGCCAAGTGATGACAAGCCAGCGGTCAAGAGAGCAGAGTGGGATCTCAGCTCCTCGTCTGCTCATTCATTCATTCATTCATTCACCTCCCTAGCCTGGGACTCCTGTGGATTTACTGGTTCTCAGACACTCTGCTAGGTCCAGGAATGTAACCAAGAGCAACGCAGAAAATGCTGGAGACACTCCCAGCCTAGTGGGGGAGACAGGCATTCTAATCATAGATCATGAAAGTGTTGCTCGTTTTTAAGTTTCCTGACAGTATCGTGAGCTTTTCGATTTTTAAGGACAAATCCTCTAGTTGTTTCAGGGTTATGGCAAAATTGAGGGTACAGACTTCCCAATCTCTCCCACCACCCACCCCTGACCCATGCCCACACGGTGCACACCTATCAATGTCCGCTATCAGAATGACACATTTGCCACAGCTACCATGCTATGATGACACATGGCCTGTGCTGACAGATCCGGCACTCTGGGTGCTATGTGTTCTGTGGGTTTGGACAAATGTACTCATGGCATGTATGTTAGCTTATGCTTTCCGAGGCCTTATTCTTTTCAAAGGGTATACACAGCAAAAATTTACGGAAGAAAATATGAAAAGGCCTCTACAGCAAGGGTTGGGGATTCAAGGGCTAGACACAACAGAACGTGGTTGAAGCTGGGTCACAGGTACATGAAATTTGCCATAGTATCCTATTTTTCTTTTGTAAATGCTTCAATGTAAATGGTAAACGTTTAAAATAAACACACATACACACACACACACACACAACCTTGGCAATGGGTAAAGAACCACCTTGTTGGTGGTGTGGTTCTTATATCAGTCAAGGACAGAGCAGAAGGGAATCCTTTGTTCATCCTAGCTTGATGCCTGACTTGGTGGCCAAAGCTGTCTTATGCTTAGGACTCAAAATATCAAAACCAATCCATTCCAGGCAGTGCAGCTTGGGAGGAGGACAGACAGACAGACAGAGACCAGTGGATCACCATGCCACTCACAGACCTGCCCTCCAGCGCCTGGCACGGGCAGGCCATAGACACTTGCTACCACCCATGCAGAGTTGATGGAGGATGTCACCCAGAGACCCGCCAGCCACGTGGCCAGCCTGTAGCAGGAACCACCACAATGTGCATGTGTGTGCTGGTCAGATGGAGAGAAAGAGAAAAGGAGCAGCTGGGGCGTTATAAGAGAGATGGAAACGGAGACTGGGGGTCGAGCGAAGGAGCCTGGTGTGAGTCCATGGTCAGGTCCCAGCACAAGCTGCCTGTGAGGGCCATGTCTGAGTCCTGCATAGCAGGGGTCACCGTCAATGTCCGTAGTTCATGTTACTACTAGAGAACATGAGGATGTCTCTGGTCTGGACCACCACCGGGGACCATGCGGATGTTGAGGAACTGTGCGTAACTGGCCCCACTCTATGCAGTGCAGTGCTCCAGAGAATTGGCCCCATCTCTCACTGGCAGAAGCACTTGAGAGAGCAGGCCCTGCACCCTGCTTGATGGCAAAGGCGCGGATGAGCCAGCCCCAAGGGTGTGAGAGCGGGAGAGCTGGCCCGCCTCCTCACAGGCTGCAGCACGTGGGAGAGTGGGCCTTACAATTTGACTGGGCAGCACCGTGGAGCCGGCCTGGAGGCATGGGTGCTGGTGAGCTGGCCCTGAGGGGTGGGAGCAGGAGAGCTGACCCTGCCTCCTGCTGATGTCAGCACTGGGTGGCCAGAGCAGTGCTGGAGAGCTTGCCCTGGTGGGCAGATGAGGAAGAGCTGGCAAGCTAACCAACTCAGCTATTATATCATATCACTATCACCTGTCATAAACGGAGAGCAGGAAACCTTAGAAAGACTAGTAACACCATTCATTTCTGGTGGACAAGATCTTGAACCTGGGCTTACGCCTTTAAAAAACACATAGGCCAGCGAGACAGGTCAGTTAGTGACTGCTTGTTGGACAAGCACGAGGATTTGACCTGTGCTCACCTTTAACCCCAGCACTTGAGAGGCAGAGACAGCCCAGTTTCCGTGAGTTCAAGGCCAGCCTGGTCTACAGAGCAAGTTCTGGGATAGTCAGGACTACACAAACAACAACAACATTATTAGGAAAAACCAAACCAAACAAACAAAAAAGCCAGTATAGTGTTTGTGCATTTATAATCCCAGCACTGGGGATCCTGGCAGAGACTGGTGAATCCCAGGGACTAGCTAGCAGAATCATCGATCCCCGGGGCCAATGAAAGACTCACTCTGCCTCAGAGACATGGAGGAAGAACACAATGTTTTAAGGAAGGGCTGAAGAACTATAGCAGGAAGCTGAATGTTTCTCCTGCAGGTAATTAGGACTCAGACACTGGAACCAGCCCGTCATTCCATTCTGGGTTTACGCCTCTGCCTGCAGTCACTTGGTACAACCAGGCACTGACTCCATGCAGAGGAAGAATGAACAGAAGAGGCATTGGAGGAGATTCCAGTTCTCATGTCCGAGTGCCAGCAGCTCCGGTGATTCTCTTAGACCCATGGAACTATGGGATGGACCCTCTCACGGAACCTCACACCACCTTACTCTGCATCAGAGCCATGGTACAGCTGAGATGGTCCACAGAAATTTGACGGGCACTGGCTGAATGTCGTGGCTCATGTCTGTCATCTCAGCACTTAGGAGGTCGAGGCAGGAGGATTTCCATGAATTCCAGGCCAGCCTGACCTAGAGCAAGATCCTGTCTCAACAAGCAAACTAGTGTCTGACGGGCACCAAGAGCTGTTCACCTGACTCTGCTGCATCTTCAAGGCCTCTGGGAAGAAAGTGGGAGTCACTGTTCCTGTTTGGTTTTCTTGAACAAACACTCAACTTCCAGAGCCAGAGTCTGCATTTCCAGAAGGATGTCCAAAGAGGGAGAGGGTGTTGGGAAAGGGTTTACACAGGCAGTAAGATGTGGGTTGTGATACCATGAGCTGAGGAAGTATAGGAGATCTGGGTTCTACTTAGGAAGGACCCCACTTTGTGTGATGAAGTCACTGGCTGACATCTTCTACCCACTGACTGTCTCCCTTGCCAACTGAGCACCAAACTCTCCCATAGTGGAGATGCGGGCTGGCAGGGACCAACTAGTACTGCGCTGGGCTTCCTGCTACACACAAGATACCTGTGACTTGTCAATGTCATTCAGCCTCATGAGGCAACACAATAGAACTCCATCCTCGCTCTGTGAATTAACACAGATACCCCTAACTGCAAAACGGCAGCCAGCCACTGCCAAGGGAGCTCTATGGTCCCTGCCCATGGTGGCCATTGTATGGCCCTAGAGCAAGGTTTCTCAACCTGTGGGTCGCAACCCCTCTGGGGGTTGAATGGATCTGGGGCTGCATATCAGATACTTATATCAGGATTCATAACAGTAGCAAAATGAGAGTTATGAAATAGCAATGAAAATAATTTTATGGCTAACCTGGAATTCATGGAAATCGTCCTGCCTCGACCTCCTAAGTGCTGAGATGACAGACATGAGCCACGACATTCAGCCAGTGCCCGTCAAATTTCTGCGGACCATCTCAGCTGTACCATGGCTCTGATGCAGAGTAAGGTGGTGTGAGGTTCCGTGAGAGGGTCCATCCCATAGTCCCGTGGGCCTAAGAGAATCACCGGAGCTGCTGGCACTCGGACATGAGAACTGGAATCTCCTCCAATGCCTCTTCTGTTCACTCTTCCTCTGCATGGAGTCAGTGCCTGGTTGTACCAAGTGACTGCAGGCAGAGGCTTAAACCCAGAATGGAATGACGGGCTGGTGGACCGCCACGACATGAGGAAGTATATTAAAGGGTCGCAGCATTAGGAAGGTTGGCAACCTCTGAGCTAGAGAAAAAGAAGTACTCAAGAAAGAAAGGAGCTTCAAGGCCTCTGCTAATCTCTGCTAATCCTGGCTATACTCTCTAATAAGGCCCAGCTATGAGTGTCTAGAAAGACAGTGGATAATGGCCAAGAAGAAACAAGAGCCGCGTCCACCTTCAAGGGAGAAGAGTTTAAACTTCTAGTAATGAAAAGATTTGTAGAACACGGACAAGACAATAAACCAAAGCCCTGGAGCCCTGGGCCCCACTCTGTAACTCTTCCCACCCTGACACACAGCTAGAACACTGTTTGTTTGAACATTCTCTGGCTTCTCAGAATTTGCTCAGTTATGCATCTAGAAGGTCTCCTAGGTGTATACATGGAGGCATCAACCTACTGCACCCATCCTCCCCCGTGCTTGGGAGAGCCCTGCACAGCCTGCCCATGGGGGCATAAGCATAAGGCAAGGCCTGGACACATCACAGGTTTACAATGTTGGCAAGGGATTTAGGTATCCCAGGTCCTTAGAATGCGTTCCAGCATGGGGAAGGGTTGTGGGTTCCAGGCTGTCAGGACCCTTTGGTCCTGGATCTGAGAGCTTGTGCTAGTTTTATTTTCTCATGGCTCTGATCAAATGCTTAACAAAAAAAAAGGCAAATTGAGGAAGTGTTGAGGTAGGCTTCCAGTTTCATAAGAAACAGTCCATCCTGGTGAGGAAGGGATGGCAAGCCCGAGTGTGAAGCAGGCTAGTCACACTGCGCCTGCAGTCAGGAAACAGAGGCGACTGCTGGTGTCCAACTCTCTTTCTCCTTGTTCTCCAGTCCCCAGCTTAGGGGATGGTGCTGCCCACAGCTTAGGGGATGGTGCTGCCCACAGCTTAGGAGATGGTACTGCCCACAGCTTAGGGGATGGTGCTGCCCACAGCTTAGGAGATGGTACTGCCCACAGCTTAGGGGATGGTGCTGCCCACAGCTTAGGGGATGGTACTGCCCACAGCTTAGGGGATGGTGCCGCCCACATGGGTCTTTCCTCCCACAGACATGCCCAGTGATGTGCATCCTAGTTGAGTCCAAACCCAGCGAGAGTGATGATGGAGGGGAGCCATCCAATGGCCCTGTGAGCACAACACAGCTCAGAAAACCTTACAAACTCAGCGTCAGGTTCATGTCCTGACATGATCAGAATTTTGATGTATACAAGACAAATAATTCAAGATCCTGGGCGTCAGAGCGGTTAGTGACTCATCTCAGGTCCTCCAGTTCTAAGCCAGCTCCGATTCTCCTGATTTCCAGAATCGAAGTGGCTGAGCTTTATCCAATAGAACAGGATATGAGGAATAGCAGACAAACAAACAACAACAAAAACAAAAAACAAGAAAAAAGGAGGAGTTGGGACTTTTGCCACAACCACCCAGAGGCTAGTCACTCAGCACGAAGCTGGCATCAACTGGCCTGGCATGTTGCAGGGCACCTGACTCTTCTCATTCCATCCCTGGGAGCTTGGTAAGCAGAAGGCTAGCTCCAATCAGCTCTTTTCAGAAAGGGGACTTTTGAAGAAGCGAGGCCAGACTTCTGCAATTTTTTAGTTCACGAGGCATTATTAGAAAATGCAAAAGGTTCAGTTTCTGTTTCAAAGAGTGTTTGCTGAGTGGTAGTGGCTCGTTTCCTTCTTTGAGTCTCAGCAAAGACTTAGGAGGGGGGGGGGGGGGGCTGAGCCTTACCTCAGCAGCTAACAAGCTCCAGAGAGCAGGTAGGAGGTGTGACCCTCTCACTACAGGAGGTGGCCCTGCACCCTACCTGGGTTCCAACAATGCCCGCCAGAAGTGAGATCACAGCTCTGCATCTAGACTTGCTCCTCAGTCCTCACCCTTCTTCACCCTGCCCCACCCGCCCCCTCAGGCCTCAGGTGAGAGGAGAACAGGTGGGAAGACGCAGGGGAGGAGGAGGGAAGCCGTGTGTCAGGGCACATGGAGAGGCAGGATGTGGCACTTGAAATGCAGAGGACACCCAGAGTCGGTGACTGTGTCTGCAGAAGGCAGACTGAGCCCGCAATGCACCGGCTCCTTCTAGGACCTTCCAGGTGAGCCCTTGGCCAGAACAGGAGCAGATGAAGTCTTCATCCCCTCTCTCACCAGGGGCAAGCTCCTGACAACCGTCATCCATCTTTCAGAGCATGGTGGTCCTCCTACAGGCAGCACTGGTGACATCTGGGAACTTGCCATCCCAGCTGTGCTATGAAATGGGGCCCGGAGGGTGGATCAAGCCCTCTGCATCCTAGCAAATGCTTCTGAAGGGTCTGATGAGACCTGCTGTTGCAGGACTGGTCCCAGAGGCCTTCAACCTCGGCTGCCTCTGCAACATACAGCTGCATGCCGCAGTCTCCACTTCAGCTCCTCTGAAGTGCTCACGCTAATGCTTGCTCTGGGTGTGACTCAGTGATTGACAGTTCCTCTGTTTCTCAGACCTCAGACCAAACAGGTGACTTCAAACCGGCCATGGGAAGATGCCACAGGGGCACCTATCAGGCCTCCTCAGATACATAGCTTCTGCCTTGTGCCAGAGCCACTTCCTGAATTGTGTGGGATGTGACTGGCTAAGTGTATGACCAGAAATGAAACTTTGGGTAGGTTTGCTTCACCCTCTAGCTTCCCTATGGGACATCCTTCTATCTCAAAGCAGAGAGTAGACTCGCTCTTCCATGATGTCACCTGCCAGCCAAGGCTCTAGACCTGGGTCACCATCTTGTCTCCTTTGTTCCTCCTTATGGAACCAGTGCCAGGGGGGGACAAGTGATCCTCTAGCCTGGGTGACAGGTTCAGAAGGAACCAGAGCTACAGAGACTTGTCCAAGGTTACTGGCCAACTGGAAGAAGTCAGGTTCAAAAGGTCTTTTTGTTTTTAATTAAGGATTTTATTTTGTTTCATGGGCATGTGTGTCTGCATAAGGGTGTGAGAGCCCCTGGAACTGAAGTTCCAGACCATTGTGAGCTGCCATGTGGGTGCTGGGAATTGAACCTGGGTCCTTTGGAAGAGCAGCCAGTGCTCTTAACTGCTGAGCCATCTCTCCAGCCTCCCAGAAGTCATTCTTAAGCAGAGCCCCATCTAGCATAGGTCACTCAGGTTGGAGCCCAAGTTGGAGCACGGACATCACTCCCTGTCTGACTCTGATGATCTGGTGACAACTCTGACTCCTATCCCCAAGGGAGGCAAACACACTCCAGTCTATGGCCACAGGGATTCCTCGAATTCCTCATCCCACCCAGGGACCCCAGATTAAGACCTGGATATATATGGGTCTTAGAATGAGGCAAGAAGACCATGTGAAGCCCAGGGCTCTAGAATGTTCTGTCCCAGCGACATGTGTTCTCTAGCAAGGGTGTTCCTCCTAAACATCCCCAAATAGTGGCACCCAATAGGGATCAAGTATTTAAATATCTGAATGTATGGGGGACATTGTCATTCAAGCCACTACATTGTTTGTTTGAGAGGATTTCTCTGTGTAGCCTTGGCTGTCCTGGAACTCACAGGGCTGGGCTGGAACTCACAGAAATCCACCTGCCTCTGCCTCCCAAGTGCTGGGATTAAAGGGTGTGTGCCACCACTGCTCGGCCAAACCACCACATTCTATTCCCTGGGCCTCATAGACTTCATAACCTGAAATCCTCACTGTTAAGAAAGGTGCTCCCGCCTCAGCCACGAGTTTTAATGGAAGGCCTTTTGGGATATCCATCACTACTACATAGACATCACATGGGCCTCACTGGCCTGGGACTTGCATATAGGCTAGGCTGGTTGGCCTGCGAGCCCTAGGAAACCTGCCTCCATGCTGGGATTACTAACGCACTGGGGGAGGTTGGGTTATCAAACTTGTGTTTGCAAGGCAAGAAGCACTTTGCCCACTGTGCTACGTCCCAGCAACCCAGATCCTGAAATAAAAGTACATTGTTCATGTTTCTGTCTCCACATACTCAACATCAAAAAACAAACAACAAACAAAACCATGTCATGGGCTTAGTGGCTTCTGAACAACAGAAAGATACACCATACAGTTCCGGAGACTAGGAGGTCCAACACCAAGACGGCAGAGGTTTAATCCTGGCGTCTGCTCTCCACTTCACTGATAACCATGCTCTTACTTCTCACTGGAAGGGATGGGAGCTTTCTTGGACTTCTTTTGAAGGCCACTGACCCCACTCAGGAGGACCGGATGGTTATTTTGAGGTCACCTCTGAGAGCCCTGACCTCCTAATGCCATTGAATATGGAGTTAGGGTTTCCATACACTAGTAGAGACATAGTCAGTCTAGTGTACCAGGGGCTATTCTGACACGTTCTGTGCATGACCATTATCTCGCAGTTGCTGTGCAGGGACTGTGCTACAATCCCACTGACCAACTGAGAAACGGGTGGAGGACACTAACCTGCCACGCCATCACATGACCAGGAAGAAGTGAGGCTGCACATCCACACCAGTGGGCTTGGATGCCGGCTCAAGCTCTTCTCCTAAGGATGGACGCCTAGGTTTTAGTTTGTTCCGTTTGTTTTATATTTATCTGTGCTCCTGGTGGGGGCAACCCTTTCTCTAGCTTAGCTTTAGCAACCTGAGTGAGGAGGCTTGTCTGAGGGTCAGAGTGTGTAGCGACTCAGCTCCCGAGCCTTCCTTTCCATCCCCAGCTCTCCTGACTCTGGGCTGGGTGTGCCTGGGACGCAGACCCAGAAGTATAGGCATAGACAGCTGCTAGCAAGGCCTGGATCAGGGCAAGGGTGAGTACTGAGCCACTGGCAGGGTACGGCCACACACAGGGAAGCTGCTGACCATTTCAACAAGCTGATTAAGCAGCAGGAAGTAGGAATAAAAACCAAGTTTGCTAAGAGCGGAGAACATACGTCTCTGCTACCATTGTTTTGAGTCAAGCTCAGGGGAACCTACATTGTGGTCACAGTCTGAGGGTTGAGGCCAGAGTGGCAGCGGAGAGCTTCGTACTTGCCTACGGTGCCTGCAGGCAGTGTTACAGTGTAGGCTGTGCTGTGCACTTTGTGCGGGTGGGAAGTAGGCATGGCACACTGTCACAGTCATGGGACTGACTATTGTCCTTGCTTTCGAGACAAGGAATCAAGATACAGGAAGGCTGGCTTGCACTCCAGTGGGAGTGAGACTTCTTGAAACCTGCACTATGTCCCCTGTCCTCCTGCCCATGCTGGAATGACAGTCATGGCAGTTCATACTATGGGGGAAGGAAGGGTACATGGAAGCAGGGGGACCAGGGCCTTAGCAAGCCCACCGAGAAGAGGATGTTGTGCTCTGGGCTGGGGCAGCATTGAAGTGGGCCCTGGTTAGCAGGGGTCTAACCCAGCTTCTCAGTTCAACGGAACCAGTGCCAGGTCTGAGCAACACATCCAGATGGCAGAGAATGGAAACAAGCAACGTATACAAAGAATCAAGGAGAAGAAACCAGGCATGGAGGAGCAAGCACTTAAGCCTCGTGCTTGGGAGGCTGAGACAGAAGAATCCTGAATCAGAAGCCAAGCTGAGCTCCATAGTAGAGCCTCTCTCAACAACATAAAACCAGAGCCACAGGGAAACTTCAGACTTCGGGAGATCGAGAAAGGAGGCTGGGTGAGGACTTGTGAGTCTCGGGATGACTGGGTTTAATTTCCATCTATGCTGAGTGACTCTGGGAAAGCCTCACGGAGCTCATCTATGGCCCAAGGCAGAGAATCTACATAGAAGAATCCTCCACCTATGGCAAGATGCTTACACACCACAAGTCACTGTGGTCAGAAGACTCAAGATGGGGAGCAGGGCAGCTAAACCCATGAGCTGCTCACAACCTGTCCTGTGTCTGCCCCTGCCTGGAACTGCACTTTTCTTCCCTGCTCTCCTCTCTGAGAAGAATGGCTCTTCAGTAATATGCCCACTCAGGTGAATCAAAAGGAGATAGCCCTGCCAGCCAAGCAGCCACGTCTCCTCTAAACCCAACATACTCTGTCTGGATGCCACCAAACCACAGCTTCTACTACCTTCCAATCCATTCAGACGCTACTCTGGTCCCTAAGAGCCAACTCCTCCACCAGAGCATGTGAGAGCAGTCTATTTCCCCCCACCCTCCACCCCATGCACACTCGCACATGCATGCATGTGCACACGCACATACACAAACTATACATACTACATACACTACACATACAGCTGTTTCTATTTAACTAGATACATTGTCCACTTTTAGCACACCCAAGGCTGGCATGGGCCAACCCCCTGGATCCACACCAGAAGCCATCACATTACACAGGGGTGGAAGGCAACGTTTGTTTTTGTTTGTTTCTTTCTTTTTTCAAGTAGGTTCAAGTTTAGAAAACCTCTCAAGGGCGTCTTCTCCCATCCTTCAGCTGAGTGGGAGTGTGAATCAGACCACAGTAGGAAGCATAAGCTGATAGATGCCACTGGGGGGATTATACTGCCTCCCACTTAATCAGCATCCACAGGAGCCCCCAGCCCATGCTTCTCCACCAGCTTTTGCCTCAGAGGGTAGTCATGTCTTGGGGATGAGCTCTCCTCTGTCTGCTGGAATCTTGAGAAAGGACATTCTGTCTGGTAAAGTTCTGTGATCCAGGAGCAGCCCTCCTCCCAGAACAGCCTCTCAGGAGCCCTTGTCAACTATGAAACCAGGACTTGGTATCCGTGTCACCTACCTCCATGTGAGGGGACATGGTGTCCTGGGTGGGGTGACAGAGTCCAGGGGTCCTCTTTTGAAACTACCAGAACTACAACTGTCGGGAAATGAACCAAAACAAAGCAGCCCCAATTTCTGCTGAGCAAGTGTCAGCACTGCACTGACATCTGGAAGCCTATGACAGCGGAGGCGACAGCTAGCACCACTGGGCTAGCAACACTTGGGCTGGCCATCTTCCTGCCCACCCTCACCTCACCCGCTTCCTCCCTCCCTGGAATCTGTATAATCCTCAGTACGTTGGACGGGAGGGTGGAAGAGGAAGTCTCGGACTCTCTCCTGAGATCACAAGTATCTGGACCTGTCCCTGCTTGTCCCAAGCAAGGTCACGTGTGTGCAATCTAGAAGAGCTTGCTGCTGTCCCTCCTCACTTTTGCTGGTTCTTGAACAGCATGATGGTGAATCTCCATTGGCTCTGAGACTGGCTTGAGAATCACCCTGGAAACACACTTGTCTGCAGAGATGTTTCCAGAGAAGTGCAACTGAGGAAGACTCGCCTTGGATGTAGGCAGGGCAGCACCGCCCCATGGACTGAGGTCCTAGAGGTGCACACAGTGTGATCAGCCACTTCCACATCCACTTGCTGTGCCTTTCCACCTTGACGACAGGGAACTGTGTCCCCTCTTAAACTGTGAGCCAGGAGAAACCTTCCCTTCCTTAAGTTGCTTTAGTCAAGCATTTTGTTCCAGCAGTGGGGAAAGGAAGCATGTCCCAAAGCTGTCCCTACATCCCTCCAAATCAACCAATCTTAGCACACTGCTTTCTGCCAAGACCTCAATTGATGGAGACACCAACAAAGCTCACATTGAGAATCCCAGTATTTATTAGGCCCTTGAACCAAGGGCCCCAACAAGCTGTAAACATGACTGTTAAAAAGACTCCCCACTGTGCTAAACAAGCTGTAGGTAGACCACTGGGTCTGGAGACCGTAGATGGAGACCTCATCTGGAGACCAGGCCCTGACAAAGGGAGCCTTTGGGAGCCCAGGCCTCAGGGAGGAAGGCTTAGGAAGCCTGCCTTGTGGGGCTTTCCAGCTGGTTAGCCTACTCTCATGCACAGAGCCCAGGAATCAGCATGTGCTTGGGCCCTAGGCCTGAGTACTGGCCATGGCAGAGGGGACCTCAAACCCAGGAGCCTCTTTCAGAACAGGGAGCCCTGAAGATTCTCTAGCACCTCGCTGTCAGTTGGAAAGAAAGAGTGAGGCTGGGTTCTGGCCTTGTGACAACACAAGTTAGACGCAGGCTACTTATAAGCTATGATGGTAACACATACCCCACTGTTTTCAACTGTGCCTTTTTTTTTTTTGAGACAGTGTCTCAGGTAGCCCAGGTTGGCCTCAAACTCCCTATGTAGCTGAGGATGACCTTGAACTCCTGATGCCCCTGCTTCCACCTTTCAAGAGCTAGGATTACAGGCTTTCACTAACATGTCCAGTTTATGCCGTGCTGGGGATGGAAGCTGGGGCTTTATGGATGCTAAACCAGCATCCTACCAGCTGGGCTAGATCCCGGCTACAACGTCATCCTTCAATCGGCTCTGGAGTGTTCTCTCGAAGTATTTGGAATGTCTCAGGGTTTTTTGTTTTTAACTTTTTTTTTTTTTTTTTTTGAAAAAGGGTTTCCCCATGTAGCCAGGCTGTCCTTGAACTCACAATGGTCCTGCAGCTCCAGCCTCTTGAATGCTGGGATTACAGGTGTGAGCCACCATGCTAGGCTGTGTCTGGAATGTCTCTTTTGCACAAAATATGCAAAGATGTGGCTCACAAGCAGTCTGAGAGAAAGGCAGTGTGAGTAGGCTCTGCTCTGCATCAAACAAAACGCCAACTCCTTGCTTAACACCATGAGACCTCGGCTCACCCTGTCCATCTCCCAAGGACCCAAGCCTCACACACTCACACGGTACCCACATCCTTGCCTCCCCTCCTAGATAAAGTGTTCAAGCAGGGCTGCACAGGCTGAGCCCAGCATCAAGCCCACAGACATATAGAACAGCATCACTACACTGGTGGCCTCAGCCAGCTCCCGGGGTACAATCTTGGGCCCATAGATGAGCACCAGAGTGCTGAGGTAGCCGTTACTGAGCCCCAAGAGGCAGGTGAAGACCACAGGGTAGATGTCAGACTGGAAAAGCACCACGGTCAGGTGTGAGCGTGGCTGGTAGTTACAGAGCAAGAAGAGAGGCACGAGGCAGACACGAGAGAGTGCCAGTACGGGGAGCAGTTTGCTCCTAGGACCTGGCACCTGGATCCAGGCTGTGACCTGTCGGCCACAGAGGTCAGCAAAGTTAAAAAGGAGAAAGACGGTGAGGGGCACAAAGAACTTGGAGGTCCATGGGGAGCCGGTGCCCTTATGCATGGACTGGATGTTGGTGGAGATGGCGGGGAAGATGAGGGCGGTGACGAAGTAGAGGGAAATGGTGCAGAACCCGAGGCCAACTGTCTTCTTCAGGATGGGCCCAAGGGGTGGTGTGTGCACCACTCTGGATGCAGGGCCACGGAGGAGGTGCTAGGAGCATCCTGGGATGGGTTGTCTTCACCAGAAAACACGTGGACTGGGGCAACTGGCCTCATGTAGTACCTGCAGAGGGACAGGGACATGGTCAGTGAGTCCCTGTGGACCTGAACTTTGGGGCCAAGTCATTAGAGATGGCCTGTGTTTATCCCTGTCCAGTCCACCAGGCTGGACTCCAGTCCCTGGATCAAAGGTCATACCATGAGCAGAGACAGGAAACCAGCCCTGATCACTGCATGGTAAATGGAGGCCCCAGTCTGGTTTTGGGCGTTGGAAAGGGGAGGTTTAGGTAAAAACACTCAGGGACGTAAAATGTAAGCAGAGTGTGCTGGCTCAGGCCAGCAGTCCTGGCCCTTGGGAGGCTGAGGCAGAAGGATTGCGGTGAGTTTGGGAGCACCTTAAGCCTCACAGTGAGACCCTGTCTCAAAACCAACCAGCTAAATGGTGTGCGTGGGGGGTACCAGGGATGTGCAGACGTGGCTCGGTGAGAAGGTGTTGGCTTAGCAGGCATGAGCCCCTGGTTTGATCCCCAGCACCACATAAAACACACACAGAAGCTCATCTGTAATCCTGGCACTGAGACAGAAGAGTCAGAAGTTTAAAGCCATCCTGAGCTATGCAGTGAGTTGAAGCCAGCCTGAGCTACACTATGCCTTGCAGGGTAGCCTGGGCTACACTGTGCATTACAGGGTAGCCTGGGCCACAGAGTGAGACCCTGTCTCAACAAATAATCAATGCCTGCCCCCACAAAACCGTAGGAAGTTACACACACAAGCACACACACACACACACACACACACACACACACACACGGGGGCGGGGGGCGAGATTCTTAAACAAATGTTGGAATTCAGCTATAAAGATCTTAAGTCTTATACAGCCTTAATGCCTATGTATAATTTATAAGTAATACACAGAACACACACAACAGCCTAGGTCACACATCCCAGCATTCATAAACATATACCTATCCCAATCTGGACAAACTGACTTGTGGGCACCCCGTCACTCACATGGCTCTATGGCCCTCCGTTCTGTCATGGCATCACAGCCAAGCATGGACTTTAACTGCCCCCACCCCCGGGGATGACATGCAGGTTGCCTGGCCCTTCCATACTGCCTGTCCCAGGGCAGTGTGTAATCTACATGTATGCCTGGGCACACAAGAAAAGATCTGTGGATTCAAAGACTTGCACTTTTAAATGTTTGAGATGTCTGAACAGGTAAAACTGCTTGATGCCATATCTGATAACGTGAATTGGGTGCCTGAAACCTGTGGATGGAGAGAACCAACTGTTTTAGGTTGTCTTCTGACTTCCATATGTACACCATAGTGTATATACACACACATACAAACACACATGCAAGTACACATGCACGCACACAGACACATGCACACACACAGAGCGGGAGCACATAGAAAAGGGACACAGGCTGGAAAGATAGCTCAGCAGTTAAGGGCACTGACTATTCTTCCAGAGGACTGGGGTTCAAATCCCAGCACCTACACGGCAGCTCACAACTGTCTGTTTCTCCAAGATCTGGTATTTTCACATAGGAATCCATGCAGGCAAAACACCAATGCACATAAAAATAAAGGTAAATAATTTAAAAAATTAAAAAGAGAGGGGATTTATTACAATGGCTGTCTTAGCTGTTCTATTGCTATGAAGAGAAACCACGGCCACAGCAACTCTTAGAGAAGAAAGCGTTGGCTTACAGTTTCAGAGGTTCAGTCCATTATCATCATGGTGGGAAACATGGCCACACGGCAGACACAGTGCTGGAGAAGTATCTGAGAGATCTATGTCCAGATCCACAGGCAGCAGGAAGAGAAAACTACTGGGCCTGGATTAAGCTTTGAAACCTCATAGTCAGCTGGGCGGTGGTGGCACACGCCTTTAATCCCAGCACTTGGGAGGCAGAGGCAGGCGGATTTCTGAGTTCGAGGCCAGCTTGGTCTACAGAGTGAGTTCCAGGACAGCCTGGGCTACACAGAGAAACCCTGTCTCAAAAAACCAAAAAAAAAAAGAAACCTCATAGCCCACCATCCATCCCACCTGCCCAGTGACACACTTCCTCCAACAAAGCCACACCTACTCCAACAAGGCCACACCCCCAATCCTTCTCAAGTAGTCCCACAGCCTGTTGACTAAGCATTCAAATACATGAGCTATGGGGACCGTTCTTATTCAAACCACCACAATGGCTTACAGGCTGTGACTCTGTTAGTCTAACAATGGCTGTCTACCACCAGAAAGTCCAACTATCCAGCAGTTGTTTAGCCCAGGAGACTGGATGTCTCCTCTAGTCTTCAGTATATGCCAGAATCCTGTCAGCAAAGGAATAGTTTTCCCAGGGAGATCTAGAGCAAGCAGGCAAAGAGTAAAGACTTCCTCCTTCCATGTCCTTTACATAAGGTGCCCAGAAGGTGGGGGCCAGATTAAAGGTGCATCTTCTCTCCTCAAAAGATCTAGATGAAAAGTGGGTCTTCCCCCTGAGATGACTGAAGTAAGAAAACCCCCTCACAGGTGTACCCAGCTGCTTGGGATTCAGTCAGTTCCAGATGCAGTCAGGTTGACAACCAAGAACGGCCATCACACACCGGCTTGCTATGCATCTCCTTCCATTTGGAGATAGCTTCCTGCAGCACTGCGCATGCCTGCTTGTGTCTAAGGAAGCTCCTAGGAGGCAAGGCCCTGGACGAGGATTAGTTGCCTCTGCAGCATCCCTGCCCTGCACACTCTCAACCTCCAACACTATCCACCTTTTCATACCTCCCGTGTGGGGTACTTTGCCTTGCTGGGTGACATTGCCTGATCCTCTCAAGCTCTCTGGCCTCAGCTGTCTGAAAGGCAGGAGGCACAGGCAGACCAGATTAACATGGGCTAAACAAAAGACTTGCGATACGTGGGGCGTGCGGGCGGGGGGGGGGGGGGCGGGGGGGGGAAGGGAGACAGTAGTTAGACTTGCCCCTCTCTGGACCTCAGTTTCTTCAGTGTAAGATGGCAGTTTTATAGAGGCAGGAGGTGTCTTAGTTAGGGTTTCTATTACTACAATGAGACACCATGACCAAGAAGCAAGTTGGGGAGGAAAGGGTTTATTCAGTGTACACTCCCACATCACTGTTCATCACCAAAGAAAGTCAGGACAGGATCCTGGAGGCAGGAGCTGATGCAGAGCCATGGAGGGGTGCTGCTTACTGGCTTGCTCCCCTGGCTTGCTCAACCTGCTTTCTTATAGAACGCAGGGCCACCAGCCTAGGGATGGCACCACCCACAATGGGCTGGGCCCTCCCACCCTTGATCACTAATTGAGAAAATGCCTTACAGCTGGATCTCATGGAGGCATTATCTCAACTGAGGTTTCCTCCTTTCAGATTCTAGCTCATGTCGAGTTGACATCAGACTAGCCATCACAGAAGGTCCAGAAGCCCAGGCCATTGTCCCCCAGCTCAGAGCTCAGAGCAGCCTAGCCAGTGGTGGGAGTCATCTGTGTGACTCTAGGCTTATGCACTGGGAGCCCGCTTGTAGTGAGACACAGTCAGTACAGAGGCCTGAGGTAAGCCCTCCAAGCCCGGCCAGACATGAGTTTCTGCACACAGGATTTCTCACCCAGGTTGGATCAGCAAAGGTATAGTTGCTTAATGGGCAACAGGGTCCCGGAAGGCCCAGTTAGACTGTGTTTGGCTTACCCAGGTGAACTGAGAAACACCTCAGTACCAAGTAGCTCTGGAGTGTGATGTAACGGGAGGCTGTGGGGACTCTCAGGGTGTCATTCCTTTCAGGGACAAAGGAACAAAACAATAGAGTGGTAACTCTGGGAATAGCCCCAAGGTTAAACCTCACAAGGAAAGATGCCTGATTGATCCTTCATCCTTCACCTCTGAAGTGCTAGGTATGAGTCTGTGCCACCATTCGCATGCCTGGTGTGCGTGCATTGGGCTCGAACCCTGGGCTTCATACCCTCAAGGCGAGCACTCTGACAACTTAGTTACATCCTCAACCCCAGCTTCAGTTTTCAAAGAGCAGTAGAAGGCACAAAAGACATGAATGGAACTTGAGAGAGACCAGGGGTCCCACAGGCAGTGAGCTGAAAGTAGAGGTTGACTGCTCTGACCCCTGGTTTCCTCCCTTGCAGAAATTATTATTGCAGAAATAATAGCAAGTTACCATGACCCCAGGAGAAACGGGAGTGAGCGGGTATAAATGAGATAAACAAACTTAGCTAGACTGCACCTCCTGCGGGGGGGGGGGGGGGGGGTGTCGAGGGCGGGATCAGGGGCGTGTCCAGTCTTAGGAGCCGGTTCCTTATTCAATCCCACTTCCACTGAGAGGTCTTTCCTGACCACAAGCTTTTAGGCCAAACCGGTTTAGAGGTGTGGTCAGAGCCAGCTCCTCCCTCCCAAGACCGATTTACAGCACAACTAAGGGACAAAACTCCTTCATGCCTTGGTCCTCTGAAAACTCACAGTCCTGGGGGGCAGTCAACCGATAGGCACAGGGACCTATGTTCCAATCAGACGACCAGATGTGGAGGGTAGGGCAGGGCAGGGGGACCTCACCTGGCGTACTCCAGTTGGGGCAGCATTAGGTAGAACCCCACACAGAGCCCAAGGAAGACCGCTGCAGTGAGGAAGAAGGCTAGCGCACTGTCCCGCACATCACTGGATGCTGCCAAGTCCACCAGCGAGGCCACAGCGCTGACTGTGCCTCCCATGGCTCCTCCTATAGAGAGCAAGAGGACACCATGAGGACATCACCCGGCTCAGGAGGGCACACGGTCTCAGAATCCACTCCCTCACCACCCCCCCACCACACACATTGAAAACACCTTGATGCTCACAGCATATGAAGCTGGACAGGGGTAAGGGGATGAGGGGAGGGGAGTCCCTGCAGCCTGAGGTCCAGAGCTTTGGACAGTGGGCTAGTGTTTCTGTCCACCTTACTATCTCTCCCATACTTCGGGAACTGCCCTAGGTGCCAGTAGACAATTCTTCCAACTTCCCGCCCCACAGAGGTTCTTCAGCTCAGGTGGGGCCGGAAGCCAGGACTTAAGGGCAGGCAAAACCCAAACTAGCACCGTGGTCCTGAAGACTCATGCTGTGTGATCTCTGACAAGCCTCTTGACCTCTCAGTGCCTCGGCTTGCTCCTGTGTAAGTGGGAGTGCCCACCCTTAGGTCTGCTGTAAGGATTAAAAGGATTATTGCTTGTTAAACAGAGTCTGACGCAGACAGGAGCCGAACGCCAAGTAAATCTTCAGGTTCCCAATTAGCTACTTGGCTAGTCCCATCTTTCTCACATCAAAGCAGAAGCAATGGGGTAAACCCTTTGCCATGGGGGGTGCCCACTTCTGAGAAGCCTTAATCCCACCTGGGCACTCTGGAAGAAGTGCGGTTAGCTCAGAGAGCCGCTCGCTCGGTGGCCGCCAGGAGGAAGAGATCTTAACAGCCCTGCCGACTGATCCCCTCTCCCTTCCAACTTGAATCTACAATATTATCGGCAGCCACAAACCGGGCCTCCGGGAGCTCATCCTTCTTGACTCTCTCTATCTCATCACTTATGGAAATATATGCAAATGAGGGCTTTGGAAGGAAAAAAAAAAAACCACCCGCACAAAACAAATGAATTGTTCCTCAGATGCCAACATACACAGGATTCACAGATGGGTTCCTCTGAACCAAAAGAGCTAAGGGGGCTGGGGCCACTGGAAACTGAGGCAGCTCGGTTGGCCCGGGGTGCTGGCCTGGTGCTGGGGAGTGCCGTGTACCTTAGTGCTGACACGTAAGTCTTAATTTCACCTGTTCTTTTTATTCTTTGAGGCAGAGTGTCACTTACGTGGCCCTTCCTGGCCTGATGTTCACATTCCTCCTGTCTCAGTCTGTGAAGTACTGGGTTACAGGTATATGCCACATATCCCACATTTTTTAAAAACTAGACTTTCAAAAAAAAAAATTCCCCAGGAGACACTCTTCTCTAGAGATCTTCAGGTGGACTAGTGGGGCCGCATGCCGGCGTTCAGCAGGGCTGAAGCTGTATTGAAGAGCTCTGACCAGATGGAGTAGGGGTGGGAAGATGAGTGGGTAGAGCCTCTTTCTGAGGCCAGTGGTGACAGAGGGATTAGCGTTTGACGGCCATCCCTCCGGGCCCGACCCCACTTTTCTAGAAGCCATGCCAGGAGCGTGTTGACTGTATTCAGAAAACCCAATGACAAGTTCATTTCTATTTTATTTTAGGCCCAAGGGTTTCCTGGGATAGAGGAGAAACCTAATCCTATATCAAAAATGGCAAACAGACGGAGCTCATATCTAGCCTCTGATCCACAGAGAGTAATTGCCTCAAGTGCTGGCTTGAGAGGGAATTAGAGGCTCGGGAGGAAAGATAGGGATCTATTAGTGATGTCTGGCACTGGTATGGAGCGGAGAGGGGTGGACATGCGCTTGTCAAAGCACTTGTCATCCCTGACACATCCTGCCTGGCATATTAACTAACAGGCACAGTCCTGCACGTTGTGCGATTCTTTTTCAGGTAGGCAAGTGTTTAAAGGCACCGGGGACACAGGGAGACACAGAGTAGAGCAGCCTCCAGGCTTGCTTTAGGGACAGTGGTCGTCACATAAAACAGATGCTAACTGACCCAGCTCTGTTTACCTTGTGGGGCCATCTGGGTGAAAGGAAAAAAAAAAATAGCCAAGGTCCCAGGTAACCGGCTTAGCATCCACTTCCAGACTTCGGCTAGAGAGATGCCCTAAGTCAGGGCCCAAGCAAGTCACGGCATGGAACGGTCTGGGGGAATCAGCAGCTTAGCCACTAGACTATCGGCTCTGATAGGATGTCCTTGGCACAGGGTAGAGTCTCTATAAAACTGGAAAGGAAAGACAGAAAAGAGGGAGGGAGGAAAAGGAGTCGGGGAGGGAAAAACGAAGGAGAGGAAAAGGGCCGAGTGGGAAGGAGGCAAGGAAAGGAAGGCAGGCTGGTTTCAGAGGTGATGCTTTGAAGGCATAGTGTGCTTCTACCTATGGTCCTACTGCTCCTCCCACCCCTTCTCCCCAACCTCACTCCCCCCACCTACCTGTTCTTCTGCTGTCAAGACTCTACACCTTCTGTGGAGCCAGAGAGACCCATCTGGAGTCTAGGTGAGCTAAGGGCTCTGGAAGTTGCTCCCAACATGGCTTCCATAGCTGCCTGGGTCTCCTCTGATGCTCACTGTGTACAGCCTGGGCCCATGCCACAAGATAGCCCAGGCAACTGTGATGAGGTCCATGTTGAATGCCACTGAGACCCACCCCTGTGAACACTAGATGAAGCAGTGGATAGCCAAGTCCTCCCCCTCTAACCCCCCGCACCCCAGAGCAGAAAGAATGGCTCTCAGCTACCTAGTCTGGGATGGTTTGCATGGTGATGCTAGGAAAATAAAGTAGACCCAGGGCACATTTCTTCTTCTGGAGAGAACACTGTGGCTTCCTCTCGTGGTGGGCTCTCACCTGATATCAGTGCCTGGGCATTCCTCATGGGGAACGAGCCTGTCAGGCCATACACGCTGCTGTTGAAGATGGTGGAGGAGCTGCTGACGATGGCCATGCACGCGATGGTGATGCTGAAGAAGCCTCGGGTCCAAGAGGAAGTGTCCACCTTCACCAGCACAGTCATAACCACAAAGATGGCCAGGGAGACGGACAGTGAGGCCAGAACACGGACATGCACCTGGACCCTGGGGAGAGGACCGGGAGCGGTGGTTAGACTCCCCCCAGGACGCTCCATGGGTGAGGCTGGTGAGCCACAGGAGAGAAGGTGGTGAGCTCAAGGTGGGCATGACCTTGAATTCTGCCTGCCCCGTGACATCCGAAAGGAGACTTGGGGGCCCAGCTTCCACTTCTGCAGAGGGGGTGTCCATCTATACATGGGGGAATACGGGGGCTCCAGGGAGCTTTATGTAGCACAAAGATCCGAGCCCAGTGCGGGGCCAGGAGACATTGTTGCTTGTTACCAATCTGTGAGGCTCAAAGCCAGGACACCAGACAAGACCCCACTTCTGCTACATCACTGAACTCCCGGTGGATCCAAATCTGTCAGTCAGGGAGGGAAGAGCGTGACCACTATTGATGTCACAGAACTTGGTTTTGTGCTCAATTTTCTTCCAATTGTTCTCTACGGTCTGCCTCGTTCCCCTTCTACCGGGCTCTGTGGGATAGGCAGACTCTTGGTCCCCTACACATAGGTAAGGAAGCTGAGCTCAGAACGGTTAAGGAGCTGGCTCAGGATCACTCAGCCATGAGGCCAGGAGCTCTCAGAAATTTCTCCTTAGCTGGGGTGGCAGCTACTGAGACCACACCCTGACAGTCAGTGCCAGGACTCCACGCATTCCATTAAAATACCACCTGTATCCAAGATAAGCTCTCCAGCCACCTCCCCCAACCCCCACTGACCAGGGAGGAGGGCAGGGATAGGAACCCTCAGAGGTGGCTGTGACGCCCTCTACCCTAAAAGAGAGAACACCATCCTGAGGCTGTTGGAGCCATCAGATTACAATAAGCTTTAAGGGCTGAAGAGATGGCTCAGCAGTTAAGAGCACTGACTTCCAGGGGTCCTGAGTTCAATTCCCAGAAACCACATGGTGGCTCACAACCATCTGTAATGGGATCCTTCTGGTGTGTCTGAAGACAGCTACAGTATACTCATATAAATAAAAAATAAATAAATCTTTTAAAAATAAGAATAAGCTTTAAGCCTGATTGGATGTTCAATTCAGTTTCCCATTAACTAAAGAGAAAGGGGGGGTGGGAAGAAAAGTCAGATTAGATGCAGAGATGTTTTCTGGATTAAAACAAGGACCAAGGCAAAGTCAAACTTGAAAGGAAAAAGAGATCTGTGTACACAGCTAGGTGTGAATCCATTTGCATGGAGGGAAGGAAGGACTCTTACAAAGAGCTCCTCCCCTGGCTGGTGGCATGTCTGAGTCCTGAGAGGGAGTTTCAGGGCTGGAGGGAGAACGGGGCTGCCTCCTCCGTGTAAGGGGAAGGAAGGACACACAGGGAGTCCCTGGAGACTGGGATGAGAACCTATGTGAGCCCCCCAGCCCGGGCTCTTCTGTGACCCTGGGTCCTGACTAAGTGCCTGTCTTACATTGGGCAACGACTGTACATCTGGAGTGCAGATGTGAACGCCAGAGTGGCAGGGCTCAGTGCACCCCAGTACTAGGTACTCGGGGACTTTGGCAGGAGGGCTGGTGACATCTCAGGGTACAGCCGAGGGGACGCAAGGAAGAGAGCACGTGTGTCCTTGGAAGAGACAAGACTGGCTGAGCCTTGCCTGGCTGAGCTGGAGACAGGCAAAACCCCAGTCTCAATGTGAGCATCTCATCTGCCTTATAAGTCAGGCCTTAATCTTCAGAGGGGGCACGGGTGGGTCTGCAGGCTTGTCTGTCAGCATCTCCTCTCTGGGAGAAAAAGTGTTCCTTCATTTCCAACATGGTGGAGGAGTGGGCTATACCACCCATATCAGTCCAGCTTCAAAGAACAGCACTGGTGATCCTGGCTACCACATGTTAGGGGGCTGCACACGGCCCACACAGCCCAGTCAGTCCTCCCTAGGGTGGTGCCATGGGCCAAGCAGGAGCATCTGCGTGAGGATGTCTGGCTGCTGGCTGCTGCTGAAGGGGTCAGCTTAGGAACTTTGGAAAGGTCATGGGACACTGGCTGGATGGGAGAAGTTAATTAACATTGCTCCCTCAGAGGACACTTGCTGGATTAACATTCCTCTGTCAGAGGAGGGAGAGGCTGATTAACATTCCTCTGACCGTTTGTGGAAGGGAACCCACCTGCGGTGGGGAAGACCCAGAACTCTTAGGCACATTCCGAAGGACAGACCAACCCTTGCCACCTACAGACAAGGGAGGTCCTTGCCACCTCATTCCCAAAGACCAATCAGTTTAAAAGTCACACTATTCTGCCAATCATATTGTGCCTAGTCACTGTTTCTCTAGCCTACCCTTTAAATTGTACAAAAAAAAAAAAGACCAAATGGGCCACCCTGGGTCACTGCCTCTCCTTTGGGTGCAGGACGACCCCAAGGCATTGGGTCATTAAAATTCCTCTTGCTTTTTGCATCGATTCACGGCTCCCTGTGATTCACTCAGGCTCACAAGAGTCTTCTGCTGCCACCTTGCTATCTATGTGAGGAAGGACTATGTGCAGAAGCACTATGTGTGGAAGCACTATAATACAGAGTATACCTCCGACCCCCATGAAGACTCACAGAGCCCTGGCACCATGGGAAGGACATCCCCAGACCCAGCTATGCCTGAGGATATATCTGACATTAACTTTCCGTTAGAGAAGAAATAATACTTCCTGTGTGCTATTTGTTACTAGTGTGGCCACTAACAGAAACATGGAAATCCCAGGCCAGGGAAGAACACTGCCTGAAACTCCAGAGATGGTTTCAGGACATTGTGGCCCAGGGTTAAGTTGGGTGCAATAGACTACTGACTTCCCAACAGCAGCCTACAGCCAACAGCTGGTGAGACTGGTGGATACCCATCCTAGCTCCCACTCTGGGGGTGGCTCCCTTAGATTCCTGGGGTCTCTGGTGGCTCTCTGTGGAGCTGGGTGACAAGGCCTCCTCTCCTGGCTACTTTCTTGCTCTTTTTGCCTTTACCCCAAATTTACTACATGCTCTTGAACCTCTGTTTGGGGGCCTGCTTCTGGGAAACATGTAGCCTCCATGACCACTATAACCTCTCATTAGACTCTGCTTCAGGTAAGCTAGGGCTGGAGGAAGGGCCAGGTGGAGTGGCTGGACTGGACCCCTGGAGTCCACAAAGCTATGGTAAGTTATGGTAAGTGAACCCCAATGTACTCGGTAGGCTTGCAGCCAGGCCTCAGGCTTGAGGTTCAAGGTGACCCCACACACTTACGGGTCCCACAGAGACACTCACCCACCCACAAGATAAGGAAGGGATGGCAGCACAAAGCCTGGCTTTGTCATGGATTTGCTGCGTGACCTCAGACAAACCTTTCTTCCTTGTCTCCAAAATGATGAGGCTGGCCTAGGTGATACAAAGGTCCTAGTGAAAATAGCCGTTTGGTGAAAGCTTGGGAAACCGCGGGACAGATAACCAAACAAGGTTGTAATGGTTTCCCTGGGGCACCTGAGGAGGACTGGTGGAGCAGAGACTGACCAGAGGGAGGAGGTGTGGCTGCATCCCCCGCCCCCTCTGCTCCTAGCCATTCCCATAGTTATGGTGACAAGGTCCTGTGGGGTGCCTGGGGCTTCTTGGGGGCCCCGGGGCAAGAAGAGCAAACAGCAAAAGCACCCACTGAACTGCTTATAGCTGTCCCTCACCTGCCCAGGGCTCCTTCCCAGTGCCTCCTTCCAGCAGAGCCCCCAGTCCTCAGAAGTCCCATGGGAGATAGTCTCAATGCCATGAAGTTGGAGGCCAGCCTTACAGACCCAGTGGGGACAACACCACCACACCACCACACACACACACACACACACACACACACACCCTGCCTCCTGCAGGGAGAGTGGCTTGGGATGGAAGCTCCTGAGTTTCTAGGGAGGTCTAGGCACATGCGGGCTTGCCTGGTGTTCTCAGGTTATGAGCCAGGCTGAGAGGCCACAATGGACCCTGATGATACTGAAGGAGGGCTCAGCCCCCCCCCACCCCCCACATTCCACTCCCTTGCCTGATAGAGTCCAGGACCTCGGGGGACTGATTTCCTCCCAAATCTCCAGAATGTAAATCTGGCTCATCTGTATTTATAAAGCTGCAGATTTAACATAATAAAACACTTGGCGATTATGGATGAGCCAGTCAGACAAGCTGTGGGTGCTCCAGGAGGGAGGGGGGAAGGAGACATTTCAATCTTCCACATTAAATAAAAAAAACAGCTTCGCCCTAAACTGTCCTTGGCAGCTGGCAACAAGGGAGGCTGGAGAGCTGTTTCCCTCAGGCCCTCAAACAGCGCCTACAGCCAATAGTCTACTAGGGAAACTGTGAAACTACTTCCCTGCCCAGTCCCCTCCCATCCACTGTCCCAGTGCCCAGCGCTAAGCCTGGAGCGGGCCCAGGGGGCTACAAAGTAACTAAGTACCTCAGGAAGCCCAGGTTTCAAGGGCAGACAGTCTGAGGAGATCCCTCTAGAAATAAATCCCGCATTTGGCCTCAGTGGCCAAGTGACCTGTGGTGGTCACCTGAGTGGGCTGTTTTCCTTTATGCAAGACCACTGATTGGCCACTGACTGTCTATTGTGACTGGAGGTCATATACTCCAAGAGGGTCTTTGCACTGCTCCGGGTGACCCCAGAACTGGGCCAGCTTCTGGTTCCATGACCATCAAGGAAAACATCAGGAATGTGGCTCCACTGTGGCACCTCTGTGACCAGGAAAAATAGGACGTCACTCCAACCTCCTAAGACACTGCACATACAGGGTGGCACAGTGAAGGGGTTGTAGGTATCTATTACCTCGCGCCCTGTCAGGTGGTGGTGTGGATCATCTAAAGATGACAGAATTCTCGTTCACAGGTAACTGAGCTGTCCCAGCTGGACAAGCACCCAGTGCCACAGAGCAGGTGGATAGAGACGTCAGTCACAAGGAAGGACAGAGGGTGGGTGGGGCGAGCCTCCCTGCCTCTATAAGCGCTCTTGTGTCTCATCTTCTTCCGGTATCTCTTCCTCTCCCCTCTCTGGGCACTGTCCAGAACTCTACTCTGTCTTCGATGGCTGGTAGTGCTGAGGGAATCCTCGAGTCAGCTCTTAGCCATGACAGCAGGGGATAGACCCTGGTCAGGTGGGGCAGAGACCCCAGAATAACAGCTCTGAGAACATCCTTGCTGGAGACCGGAAGTGCCAGGAGAGGTTCTGGTCCCTTGTATCTCTTTGTCTTGCCTGGAAACTATACTAGAAGGTTTGACTGATAAAAAGAAGGGATACCCGAACGCATCAACGGTGAGCAAACTGCACTGACACTCCACAAGCAAGTCATCTCTATGAAGGATGTCGTAAGTCCTTCATAGGGCCCCACAAAAGCTCCTGTCTACTTACCTGTAACTTCCTTTCCAAATTCTATCCTGTGTGGCCTGTGAATTCTATCTTACTAGCAACACAGGAACCCAAAAGTCACTGGCTTGGGTGGCTTTAAGGGCGGCCCTTGAGTTTTCTGCAGCCTCTTCCTGCCCCAATCCCACCACCTAAGCTCATGGAGAGCTCAGAAAGGCTCTGCTGAACTCAAAGACACCTCCCAAATTTTCCCATATCACCCATGCACCCCCAAGGGTGGATGTCTGAAGGCATCTGGGAGGAGACCACTGCAGGTAGCCCCTAGGGGCCAGGAGGGAGGCTGAGTTCTCTCTTAGACTACACTTTGGTTTTAGAGGGATACAGGTTCTTTGATACATGGAGGAGGCTTTATGACAGCTTAATCAGTTGAGTGTGAAGAAAGCAGCACTCTGTGGCTTGTCCCTGGCTCTCACGGAACATTTGCTCTTCAGTCACAACGGGAACAGTCTCTGACCCCATGTGAACAAGCCAATGAGGAGAGACAGACAGGGAGGTGGGAAAGGATGAGCATCTTAAGACCCAACACTGTCTGACTGTATCAGCATGTTCCAGCTGAGCCTGGCTGACTCGGCAACCCCAGATAGTAAAAGAAACTAATTACTGTTACTGTTGCAAGCCACTATACTTTGAGATCTTCTATACAACTGTGCCCTATACCATGATATATTTAGAAAGGTTGCTCTATACACAGGCTTAGCACACAGGGTACATTCTGCTCTTTCCTCCTGTGCCCAGAGCAGACATTACTAATCAATCCCAGCACCCTTCCTGAGGCCAAATGTACCTTAGAATGTTTTCTAGCAGGAGATCCAGGAGTTCCTACTAAGTAACCAGAGCTGAATAAGTTTGTCACCAGGGATCTGAGGTTTCTATGAGCTCAAGTCCAAGATTTTGGACCACAGTGAGGCCATGCTTATTGCCTAGAGACAGCTTCAGGAAAATACAGATGAAATATTGTCTCTATAGATCATACCAACTATTTCTCTCTCAAATAATCCATCCTCACGGTGTTACCCAGAAACCTTTTGCAATCTTTACCTATAGCTCCCACTATGAGCAGGGACAGGCTGGTATCATCAACATATTACGTGGTGGCTGCTTTCTGCAGGTATGACAGTTCAGAGGAGGCTGTTAGTGGCTGCCTGATCTCAGGCACGTAGAAGAACAGCTTCCTCGGGCCTTGCTCCACACAGCACACCTGGCTACAAGAGCCAAGGCCCTGCACCCTCTCAAAGGGAGATGGCCTTACCTGGGTGTCACTGTAAGCGGCTGTAAAAAGAGCAACGGGCCTCTGACTGGAGACCCTGGGCACCTGCTCTGATCTGTAACTGGGGTCCCCGGACACCCGTTCTGATCTGTAAACTGCATGGCAAGGCTGAACTGCCTGCCTCCAATATGGGAAACCACCCTTTCCGCAGAAAACTCTGCTGTGGACTGGGGAGAATGGAGCAGCCAGGGGGTGGAGGTCAGGGGAGGGAACTGTTGACCTACCTGTTGACAAGCAGGAAGTTAGCCACCAGGCACAGCAGGGAGGGCACAGTGGAGGCAACTGCCAGGTAGCTCTCAAAGTAGTTCTAGAAACACACAAGGAAGGCTGCTTGTCACTCAGGGTGGTGACGGCCCGAGGGAGGGCTTCTTTCAAGCCATGGCTAAGTCCACCCCACCCCATCTCCACCTCTATCTCCAACCTGACACTCACTCAGTCATTCAACCAACAGCCTCCAAGGACAGCTGTGCTATACTTCGCTGTGCTGAGTGCTGGGGTCACAGGGTCAGCTTCGACATTGTTCTCAGCTCCTGGGAGGCCCACACTTCCAGTGCTCCACTTACCCAAGCCACAGACTGGATGATGGGAGTGGAGCACAGTATATAGCTAAAAGGAAAGCCCTACTCTTGTTGGTCCCTTGACATTATATAGTAACCAGCTTCTCGGACCATGTAGATCAGACCTCAGCTTATAGGAGACTCAGCTACCAAAAAGCTACTGCAGGTCAAAGCCAGAAGGGTAAATTACCTCCATGATGAGCCAGGAGAAAGGGCAATCCTCAGGAGCTGGAGAGGGTTTAAAAAACACACACACACACACACACACAGACACACACACACCCCACAGCAGGCTGGGACTCAGGGCTACAGACTGGACTAGTACAAACTGGATGCAACTCTAAAAATCTCAATGGCTTCCCACTGTTAGGAGAGACTTGATTGAATGGGCATTGTCTCTGGGGTCTTTAAAGTCAACCACAACAAACTAACTGTGGGGGAGGGGAACTCACCTCCTTCAGTGAGGAGGTCAAGGCTTAGATCCTCTAGTACTACAAAGAAGGAGAGGAAGAAGGAGACAGAGAGAGACAGAGAGAGAGAGAGAGTAGAGGGAGAGGTGCTATAGAGGAAGAAGAAGGGAGGGAAAGGAAGGAGGGAGGGAGGGAAAGGATTGAAGAAAAGAATGAGAAAAGGAGGGAGCAAAGGGAGGGAGGAGAGAGAGGAGGAAAGTCCAACCAAGGGCTGACTATCTTGCTTTGGTCATGAACCCCAGATGAGCTTTGAGCTGCAGTTAAGGCTTACACACATATTAAGCATTTACTGTGTAACAAACAGGAGGGATTTAAATGGATTAAGCCATTTAACTCTAAGCAAAGAAAAGGCAGCATGTGAGTACTGCACTCTGGAGTGCTTAAGGACAGCAGCACACAAAGAGATCACAGGACCCTCATCCCGTCTATGATCGGGATGGAGGAGTCCGAGATGTCACACACACACACACACACACACACACACAGGTGCCATCCCAGGATCGGTGACATCCCACTGGGAGTAGCAGAAGGAGTGTGAAGGTTTTTTCACAGTTCCAACCCCAGAGAGCTGGGAGAATTTCCTGCTAGGTTCTTACAGTTGCTGCTGCTTGGCTAACCAGAAGAGAGAGAAGTTTCACGGAGTTCCAGGGAGGAGGCAGGACCTGCCTTGGAGACAGTGAAAACTGCGTGGGGATAAGGAAAGGTCTGGGAGCGGTGGGGCTGTGTGTGGTCAGGCCTGGACAGAACAAAGATGAGAGATATAAATGTCCTAGGCACCCCCTGGGCTGTGGCACAGACCCTCTGAGGTCCCTTGAAGGCTGCAGCCGGCTTTGTGCTCTTTGGAAGGGGCACCCTGACTGTAAGGTGACAGCCTTGAAATTAAAATGATAATCGCAGCTCATCACCCGTGAGTCTCATTGTCCCTGCCCTGATGGGCTCAGCAGAGCCTGCCCAGGGCTGGGCAGTCAGTCAATTACCTCCTGACACACTGGCTGAGTCCATGTGAGGCCAGGCAGGCCGAGGAGGGACAAAGGCTAGAGGAGAAGTGGAGACCCTCTGTCCTTGGCAGGCTCCCTCCATCCCCTGACCAGACCTGGAACTGTGGCCTCACTCGCACAGGGTGGAGAACCTGGTTTGCTTTTTCCAAGCAGGCTCACAGTCCCTGGGTATTTTAGAGACAGGGATTTTCCAGGTAACTGATGTTCTGCTTTGCATACAGCCAAACTTAAGACTGTGCCTTTTAAAGTTGGGAAGCTTTTTCAGCCCTGACAACTGCAGGAGGCCCTGAGTCCCTTGCTGTTGACTAAGCCCATTTCTGTACTTCATGAAGGACAAGCCAGTGGGGGAGAATGGGCCATCAGAAGCAGGGCCTGGAGCTGCAGACAGCGATATAAAGTGGGCCTGGCACCTCCTGTGCAAATATGGTGTTTACACTGTGTGTGTGTGTGTGTGTGTGTGTGTGTGTGTGTGTGGTGTGTTGATTTAGCCTCAGCAGAGAGAATCCAGTCAAGCCAAGACCTTGACCTCTGGCCTGTACTTGCCCTCAGGGGACAAAGGTCTGCTTGTTGGAAACACTGGTCCCTCCAGTCTCACCTTGTCTCCTCTCTGTGGAAATGCCCTGATGTCGGTGAATGACACTTGATATATGTGCTACCACGGCCCACCAAGCCTGTGCACTGTCTGCTGGACAAAGGGCCTAGTAACTCCAGAAAGGTGCTAGGGGCAGGAGGTTGAATCAGTGCCCCTGAATGAACTCTGGCCAACGTGAGGTAGGGAATGAAAGATGCTTACAGATGAAATTGCTTGTCTCTTCCCATCCTGACTGCAGTTCTGAAATATGGCACGGCTCTCCCGTCTTCTGGGGGACACAGTCACGGAGCTGGGTATTAGCTGTATTTGATGCTGGGCTGTGGCCAGCTCTAGGGTCCTAAAGCCTGTGTTTATTCTCTGTGCCAATCTCACTTCCTTCACTTCACTCTGATTCCTGGCTGAACTCCTACGAAGAGGTGGCTAAGTGATGGTGGCCGAGCTTCGCCCAAGCCTTGTAGGGCTGTGTGATGGTGCTACTGTTTATTTATACAGCCTCCTGAAGGCCCGGAGGCCAAGCGGGCCTTGCAGGAGAGCAGGTAGAAGTGACTCCTTGTAGGAGTGACAGAGCAGAAGGGCCTCGCCAAGCAGGCTTTTCTACCTTAGCACGTTGGGCCCCAGGCACAAGATCTGAACCTCGTGGGACACCAAGGCTCCCAGTCATGGCTGGGCATGCCAACAGCACCTTCTCTTTTAACTCTTTCCTTTGCTGCTATCTCACTGTCACGTGCAGTGCAGCACTCACGAGCAGAAGTGCCTCCATGCCTGACTGCCTTTGGGCGTCTTCAGAAGCATATCGATGTGGCACAAGAGACACCATATGGTGGATGCAGAAGGAGAGGTGACCAGGGGCTTCCAGTAGGACCAGTCTGGGTGGCAGCTGGGAAGATGAGGGGGAGGAGTGTCCAGAGACATGGAAAGAGGGTGATGTGCAGAGGGGACTCGGCGTGAGGTGATGTCACCTTGTCATGTTCCCTTTGGGAGCCAACCTAGAGGGGGCACCAGACATTCCAGGATTCCAGACAGCCAGGCCCCTAGGGTGCTAATGTCAGAGGGGGCATCAGACCCATGTGAAGTGCCCAAACCCAGTGTGAAGTGAGACTTAAACGCCCACCGTCATCTCCCTGGGCTGCCTGGCTCAGGAAGGGCTCAGTAGCAGTCTGTGGAGGGGAAGACAGCAAAGGCTACCTTGGCATTCATGGTGACTAGAGTGGGCAGGTGAAAGCCATGCAGAACGTCGGAATGGTGGGTGCAGCTCCCACCCAGCCCTTTGTTCTTATGGCAATCCGTCAGCACAGGCAGGCCTGGGATAGGCCCAGTGTATAAATCCCCATATCTTAGTTAGGTTACTGTTGCTGTTAGCATTCTGTCTAAACTCCACCCCCACAGTTACCTGGCAACAGCCAGGTAGGCCTGCCCACTATAATAGGGGCTGCTTGCCCCTCCTCTCTCTCTTGCTCTCTTGATCCCTCTGTCCCTTGCCCCTTGCCCTTTCCCTTCTCCCTCTCTCTACGTGCTCATGGCTGGCCTTCTCTCTCTCTGTCTCTCTCTCTCTCTCTCTCTCTTTCTCTCTGCCTCTCTCTGCCTCTACTACCCTCTTAACTCCCCTCCCCATTCCCTGAATAAACTCTATACTAATACAGTTGTGTAGCTGGTCCCTCAGGGGAAGGGATGCCTCTGCATGGGCCCACTGAGACATTCCCTTCCCCCATACCTCACCACACCCCCCACAGAATATATTCTCTTTCTCTTTTTATAAACACACCAGTTGCTACAAGAAACACCACCACCATCATGTGGGAGAGGAAAGGGTTAATTCATCTTTCAGGGTCCTACTGCACCACTGAGGGCCTCGGGGAGCAACCTGGAGGCAGGCATTGACAGAGGCCATAAAGGAACTCCGCTTACTGGCTTACTCCTCCTCATGGCTTGCTCAGGCTGCTTTCTTATACCATCCAGGACCACCTACCCAGGGGTCACACTGACTCCAGTGGGCCGGGCCCTGCCACATCAATCACTTAAGAAAAATGTCCCTACAAGCTTGCTTACAGGCGATCTGAGGGAGGCGTTTTCTCAATTGAGATTCCTCAGGTAACTCTAGCTTGTTTGGAGCCGATAAAACAAAACAAAACAAACAAGCTAAAAAGATCTGGTACAACTAAGAACCCAAGTTAAACTGGGTCTGAAGCACACGTCTGTAACCTTAAGGCTCAGCCAGGGAGACAGGAGTGGGATTCTCATGGGCCAGCTAGCCTGGCATATTCAGAGACAAACAACAAAGACACAGTGGCCCAAACAAGATGGCGGGCAAGGAGGCTGACACTCAGAGCTGTCCACTGAGCTTCACACTTAACCATGCATGGCGGCTACATTTCAGAGGTATCCACCTGATGATGGTGACAGGCCCTTCCCACGTGGAACTTCTGAGGGACACCCGCCATCTTACTCTGTAATCCCCACAAGTTGCATGAGTCCATACTCTATCATGGCCACAGTGTATCGCCTGCCTCAGTGACACTGAGAAGGTTAGGCTGACTCCATGACAGGCTTCAAATAGGCAGTTAGTTCAGGAGACTAGGCCTAAATCTGTCTCCAAGAACTGGGCAAGTTCTGCCCTCAGAAGCTGCCCCGCCACCTGGCCTGAGGCAAGGACAATGTCAGCAGCAGTTTCCAGACTTCCTCAGATATTTCCTCAGCAACAGTTCCCAGACCTCCCCAGCAAGTTTCCAGCCCCCACACCCTGTAATGAAATACCCATAGAGATGAACCAACAGATTAACATAGAGGTCACCTACTCTGGAATTCCCTAATGTGCTTTAAATCAGGCCTGCAAGCTCACTTGGGTGTCTCTCTATCTTGGTAATGGGGAGACCCCAGCGTGCTGGCTTCTGCAAATAAAAACTCTTTGCAGTTATATACTATGAGTCCAGGGTGTCATTCTTCGACAAATCATAGATGCTTACAAGACAAGCCTTTCAAGAGGTTCTTGAAGCCTATCTATGCAAGCCACGCTTCTTCCTGTAGAGACTGTCATATTCTTCTGCCCCAAGGCAGCAAACGTTGGGGTTTGATACCTCTCCTCTCCGTCTGCACAGTGACCAGGAATGTAGGCATTGTCTCTCCTCATACCCTGGGCATTTACACAGGCTAAGAGCTCTACACAGTGTTAAAAAGAAAACTCTTGCCTCAATTGTCCCCAGGGGATGGATGGACGTAGTCAGTGGTTAAGCAGAGATCACTTTCAAGAGGACAGATGGGCTGTGTTGTGGCTCGGTGGTAGAGTGCATGCCTGGCATATGTGAGACCCTACGCTCTGTGCCCAGCACCACAAAACTATGCTGGACCGAAGATAGCATGATGAGCAATAGTGGGCAGATTTCCAACCTTCTTCTCGATGGCGTCAGCATCCTCCAAACCTCCCAGGTAGCTATGGGACAGACCCCCGACTATGGACAGAGCCTGGCTGAGGGGTAGCTGGTACCAGTAGCCTCCCAATGGTCTATGAGTGTGGACAGGCCACTCCTGGCCAGCACAGGGGGTACTCACTTCACTAGCAGTGTGATAAGGAAACCATTTTCACCTGCTGTCCTCCAGTGTGAAAACTAGGAACCAGAGGACCACTCTTCAAATGAGATTCAAAAGCCTGGCGGAGCCAGCCGGCCAGATGTGAGGCCATTTTCCAGCAGAGAACTTCCTCCAGCCACCTCGCTGAGAGGCCCTGTGCTAAGCTGCTCTTCTGGAAGAATCTGATTCTGGGCTCAGGGTCCAGGTAAGAAGGTTTCTCTGGGCAGGGAGCCCCTAAAATGGGCATGTTTATCTCTGGCAGGCCTTGGGTAAAATTCTCTCCTCAGAATGCCATTTGGGCCCTTTGATATAAGCAGAGTCCATTAGTCACGAGCCTCAGCAGCCTCGGCGGCTGAAGCTACTGTCACTGAGCAGTTCTGTGTGGCCCCACCTCCAGTCTGCAGTGGAGGAGGCAGCTGGGCTCCTGCAGGGTACGGAAAGTGATTCCAGCCCGGGGATGGTAGCTCAGGGCGGCAGAGCGTTACCTGGATCACAGGGCCATGAAATTAGCAGCAGTGAGCGGGCTGCAGCCAAGAACGATTGGCCATGCAGGCTCCTGCCTTCAGCTGTCTGACTCCATGGCCTGGGATGTTAAAGATGTACCCTCAACCCGGAACAATCCACTCCTGTCTGAACAAAGTGAGAGGTAAACAGGGAAGACAGTGGCTTCCTGGGCTCCTGAGGGTCCAGAGAGGAGACATGGGCCTGAGATATGGAGAAGCTTACAGGCTGTGCCACTTCCAAGTGGGGGGAGGAAATTGGGGTCCCCCATCAAGTGGTTCCCTCAACCCTGGGTCCCTTGACTCCTTGGGCTATCTTGGGGTAAAGATACTTTCCCTGTCTGCATAGAGGCAGGAACACTCCTTCTTCCCTCCCCACCATAAGGGAGCACTGTCTCTCCTCCCTCTGCTGCCATTGCACAAGACTGCCTGGCTGGCAATTTCTGTTTCCTTGGGGCTGGCTGGCTCTTCCTTCTCTGTGGGTCAAAAGCTTAAAAAAAAAAAAAAAAGAAGAAGAAGAGTATTTTGACCTCACTTCCCTTCCCCCCACCAGGTCCTTTCCCTTAGGACTCCTAGAAAGCCTTGGCTCTGCCCTCTCTGTAGGGAATTCTGCCTGCCTTCTTCCCAGGATGTTCTGGGAAACTGTCCCTGCATCAGGTCCCAGGGTCCCACAGCCAGGTCATCTTCTAACCTCATGATCCTGGTATCATCGGTCACACCTTCCACAGTGGGTCCAGGAGCCCTGCTCTGACCCTAGGGGAAAGCAAGCCTTGGATCTGGCTAAAATGAAGGGAGGTGAGCTCCATATCCAAGGCATGGGGCACACATTACAAACAAGGTGGGGGAGGCGAAGACAGACCCAGGGATGCCAAGGGTCCAAAGTCCCCAGAGGCTGCAAGATGTCAGGAATGCTCTTCCCTGGAGCCTTGGCTCCAGGCTCCCAGTTTGACAGGCTGTGGAGTTGGAGAGAAATACCTGCCCCATCTTTTGGCATCCACACATACCTCCTAACCCTGTACAACCTGATTTGTGCCCAGGCCTGTACCACCAACGCAGGCAGGGGAGAGGCAGTCCGAGGGCCAAGGGTGGTCCTCATTCTTCTGTAAACATGGAGATGTGGTCCCTGTCATTCCTGCCTGAGATGATAGCTTTACTGAGTATCCTGGGGCCTGGGAAGCCTCAAGTATTTGATCCCTGGGCCTCACTGGATGATTTTACAGGCCAGTCGGGTCTCATCTCATTTTACACATATATATACACATGGATGGTATGTGTTCTTATGGGTGTGTACACAGATGTGTGTATTTGTGGGTGTGAAGGTCAGAGGTCAATGCCAGGTGTCCATTTTATTTTTGAGCCAGGATCTCCCACTGAACCTGGAGCTCACAGGTCTGGCTAGACTGGCCGGCAAGCACCATGGATTCTCTCATCTCAACCCCTCAAGGCCGCAGTTACACACATACTGCTCAAGTTGGCTTGTTTATGTGGGTGCAGGGACTCTGACTTCAGGTCCTCCAGAGGTATCTCCAGCCCTCTTCACTCTTTGTCTGTTTGTTTGTTTGTTTGTTTTTGTTTTTCAAAACAAGGTTTCTCTGTGTAGCCCTAGCTTTCCTGGAATTCACTCTGTAGACTAGGCTGGCCTTGAACTCAGAGATCCTTCTCCCTCTTTGAGTGCTCAGATTAAAGGCGTGCACCACTGCTGTCCGGCTAATTTCTTCACTTTTAAAGATGGACATGAAGCTCCTATTCACTAATAAGGTTGAAACACAGAAACCAAGGCTGCCTTTCTGGTCCTCCGTGGTCCTCCTGCCTCAAGAAGAGGAATAGAACAGCAGTGTTCTTTCTATCCACCCCACCACACCCCACCCCACCCCTGCCAAGCTTTCTCTAGGCCCCAGTAGGACAAGCCAGCATCTCTCCTGTTCCTCTTTCTATTCCTCCTGCACCAGAAACAGCCAGCCAAACAGTGGCTCTGGGGGTGGGGGTGGGGGGTGGGGGTGGGCACAGAAGGAAGGAGCAGAGGAAAAAGGAGCCTGAGAAATACACACACCAGAGACAGTCACCGTGAGTGTCCAAGTCTGCCTGTCTCTCTTCCTCCTAAGCCTTGGGGACACAGGAAGGTGGCCTTCTTAGGAAATCCTTATAACCCATTGAGCCATGTCTGCACAGGGCAGCTTCTATAGACCCTAGGTGGGGCCCATGCATCGGTGAGGGACAAGGGCCATGCCTGAGACACGGCTGTTCAGGGCCTCTCCGTTAGCCCTGCCAGGTGCTTCCTCCTGCACCCACAGTGTTTCCATTGTGGCAACAAACTTCTCTGAAGATTCAATGTGGGGTCAAAGCTACAGGTTGTGACTGGATTCAGGTGCACACACACACTCATACACAGACACATACACACTCATACACAGATACACACTCACAGACATACTCACTCACACATAAACACACAGACACACTCACACACAGACACACAGACACCACACACACACACACACTTACGCACCACTGACAGTCTAATGGAAACCCAGACCCTCCACTGTCCCTGCAGAAATTTCTCAGCCAAAGACTGCCCTTAAGAAAAGTACTTTGGAGCCGGCGGTGGTGGCGCACGCCTTTAATCCCAGCACCTGGGAGGCAGAGGCAGGCGGATTTCTGAGTTCGAGGCCAGCCTGGTCTACAGAGTGAGTTCCAGGACAGCCAGGGCTACACAGAGAAACCCTGTCTCGAAAAAACCAAAAAAAAAAAAAAAAAAAAAAAAAAAGAAAAGTACTTTGGGGCTGGCTGCTCTTTCAGAGGTCCTGAGTTCAATTTCCAGCAACCGCATAGTGGCTCACAACCATCTGTAATGGGATCTGATGTCCTCTTCTGGTGTGTCTGAAGACAGCGACAGTGTACTCATATAATTTATATATGAATTATGGACCATATGATTGACATATATATATATGTCAATCAAATACATTTATATATATATATATATATATATATATATATATATATGGCAAATAAATCTTTAAAAAGAAAAGTACTTGGAGTTTGTGCAAAGCCTCTAACGAGCTTTGCTCTCAGCTTACTCACATTAAAAGACTGCCACAGCCCAGGCTTTCTTCTGTCATGCTGGGGAGATTGTCTCTAGAGTCTAAAGATATATGCAGAGAGAACTAACATTGAAGACGGACAGAGAGAGGTGGGGGGCAGTAAGGGATGGAGGGGCCTGGGTGGCCGTACAGGTGGGGCAGGGAGGGTGAGCAGGTGGGAAGAGATGAAGAGAAAGGGAGAGCTGCAGAGGGGGCCGGCGACGTGACCGACAGCTTCATGTGACTCGGAAGAGCTGAAACAGAAGAGGGGCATCCCAGGTGTCACACACCAGGAACCACACGCTGGCTGGACTGTGGTTAGTAACAGAGAGGAGACAGGGGAACTTAAAAATTGACTCAGTTTTGGTTCTGGATTTTTACAGATGGCTTACAGCGGCCATCCACACAGGCCAAGCGATGGGTAACTGGACTGGAGTCAGGCAGCTGACCCTTATGCCTGATGGCCACCTACCCACACTCTATGGCAGACAGCTAGAGTCCCTTGCAGCCTACCAACTACTGCTATCTCCTCTTGAGGAGTGATTGGGCTCAGGCAGGTGCCTCAGTTCACTTTGGAGTTTGTGAAGGGTTAGGGATAGCATCACTGTTTAGAACCTGACTTTTTAAAAGTACACGATCAAACAGACTATCCCTCTTCCATTTGGGAAGAAATCCATGTCAAGAAACCTGCCTGTCTCTAAGACACCAGTGTCCCTATACTGGGAACAGTCTTGCAGGTCTGGTCCCCCTGACAGCTGGCCATGTCTGCACCTTGGGAGGTGAGTCTGCAGGATAGGGCCAGGTACCCTACCTAACACTGATGTGGGCTGTATCCTTATGCATCTGAGCAGTCACTAGTAGGTTCCTCACACACCCCACCCCCTCTGTGAGCAGTTTACACATGGTCCTCACACCACACAATGGCAGGAGGCGTCTGCCATTACATTATTGGCCTGTGACAGTCTAAGAAGCAATGGGATGGTTCTAGGCCAGAGTTCTATCTTACCCTATTTTCTTTTTGCCACCTGCCTTTCTTACTGTAGTGGTTTGAATATGCTTGGCCCAGGGAGTGGCACTATTAGGAGATGTGGCCTTGCTGGAGAAAGTGTGTCACTATGGGCATGGGATTTAAGACTCTCATCCTAGCTGACTGGAAGCCAGTCTTCTCCTGTTTGCCTTCTGAACAAGATGTAGAACTCTCAGCTCCTTCCTCACCATGCCTGCCTGGAGGCTGCCATGCTTCCTGCATGATGATAATGGACTGAACCTCTGAACCTGTAAGCCAGACCCAATTAAATGTTTGCCTTTATAAGAGTTGCCTTGGTCATGGTGTCTGTTCACAGCAGTAAAACCCTAACTAAGAAACTTACCAATGTACCATTTTCTGGGGCCCTCTCCTCTGGCCTCCCTCTTTTTCTTAAATGTTTTTTTTTTTAAGTATTTCTATTGAGAGAGAGAGAAAGTAAGAGAGAAAGAGAAAGAGAGAGAGAAAAACAGACAGACAGACAGAGAAAGCCACATGCATTCCTGGTATCCACAGAAGCCAGAAGGTGTTGGATTCCCTGGAACTGGACTTACAGTAAGACACCACGTGGGTGCTGGGAATTGAACTTGGGTCCTCCTCTGTAAGAGTACCAAGTGTTCTTAACCTCTGAGTTCTCTCTCCATCAGCTCCAACAACATAGTCATGCTTCTGTTAATTTAGTAAACACTCCCAGAAGGCTAAGTACCATCTCCACTCCCCAAAGTCCCCAAGGACACTGGCTCAGGGTCAAACCCAAGGGCAAACTGTGTCCATCCTGCCTGGCACACACCACTATACGCCACCCCCTACACCTGCACACACAGAGGGGCTTTACTTGCTCAATGGCTTAGCTTATGTTTTACTGGGGTCAAACCTAGGACCTCTCACACAGTAGGACCTCTCACCTCACACACTAGGACCGACCTCTCACACAGTTGGACCTCTCACACAGTAGGACCTCTCACACAGTAGGACCTCTCACCTCTCACACACTAGGACCTTTCACACATTAGGACCTCTTACACACTAGGACCTCTCACACACTAGGACCTCTCACACACTAGGACCTCTCACACAGTAGGACCTCTCACCTCTCACACACTAGGACCTCTCACACAGTAGGACCTCTCACACAGTAGGACCTCTTACACACTAGGACCTCTCACACACTAGGACCTCTCACACACTAGGACCTCTCACACACTAGGACCTCTCACACAGTAGGACCTCTCACCTCTCACACACTAGGACCTCTCACACAGTAGGACCTCTCACACACTAGAACGTCTCACACATTAGGACCTCTACACATTAGAACCTCTCACACAGTAGGACCTCTCACACACTAGGACCTCTCACACAGTAGGACCTCTCACACACTAGGACCTCTCACATACTAGGACCTCTCACACACTAGGACCTCTCACACACTAGGACCTCACTCACTAAGGTAAATGCTCTATCACTACGGCCACTCCCCAGCCCTCCTTTTGCTTCTTCTTTTTTTTTTTTTTTTTTTTTTTTTTTTTTGGTTTTTTGAGACAGGGTTTCTCTGTGTAGCCTGGGCTGTCCTGGAACTCACTCTGTAGACCAGGCTGGCCTCGAACTCAGAGATCCGCCTGCCTCTGCCTCCCAAGTGCTGGGATTAAAAGCGTGCGCCACCACCGCCCGGCTTTGCTTCTTCTTTTAAGACAGGGTCTCACTAAGTTACCCAGACTGGCCTTGAACTTGCCTCTGCCTCCTGAGTACCTGGGATTACACACAGGCCTGACCGGCCAAGCTAGGCTGGAGGGGTTGTTACATTGTTACACATAGACAGCACTTCCCGGAAGTGCAGCTTTGTTGTGAACATTGGTTTTGCCATGTGAAGTGAATATTATGGTCAAAAAGAAGTGGAGACATTTTAAAATGCAGACACGGAGGGCAGGGGAATTAAAAGCAGGGATGACATACAATATCCTCAGCTTAGCCCTAGGTGTCACGTATGTGTTACTGGGAGTAACTTCCTGCATCCGCTCAGTCTGGGTGACGTTCCCTGCAGGACCAGGAGATGATGCCCATGAAGGCTCTGCCTGGTGCAGGATGCCTGCCTGCTAAACACCACAGAACCAGTGGCCGACTCGGTGCCCCCGGGCAAAGGCTCAGGAAAGGCTGCCACTGTGGCCTGCTTCAGTGAAGTCCTCCTGACACATGTGGTAAAAATGTCAGGCCTTCTTCCTCATGGTTTCAGAGCACCGTGTACATGCCACGGGCTCAGAGACCTAGGGCCACAGAGCATGTCACTTCCTTGTCACACAGCAGATAGTAGGGCCAGGAGGCAGCACGGGCCCTGCTTTCTCCCACGTACAGAGAACCAATGATACAAACGATCCCAAACTTTCTTCCCTTCTTCAGAAAGGGGAGGTTCCTGGGCCTGTCCAAGCCTCACAGAGGTTCATAGAAGGCAAGAGGCCAAGGGGCCCCTTCCTTTCTCAGGGCTTCCTATGATCTTGCTCTTGTTCCCCTCAGATGACACCTATCCTGAGGCCCATAGGCCCCGCCTTCTGTCCTTAAGCCCTGGAAACAGGAAGAGGAGTATATGGCCCTCTTCCTAGCCACACTTCGTAGGCTGCCCAGTCCTACTGACGGTGAACATCGTGAGACAGGGTTAAGAGATCTAAGACCATCTCTGGCTGACATGTAGCTTGGAGACAACACAGATATACTGAAGAATTAACTAAGCTCAATGTACTTACATTAGTCAAGCCTTCCCCGGCCCCCAGCCTCCAGCTTCCAGCCCCTGGTACCCAGCCCCGGCCCCAGCCCCCTTGCTATGTAAGGGTCAGGACTCCCAGGCTCTCTACTGTAGCAGAGGTCATTCCTTGGACTTCCAGGTAGAGTTGCTCTAGTTCTCCAAGCAGGAAAGAGGTTTGTTTGCCACTCACCGCCAGGTTTGGCCACTTGACTTTCACTGGAGTCTGTTCTTTGAGGAGACTCCCTGCCTTCTCTGGCTCTATATATCTATTTAATGATAATTGCTTTTTGCCCCACTAAGTGCCGTTTGACTTTGATCTTGGTTCTTCCCTGGCTACAAAGTTGTGCATGTGTGTGCCCAAATGAGTCAGAACTGGGTGGGTGGGTAGTTTGTAGCAACTCCCTGGTGACTCCACTGTGGTGAGACAGGGACAGTCAGGACACTGTGATTTTTGGCAAGGGCTCTAGCCTGGTCTAAATCCCAGTTCTGTCACTTGTTAGCAAATGACCTTGGGCTGGTGGCCTCAAATCTGGGAGTCTCAGTTTTCCCATCTGGAAATTGGGGACGAAACACTAATCTGTCAAGGTATTCTATGGATGATGGGTGGTAAGTCACAGCATGGGTGGGTTCAAGTAGCGTGGCGGGGACTCGGTAACAGTCAGCAGATCTCCAACAAGCCCTCTGCTAACCCGTCCTCTAGTTCCCCTTTTTGAAGTCAGTTCATCCTGGTTCCTTTTAACCCTGGAGTAGAGTGCCTGTCTTTAATTATATGGGCAGCTCCTGTACGGTACTGTCCTGTAGCCAGGCAGTTGGAGCAGGACCAGTAAATATAGAATGGGCCCCCATACACACACTGCTGAACCAGGTAAACTTGGCCTTCCCTAGGGAGAAGACTCACTTAACATCTTTCTATACCAACCTTTATGAAAGGTGGGCTGGCCACAGTGATCCAAGTCTGTTCCCCTCCCTTAGATCGGGATAAACTCTGCTCCTAGACCACGTGATAACCCATGCCAGACATCCTTGTGACATATTACCACATGCCTAGCACCAAGCAGACGCTTCCCAGTGTACTTCCTGAGGGCTGACAGTGCAAGGAGAAAGCAATCCACCCCCACCCCCCACCCGGGCATCTGGATCCTACGTCCCTTGCTGTCTAGGGAGGCTGGGCCAGGCTCACCCAAGCTTGGCTCGACACCCTGGGCTTCACGGGGAGATCTTGATGGAGAAGCACCGGGACTCTGAGGCACAGAGATAAACCTGTGACCTAGAGAGAGCCTGGAGGTTCTCAGGGAACATCCATGGAACTGAGCTGTTGCTCTCCCATCTGGGGCAGAGGGGGACTGAGTTTGCTGTTCCTGGCCTAGGCTGCAGCAGGGGCTGAAAGCAGAGACGAGTCCTCCCAGCAGGAAAGACCACCCACACCACACACACACACACACACACACACACACACTACCCACAACACCTCACATACACACACACACACACACACAGACACACACACACAGAGACACACATATAGTCAAACACGCACATCTATACACACACAGTCAGACATACAATACACAAATATATTCACACACACACACAGAGTCACACACAGACACACAGTCACACACACAGTCAGACACACACACATATATACACACAGACACACAGTCAGACACGTAGTCACACACACAAACACACACATACACAGAGACACAAACTCAGACACACACGCAGACACACAGACAGTTACACACACAGTCAGACACACATATACACACATACAGTCAGATACACACACATACACACACACAGTCAGACACACACACATACACACACAGTCAGATACACACACATACACACACAGAGGTATATATACACATAGTCAAACACACACACATAGACACACACACACAGATACACAGTCCAACACAGACACATACACAGACACACACAGTCACATACAGTCACACACAGACACACACACACAGTCACACACAGTCACACACAGACACATGCACAGTCACACACACAGACACATGCACAGTCACACACAGTCACACACAGACACATGCACAGTCACACACACAGACACATGCACAGTCACACACAAACACAGTCACACACACACAGCCTCAGACACAGCAGTAAGAATGGTAATCAAGGTCACTGACAGTCTGGGACCAGGGGCGGAGCCCAAGGGCAGGGCTCAGGTCCCTTGGGCTTCAAAGTCAAGAGAGAAAGCAGCCTGGCCGCAGCCCACAGCAGTCTCCCACACAGCGCTCTCAGGGTGCGTCCAGTCTGTGATCATCCACCCACCCACATTTCCCAGTGCCATCCTCTCCAGCCCTGCCTTGCTGTGTGATATTGGGCAGGTTGCTTAACCTCTCAGAGCTTCTGGCTTTCTGTCTCCATAAGAGGTTACTCAGATCTTTCAGGGCTGTAAGAGAAAGTCTGTGTCACCCTGGATTGTCTGGTGGGTCTAGGAAACCAGAACCCATAAAGCATCAATAGGGCTACCTCCCACCCTGTCCTACCCTTTTTTTTTAGCCTACTGTGCTCTGATGGTTTCAGTTCAGGGTGGATGCCCCAAACTCCTCCAGCTCCACCTCCCACCCCACTGGCTTAATCTGAGGAACAAAGAGGGCAGGGAAGGCAGTAAGCTTCCTAAATCATCTCCAGACCTGCCATAGGCAGAAGGAAATGAGCCCGGGTTGGGAGATGGCCTGAAGGAAGGGGAAAGGCTGTCAGCTTTCCTATCGGGCCAGATTCCTCCATCCTAGCAACATGCTGGAGGAAGGCGGAAGAGGAACAGGCTGTCTGCCCTCCTCTCAGTGGCCCTCAGGACACAGGGCAGAGCAGGGCCATCAGCAAGATGGGTAGCAACGATGCCACAGAAGAGGAGGCGAAGAAAAACAGCCCCATCAAATGCAGAGAGTCACACAGCATGCTTGCTTCCCCAGCCTGGCCCATGAATCGAGGGGTGACAGGTCTCTCATCTCTGATGCCAAGAGCCAGGAGCTGCGGGCGGCAGGCAGGTACTATGCCTGCACCTGCCAGTGCTTGAGAGCAGCAATAAAGTATCCTAGCAGGACCTGGAACGCTAAGTGCTTGCAGCTGGGAAGGGCTGCGAGTACCCTGGCCCTTCTCTGGCAGACAGGCCTGACGATGGTCGGAGGCGGGTGGGACAGGTGTACACACAGCCTAGACCTGGCCAGGGGAGACAGACAGATGGACGGACAGGCAGAGAGGTTCTAGAGAAAGTGCTGTCAGTCCCAGAGGCCTGCAGCAAGCTGAATGGCTTGTATCCTTAGTCCATAAAAGAATGGGATAAGTCCCAAAGGATGCAGGAGAGGTTACACAATGCCTGGGAAGGTGGGGCCGGGCCTTATCACATGACATATAACAATGGATCTCATGGTTCCAGCAACGCTGGGACAGCAAAATGGCCAGTATATACACAAGGAAAACAGAGAGTGCAGAGTCCAAAAGCCGTGTTCAGGGAGAGTTTCCTGAAGTTCGCCACTTCCATCAGCCACCCAGGTGAATCAGTAAGCCCAGACTCCAGGATAGGGGTGGAATAGGGCCTTTCTCCAGCACATTCTCAGGTGGCTCCTGGTTCCACAATCCCACAGGGGGGCAGTGGTACTCTAAGTCACCGTGGTCTGTCCCTGGGGCTCTTCAGGCGCACATATGCAGTCCCTGGAGCCACCTATGAATCCACGGCATGCAGGGACAGTCCCCTTGCACGAGTCAGGATGATATGGGCTGGGTGAGGGGTATGCAGTGGTCATGTGAAACCTTAGAAACCAATGTCCCCGGATTTCAGCTAAATCAGAGTCCCTGGGCTTGGTGCCATGGGTAGTTCTGGAAGTGAACGATTCAGGCACATGTGAAGTGGGACCCTGGAGTGACGCTCACAGGTGTTGGTCACCGTGTGACACTCTTCACCCAAAACTAAGCCATGTTCTGGAGAGTCGGTCAAGGACTCAGAGGGGCTTCCAAAGAAAGAGAAGTGAGCCACCTCTGGGGTCACTGGAGGGTCGGCTGGGGTCTGCTAGCACATCCCTTCTTGTCCCTGCGGGACCCGAGGAAGAGGAAGGCATAGCTTAACGGTATCAGCCCTCCTGTGCTTACATGTGCTTACAAGCCAGCTCTGTCCCCAGGCCACCGAAGAACCACTCTGGACAGATCCCTTTACCAGGTGCATTCGGGATCCTTTGAACCCTCCTCCTGTACTAGGCCTTTACCTTGGCCCCTACGATGGCGTGGCTTTCCTTAGGGCTGACAGACACACCATGGCCATGGCCCTCATGGAAGGAAGGTTGCCATGGTGAACTATGGGTGCTCTGTATCCTCAGAACAGGAGAAGAAAACAAAGGACTCTGAAGTCAGTACCTCCTTCCTGGGGAGATTCCTGCTCACCTTTCAAACTCACCTGCTCCAGAACACAGTGACCTGAGTGTGCCCTCAGGACCCTGCTCCCCCTGGGTTATAGTTGGCATATGGTCTGAGTGTGCCCCAAGGTTTCCTATACACTCCCCACCAGGATGAGTTAAGAGGATAAAAACTGAATCCAGCTATGACGTCTAGAGGGAATGGTGGTTAGCCACGGGATGGAGCCGACCCACCCCCCAGCCCCAGCTGAATCCTGGTGACTTTATGAGAAGACAGAGGGGACAGACTCACATACACACATCTTCATCTTCCCTCATCACAAGTTGCCTTCTGTCACCTGAAAGATGCCACTAACAAGAAAGCCATTACCAGACACAGCCTCTCAACCTAGAGCCATAACCAAGAGCCAGAATAATCTTCCGCTCTTCAGAACCATCATCTCCTACCTGGCCTGTGGTACTTTTCTTCCTGCCATAGTAAATAGACTGATATACTCTGTCTCCCCTAGCTATTGGGCCTCCAGTATAGCAAGGATGTTATAAAACTATGCTTGACTATATTTGACATCTTTCTCTCTCTTTCTCTCTCTCTCTCTCCTTCTGTGTCTCTGTGTGTTGTGTGTGTGTGTGTGTGTGGTGTGCAGGGCATATTAACGTGTAAAGTCTTGGTTTTAAGTGCTAGGACACACAAAAAGACTACATTTCCCAGTCTTCTCTGTAGCTGATAGAGTCACATGTTGAATTTGGACCAATAGGATGTAAACAGAAGGAAGATACACCTTCTAGGAAGTATTCTTACAAGCAACAGGCATGCCCTCCTTTCCCTCTCCCTAAAGATATAATGGCTGGAGCCTCAACAGCCATCTTGGACTATGAAGGTACCCTGGACTGGAGAACTACATGTGTCAAAGCAACCCACCTGCCCGAAGTTGAATGTGACAGAAAAATGCCCCCCTCCCCCCATGTCTTAGCTACTGCTGTTTGGAATTTTCTGTAAGTTCACAGCTGCCTTAATGTTGTAAGAGTCACACCTTCAAATTGCTGGGGACAAGGATTCTGTGTTCTTACATGCACCACCCCACAGTGTAGAGAACCATCATGCCCACCCTCCTCCCACGGACAACAGCAGGCAAACTGAAGTATGGACTGGGTCTGCCCATCCCCATCCCGTCAGCCTCAGGAGGCATGAGACAAGGCCTAGGTACCACACAATGCGGGGTCTAAGACCCAGTGGATTCTATTACTGTGTGCACACAAGCTCTGCATCAACACTCAGATTCTGAGCATGAAAACAGCCTCCCTCGAGTACCCCTAAGGATGGCCTGGCTCTGGACTGCCTGCTCCCCTCTCCCTTGTGAGGGAAACAACCCTTACCAGGATGTCTGTGTCCTCAGGGTCCTTCCCGGATGCTGGGCTGGAGCAGTTTCGGAGTTTAAATGCCCAGTAATCCTTGGCAGTGACAAAAAAGTTCCAGGGCAGTAGGCCCCCAATTCCCAGGCTGAAGAAGATGATATAGGCACCATTGAAGCGGTCCTCTGGCCTCTGCAGGCCTGGGGCTGGGTAGTCTAGTAGTTTCCCCAGTAGGGCTTCCTGGTCAGCTTCATGATTGTTGCTCGGGGCTCTGTAGACAGCATTTGAGCTGTGGTATACATTGTCCTCAGAGGCAAAGGCCACTGTGAGGGCAGAGAGAGACACAGACAGGGCAGGTGAGCGAGTGTGCATCGAGACTAGGGACATCTCTCATCCATGCTGGGTCTACCCTGTCCCCGAAGTCTGGCTGGAGAGCTTCCAGTCTTGAGATCAGGAAGAAAGACAAAAATCAAGCTAGAAAAACAGGCTATGATAACTGTAGTAACTTCAGAGGTCATTCCAACTATGCAAGGACAACACAGCCAACACATCAGGCAGTGTGAACATCACTGCAGGTGTAGAATAAGACAAGCAGTGCAGAAGGGCAAGCCTGGGCTAAATTCATTTACTAGACGTCAGAACCCTTGATGGGGACAAGCATACACTGGAAGGTACAGGGAGGTCTTCCAACAGTGGGTGTCTTTGGAGGGAGACTGGGACAAGGAAGGAGCATTGTTGTTAATTATTATTTTTTTTGTGCCTTTGAATTTGAACAATGTGTGTTAGCTGTTCAATCAAGTTAGGCCAGGAATAGTGGCATACTCGTGCACATACATCTGCAACCCAGTAACACTCTGGAGGTGGAGGCAGGAAGATCAGGATTCAAGGTCAGCCCTGCTACATAGAGAGTTTAAGGGCTAACCTGGGCTAAGTGAGACCCTATCTCACAAAGAAACTACTGCAGGACTTCAGAATGCCAGCGACACCCAGTATGTGAGCCATGACAGCCCAGTATTAGGTACTGAGGAATCTGAGGCTCAGAAAGGTCAAACCACGTGTCTAGGTCACAATGGCATGAAAAGATACAGTCACATCTGGATGCCCCCCTGGGGATTCCCCAGCCTCACCCCCCAGGGATAATCTGGGAATGTGACTCTGTCTGCTAGTTCTAGGTCCCCAAAGCCCTCCCTCCTGAAGGCTTCCTGCAGCAAGAAGCTATGAGCAGAGATGGGCCAAGGGGACTGCCCCACATCAACACTGCTGAATGAATAGAGCCCTGACTACTGCAGCTGTGCCCTGTCGCAGGCAGCCTGGAGGGAGGTTCTAGTGTCCTCCTGTCAGGCTGAGCAGGGCCCCTCTATAGTCTTAATTCACACGAAGACCAAAGATGACCATCTAACTAGACAGGGCCTCCATGCAAATGTGCTTAAAATGACTGGGGTTTTTTTGTTTTGTTTTGTTTTAATGTAAACAGAAGCCGGGCAATGGTGGCACACGCCTTTAATCCCAGCACTTGGGAGGCAGAGGCAGGCGGATTTCTGAGTTCGAGGCCAGCTTGGTCTACAGAGTGAGTTCCAGGACAGCCAGGGCTACACAGAGAAACCCTGTCTCGAAAAACAAACAAACAAAAAAATATGTAAACAGAATCTGGAGAGACATCTCATCAATGCAGAGCACTTGCTGTTCTTTCAAAGGACCTGAGTTCAGTTCCCAGCACCCTAGTCAGGTAGCTCAACTACTTTTAACTCCTGCTCTAGTAGATTCAATGGTCTCTTGTAGATTTCGTGGGCACCTGAAAGAACTGTACATACCCCCCCACACACACATACACACAGACACACACACTTTTTCTTAAATGTGAAAGATAATCATAAACCATCAGAGAACTGGCAAGGAGCCATTCCGTTTCCAGAAGTTCAGGCTAGGAGGGAGGGTGCAGGGCTCAGCCGCTCAGCGTGGGTTACCCAGACCCACACAGGGCCGAAGTCCCTTCTCAGCTACTGTGTCTATTCATCAAGGACCATTCAGCCTTGACCAAGCATCTGAAGTTGCCAGGAATCTTCTCTAACCGGGTCACGGGCGGTGCAGTGGATTGAGCAAAGCCTTATCATTCTTTATAAAAGGTAGCTGTGGCTTTGGATGAATAGAGAAAGACAAAGAAAGGAGGGAAGGCCAAGAACCTCCCCGGGTCAGGCTGCCCCTGCCTGGGGTACTGGGGTAAGGACCAGTTAGAACTGGAAAGGGTGGGAATCTGGGGACTGAGAACATGCCTGGCCAGCCCGTGTGCCTCGATGGCTCCTGAGGGCACAGGCTGGGGACCAAGAGCGAGCAACAGTAGGCTAAGACAAGTCCTCTCTGCAGAGGCAGCTGTGGCATCCGATCCGGACCCGCAAAGCCTTCTGGATCCTTCGAGCTGACCTGTCCCCACAAGCAAGACCAGAGAGAGTGTGGCGGGAAGGCTAGGTTCAGCCTCGGGAAGGGGAGACCCAGCCAAGCATGGGGGCCACTGCACCCGCACTTACTGTCGCAGCCGCTGCTACCTCCACCAGGTCCCAGGCGCTGGGCCACTGCGCCCGGAGCTCAGCCAGGCCGGGCTCCGCCCTTGCCCTCCCAGCCCCGCCCTCCCTTCTAGCTCGCCCCGCCCGCTCAACGCTTCCGGGTTTTCTGACTCCTCCCATCGGTCCCGCCCCCCACGCTCGCCTCCGCTTGGCGTACGGCCGTAATTGCTGGCGTCCAATTGCAAAGTGCAAAAAGTAAGGCTTTGGGACAGGTCCTGCCTGACTCCCCGTTGTTATCCACCGCCTGAGACCTGGGAGAATCTCCCCACCCCCGCCTCGTTCCCTGGGGTGTGCCACCACTCTCTGATCCCCCTCAGTACTTCCAGAGCAGGACGCACCCGCAGGATGAACTTGGCCTCCCGACTCAGAGAGGCTTGAAACTATTTGGTGGCAGTGAGCGAGGCCAACTCTCTCACTCAGAGCAGGTGTGTGTGGAGGGGCAATCCAGACGCCAAACCTGCAGAAGAGAAACTTTTGGGAGACTCTGAGATCAAAAGTTCAGGAGAGAGCTGAAGGGCAGGACAGAGCAGAGTGGGGGTTAAGGAGCAGACCTGCTTTGTTTTCGTTTTCTATTTTGAGGTGGGGAACCTAAGGAAACACCCAAGAGTGACAGACGTCTGGGATCCCTTTCTACCGAAGCCTTACCTCTGGGAGTGACTCTTCCTCCACTGACCTGCAGGGGGCGCGGGCGTGGAGATGCTCACCTATATAGGAACTTGAAGTCAGCCCAGGTACTTGAGACCCTGGGGGCGTTGCCGGTGGAGGACACATGCCTGTGCTGTCCTTACAGATCATGTGAGGAGAGGATGTAGGGACACGAGGGGAATAGAAAGGAGCAGAGCAGGAGTTCTCTGGGCTAGACCAGAGAAAGCGTGGGCACAAGGCTGGTGTGGGGTAGTTCCAGGTACCTAAGCTGGGAACTTACTGGTGCCAGAGTTTAGTAGACTTCTTTTCGTAAGTGCAGAGAGGAGGAAAAAAAAAAATAGAATTTTCTCTACCCATCATGGTTCCTAGTTGGCAAAGGATCCCTAACATCAAACACAGAAGAAAAACAACAGGCTTTTAATAATGTGTGACATAAATACATGTACATATGTGCACTTCACATACATGCACATTTTCAGACACATATATATATATGTATACATGCACCCATGCACACACACATACACACATATATACACATGCACACATCAGACCTGCATACTCACATACACACATACACACATGAGTGAGGCTCAGAGAAATGAGTATATCTCAAAATATGGCCTAAATACCAGCCTCAGCTGTAAAGAGAACAAGCGGGACTGGAATGTAGCTCTGTGGGAGAGCAGAAGCATGCTCCAGACCCTGGGCACATCCCCTTCCGGGCACAGAGTGGGCAAAGGTTACCTCAGGATCAGAAAAAGCAGAGCAAACAAGAAGGTAGTCTGAGCAGCTCTTGTTGTCTCCCTGTGTCCTTTGCTGTGATAAAACCCCGAGTGAAACTGACTTGGGAAAGACAGGGTTAATTTCATCTTAGAACTCAGAGCAAAAACTGAAGATAGGAAGCTGGAAGTAAGAATTAAAGCAGACACCAGGAAGACACTGAGGCTTACAGGACTCACTCTCGGTGACTTGCTCAGTCGTGTGTGTGTGTGTGTGTGTGTGTGTGTGTGTTGTGTGTGTGCGCGCGTGCGTGTAGACAAGGTTTCTCTGTGTAGTCCTGGCTGTCTTGGAACTCCCTCTGTAGAGAGAGCTGGCCTCAAACTCAGAGATCCACCTACCTCTGCCCCCTAGTGCTGGGATTAAACACCACCACCTGGTGCTCAGCCTTATTTCTGATACAATTGAAAACTGTCCTCCCAGGGATGGCACCACCAGAGTGGACTGGACCCTCCACATCAATGATTAATCAAGAAAATGCTCCACAAGCCAATCTAATGGTGTCTCTTCCTCAACTGAGGGTTCCTCTACAGATCTGTTTGGATTTGTGTCAAGTTCACAAAAAACTAACCAGCACACTGGGAAAGGGCCACCCTTCTACCCGAGGTCTCCCCTACCAAAGGGCAGCTTCTCCTACTGTGTGTCTTAGTAAGGGTTACTATTGCTGTGATGAAACACCATGACCAAAGCAAACTTGGGATGGAAAAGTTGGTTTATTTTTGGTTTTTGTTTGTTTGTTTGGCTTCTACATCAGAGTTAACCACCAAGGAAGTCAGGACAGGAACCCAAGCAGGACAGGAACCTGGAGGCAGGAGCTGATGCAGAGGCTATGGAAGGGTGCTGCTTCCTAGCTTGTTCAGCCTGCTTTCTCACAGAACTCAGGACCACTAGCCTAGGAATAGCACCACCCACAGTGGACTGGGCCTTCTCCATCAATTACTAATTAAGAAAATGCCCTGTAGGCTTACCTTATCTTGTGGAGGCATTTTCTTAATTGATGGTCCCTCCTCTCAGATGACTGTAGCTTGTGTCAAGTCACTAGCCAGCACACTATGTCTCTTCAGTTTCTCAAAATAACCTAACTCAAAAGATGCGAAAGAGGCATCTTTTAGTTTCTCTGCTTCTGGTCTCCTACTATCCTAGTTTGGGGTAGCCTGACCTGGCTTCATCAGTGTCTGTACATGGGACAGCCATATCTCTGTTCTGAGGGCTTGCACTTCCACTGTGGGGTACCTGGGACATCGTAGTGAGGAATGCTCGCCACTGAAGCATGATCATTGTCAGATCAGGGAAAGAATTTGTAACAGCCTTTTGGTAACTTTGTTCTTACACACAGGAGGAAAAGGAAGAGGAAGAGAGTCAAGTGTCCTAGTTGGGGTTATCATTGCTGTCATGAAACATGAGACGTCATGAGTGACCTGGGGAGACAACGATGTGTTTGGCTTATGCTTCCAGCACCACAGTTCATCACCAAAGGAAGTCAGGACTGGAACTCAAACAGGGAAGGACCTAGAGGCAAGAGCTGATGCAGAAGCCATGAAGGGGTGCTGCTTACTGGCTGCTGATCATGGCTTGCTCAGCCTGCTTTCTTATAGAACCCAAGACCAGGGATGGCACCGCCCATCATGGGCTGGGTCCTCTCCATCAATCATTAAGAAAGTGCCTTTGGGCTGAATCTTACAGAGGCGTTTTCTGAACTGAAGCTCCTTCCTTTCAGATAACTCTAGCTTGTGTCAAATCAACATAAACGTAGCCAGCAGAGATGGGAATGGAGGAAAAAAACAGAGGCAGTCTTGATTTGCTTTCTATTGTTGTGATAAACATCATGACCAAAAGCAACTTGGGAAGGAATGGGTTTAATTGGTTTAAATGTTCCAGTCCCACACAGTCCATATGAAGGGAAGTCAGGGCAGAAACATGGGAGCCAGAGGAACTCCTGGAGGCAGGAACTGAAACAGAAGCCATGGAGTAAATCTGCTGTCTGGTTTGCACAGCTTGCTTTTAATACAAGCCAGGACCACCTGCAAGGCCTGGCTGTAAAAGTATTTTTATTGGCCTAATGTAATTGTTGCCTCAGAGGCTTAGTGCCTCTGTCTGCTAACCTAGGCCTAGTCCTGGAAGCTTCTAGCCTCCGTACAATCTTACCTAGGCCTAGAATGTTTTCAGCCTCTGAGACTTGCTGCTGAATTTCAAGCTCATCCATTCCTAGTTTTTTCTGAACTCTGGCTGGCTGATTCAACTCAGCTGTTCTGGCTTAAACTCCTCTCTACACTGACTGATTCAATCTGGCTTTTCTAGGCTTCTCACTGAATTGCTCTGATTGGCCTCGAACTAACTTTAACAATCTGTTCTAGTCCTTGGGCTTCCTCTCATTCTCTGGCTCATTCTGTCTTCACATGTGTCTAGCTTGTCCTCTCTCTGCAACCTGTCTCTGTACAACTCTCCCAGTAAAATCTGTCCTCTCTTCTCTGCATCGCTCTCTCTTAAGTAGCCCCTCTTTCTCTCTTCTCATGAGAGTTGGGCATATCCCTTCTGTCAAATCTTTCTCTGATTCATCACTTTGTCTGCCACTCAACTAGACATCACTTTCAAACATGGATGCTTCCTTCTACAAATTAACTTTATCTTCATTGTTTTGGATTAAAGACATGTACTAAGGGCCTGTCTGCATTCCAGCCAAAGGGATTAAAGGTGTGTGTGTGTGTGTATGTGTGAAAGCTGAGCCACAGCACAACTAGAAACAGATTTTTCCAGTAAGCAACACCATCTCAGGGTTCACAGTGTGATCAAATATCCTGCAACATATGGCTCTGTCCCCATGTGGGCCAATCACTAATTAAGAAAACTCCCCATAGATTTGCCTATAGGCCAATCTGATGGAAGAGGTTTCTCAACTGAGCTTTCCTTTTTTTTTTTTTTTTTTTTCAGATGACTCTAGCTTGTGTCCAATTAACAAAAAATATAGGCCGTTATGGGGAATTCAGGTTGAGCTGGTCCTTAAAAAGTATTTGGGCCTTTATCTTCCAAGACTGTAGATCTACAAGCTCTTCTTTTTCTGCCCTTACCCGATGTCTTAGTTTACTTTTCTGGTCCTGTGATCAAACACCATGGACAAAAGCACTTTAAGGGAGAAGGGTTTAGGCCACAGTTCCTCTTCCTGTCCATCTTGGCAGGGAAACCAAAGCAGCACGAGGCAGAAGCAGGAAGTTGCATTCCACCCAAAGTCAGCAGAGAGCAGCGCATGTGTGCATGCATTGCTCAGCTAGCTTTCTTCATCTTTATATAGGTCAAGATTTCCCTGGGTAGGGAATGATGTCACTCACAGTGGGCTGGCCCTCCCCCCACACACACTTCAGTTAGTGTAGTTTAAATAATGGATCACTGACATGGCTGGAGGCCCATTTGCTATGCTTCTAACTTCTGTCTGATTGACAATAAACAGCATTCATTATACCTAGAGTCTTTTTTTTTTTTTTTTTTAACCACATGGTCTTTCCCCACAACCAGCCCATGTAGAGAATGAGACTGTGGAGTGCTCAGTCCTAAATGGGATGTCTATAGAACAACCTTCCCTCAGAGACTCAGGGATCACCTGAAATATGATAAAAGCCAAAGGTGGTAAGTGTGACAAGGACACAGTGTTTTGAGGCACAACAGGGATGTTGCATACGTGAACCCACAGGGCTTGTGGTAACATGCTGTGGCGGTTTGAAATGGTGTGGCCCCCATAGACTCCTGTGTTTGGATGCTTGGCCATGAAGAGTGGCACTATTAGGAGGTGTGGCCTTGTTAGAGGAGGAGTGTCACTGTGGAGGTCTTAAATGCTCAAGTTATGCCCAGTGTGAATCACGTCTAGTCTCCTCCTGGATCAAGGTGTAGAACTCTTTGTCTCCTCCAGCACCATGTCTGCTCCCATGATGCCACACTTCCTGCCATGATGGTAATGAACTAAACCTCTGAAGCTGTAAGGCAGCCCCAGTCAAATGCTTACTTTTATAAGAGTTGCCTTGGTCATGGTGTCTCCTCACAGGAATAAAACCCAAACTAAGACACATGCATAAGGCTCATGCAAACTTAAGCCAGACAAAATCCCAGCATGGAGGTGGGGGAGTGGGCAGGAAGTTTCACCCCTACTGGAAGAGCAATTGCCATTTGATAGCTGCTGTGGAGGGGGAGTCACAGTCCAGGGCAGGAACCACACCCAAGATAATTTATACAATGCAAATTGAACTCAAAGAGAGAGAGTTGAAGAGGAGAAAGAACCAGGATAGCATATTAAGTTGGATAGACAGGGAGTTGAAGTGGAACTGGGGGAGTTGAGGTGAAAATGATTAAAATACATTCCATAAGATTCTTTAAAAATTAATAAAATTATTAAAAAGTTAAATTCACAAAAGAAATTGTGTATACGTTTTCAACAAAATTGGTTGGTACGATTCTTGTCCCAAAAAACAAAACAAAATAAAAAGGACAGAGTCTTTCTAGGTAGTCCATCCTCCTGCCCGGGCCGCCAGCCTCCCCCCCCCCCCCCCCCCTTTCCACTCAGGTACTGGGAATACCTTCTCTGGAGTCAACCTGGAGAGCTCAAGGGCGTCCATTGGGGTTTACCGGTAGATGCTGCCACCTGGAGGTCATCTTCTGCCACTGCAACGCTCCTGTTTTAGGCTCACCAGTCAGATTTTCTTCAGGATTCCAGGGCCCCAGAAAAGCCATTTGTACTTCTACGATTCCCACAATAACTGGTTCTAACCCCAGTCCTTTCCCCAGTTGACTCCAGTCACCTTTCCTTGATACGTGCTGGTTCATCAGCTCCCTCGGAAAGTAATGGCCTTTAGGAGACTCTGGCCCTTGAGTCCTCTGTCCCTGCTCCTCGCATGTGGTCACCCCTTTACCTTTACCCTTTGTCTGCTTACAGTCCAAGGTCTCATTAACACCCTAAACCCTCATATCTCTGTTTTCCGGTGCCCTGGGCGACTCACTTTGACCCAGTTTATGAGTGTGCCTAGAGAGTCACTAGCAGGCAGGTGGGTCCACTCAATCCATGACCACCAACCCAAGCCAGGGCTTCCCAGCATTCCGTACACACCTCAGGTTCTCTTTCATCTGCTTCAAACCCCAGGGCAAACCCCTCACCGGCATGGTCTCTCCTCCTGTCCTCACAGAAAAGATCAACATCATCAACTATGGGTGTTCACCCTTCCCTGTATCCCCTACCCCAATTCCACATTTACAATGAGGAAATTCCTCTACTGCTGCCTTCTTAGCCTGGTCCCCTCTCTCCTGCTCCTCCCGCTGATACTCCCTACCCTCCTCCAGAACCGACTCCCCTTTCCTGCTCAGGAGCCTCCTGGATCCACCGACCCTTGTCTCTCTCACACTCTCCACCCCACTGTCTTCACTGATTCATTCATTCATTCATTTGCTTTCTGATCTCTCATGCTCCAGCTTCCTATGGAATTATAATCACATAGAAATCTGAATGAAACCTCACGTGGTTTTGCGAGTGACTGCACACGGTGACAAGCACGCCCTCCACATCCGGGCCAAGAAGCCCGCCTTAGTTACCCTTCTTACTGCTGTGATAAGCTATGGGGCAGAAAGAACTTAATGAAGGGCTTTTCTTGGCTCCCAGTTTGGTGGCTCCCAGTCCTCCGTCATGGTGGGAAGGCCTGGCAGGAAAAGTGTGAGGCAGCTTGTCACATGGCATGCCTGATCAAGAGCAGAGTGGGATGAATGCTGCCCAGTCAGGGACCCCAGCCTATGTGACCATACTGCTGGTCTTCCTGCTTCAATACTGCTTCTAGATAACCCTTCACAAATAGTGCACACGCTTGTCTCTTCTGTCAAGATGAGACTCAATATTAACCATCACGCAACTGAGCAATACTTGTGTCCCAGAAGGTCTTCTCTTCTGAACACTATAGCTTAAAATGAATTCCCTTTACACACCATAGTGTAAAGTGTTTACTATACCACAGGCGGTGTGCAGCGAGTACAATTGTCTCTGCCCTGTGGTTTCTGCGACATCTCCAGGAAGGTTCAAAGACTCCCAGTTTCCTTTTTCACCTGTTTGCGTGTCTGACTGGTGGTGCTGGCTGTTGCTGGGACCTGAGTTGGAGCCCCGACCACAATATAAGCAGCTTCTTACTGTGACATTTTAGGCTTTGTTGCATGGTGATGATCTCTGTCTTAGGGTCTTACTGCTGTGAGGAGACACCATGACCAAGGCAAGTCTTATAAAGGACAACATTTAATTGAGGCTGGCTTACAGGTTCAGAGGTTCAGTCCATTATCATCATAGCAGGAAGCATGGCAGTGCACAGGGAGACCTGGTGCTGGAGGAGCAAGAGTTCTACATCTTGATCCAAAGGCAGCAGAGGAGAACTGTATTCCGCTACTAGGGTGGAGCTTACATAAAGGAGCCCTCAACCCACCCCCACTGTGACGCACTTCCTCCAACAAGACCACAGCTAGTAGTGCCGCTCCCCGGGGGCCAAGCATCATGCACACAGGTGTATGGGGCCCATAGCTAACCACCAGTCTCTGAGGGCGGCCATCTTCTTGTGACCCAGGAATTATCCAAGGTGATTCTCACAGGGCTGACCTCCAGCCCACTACTTAGCCAAGGATGACCTTGAACTCTTGATCCTCCTGTGCTGGGATTAGGGCTGTTCGCCACCACACCTGGCTCAGCTTCAGCTCTAGATGGAGGAGTTGTTAGCTTACAGGAGATTCTGCTCGGCTCCTCCCAGGGACCTAGCAACAGCTTAGTCATCTTGTGTTCACCTGCTGCCCACCAAGTGCAGGTGGCCTGGCATATAAAAAGACTGTTTGTCACCCCAGTGCGCTCTCTCTCTCTCTCTCTCTCTCTCTCTCTCTCTCTCTCTCTCTCTCTCTCTCGTGTTCCTGGCTGGCCTTTCTGTCATTCTCTGTCCCCCATCCCATCCCCTCCCTCATGGCTCTACAGCTCTGCTCCCATCTATCCGCCCCTACACCTTCTCCAGGTCCTCCCTCCCTTCCCACAAACAAAACCTCCCTTATACCACCAGGTCTGTCGCATGGTATGATTTCTCAGGGAGACGCCCTGGCATGTGCCCATCAGATACTCTCTTACCCCTGCCCACTGCCCACTTTTATATTTCATAAAAGGGGTGTCCAGGTCATTTTGGAAGGAAATTGAAGCAGATGGTGAGACTGTGACACTCTGGTGCCACAGCCCCTGCTGGGTCTCGTGTTCCTGTGCTGCCATAGTTTAATCTACAGTATCTGAGAAAACTCATTGGTGCTTCCTTTCTCATTGCGACAGCCGCTGTTATTTCTGTCCAGGTGCACCCACCCCGTGCTCAACTCCACCTGCAATCATTTCCGTTTCTCCATCGTCATTGCATCCAGGTCAGTCTGTCCATCCAGGTCAGTCTGTCCATCCAGGTCAGTCTGCCCAGCTTTCAGAAGGACAGCTTCCGGGGTCACCAGATAACTCAGTGGTAAGGGTTCAGGAAACCTACGTAAGAGATGTGTAATGGTTTGTATATGCTCAGCCCAGGAAGTGGCGCTATTAGGAGACCTGTTGAGGTGTGTCACTGTGGGTGGGCTTTAAGACCCTCTAGCTGCCTGGATGTCAGTATTCTGCTAACAGCCTTCAGATGAAGATGTAGAACTCTCAGCTCCTCCTGCACCATGCCTGCCTGATGCTGCCATGCTCCCGCCTTGCTGATAATGGACTGAATCTCTGAACCTGTAAACCAGCCCAAGTAAATGCTGTCCTTATAAGAGTTGCCTTGGGGCTGGAGAGATGGCTCAGTGGTTAAGAGCACTGACTGCTCTTCCAAAGGTCCTGAGTTCAATTCCCAGCAACTACATGATTGCTCACAGTCATCTGTAATGGGATTGGATGCTCTCTTCTGGTGTGTCTGAAGACACCAACAGTGTACTCGTATAAATAAAATAAATCTTAAAAAAATAATTTAAAAAGTTTCCTTGGTCATGGTGTCTGTTCATGGCAGTAAAACCCTAAGACAGGACCAATGAAGAAAACCAGCTCCACAGAGTCGTCCTCTGACCTCCACACTGTGGTACATGTGTGCTTTCTTAACCACACACTCATAATAAATACGATAAATACATACTTTAAAAAGAAGGCTCTGGAATTCTTAGTTGGTCTTCTTTTCATTTTACAGGTTTGATTTATCACCGTTTGCTTCTAACGGTGATTTCTGTCAATCAGCTGAGTCTCGTTGCCATTCCCATTTCAGACCCGAGGAGGGCGCGCCTGAGCTGCCTGGAGAAAAGCAGTCCAGGCTCCCTGGGCTGCCGTCTTAAATGTCAGGACTCTGGAGCTTTGGGGAGTCAGATTCTTCCTACTTCTAATGCATCGGGTTTTGGGCGCCATCTAGTGGTTAATTTCTTATTGTTCTTGTGGTTCGTTGGCCAAAATTTGGCTTAGCCATGGTACCCAGGGCCAGGTGTTCCAGAGGGTCCTGAGACCTTCAGGCCAAGGTTCCTTAAGACTGTGTTCCGCAGTGACTCGGTGGGAGGGACCCTAGAGATGAGCATCTGTGCAGTTTTGCCAACGTGGAGATCGGCTGCTAGGAGGGCAACAAAGACCAGCTGCCAATCATCCCCGGAAGTGCTACAGCTGCCTTTCTAGCTCTCCGGTGGAAGCGGCCTTAACCTTAGTTAAAAGTTCTGAGGCTGGCTTTTGTGACCTAGAGTTACGGTGGCTTGGGAGACCCCGTGTCCTCTATAATTTAGTCTGTCCCCCCTGTTTTCTCACTTGCCAGCCACTGGGCTTCACAACTCTTGTGCCCAGGACCACCTGTCCTCTCTACCCGCTAACCCCAAGATAACCACTCTCGGCAAGTATCCTTTCTTTCTGTTCTTCCCTGCCCTCCGTGTAGCACCTATAAATGTCACTTTATAAATTTTGAGTTGCCCAGCTCAGTCGAGCCTGGCTCATTTCCCATATTCCCAGGATGTGTCCACCCACCTGACGGATCAATAAATTCCTCTTGAATTTTCAGACCAAAGACCTTCTACCCTGGCAGCATCTGGACCTAGGAATTTGCTGAATATAGTTACCACAGGTCTTGGCTGCCCAGGTAGTAAATGAAGGACAGGTGTGTGGTGTGTGTGTGTGTGTGTGCTGTGTGTTGTGTGTACGTGTGCCCTGGTTCCCCCCACCCCCAGACCATAAACACCCAGAGGACCCATGCACTTCCCTTTGTCTTGATAATCTCTCACTCCAGACCTGCCTGGCTTGCTCTCCACTTTGAAATGGCCCTAGAGCCAGCCACAGGCTCCAGGGAGCCAGAGCTAGCAAGGCCCACAGGAACTTCACACTTGAAGCTTAGCAGACGGATGTCTGGTGGAGTATCAGGTGTTAAGACCAGAGTCTTGCCACAGGACTTTCCAGACCCTTCAATGTGTGGTGGGCATCATGATCCTTCACAACCAGGCCAAGGGCTCTCACTACAAACACAAGGAGGCCACGGGGGCTGGGAACTGCCAACCAGATGCAACTCAACATGGCCCACAGGCTTATGGGAACCAGCTTAAGCAGAGGTAGCCATCAGTCATGAAAATTAAAATATGTATCCCCTCGGCCTGCAGATTCAATCACTGGCAGGAAAACTGACACAGGCCTATTGATTTCATTCGTAGGTACCACCTGCAGGGAGATTCTTGCAGAGCACACAGTGCTGTCTGTCATCTGTGTGGGAATGATGCCCCTTCCTCCTTAGATGGGGTCTTTGCCTGGGGTGTAGGCCTGGTCACACCTGGTACCCAACCACACACTCCCAATGAGCTGACTCTCCTCCTGCCTGCACAGCATCCAACTGACCACTCAGCTCAGCTGGGGCACATCCTACTGAACGGGCCAATGGGTGCTGGTCTTACTCCTTCATTCCCCCCTTCCCCTCTGCTCTGTGCTTTAAGCCCTTGCTGGTGAGCAAGATGAGATCCAGGGGCCCTAACTTGCTATGCAACTTCTGTGGGATGGGGCTGTTGAGCTAGATCAAGGGCTGGAACTCTGAACTTCTGTGGAAATACAGAAAGAGCAGAACACTTCCAACTGCCATTAAAGGACACTTCTGAGAAGACATCAGACCAGGACCTGGATTTTTTTTTTTATTAGACTAGGAAATATAATTTATTTCATAAAAATTAATCTCGTTACAAGAGGAATGCTAAAGGTTATTTACAAGTTGTTTACAGAATGAGCGGACGGGGCTGGGACAGTCCCCAACATATCAGAACCACAGACACACAGCCATGTTCACTCCCGGGCATTCATGCTCCCGCCCACCTGACCTCTGAGGGTGGGAGGAAGGTGCTGACTCAGATGCCTGGGACCCTCAAAATGGGGACCAGAAAGCCCTGGAAGATCCAGGGATGAGGAGGGCCCCTGTCCCTCAGGAGGTGTCTGGCCAGAGCTCAGAAGCCTGGACCCCATTGAGAAAGGGCTGGAGAGGCACATAAGAGATCCACCGACTGACTGTGACTCGGGGACAGCAGGCATGTCCACCTCCAATGGCAGGCCTGGGCACAGAGGTCTTGTCCACATGTGGGGGGACAGGTGTACGCGTTCTGGGAGGGGTGCCCTGATGTGCCCAAGTTGTAAAGCACAGGCATGCACGCACACAGGCCACACACACACACAACACACACACACACACTCATACACTCAAGGTGACACAGAAATACCCTGCAGGACCCGGCAACACCAAGCTGGCCAGGAATGGGAAGGGGAGGTCCATCTCATTGGAGGCAGGAGTGGAAACCCAACCCAACAGCCCTGCCTGGCTCAGCCCAGTTGGCTGGGCTGTTGCTACCAAACTGTATGGTTTGAGCCCCACCCCAGGCTCCAGCCTCCCCGCCCCAGATGCTGAGCACCTTCTAAGAGTCGGACTGTAAACTGGGACTCGCTCACTAAGGGCTCTCATCAGGGCCCAGCCAGGCAGGTTTCTGAGGATGGGCAAAGGAGAGAGCATGCAGACCACAATCCACTTGTCTCTATGCTTCCCCCTCCTATGTGCAGGCTAACAGGGACCAGAAGAGTAAGCCCAGAGGGATGGGCATCTTTGGCAGGAGAAGCTGGCTACTCTATGAGGTACTGTTCACCTAGATGCCAGGGGCACCTTGGTCTCAGTCTCAGAGCTCCACTTCAGGAGGCACTGCAGAAACACCAGGGCATACACGCTTGCTGGGTCCGTGGCCGTGAACCTGCCTCCCCATAGAGGCCCCAACTGTCAAAGCTCAGGATCTGCCCAGGCTGGTGTGAATGGCAGTTCAGGGAAGTGAGCAGCCTTCAATGGGATCTCTATGTCTACAGTGAGGTCCTGGTCTCCACCACTGCCCTTCCCCTGGTGGCCCTGTAGAACATCCCAGAATGGGTTGTGGTCAAGAATGGGTATAGCTGTCTACTTAGAAAAGTTGCCTTATATCTCCTGACTCCAGAAGGAAGATCAGTGGGTAAACTGAGGGCTAGAGGACAGGGGTGCGGACCGGCTAGTGCTAGCCTAGACCCAAAGCCACCCAACCTGGGAGAGAACCATCCCTGCAGTAGCCACTCCCTCTCAGTAAGAGCCTCACCCTTGGCCATCATGAGACCAGGAACCACCAAAGTAAAACAGACCTGAACAGTCTCCCTGGATGACAGCTGGCCTGGGCCTCCATCAGAAACCAAAGGAGGCCACAGAAGGGCATCTGCTGGGGGCTCCGGAGAGTGGGAGGCCCGTCAGGCCCTGCTTCTGCTTGTGAGTTTAGAACTCAGTGCCATAGTGAAAACCCTGTCTCGGCTCCCTGCTGAAGCTAGGGAAACTGAGGCCTTGCCATAGCAAAGCATTCCCCCGTGCAGTCTCTTACTGACCACACCCATGTAGCACACGCTCAGCACACATGTGCCACGAGTGCACTCGCCCCAATCACCAGCACAGCCACTCTTAGCCACAGTCAAGGATAAAAGTTTGCTTTCTTTTTTTTTTTTTCTTTTCTTACTTTTTTGCTTGTTTGTTTGTTTTTTTCTTTAAAAGGACCTATCCAAGTATCTGGATAATAAATCATTTGCGTTCCCTAAGAAACTGGGTCTTTCTTTGACCTTACTGTTTTTGCGCTCTCATTGCCTGAGTCTTGCTGACCTCTGAGGCGTTCTCTCTTCTCTCTCTCTCTCTCTCTCTCTCTCTCTCTCTCTCTCTCTCTCTCTCTCTCTCTCTCTCTCTCTCTCTCTCTTCTGCTTGTGGACAGGAGAAAGCAGTTTGCCTGAACTGAACTCAACCTTTCAAAGAGGACCAGGGATAGGAGAGCAGTCCCTAGCCAAGGACCATGTGAACAAGAATTGAAACCTGTGGGCCCCCAAAGTCACAGGGCTGAGGGTGGTGTGTTGTGGGGCGGGGGGGAGCCTCTGGCCTTCAGCTGCTCCAGAGGCCTCAGCCCACCCCAGAGCTAGCTGGGAAAATGGTGGGGCAGAGGGCCCCGGCCTCCCGGCAGTAGAGCAGAGACTTTCTAAGGCTGGTGGTGGTCTGAGGGTTGTAGCGGGGAGTGGGGATGAGGGACCATTCCAGCTGTGAGCCAGGGATGGTGGAGGCTGGACACCCCCATGGAGAGGCTGCCAGGCCTCCTTGCACCGTCTCCTACTGGTCCCCACAGGCCTGTGGTCACAGGCACTCAGCAATCGCCATCAGTGGCCATGGCTACCAGCATCTCACTCTTGCCCATCTCCTCCAAGGCACTGGCCAGGCTGTTGAGGTCACCATCATCCTGCTGCCGAGCTTCCCAGAGGTCTAAGATTACGCCTGTGGGACTAGCTTTGGTGGCGAAGTAGTTCAGGTACCTGTGGGAGGGAAACAGAAATGTTGGCGCCCCTGAGGTGACCAGCCTGTGAATTGGGAAGACCCAGGTGGTGGGAAGCTGTGGGCTCCGGAGTCCCACAGCATTCAACAGAATCCTGTATTCTCCAGTTGTAGGCTTTGCAGCCCCAGGCAAGTCAGTACACTCTAAGACTCTTGATCTCCTACTAGCAGGGTTTAGAGGTGGGGTTCCAAGCAAGCCCCCGCATCCCGAGCATCTGCCTTCATCAACCCACAAACCCAGAATCTGCATGAAGGCTGGCAGGATGGTTCTTTGGGTAAACGTGTAGACTTGAGTTCAAATCCCTGCAGCCAACATGAAAACCATACGCCTATAATCCCACCGTTGCCTTGAGCACTCCGCTTTGGGGAGTGGGGAGCACAGACAGGGGAGTCCCTGCAAGCTCCTGGGCTAGCTAACCTGACACACAGGGCAGAAGAACGAAGAGACAGGAAGTTATCCCCTGACTTTCACACATGCTCCATGCAGCATGTGCTGCACACACATACATGCTAAATACATGCGTGTGCAACATCTAAATACATTGTTGGCCAGGGCTAGACCTGTGGAAAGTAGGGCACCATGGGAGGAGACCGGGGTGTGTCTTGCCCTGGCCCTTCCAGTCCACGTCTGAGGTGACTGCTCCATCCTAGACTCCTGCCACCCGGTCAGCTTTGCTTTAATGCACAGCAGCGGGCAGGGACAGAAGCCCCTGAAGCTGTGGAGCCAAGAGCCATCTTGGTTCCTTTAAACTGCTGGATACAACGCCATAGTGAGGAGGGGTTGATTCCCACATCTCCTCACACAGCTGACGAAGCCCAAGGTCACCCAAAGCATCCTCTCCTCCTCCTCATCACCATCACCAAAAGACGCTGGGACCCTGAGAGACCTTCCAAGCATGCATGTCCCGTTCTTCTCTAGCGCTCACTGCTGCATGGGCTTCTCTGAGGGTCGGAGCAGAGTGTCTGGCCATCTTTGTAAGCTCCTCCCATTTATAGTAATTAGATGTCTTTTTAAAAATTAATTGTGTGTGTGTGTGTGTGTAGCTCAGAGGACAATCTCATGCGTCATCCTTAGAAATACCATCCACTTCATTGAGACAAGGTTTCTCATCATTCAGCTAAGTAGCTGGGTAGCAAATCCCAGGGAGCTTCCTGTCTCTGTCTCCCCAGTGCTGGGATTATCACTGAGTGTCAGCATTTTCACACGGGCTCTGGGGACTGGACTTGGGTCCTCATGGTAGCCCTTCACTGACTAAGCCAGCTTTTATACCTGCTTCTAGTAGGTGATCACTTAACACTGCTCCCATGTGTATCTGGCTTTCAGCGATGGTGGTGACCACACCCACCTGATGTCAGTGCTGGGTCTATCCCTGGCTTTCCCACACTGCAGAAGAGCTGGGTTTAAGAGAGTGGTAGCAGTCACTTAAAGCTCTCCTGGCTCGCAGGCCAGCTCTCTGAGAGGGACACTGTGAGGAAGGACATGAAGAGGGACAGCCATCCCAGACTCAGTGCACCGCAAACCAGCTGTGGATGTCACAGATGATGGCACAAGGGAAGCCAAAGCTGGGAGCTAGCCTGTGCCAGACCTTGAGGATGGGGGTGACCGCAGCTTAGGGTACTCACCGGTCCATGGAGAGCTTCTGTGCCAACAGCCGCCAGTCGTTGCCCCTTGAATTGGGGGCATCGAGGCTGTTGCAGATTTTCTGGCGGATGGACAGTGGTATCTTGAAGGCATAGGGTCCCAGCTGGGTGGTGACAGCACCGCCAGGGGCAGAGCAGAGAGCATCCAGGGAGCCAGCAGGGTCTGGAAGGGCAGGGACGGGAGTGAGATAACCTCAGCCCTACACAGACGCTCACCCAGTCTGCCTGCCTGGGTAGGGGCTTGAGCCTGAAGCTGTGGCTTAATTGGTAGAGTGCTTGCCCAGTACCCATGATGCACTGGGCTCTAGGCTCATCCCCGTCTCCTCTGGGTTCTCTCTAGCTGCCCACTTCTCAAGTGTCCCCTGTCAGTCAGGTGTGATCTTGCTCGATCAGCCTTGGACACATGCTGACTGAGCCTTGGGATAAGGAAGCCACAGGAGTCACAACGTGGCCTAGCCCACAGAGACCAGCTTTGATCTACATGGGGAACAGTCTAGAGAGCACAGGTGACCTGCCTAGGGCAGAGTTGGCTCGAAACCTGTGGGGAGTGTTTTATTATGCTGGTCAGCTTAGGAGGCTGGGCATTACCTATGGCTTAGTTTGGATTTAGTGGTTGGCAGCCACAGGTTACCTTGACCAGGTTAAATCAGCCTTGCCTGGTGGCCATTTGTTTGTTGAGACGGGTTTCATGTAGCCCAGGCTGTCTCAAATTTACAATGTAGCTGAGGACAACCTTGAACTTCTGGATATGATCCTCTTGCCTCTACACCCCAAGTACTGGGGTTACAGGTATGTAGCACCACACCTGGTTTTATTTGGTGGTGGAGACAAAGGCACCATACACGCTACGCTACCAAGTGAGCTACAGCCCCAGCCCTCAAGACTCTCATATTCCACACGGGGACCATTATAACCCTCTCATGGGCGTGATACCTCACTACGGTAATATATGTCATGTGGACAGTACTCAGTAGGCGACTGTTGGCCACTCTAGGTGACCTGGTCCCTGCTGTGACTCAGGAGGTGAAGGAGAGCGGTTTTTATGGGAGACGCTGGGAATTGAGGTGCTTGTGTGTCAGAGCCTCAGCCCCCCAGGGTATCATTGACCCTCACCTCAGCCAGCGTTGTGTGCAGCTGGAAAATCTGGCCTTCGCCTTCCACCTGCCGCACGCAGACCTTACAGGTAAACTCAGTGGAGGCCAGGCTATGCCTCTCCAAGGTGAAAGTGCAGTGCAGGGCTTTCTGGCTGCCGTTCCAGACATGGTAGAAGGGAATCTCCTGGAGGAAAGGTGGTCAGGGTTGCAGGTAAGACTTTCGAGAAGTGGGTGGGGCACAGCCTTAGAGAGGGCTGGGCTCTGGGGGCAGCTGAAGTCTCTCTATGAAATATTCAGAGTAGGGAACGCTGGGTAGCTAAATGACATTGATGTCTTGGTTGTGGGAGAGAGTGGAGAAGCGGACCTGTGTGGGAGGGGACAGACAGAAGTCTGAATGTGCATAAATACAGAAGCTGGCGAACGTCCGGCCTCAATGGTCTCATACACTGCAAGAGGGAGCAGAGGGACTTGAGTGCCAGAAAGGAGCAGAATCAGTCTGCAGGCTTGCATTTGTTCAGAAGGGTGTGGCCCCAGACCAACAACTTGCAGTATAAAGGGGCCGAAAGGAAGTGTGGCCGTGATGGGGGGGAGGTGCAAAACAGGAGGAAGTTGTGGCTGTTCGTGGCTGAGAATTTAAGCTTGGGCCTGAAGATGGCTGGGAACATGGAGAACAATAAAGTGGGGAGACAGAACAGGGACAAGAGACCTGGGAAGCAGGGCTTCACTACAATGGAGTAGAGGTTTCCCCTGCATCCCCTCCCCAGGCCCAGTGCTCACCTGGTACTTGGCCAGTAGTTTGCTCCTCCAGTGGGCATGGGGGATGTCATGGAGGGAGAGGCGTAGGTTGTGGTAACTGTCCTTAAAGAGCAAAGGCTTGGGCTCCTCCACCAAGTAGCCACCCAGAGTCCTCTCCAGCTCCAGGACCTCCTGTGGGTGGGGAGGAGGGAGAGACCTGTCACCCTTGGCCTAAGGGTCTTTTATAATTCAAGTTGGCGGTTTGGGGCCAGACCTGTCTGATCTAGTTAAGAAGGTGTTTCAGATGAATGGCTGGGCAGATACACCAGTGGATGAATGGAAAGTGTGTCGGTAGGTAGATGGATAGATGATAGATAGATAGATAGATAGATAGATAGATAGATAGATAGATAGATAGACTGACTGATGAATGGCATAGATTAAGTGGACAGACAGATGAACAGGTGGATGGATGGATGAATGGATGGGTGGATGGATGATGGTGCTGTGCACTTGGTTTGTTTGCTTGTATTATGTTAATTGGGTTCCTGAGATTACACAGGAATTTGCACATCTACATGTAGGATGCTGAGGGTCCCTGCCCCCAGTTGGCTTTGACTGGTGAATAAAGTTGCCGGCAGCATTGTGCAGTGAGACAGAAGCGGGACTTTTAGGATTAGACACAGGAGAGAGAGAAGGCAGAACCGCCATGCTGGGGAAGCAGAAGGATCAGGCGTGAGAAGTACAAGACAGAGAGACAGCCAACATGTGGTGAGTGTCGGGGATCATGGCCCAGGTCTGGGCTGGGGAGGCCAAGATGGGATATAGGTTTTAGAAAGTCGTAATTCGTGAATATCAGAGGGGAAAGTGGGTTAGCTGCTGGGAGGTTTGGAAGTGCCCAACCATTGAGCTGTTTGAATATAAGGCTGTGTGTGTCTCTCATGTGAGAATCCAGAACATTGGGGTGAGTTCCTCACTACCCCCGGGCAGGTTAAAGCTGATTAGCCAACTACTGTAACATGGATGATAGATGGTTGGATCATTGGATGGATGTTTGGGTAAACATAAACCGATAGATACACAAATGACAGGTATATGAATAGAAGAATATTTGAAGGAAAGATATGAGCAAAGAGATGGATAAAAGCTGGATGAACACACAGGCTGTTTGTTTACTGCACAAGTCTATTATGTATTACCACAACGAGTGAAAAGATAGAGGGTGGATGGACGGGGCTTGAACAAGTAAAGAACATAATCGGGCCAGAGTGTGGCAACTCCCCTGTTGATATTCACACCACCCTCTGGCTAAGATGGAACACCGGTCAACACCAGAGCTACGAGATCCAGCTGGAAGAAATTCCCAGCAGTGTCCACCCCCCCTTTTGGAGGCCTCCTGGAATGTCAGGGTAGTACAGCCCCCACAGGGGACGTTCTTCTCCCATGGGGCCTTTTCATCTGGGTTGCATCAGTCCCCAGTATGCAGCCTGAGAAAGCCACATGAGACTCAAGAGACACAGTGACTAGGAAGAGACCATATCTCAGAGCCGGGAGGAGACATAGGTCCACCAGAAAGAACCATGAGGCTTCTCAGAGGGCTGCAGGAAGGGTGGAGAAGAGAGCCAGCTCTATATTCTCCATATCACGCTAGGATGAGACCAGGGGGGACCTGGGACTGGGACAAGGTTGGGGAAGGAAGGAGCAGTGGCTTTGAGACATGTATGACAGACAGGTGGTGCCTTCATTGGGCTCCACATCAGCCAGTATTAACCCTCCCACCACCCCCACCCCCGTCTCTGCCCATCCTCTCCCCTGCCTCTCCCTCACTTCCGGTCTCCACTGCCCTTTCTTTTGTGTTTGCTAGAAGCCCTGGCTTTCCTAGCTCATCCTACCAGTTCCTGGTCTGTCCACGCTACTGACCAAGGACAAGGTCCAGTCTCATCTCCTGGTCACTGCCACTGCCTGCTATCTAGGGCTTACCCCCATTTTCACAACTGCCTCTGCCTCTGTTCACCAATGCTCCTGTCACACACACACACACACACACACACACACACACCCTACACTGCTCACAATGCTGAGCTGCACACCTGCCTTGGCAGAAAGTCGTTCTGCTGGCCTGGAATGCCCTGCCTCTTCTCTGTCCAGAGTGACAACTTGCCACCCAGGGCTTAGGTCTGAGGTCCATCCTCTCTTGGACTTTTCAAAGACTGACCCTGCTTGTCTCCTACCTCCTGCCCGAGCTAGGAGTTATGGCCTCCATCCCTGTCTGAGGGTCCAGTGTTGTTCTGATGTTTGATGCAGAAAGTGATGACTGACTGAGGCTGGTGCAGACAGAAGCCTGTCAGGGACCATGTATCGGGGAGGGTTCTAACAACTGATTTGCTGTGCTGATGGCCCTGCCATGCTCTGACGACCCTACCTTCAGTGCTACAGGTGTGTCCTCCAGACAGTAGACCCTGAGGCTATACTCCAGGGAGGTGCAGAGGGCCGGGGCGAAGATGGCCAGCTGGAGCCGCTTGATGGCAGAGCGGGAGTAGGACTCGCCCGTGAACACGTAGGTGCCCAGCTGGTCCAGCAGGATGTGGCAGGACTTAGCCTCCAGCTGGCAGTAGCAGGGGGTGTTCAGGGTCTCCTCATCCAAGGTCACCACCTCCTGCAAGGGACGAAGAGGATATTGTCACCTGGGCTGGAATGAATCCATTTCCGGGCAGTTCTGAGAGTCAGTCACCACACCCAGCGCCTCACCTCCCAGTGGCCCTGATGGGCCTGGGTCTTGAGCTGGAAGATCCAGTCTCCTGCAATGACTTCAGCACAGTGGGGCACGGTGAGGACGACAGGGCGGCACAGGAGGAGGCCTGTGGGCCCGCAGGTCACCGAGGGGCTCAATACTGTCTGGGAACCTTCCGAAAGTGGGCTAGAGGGAGAGCAGAGGGAGGTAGGAGACAGAGGCAAGAAGTACTCATTCATGAGGGATACTCGACTCTTGCGAACCCCCAAGTCCACCCAGGGCCCGTGCCAAGGCAACTCTCTGCCCTTTGCGGACTGGAACCCGACCTCACAGGGATGGGAAGGAAGATACAGCATGAGCCGCATAAAGAAAGTTCTAGGTTTTTGCTGTCACAGCAAAACAGTCTCAGCCAGAGCTTTGCACAGCCTCAAGGTCTGAGGCTTTATATAGAACATTGTCTTTTGCTTTCCTTTCTTTAAAACAAAACAACAGAACAAAACAAAACTATTTGAGGCTGGGCTTAGTGGTGCATGCCTTGAATTCTAGCACTTGGGGAGGCTGGGGCAGGTGGATGTCTGAGTTTAAGGCTGGCCTGGTCTACAGAGTGACTTCCAGGACAGCCTGATCTACAGAGTTCCAGGAAAGCCAGAACTAAAGTGAGACCCCCATCTTGAAAATTCAACAATAAAACCACTTGGTGTGTCTGTCTGTGTGTGTGTGTGTGAATTACTTCTGTCACCTTCTATGCCCATACTCAAACTGAGATGGTCAATTTTTCTCTGCAGCCGTGATCGCTAGTCTTTGCTGTCAACTTGACTGGACGTGAGGTCACCGAGGAGACGCATCCCTGACATGTTTGTCTGTGAGGATGTTCCCAGAGGGGTTTAAAGTAGGAGGGAAGACCCAATCTGTATATAGACAGCATAACTTGTGGGCTGGGGCCCCAGACTGAGTGAAAAAGAAAGAGAAGGCAAGGGGAGCCTCGGACACCAGTGCTCATCCCTTCCTGGTTCTTTCCTATGGATGCTTCATGTTCCTGTGACCACAGGTAGAGGGCCTCTCACCACGGCGAGCCCAAACAAAGCCCACCTTCTTAAGTTCTTATGATGCATTCGCTACAGCAATGGGACATACGCAATCCGGTTGTTTATAAATCCCCTTTACATAGGAAAGGTTTGCTGTTGCTACAGTTTACCCCTCAAAATATGCTTTCTCTGGGGGACCCTGGGCATTAGGACCAAGATCTAAGTGACAAATGGAAACGTGTGCCCAGTGTGGGCAGAGCAGGAGGAGGCGCTGGCTGGCCAGGGCTGCTGGGTCTACTCACAGGGTGCTTTCGGCCTTGTTGATATGTAGATACAAGTCATAGAACTTGCCCTGGGGAATGGCTCCATTTGGTACCAACAGGCTGACCCCTAGGGAAAAGGGGGGTCATCAGGAAGGGGAGGTAGCAGAGATGAGAAGGATGGAATAGGCTCTGGCTCCAACTCAGGGAAGGGAAAGACTCTAAATGGGTGTGTGTTGTGTGTATGTGTGGTGTGTGTGTGTGTGTGTGTGTATGGGGGGAAGCACCCAGGCCACTTGGCATGATCTGCCCAGAAATACAGGGGTCTCCAACATTTCTGGGGGTGGGGGGATGTCAGAAGGCTCCAGTACTAGCTTCATGCTGGCTCAGGACAGGACTCTGAAAAGCTGCCAGCTGCCACTTTCACAAGTTGAGATGGGCATCCTGGCCCTGCTGCCCTTTAAAACCAGGACCGCTCTGTGGGACTAAAGATGAGAGCCATTCTCCCAATGTAAACGGAAGTGAGACCCTTCCAAGTGGTTGACCCAAGATTTTCCCAGCCTAGAGAGGTCCAGGAAGTCCTGATCTCAGGTCTTCTACCAGACTTCTCTATGTATCATCTGCCCCAAGCTTTAACTTCCCATCTGAGCAATGGAACCGGAGGCCCACCTGTGCCGGGAATGCTGAGCCTCCCTCCCAAGCAACCAAAGGTGCCGCTGACACTGCTGCTGGGGTCTCGAGGTAGCCCAGGAGGTGCTGGGAACCAAGGCTGGCACTGCGCAGGTGCAGGAAGTGAGTGTCCCGGGAGAAATCGCCGGGGTATGTGCCGGGTGGTAGGACACCCAGCAGGTCGGCTCCATCAGCGAGGCCAGACCCAGAGCCAAGGGTGCTGGAGTTATAGACCTTGATCTTGAGGCTGGGCAGGGGATCTAGCAGGGGCGAATTAGTCATGGGGATCTTGTCGGCAGAGTCCTGCAGGGCATACACAGGCCCGCGGTAGATGCCAGCACTGGCCGTCAGGTCTGGAGGGGCGGACGGGTGCAGGAGCTGCGGGTTGCCTGCAGGGGTGGATGTGATGGTCAGAACCACCGTTTCTACTTCTCACCACATTGGCCCTGCCCACTCTGTTCCCTTTCAGGCCTCTGCCCCACCCACAGGTCTAGCCCCAGAAGGCTCAACTGCCGCCTGCTGCAGGAAACTCGAAACTCGCCTGCCGCAGGAAACGCGAGCAAATGGGAAGTGCCCCTGCGCTGGTGACAGCTACAATGCTCTGGGGTCGCCCAGCCATTCCTGCCACAGCAGGCCTCTCCAGGTTCTTACTGGGCCTTGCAGTCTTGAAGTTGACAGGGTGGAAACCACCGGTGAGGGCCGCAGAGGAGTCAGTGATGTCCGTGTCGAAGTCCCGGCAGTTTCTCCGGTACACGATCACTCCCACGGCCATGAGAACCGCTACCACCACAAAGACGGCCACCACGAGGCCTGCATACAGCGCCACGTCTCCCGAGGGTTCCAGGGCTGTTAGAGGCAGTAGGGTTAGGTGAGGGGCAGGCCCTTTGGGGTACCAAGGAAAAAAATCTAGGTTCTAGGCTCCGCCTGCCAAGGCAGATTGGTGGCCTCAGGCAAGTCTCACAACCCTCGAATCCATCTCTTCCTTAGTAAGTTGTCACAAAGTCCACACCCTGTTGCCCACCTTCCTGGTACAGTATGGAAGGTAACGGAACCAGTAGGTCTGACTCACAAGTTTGGTCATAGCTCATTGCTGAGGAGCCAAGGGGTGTGAGGCTTGGAAACCTGAGGGCACCTACACGACAAAGCTTTGCTCCTAGCCTACAACTTCCATATGACCAAATGTCCTGGCTCCCCGAAACCATCTTAAGTAGTCTCTTTGCTATGCATCGGACTGGAGGTGCAGCGGGGCTGTGGGGAGGAGTGGGATGAGAAGCAGAGCAATGGATGGAGAGGTGGTGAGCAGATGGCAGAAAGAAAGATGGGACCCAGGGAGGCCACAGTGCAGCAATACCGTCTTCCTCAAGCAGGGGGCTGCGGTTTTAAATAACTACGAGCTGCCAGCCAGGAATGGGGGGAGGTGGTGTCCACAGATCATTCTAGAAGGATGGAAATATCCTGTCCCCTTGATTCTTAGGTATGCTCAAGTAGACCTATGTGGCTACTGAAGACTAAGATGTGACCGGTGCGACTGAGGAGCTGTGTTTCCTAATGAACTTAGTTTTTAATTAAGTGAAATATGAATTTTAAAAGCCACCCGGGGTTAGTGACTAGCACACCAGCCAGCTCAGGCCACCCGACAGCTGCTCTTTGACCTAGCTTCTTTTACTCGAGCGCTAAGAAGCACCGGTGCTTCATTAAAAACAGGGAACTCGGAGAGGCAGCCTAAGGTCCAACCTGGCCTTCTGCACCCTTGGGCGAGTCCACACCCACGCCTCGTAGCATGGAAGGCCATGGCTTCCTACTCTGGGAACCTGTCTCTCTACCTCATCTCAACAATCTCACCAGGGCACCCCCCAGCATCGTGGCAAGCCGGGAGGTGCTACAGACTCTTCCTCAGGGCTAGGCTCCCATTTCTCCACAGGCCCCGTTCCAGCAGGAGCAGGTTCTTCCCTAAGCTTGGCTCCACACTCTATGTCCACGTTCACACTGGGGGCCACTTGCTTGGTGATTTATAGTCTCTAAACCAGCCCCAGGACTGGCCTCTCAGGGAGCTGAAGACTTCCCTACAGATTTTATGATTCCAGAATAATCTGGAAATTGTTCTTTAATTACCACAGACTGGTCTGACGGAGAGGCTGTGTTGCCCTGATATTGCTGTCACAGCAGTAAGGGCCCTTGGGGTGGGAGGGGAGCCTTTTGGGAGCTGACTTGGGGCAGCAGCACTCAGACCAGGGTTAAGTTGGGAGGTGTGCCCCAAGTACTAGGGATACAGTGTGGGGCATGGCACTGTCTTCCGGCATGTCCCAGGGGAAGAGGGACAAAGATTAAGACCACCCGCTTTGGCCACAAAAATATTTGGGTTCAAGTCCTGGCTGTGCTACTCCCTGGTTGGTTCCTTGGACAGGTTTCTTCCTCCTCTGAAACTCAGTTTCCTATTCAGTAACAGGAGTGTGAGGGGAGTCCGGGGCCTTTCTGCCAGCCAAGAGTCTCATTGCCTCTCTGTGACAGAAATGTGGCAACATGCATGAGGGGCAGGGATCCTATGGGGTTGTACCAGGAGGAAACATCATCAACTCTTCCTGCCTTGGACCCCACACCCATGGCAAGCCAGCCAAGGAGAGCCAGGAATCCCCAGAAGAAAGAAGAGAGGCATGAAATGGGACTTACGGTGGCTTTTAGGGTCGTTTAGAGTTCTCTGATCTGTCAAGGGAAATAAAGGGAAAGACGATGACCCAGGTGACAGAGAAAGGGTGGCTGAGCAGGTGATGGGGGCACGGTATGGATGAGATGAAGGGCGGCATGAGGGCCGGACAGAGGCTCTATGGCTGCTCTGCTCAGGGTGAGCACAGTGGCCCCAGGCTGGGCCAGGGCAGAGGGGCCTGTCACTCGACTCGAGAGCACTCACTCAGCACGCACAGCCCATCGGTGCAGTTCTTGGAGTCAAGTAGCGTCCCGCTGCAGTCGCGGCCTCCGTTCTGGGGTGGCGGTGCCATGCACTCACGGCTACGCCAGTGCGCACACTCTGTGCTGCAGGCTGACCACTTGCTCCACTCGGTCCATGCTCCATCCACTGCAGGAGCACAGCACAGGCACAGACACGCAGTTACGCATTCAAGTGGGAACACGGAAACAATAAACACGCACGCACGCACGCACGCACGCACGTACATAAGCTCGCACGTACATACGCACGCACCCACCCACCCACGCCCGCCAATCATATCCACACAGCCATGGGCTGGGGCCAGTTAGATGCACTCAGTCACACATACAACCATAGCACAGGCACAAAGAGGCAGAAGAACCCAGAACCAGGGCAAGACAGTCAGGGAGGAGGCTGCTGGCAGGTTGAGGGTCTGTAGCCAACGGGCATCTCCACAGAGGCACGCAGGGAGCTCTCTGGGGCCCCAGGACCTCCTATGCCAGGCTCAGCCCTGTCCAGCTGCAGTTCGCTGCCTCTGATCCCAGCTCCCAAGCAGCCTGGGAAGAATCGGAAGCTAGAGACCATAGAGTACCCCGAGGACCTGAGCTCTGTACTCTTTGGGACTGAGAGAACATAACCCATAGGCAGAAGAGCGTGAATGGGCTTGTGGCTCTTACCTGGGCACACGGTGGTGCAAGCTGTCTTCTGGAAGGCCTGCCCCTCACAGAAGGCGCCTCCATTGAGTGGGGCTGGGTTGGTACAGGTCCGAGTGCGCTTCTGCCAGCCTCGGCCACAGCGATTAGAGCAGGGTGACCACTCTGCCCAGCTAGACCAGCCTCCATTCACTGTAGGGATGGGCCGTCACATGATTACCTGGCTGCCTCCAAGTTATCTTCAGCCCATCACCCACCTTTACTAACCCAGACACTCTAGTGGGGACCATTCACCTGTGAGGCTGGGCACTGAGATGCCACTGTCGGCACCTGAGAGGGCCTAGGAAGTCACTATGTCATCCTGGCCTATTGTGCAGTGATGCAGTGAACTTGCTAGAGAGGTAACACCTAACCAGGGTCACCCAGTGTGTGATGGGGTACTTGGGATTTGGCCTGGGACTAGATCCCAGGAGAGGACTCCCTACTAAATTTTATCTGCCTCCGCTGTGGTTTTCCTCTGTCCTTGGGCCCGGAGAAACAGCAGAGAGCAGCATGCGGGCCGGGAGAGCATCTTTACCTCTACTGGGACAAATGACTTGGCTGTCTGGGGCTGTGACCCTGCCTTGGGGCTAACTCAGGAGAATTGGGTCTTTTTTTAAATAGAGTGCTAAGGGGTCCTAAGAAGTAGGCAGTGCTCCCGGCTGGCCTCCTCTTTCTGGATTGCCTCTCCATACAGTTTAGGGGGCCTGCTGGAGGGGGCTGGGATGTATTCTTTCAGGCCTCCCTACAGTACCCTAGAGCTCCCACCAGGGGGCACCCAGGATAACCACAGCACATGACAGCAAACACCCATCCACACCATAGACGATGACAGTGGCCGTGGTGCTCCGGCGCTTGGCCACAATATTCTTGGCCACACAGGTATAGTTGGCTGTGTCTGAGAGGCGGGCCTGGCGGATGATGAGGTTGTGGTCGATGGTGAGCAGGAAGTTAGTGTCCTGAGCGGGGTCGATGACATCTTCATTCTTGAGCCATTCCACCTGTGGAGGGGGGCAGTGAGGACTCATTGTCTGCCAACTGACAATGGGGATGGGCCTCCTGCAGAGGGAAGGAGGGGTCCAGACATAACTAGAACAGCGGGTCAGCCTGCGTCCACACCTATCCTAGGTTCCGGTCTGGCAGCAAGAGGTACCAGCACCACCAGCTGAGGATCTTAGGAGAGCCAGGGCCTCAGCTTTTACCAACTGTAAAATGGAACTTGAACAGCACCCACCCCACGGGGCTCCGATGAACTGTGACCTGCTGGGCTCAGAGAGGTACCCAGCAAGCATAAGCTGCTAGTGTCTGGCCCTCCCTACGTTCCTAAAAGCAGCAGGACCCTGGGTCCAGTCCTCAGCTCCGCTACCCAACAGCAAACCTAGGTGGTAATCCCAGTCCCTCTCATCTCTAAACGGTGGCCGTGCCCACACTGCAGGGCTGCTGAGGAGATCAAAGCCCAACAGGTGGCAACCTTACCCCCCATGCCTAGGAGGGCACAAGCAGAAGAAGCCAAGTGACCAAGTTTGGGGGCCTGCAGCTGAGACGTGAATGAGAGGCCCGTCCTTTGGTACAAGGCTACATGTCCACCCCTCCCCGAACCCCCCCCCCCCCCCGAATGCCTAGACCAGTGCAGGGTGTGGGAGGGGAAGGAATGGAAGGTAGTCTCCAGCTGACGAGTGTATAAGCATGGACACACCCACCGAAATCCTGTGCTATCTAGGGTTTCTTGGGTCTATGTCAAGTAGGGGAGTCAAGAGACCAAGACCCTTCCCGGCAGGCTGTACCTACGCAGGGATGGGCGGGGCCTGGTGTGAATAGGGTTCAGAAGGACAGGCAGGACCACAGAAGTCTGGAGCAGCTTGCAAATACCCTACCTGGCTGGCCACTCCCCCTCCTCACCTCAGCCACAGGCACTCCCTCCGGCGGGCGGCACTGTAGAAGGACCTCATGATCCAAGGGTACCTCCTTGGCCAGAGGCTCCTGGTCAAAGTTCTTGCGCAAGTCTGAGGAGAAGAGTTCCAAGAAGATCAAGGGATGGCGGATGTAAGCATGAAATGCCCACTGTGGCCACTAGGGGCAGGGCACGCCTAAGGAACTGTTTTCAGGATCCCTTCACCTGCGGAAACAGGGTTCCCCTCCCTGACCCTGGGACCTCTCCTGGAATCTTCCAGCTTCCTCTCAGAGGTGGCAAGGGCTGCTGGAAACCCCAGAGCCTGAGGAGGCCTGGTCTCTGGGTCTAGGAGCCCATGTCATCTGGCATACCGTGGAGAGGGCTTTTCTCTGACCTCAATGGGAAGTGGGGTGGGATAATCGGGGAGGCATACAGGCAATGCGGATGTAGGCTCGGCGACTCTTGGTGGTTCCCGAAGAGCTCCAGGCCACGCATGGCACCAGTAGTCCTCGAGTCCGAAGAGCTCCTCCACTTGCTGCCGCGACACCTCGATCTGCACCTCTCGTACCCGCAAGCCTGGCCAGCAGAGGTCGGGCCTTCAGTGGCGAGGGAAGAAACCGCCTCCCTTCTACCCCAGCCCGTAGGATCCCACTGGCTTCCATCTGCAGCTATCTATGGCCATTCCTGGGGCAATGTAAAAACCAAAGCCTGCCTTTTAGGCCCTCAAACTCATTCACCACCCTTGTCCTCCACACGCCGCCAGACCTCCCTGAGTAGCCACGGCCACGGCACACTGTCTCCACAGGAACTCTTCTGCCCTCTATGCCCAGGGCCTTCCAGTTACCAGCAGGATGGCTACCTGCTAGTCCAGGTAGGAGGTGCAGGACTACCTTGTACTTGTCACCGCTGTCCTCCCATGCATGGGCTGTGGGACCACTGTCACTATACAGTTAATGGGGACAACAGCCCCAGATCCCATGGCTAGCAGGCACCATGTGCCCTTGATAGAAGCAAGAGCCATGCTGTCACTGTTACTAGGAACTATGGGATTGTTTCCTGCCAGTACAGGTCATCATCTGAGGCCCCAGCAGGCAAACTGTCTCTTACTTGGACTAGAACTCATGGCTGGCCCTGACTGGGAAGAGGGACTCACAGGCCAAAGAAGAGGCCAGGAAAATCCAAAAAGAATACAGAGGTGTTTGACAGGGCCCAGAGGGTCCTAGTTCTCTGCCTGGCTGGCACTGTGCATGTGCCATCTTATGGTCTCCCCACTGGGACCTCCTGCTAACAGAGGGAAGGATGAGGGGCCCAGAGAGGTTGTATGACTGCCCCACAGTCACACAGCCAGAGTGATAACACCAGGATGATGGGTTGGGTTGTTCTCTTCTGGTTTGGTTAAGAGAGGGTCTCACTGTGTGGCCTGGGGATGACGGGCCAGTATCAGCACTGTTCGTCGGCTTGCTTTGTTTTGCTTCTAATTCTTTTATTTATCAGACTGTAGATGAGAATGGAGTTTCAAGTCTTTTTTATTTCAGAACCTCCAGCATCAAGCTCACACCTGCAGCTGAGCCTCGGTGGTTACGAGCTGGCTAGGGTGTGGCTTCCCGTCTATCTGGGTGGGCCTGAAATTCGGGGCTTTTCAAGGCAAAGCAGAAAATGAAGGAGAGAAAAGGGGGGTGGGGGGCAGGGGTCAAGAAAGCGGCAGAGACTCAAACACAAATGTGTATGTGTGCCCCACAGCACATCTGAAAGTCAGAGGACACTTTTCTGTTGTCAGTTCTACTTTATGGGGCCAGAGACTGAACTCAGGTTGTACGACAGGTACCTTTACTCACAGAGCCATCTTGCCACTCCACTTTATTTTTATTTTATGCCACATAAGGGATTGAACCCAGGGCCGTGTGAATACTGCCAAGCACTCTGCCGCTGACCTGCAGCCCCAGAGACTTTCTTCTCACTGTATTTTGAGACAGGGTCCCAAAATGAATTTGAACCTGTCATCCTCCTGCCTCAGCCTCCAGAGTAGCTGAGACTACAACTCTACACCATGAGACCGCAGCCCAAAACCAAAACTCGATCATTGACAGAATACTGAAGAAATTGCAGAGTTTGGAACATTTTAAATGTTAGGTTTTTTGTGTTTTCTTTTATTTTCTTTTCTTTAAGGTAGGAAGGGTTATCTGATTCAGAATCTGAACAAATTCAAAGTCCAAAACAATTCTGAAATCTGAAATACTCCTGGTTCCAAGTGTATTGACAAGGGCCACATGTGAATCTTTGCTTTTATACCAAGAACAACTGCTGTCAAGGAAACACACCATGAATGTAACTGGGAAACGGTATGGTCTTCCCCTAACGGAAAGCTATGGAAAGACACCGCCTCCGGTGTTGTCTTGTCTGATGCCCAACTTCAAGCCTGGCCAACTGTGTGGGAGGGTGGGGGAGCCCCTGCTGGGGCTTGTAGCCAACACCTGGAGACCCAGGAGACCCTGAGACCCATGGGGCATCATGGCTCTGTGGCACCCTCACCAGTGGCCTCATCCAGGCTCTCCTGTGTGACGTGGTCGTTCTGGCTGACCCACTCGCCGTTACACTTGAAGTAGATCTGCGTGGCAGGGAAGGCTCGGCAGCGTAGTTCTACTGGCTTGTTCTTCACGATGTAGGCGTCCTGTGGCTCCAGCAGGAAGTAAGGCAGCTGCTCCGCGGGTGCTGATGGGTAGGAGTCCGGGAGAACCTGGCCAGCAGAGTCAACACCTGTGGAGGGACAGTGCCATGAACACCTCATCCTGGGGACCTGCACTGCCACTCATACAAGGTCTCCAGAGCCTGCAGTTTTCCCATCCTGCCCAGCCCTGAGATGTTAGTGGTCCAGAGGCAAGGACACCCCAACTAAATCTGCCCATGTCTCCTACTCTGGCTCTGACTGGCTTCAGTCATCTGCCATGTTGAAGCCTCAATGTACTGCAGGCTGAGGTGAAAGCACAAACCAGGCCAGCTCTGCCTCAAAGCCACCACCGCTGTGGGAGCCCCACTGGAGACAGAGGCATCCAGGACCTTCGGATCTTTGGGGCATGTTGTGGGGGAAGGGGTGGTAATGCCAAGCCCAGGGCTCTAAGCATCCTGTAGGCTCTTCTCAGGCTCACACCCTTAGCAGAATAGAGGAGAATCTTTAGAGCACACAGCTCGGCTAAGCTGGTGGCCTCCTCCTCCCCCACAAGGCCTGGTGGAAAAGCCTGTGTCGCTGGAAAGAACAGCACCTTGGGAGGTGAGACAAACAGGAAGGGAGGAAAGCAGGCCAGGCCTGTGATTGGTCACAATTTATTTAGGAAAATTGGCTTTGCATCACAAATGCAGAACAATCAGGCGTCAGCTTGGGACAAGCAGTGGGGGGCTTGTGCTCCGGGTTCAATACTGGGAAAATGGAATAAAATGCTGTGTGTGTGTGTGTGTGTGTGTGTGTGTGTGCACACTTGTGCGCGTCCATGGCCCCTCCCTGGAGACCTAAATAGGGATCATGCACTTGTCCTTCAGGTCAAAGGCTGACAAGGAACCCCCTGTAGACAGAGGGGCAGGGGACACACAGTTTCCCAAAACAAGAATAGACAAAATGTGTCTTGTCTTTTCTCTCTGTATCAGGAGACTCTCCTAAGACTGGGGCAAAAGATACTGGCCTCAGAGGGGTGGGGCAGGAGGAAAGAGTGCACGCGTGCGTGCACAAACACACATACACACACACCACACACACACCCCAAACCTAGTGGTTAAGGAGAAGCCATCCAATGGGATGCAAACACATTCACCTTCTATGGGAACCAGAGAGTGAGTGTGTCTAATGGGTATGCTGCTCTTTTGTTCCTGAGGAAGGCGGGAGGGAAGCACCTGTTAGGCTGCTCTGAGGATCGCTTGGTGGTTTGGAGCGGACCTGCCACTGGGTAAGTACACATCGTCCCACTGCAGTCTTACCAAATGCCCACCCAAGCAGTGTGCGAGTGAGTATTTGGGAACACTTGAGTTATCAAATTCTTTCAACAATCCTCTGGGTGAGTTCTGTTGTCCTCATTCATTCATTCATTCGATTGCTTGCTTGTTTTTTCAACACAGGGTTTCTCTGTGTAGCCCTGACTGTCCTTGACTCACTCTGTAGACCAGGCTGGCCTCGAACTCAGAAATCCACCTGCCTCTGCCTCCCAAGTGCTGGGATTAAAGGCATGCGCCACCACTGCCCGGCCTGTTGTCCTCACTTTATAGAGGAGAAACTGAGGCTCGCAGAGGTTGCTCAAGTTGCTCAGGATCACAGAGCACAGCTAAAGTTTGAACCCAAGAAACAGAGCATCCAGGCCGTGCTCACCGCCAACATGGCGCAGCAGGTGTGGTAGCCTCTACCAGGTCCTCTGGCTCCAGCCAAGGATGAAGTACTTGGGTTCCTGGGGGCTACTCTGCCCTGCTTAGAGGAGACTTCATAGCCCCTCGATACATCTCATACCACCATCCACGAAGAACTTATTGCTATTATTACTATTATTATTACTATTATTATTATATAGTCAGAGTCAAGGAACTCAATATGAATTTACTCCTAAGAGTTGAGTCATCACTTGGAAAATACCTGGTATAATCACACAGCCCCGTGCACCACTAGTCTCCTCACAAGAGCAAGGAAACGGAATCAGCATAAATGCCTATCAACGGATGGATAACGAAAATGTGGAATTTTACTCATCCACAAAATATAAAGTTTCTGCAGAGAAGGGGGCGGATCTGGAAATTATCACCGTAAGTGTGGAAACCCAGATGCAGAGAAACTGGTATTTCATATTATTTCTCATAGTTGGATCTATGGATCATTAAGTTCTTCTAACGTGCATGCGGCGCACACACACAGAGGCATGCATGTACACATGCACACACACACACAGACACACACATGCACGCATTTTGCTTACGTGCGCGCTTGCACACTCTCTTCATCCCACTTGTACAGTTTACTAACTAGGATGCTGTGTGAGCACCTGCTGGGCGCACCACAGGTTCTCAGAACAGAATGGACGCTGACCCCACCCCTGCCCTCCATTTGTCACAGCGTCCTTAGTTCCTGGTATCCAACGCTTGGCTTTGCAGTGACCTGGCCAGCTGAGAGAGAGCCAGGTAACGGTGCGAACACAGTGAGCTCCCTCAGTTTCCCCGGGACTAAACCAGCTATTCCATAGCACCCTGAGGTGAGTCAGAGTCCCAGTCTATCTTACAGGAAGCCCTCTCTGCCCAGGGCTGTTACCTGCATCAAGCTTGGGCTCGGTACACTCTAGATAGGTGACAATGACCTTGAACCCTTAGCCCTCCTGAGATCCACCTCCCAGATGCTGACAGGTGTGCACTGTCTAGGCCTCACCCCTAGCTTCCTGACCATATGGAATGAGAGAGCTCTGTGGACGTCATTTAAATGCCACCCCCAACTCCTCACCCAACTCACACACATATACTTCCAAGGACCCTTCTCGACTTGTCTGCTTTGACAGACCAACGACGACTCACAGATGCCACTGGCTGGCCATTCCGGTCAGGACACTGACTGACCTCCAGAGGTCACAAAGTTTCCTGTTCTCTGGGGGTCCCAGCCAGGACGCTAATCTTGGAGGTCACACAGCCACCTCACCTCTGGAGGTCTCGGCCCCCAGATTCTCACCTCTTTAGTCTCCTGTCTCTGAGGCCAGGTTTGAGTCCACCCACCACCCTGCTGTCCTTCAGTGACAAGTTCCCCGTTCTCTGAGCCAGGGACACAGGCAGGTGTAGGGCCAAGTGGGCTGAGCAGGCACTGTACGTGGGAGCTCCGAGGCTCCTGAGCAGTCTTAGTGACTGTTCTGGAGGGCAGCGGGTGTACCACATTCTTCCAATGGACCTCAGTGTTCATGTCAGGAGATGTGACGGAGACGGGCAGTGGGAAGGCAACATTGTTCAGTCCACAGGCTTCTCCCTGGGGCCTGGCTGGGCTAGCATTCAAGATTCTGGTTCCAAAGGTACCAGGTCTTGAGGTGCTAGAGTAGGCAGGAGGCACAGGACCAAAAAGGGACCAGCTTCCCAGAGGTCCCACCCCAAACACATATTTCTTTTCCTTCCTTTAAAAGGGTCTCACTCTGTAGACCAGGCTGCCCTCAAATCTGATCCTCCTGCCCCAGCCTCATGACTGCTTGAATCACAGGGCACATGTCACCAACCCCACTCTTGTCACTTAATGAAGAGAGGGTAGCTTTGCTTTTCCTGAGATGACCTTTGACCCCGGGCTCGGACTGGGCAGGAACAGGCAGGTTGTCCAGAGCCCTCTGGCCTCGTTCAAATCCTCATTCCTAATTAGGTGGTCTGAGAAGGTGGTTTGCCTCTTGCCTGCTAACTTGAGGGTGCTGCCATGAGGGTTGTCACCCAAGGAACCAGATGAAAGAGCACCCTGAGAGCGGTGGTCCTGTAGTCTGTGCAGCAGGTTGGGGAATGTTCTCCAGCTATGCCTGTAGGAGGAGCTGGAGACCTGTACTTCGGGGCCCTTGGCCATTGTCACCTGAATCCTTCAAGAAAGTTGGTCTGGAGTCCTGCATGTCACCAGCTCAGAAATGGGGAGCAACTAACAACATCACACAACAAACTATCCTAGCCGGATCAGAGTTCTGTTTCTGGATCAGGGCTGCGATGGTTCAGAAAGATGCCAGCTATGGCAGGTACATCCCTAGTGCCCCACATTGGAATATAAACACCCACCATTCCTCTCCAAGGCCAGACTTTGCTCCGGGGTAGAGGTCCCAATACAAAGCTGAGCTTGGTGGGGAGAGGCTTGGCACCTCCGTCACCTGCCTTTGTCCCTGGAGCCGAGGGACCTTGGCATGGTTCTAAGAATCTATCTCCAGCAGAGCAAGACCATGTGTCCAGGGGTGGCTGGCACAGGACAGGGAGGTGAGGAGGGGGTAAGGGAAGTGTGCGCAGAGTTGTCCCATGCTGGGCACATTTATCATCGGTAATCACAGTGGCTCCTCAGCCTCTGGACACCAGCTAATTCTCCCAGCCCTGACTCCTACTGCATGGAAAATCTCTCCCATTCACTGGCCGCTGTGCTCGGTGGGGAGTGGGCAGAGCTGGAGGAGACGAGCCAACTTATTATTATGTTTTAAAAACACAAACCCCACAGGCTGGGCCCCTCCTTGGACACAAAACACTGCCTCCATCTGGCCCTGCTCCTGTAGGGTTCAGGATATGGTCCCCCTCAGAGGCTGTTACAATGCCCGTTACTGATGACAAATGGGGGCTGGCCAGCTTGGAGGACACCAAGTTGCTCCTAACAAAGAAGGCCTCTCACCCAGCCCTGTTCCCACACCCTCCGCAGACCCATTGGTGCCCGTGACGTCATTTCCTGTGATGGCCACAGGAAGTAGCCTTGCCAAGAGGGCCAAGAGGGCTGGAACTTGCAACCAGGTCCAGGTACTCCTGTGAGGTCTCCCCTCAAGGCCCAGACATCAGGTTACTTACAAGAGTCAGGATGGACACACAGTCCTTGGGTCACTGGGTCACTGGGCCACCCTATTCACAGAGGCCCTGGGGGAAGCTATACTGCCTCCCTCCCTCTGGATTTTTCCCCTGAACCTTGGGCTCCCTGGCATGGACACCTCTAAAGTTAACTTCAGTGCCAGACTTGGTGGGGTCAGAGCCCCAAGGAACAGTCTTCTGCTTCCTCCTCTCCTGGGTAAGGGGATCAAGGCTTCTCATGCCCCTCCCCCTTCCAGAAAATGACCTTCGATCTCGCTCACAGCATTTAAAAGCCTTTACGGTACCATATACACCAGCCAAGCAACAAGCTTGAGTTGCTGCTCCATTTTACAGGGCTAGAAACTGAGGCTCAAAAGTCAAAGGATACACCCAAGACCATCCATGCAGACTGATGATCCTGTGGACCTTTGAGGATAGGTCTTGTCACCCAGGTGATAAGAATCAGGTCTTGGCCTCAAGCCCAGCATTCAGGCCCCTTCCTCTTAGTCCCACCCTGCCCGGCTCCAGACATGTTTGTGGGCGCTTCAGCCAAACAATAAGCTAAGCTTATACTTGCAGGACCACACACACCCTACCAGAAATCACCCATTACCATCTCCCTAGACATCAGAACCGTATCCTGGCACAGAGGCTCCATCTTTGGGGACCCCTAAGCTAATGCCACCATGCCTCGACATCCATCCACAGGGGACGCCAGCCTCCCTACCTTTTTTTTTTTTTTTTTTTTAATTTGGTGACTTGCAATTTCAGGCTCCACCAAACACTGAGCTGCTCCCGTGGACGAGGTGGGAAATGTGTCTGTCCGTCCCTGGGTCTTTCTTCTTTCACCACATAGCCAACCCCAATGCTGCACGGATAACCCCAGATGGTTCAGAACCCATGGCAACTCTCCCAGCCTGCAGGCCCTTCCCCATTGGACTTGAGGTCTTTGACCCCTGGACCCACCCTGCTCCCAACCTGGGGCGGTCTTAAGAGTCCTCCGCTGTCCCTCCAACAGTTCCCCTAACCCAACTCTAGATAATCACGGTTCCTACTCTAGAGCCCTCCAGACCATCTCCAGCCCCTGGGACACCCCTCCCTGACCTCTCTCTTTAGATTGCAGCCTTTCCCCAGGTTCCCTGTTCTTCGGGGTCTTCTCGGCTCCAATGCTGTGAGCTCAGGGCATCCCTGAGCCAAGCGTCTCACACCAACCCCTCTCACCTTCACTGTGTGTCCTTGGCATACAGGCCCTAAAGCTAGCTAGCTAGGACTCTACAGAGCAAACTCCATGAGGGCCCGGGGCCCTGTCTGTGGAGCTGGGCCCACTAGGGAGGTAGGCTTTCTCTGGCTGTGCTGGCCAGCTTCCTTGGAATCTGGGTAGCAGTTGGGGTACAGGAGAGAGCCTGGGCCACAGGAACCCACTGGAAGCCTGGATCCTCAGAGCTCATCTGAAAAACTCTCCTCTGAAACAGAAACCAGAGAGAGTATGTTTGGCCTTAGATCACACCGCACATGACCAGTAAAGCCACTGGGCACTCAACCCCCAGGGGCACAGCAGGGACTTGATTTTCCCATCTGGGATATGGGATCATTTTAATTTGCTCCGCCAATTTCAAGACGATGGGCTTCTTAAACTCAGGAGTCTAAAACCCCTTTCTCAGCTAGGCTGCCCTGTCAGCTGCTGATTTTTCTTGTTCCCTTTAGAAGAGAAGAAAGAGATGGGCCTCAAAGGGGTGCCTGGGTGTGGGCTAACAGCATTTGTTTTTTTGAGACAGGGGTATTGTTACATAGCCTAGGCTGGCTTTGAACTGGCAGCAATCCTCCTGCCTCCTGAGTGCTGGGATCTCAGGCATGCAATCATACCTCGATTGGGCTTGACTGACAGCCTCGGGTTTCCAGGGTCCCAGGGCAGACTTCCAGCCTCTACTTGGCCTGCTCTGTGATGACACCGAGCTGTAAAAGGCTGATGCAAGCTGGAAGAAGGGAATGAAACAGACTCCGTGGGGCAGATGGAGCTGTTGCCAGCCCCTGTGGGACACAAGTCCCTGTTCCGCCTGCCTGTTTGCACCTGCTGATGTAATCACCCGGCCTCCTTGGCTCAGGGCTGGGCCTGCTCACCTGGTTTTCCAAGTGAGCTGCAGGTGGCAGGTGAGAGGGCAGGAGGGCAGGGGGATGACACAAGTGTCCGAGGAGATGCACTCCAGGTTACAGGGCCCACTGTCACTTCAGGGGAGCTGGCCCCATCTCTGATGCCTCTGTAGCATAAACTGGAGACATAACCCGCTCTTGGCTAGTTCCTAGCCATGGAGTTCTTGGGTGGAATAAGGAAGAAAACCTGGATCTACGGAAGGAAAGCACTTGAACGGTCCCTGATCAGCTCGTAGCCCACTGGGTGACTCTGGGCCAGCCAGCCACCTTACCTCCTAAGACCTCAGTTTGTTTATCTGTAGAGTGGGCATGGTGGCACTGTACCCACCTCTGAGGCAGTTGGGGCCCAGAGAGTGAACACTAGGGTACTTGGGGACAGCAGTGCTGGGTGGAGGAGCGGAGGAGCAAGCACTAGGTTCCCAGGGAGCTAGAGCCACAGGCTGGGCAGAGATGGAGCCTCAAGAGTCTCCCCATGGGGAGGAAGCATGGAAGAGGAGAGCCAACTCCCCAGGGTCTTGGAGGTGCCACCAGAAACATGCTGGGGCAGAGACCTGCTGGGACCCCCAGAGGCATTGGGAACGTAGGCTGTTCGTGAGAAATGGACCCTAGGGGACGTGATGCCTCCGGTTACTGCTGTGGATACTAGTCTACTCCAGAGCTTCCTCTGACCCTTCCCTGCAAAAGGGTAACAGGGGCCTTAGGTCATGGTTCCCTGCTTGGCCCTATAAGCCCCGGAGGGGGACAGAAAGTCACTGGATACTACCAGCAAAGTTGGTACTGGGAGTGGGGAGGCCACCCCTGGGTTCCCAGCCTTCTTAGCTGGGGGGGGGGGTGGAAGAAACCCCCACTGTTGCTGAGGTTCGTGGCTTCCGGGGCCACAGAGTTAGGGAAGCGGAGCTGTTTCCAGGCTCCACACCCACATTCCCTGGTCAACAGTCCTCACAGGTGGGAAATGGACACCGGGAGGTTAGGTTACTTGCCTCAGTCCATAGAGGAGTGTCAGCACCCAAACCCGAGTCCCTCCTCTGCAGGCTTTTTAAGCTCTTTGGTATTGTGTCGGACTGACTCAGATCAATTATGGTCAGCTCCTGTGACAGTTGGCAGGAGACTTTCCACAAGGAACCAAAGGAAAGACACGGCTACATGGTGCCAGCTCTGCTCCCTGTCCTCCCTAGGAAAACACCTCCTCTTCTTGTTAAACAGATGTCATACATGTGGAATGTCCAGTGTGGACACAGGAGGCAGCACTCAGAGCGGAACCAGGCAACACCAGGAGGTTCCAGTCTAGAAGCTCCGTATCTCTACCGTCTTCAATAACGGCTAAGTCACATACAGGATCTCAATCCATCACCGCTGTTTACCTAAAGTCGCTGAAAGTCACACAGTTACTAGATGGAAAAGCCAAAGCCGGGTGTCCAACCCTGGGGGAAGCAGATGTGCCACCAGCAAAGAGCAAGTATGTCCCTTAGGCTACTTCTCTGCATGTATTTCAAAATGTCCTTAACATCTTTCCAGTTCAACACCTGGCCCTCATTAAGCCCAGGGCACAGTCAGTGTCACTGGGGAAGAGAGAATGTCTCCAATATGGGGACTGGAGGCTGTGGCCTTGGGTAGCCCAGCACATTCCTTCTCAGACTGTCCATCCTCTGGTCCCTTACTGGACATCTGTGAGGCTCAAGAGTTGCTCCTATCATCTGGGAGAGGGACAGCCACCAACTTCCCCAAGTCCCCTGGGATCCAAAGTTCAAAACAATAGAAGCGTCGTCGTCGGGTTGCCCTTGATGTAGAGGTTTTGTGGGTGGCTAATTTTAGCTGAGGACTACAGCTTTTTCCCAGCCACGTCACTGGCCACTGTCTCAGCCCTGGCCCTGGACAAAAAGTCTTGCTTTTCCTCCCCAGCTGGGAGCGGAGGACTGCCCGGAGCTCAGGACAATTCCTTTTGTGCCTGCTTCCGGGTGGCTCTTAAAACTCAGAGAACGGTCAGCCTTGAGCTCTCAGCCCCGGCTCTCTGGTCCCTCTCAGTCTCTACCGCTTCAAGGTCCCCTTGTTATTATTCCCGAGAGCTGGTATTGGTGGGAAAAGACCAGCAAATTCTTTCCAGTCTTCAGGGTCAGGGCAGAGTGAGGGACTGATGTGCTAGCCACAGTTCAGAGAGGATGTGAGTGGCCTGAAGTCAGAGCACTACGGCAGAGCTGAGCCTGGACCGGACATCTATCTGTGCACACCTAGGCCAATGCTGTATGAACGACGTACAGAAATTCTACCGCTTCCACCGGGGTGCCTGAGTGTCACCTTGACACCATCTGGGGGAGAGGCTGCCTTCCCACTTCGCTGCCCTTTACCTGGTGACTCTTGGTTCTTCCTGAGGCCATACCTAATAGTGTCACCTCCTTAGAGCCCTGCTCTGCTTGCAACCCTCGTACCACCACCAACAGGGTCCTGTTCTTCCTCTTGATTGTCTTTCTTTACCACCCACACCACTTCCTAAAGTTCAGGTGCTCTGGTATGCTTCCTTGTTAATATCCAGCCCCTCCAGACTCCAGGGTCCCAGGGGACGACACATACTGCTGTTAACCATGTGTGTGGGTGCCAAGCAATCTAAAGACCCTGGGATAGGAGCCTGGAGACCCTGCTGTGCCCACTAAAGCCAGAGGGTCCTGGGAGACTGACTGAAGCTCTTGAAGCTTGGGACAGAGACATCTTCACATCCACTGCAAGCAGCATGACCTCACCATGATTTCATTTTTGAGTCTGATAGCATGAAGGCTCTACTGTGTCTATTGCTGTGCCTCTGGGTTAGGCTGGGATATGGTAGATATCTTTCTTTCTTTCTTTTTTTTAGGCAAGGTCTCAAGGAGTCCAGGCTGGCCTTGAATTCACTATATAGCCAAGGATGACCTAGAATTTCTAAAACAGTCTGTCTCTTCCTCTTGAGTGATAGGATTATCAGCCTCCATCGCCACACCTCTTTATGTGATGCCGGGGATTGAACCCAGGTCTTCATGCATGCTGGGCAAGCGCTCTATCAACTGAGCCGTGTCTCCAGATGTTTTTGCATACTGTAGATGCTTAAGAAGGGCTTCTTGCATAAAGTACTGAAGTCCCTGGACTCTCCTCTGGAGGCCTCAACTTCCCACACAGACAAGGGGAATAAGGATAGCCCCCACCCCACAGCCAGCTCCCGGTGCCTCCCTGTAGAGGCAGGCCACCTCTGAGGCCTGCCCCTGCAGCCACTCCAGCCGGCCAGCATGCTGTAATTAGAGTGCTCCTTGCAGGCCCTGGTAATGAGGGGGTGTCTGGTGCCAGCCGTAATTACAGCCTGGTTGGAAGGCGCAGGGCCCGCCTCTGAGCCACATTACAAAGTCTGCACCGGGACTCCCGCCTGCCCGCTCCCTTTTTATGGGGCTGGTTAAAGGGAGGGACAGAGAAGCCAGCTCAGGCTGGAGGCTGCGGTCTTGGGGAGAGTTGAACGCTGAGAGTCCGGGCCTGTACTACTTTGAAATTATGCTCCTGCCCCACCCCTATCCCACCCACGCCAACATTCCCATCCAAGGTAGAGGTCAGACATGCAATGACACCAATGGAGGCATCCATGTGGCGCTCAGAGAGGCCCAGGGTCATAGGCCTTAGACAACAACCCCAGAACGACATAGCACACCTATTTACCTAACTAAGGGTCAGGGCTTAAACAACTCAGTCCCAATCACACCACAGATCCTGAACTCCAGCCTAGCCTGTGTCCCTGATGGCAGTGGTACAGGGCAAAGTGCAGGCAGGGCTCAGCCAAGCCTGAGAGCCGTACAGTTTGCAAGCCGGTATTTGGGGAGCCCACTGGACTCTCCCTCTTTCTTTAAGAGATGAAAATCCTGGGCTAGGATGTTGCTAGGTGGCAGGGTGCCTTGTTTAGCATGTTCAAGACCAGACACTGGGTTTGATCACCAGGATGGGGTCCAGAGATTAGAATCTCAGACTCATGTTTTGGCAGGTATGCAGGATCCTGGGCTATAAAGCCAGCATAGCAAGGGTTTTGTCTACACTATCCTGAGCCTTATTGGCCTCAGGATGTTAGTGTGGATGGGAAAAAGTTACTCCAGGGAGTAAGTTCATGGCTGTCTGGCACACCCCCGGACATGACAGACATCACTAATCAATAGCAGCACCATCTGGACACTGCATCCAAGCCCTTCTTGGCACAGAGTACAATGAAGAAGAGATTCCACAATCCCTGATTTAACTGGTCCCCACCCACCCTCCGTCGACCCAGGGTACACCACCTGGAATTGGGTGACTTGACTTCCTTAGTGACCAGTGTCCATGCTTGGTCAGCCTGCCACCTCAACCTTGTGGACATGAGGCTTGCTGGGTAGGCTCCTGTTAAACCCTAGTGCAGACCAGGGGCCATTCTGATGCACAGACCCAAAGGTAGCTTTTTTGAGGAAGCAGCATGTTCCCTGGAGAGCCATTCAACACAGCAGTGGGCATCTCTGCACTCAGCCCCCACAACCCCCCTCCCTTCCACAGTCTCTTCCCAGACTTCTCCCCTAGCCCAGCACCAAGATCCAACAACCACTGTCCACTCGCCACAGGTAACCCACAATGACAGCGCCTCTAAGATGCTTCCTCTCGCCCACTCTGCCTGGAACCCTCCCTCAGAGCCTCTCAACAGTGCCTCTAATCCTGGCTGTTGCTGGCTTCAAAGGTATGGAAGAGTTGCCCTAGTGTGGGGTGGGATCGGACAGGGTGGACACAGCTCTGCCAGATCCAGCCTGCTCTTAGGTCCTGGGCCTCCGGCCACTGCACAGAAGACAAGGAGCCCCTGGGATAAGGGGACGTAACTGTCTCATCTGCTTTGCTGAGCCAGGACCGGAGGGCATTTTTCAGAAGGACACTTGAATTAGGGAACAGAGCAGCTAGCCACCAGAACTATGGGCCACACCCTGTGCAATCAGAGACCTATATAGTCTAGGCCCAGCCTGCTCTCTGACCTCAGGCAGTTTTCACCTCCTCTGTGTGGCTTGGGCAGGGGCCACGGCACTCCCATGCCTCCTCAGACTGTGGCCTCTGGCATAGAGCACTGGATTCTAAGAAGTGTTTCCCATGCAGAGCTCTGGCTCTTGGAGGTGGGAACGGCATCAACGAGGCTCATGTTGCTGAGATGCCCCTTGTGACAGAGGCACCCCTCATGACAGAGGCAAGGGCTCCAAAATCCCTGTGCTGGGCCACCGAGCCCTGTCCCTGCATGTCCCCACCAGCAGAGACAATGACCAAAGTCCCTTTTGGCTACTGCCTTGTTTCTCAGAGGTTTCAGCTCAAACCCTAAGCTGTGAAGTTCCAGGTGTTGTCCCCAACAAACAATAGCTTTCACCTCAAGAACTGCCAGCCCTGCTGTCTGTCCCAAATGAGTGGCTGGGACCCGTGTTCCACCCGCCACCTTGCCCCAGCCAACTGGGTCATCAATCTCAGGCCTCTATAAAATGGGAGTGACACAGAGACTCCCAGGCCATTGCTAAGGCAAACAGAGTCACAGTGTGACAGTAACTAGGCCAGGGCAGGCCAGGGCACTGGAGCTCAAGTCTGTCCTAAGGACTCTTAACTATCTGGCTCTGGGGCTGAGTCTTTCAGTCTCTTTAGTCTCATCCACGGACTTGGATAGGTAAACACCACAGTCTTATAAACGCAAAAGTACTCTATAAACTGTCAAGGGCTGTCCAAGCCTACGATTAGTCACTGTCATTTTTCTAATTATCTACTTTACTTCACTGACTCACCTCCGCCCTTGCCCACGATAGCCACCTCCATCCCGGCTTAGCTTGTGGGACTCTGGTGATGTCTGGTTTGCAGGAACCCCACAGGCCTTCACCTTGAGGCCTGGACTCCTCCTTAGACAGGGCAGGGTCAGCCATCCTTGGGTAGAGCAGAGGAAGAGGGGCCCTGAATGCTTGGTTTTCTGGCAGGAAGACTTTTACCCATCACACGGATGACCTGCAGGATTGGGAACTAAATCTAAGAGAAACAGCCACGTATGTGTGAAGACCTTGGGGTGGGGGTGGGGGAGAACAAGGTAAGAGCTCAGTACACAGATCCATCCTTGGCTCCTTCTGCCTTTTCCTGATAGGAATCTGGGGAGATTACCTGGGAGACCTCCATGCTGTCTGACTTCTGGCAAAGCCTTCCCCACTCCAGACCTCCCTCCTCAAGACAGACAATGCTTCTAAGTTCAACAGCTCGTCCTGAGACTAGGTGTCAGGAGTAGAGGTACTCAGCTGCTGGAGAAAATGCCACGCTGCCTAGGTGTGTGTGGGGGTGGAGGGTGGAGGGTTGGAGTGGGGGGTGACACGGCAGCTGTAGCCTTGACCCTTAAGAACAAGACTGGGGGAGACTACCAGGCTTTGACTTGATCTGCAAGTCTTCCTCATCTCAGTGTGGCAGCAGGTGGGCAGAGACAAGCACAGCATTTAGTGTGGATGCTTCCGGCCTCCCCAAGAGGTGGGGGTCCGGCTCTGCTCTACCCAGAGCTAGGGATACTTATCTTACCCAGACACTGAGGGGGCCTTGCCCTTAGTAAAAAGGAAGCAGCCCACAGGACAGGAACTTGGATTTTATGTGAGTGACTTTGTCTCTCTGAGCCTTACTCCTTCCCTGTAAGTCCCTAGAGAGAGAGATAAGAATAAATCCACGCATACACGGTATTACTAGCTAGACTAACTCTCTGGCCTTTATTTTCCTAGCTGTGGAGTGGGCACACCTCCGTGGGAGCATCAGCAAGGCGCATATGCAGAACAGGGACTCAGTGTTTGTGGGAGACCAGGCGACTTGGCAGAGTTCTCTGCACACCTGGCCACAGTCACCTCTCAGCCTTGCAACAGGCACACGTTGTCAGGTCCCAGGTGGCTGTTGGGCTCCCAGCCAGAAGCAACACCTTCACAACCCACACGCACCTCCTCCGAGGAGCACCTGGCATGAGGAGGGAGCTCGCCCCAGCAGTGGGATGCCAAGGAGAAGGGACACCAGAGCGTAGGCAGGTGGTCTTGGGTACCGCCCACTTCTCAGTGGGGTCCAGCGTGCATGCGCTGGCCACCTAGGTGACTGCTTCTGAGGCCTTCAGGGGGAGGAGGCTGAGAATATAGCTGGAACTTAGAATCTGAACCACAGTCAGCATTCATTCCCGTAGGCGTAGAAAGTTCAACCCCAGCCTCCTACCTTTCCCATGAGGTAATATAATTGTTCCATTTAGCGGGTGGGGGTGGGGTGGGCAGAAGTGAGCGGCAGAACACACTAAGTATGGGATATCTGGGTGAGAATCAGGCTTCAATTTCCCATCTCAGACGAAAGGCACAAGGTGACATCTGGGGTACAGTCCCTTCCTGCTTGCTTCTCAGTGTCCGACAGAGAAACCACAGGCTGCTCCAGCTAATGAGAGACCCACTTGGTTATGGGTCCAGTGTCCTCCTCAACTCTCCTGGGTACTGGTCCTTCCTGAACCCCCTCAGTCCTTGTCACCCTTGACTGTCCCTGGCATTCCCTGCACGACCATCAAACGCTCTCTTGGTTTCTTCAAGTTTATCCCTCTTGGTTACTTCAAGTTTATCGTCTCTGCTCCCTCACCCCATGCTGGCTGGGCTGCTCCTGCAACTCAGCCAAGATGCAGCGCCCCCCCTTCCCCCCCCCCCCCCCCCCCCCCGGCTCTGGACTCAGCTTAGGAGTGGGTCACTTTGGAGAAGTCCTGACCCTCTTCCAGCCTTGCTTTTTTGGGTCAGATGAGATGCTTAGTCAGTCAGTCTATGATCGCCAAAGCTCACTTAGACCACAAAGGCTGGGGTGCTGCTAAACATCTGAGACTTCAAGTCTGAGTTCACCTCTTGAATCCCCACTGGGTGCCTGAGCAAGCTGGTCTGAGGAATGCCAGGTGAGGCTAACCTCCACACAGGCACCCCCTGGTCTCCATCTGCTCTCTATCCGAGCTTTCTGGACTGGGCTCAGGCCTCTGTCTGCATCCCCCACGCTCCCATCCCGCTCTTCACCTGTGGTGGCTGCCCCTGTCACTAGATCCATTCCTGGTAGAGTTATTTCCCTCTGTGTGAGCTTCCATTAGGCAGGAAATACACCAGTTACAGGCGGGGCACAGGAGGATAAGGTGGCCATAAATCACCAGACTTTCCCCTCACCACCACCAAGGCTGCTGGCTTGGCAGCGCCTCCCCCGTTCCAGGAGGAGCCGTGGCTGGGTTGCATGTGGCTCAGTGAGGGACCAGCTGTTTGGGCACGGGAGGTATACAGGACTCACCTAGTCACTTCTGAGTAAGCTTTTATGAGCATAACAGTTCAACTTTCTTCACAGTGACACCTGGCTATCCAGAGGGAAGGGCCAAGGTTAGGAAGAGATCAAGTCATTAAGACGTGAAGATGATTTTACAGCAAGCTCACAGAACAAAAATCTACCTGCACCTCACAGGCGTGCGAATGCCTGCGATCCAGGAAATGTGGGCGTTCACATCAAAGAGAGCAGCCGCGTCCTTATTTACAGCTGCCTCTTCCACGCCACACCCCCCTCCCCTTTGCAGCACGGAATGATAGCGCCTTTGTTTTGGGGTACAGGGTGCCAGGAGTGAAGGAAAGCTCAGCAGATCTTCTGGAAGTCGAGCCTGTGTCGGGAAGGGTGAGAATCAGCCTGCTAGCTTAGCTGGGCGCGGATGGAGCCTCTGGCTTCCTCCGTGAACAAAGTTTGGTTGAGGAAATTAAAGGAATCACAGGGGTGATATTAAAAGAGCAAATTACTTTAAAGGGCTTCCGCTTGGTCCAGATCTGACTGAAGATGGATGGCGCTAATTAGCCACGAGAAGTGGCCTGCCCAGTGAGGCTGGTGCTTCTAGGGGTTCTGGAAGTGAGAGCCCCCCAAGTGCCTCCTTCACCCTCCTCCCCTAGTTGGTGATGGATGGAAGATTCTGCCACTTCTGTACCCATCCCTGAAGTTGGGAGGTGACTCTTACCCCAAATCCACAAAACAACCTGACATGGCATACAAAACACCTGCACTCCACCTCTGGGAAACTCTCACGAGGGAATCTGCTAGCTGTGATCACAGAGATGTTCACCACAGCGCTACTTAACAGGGTGAAATGCCCCTCTGGCAGAGTAAGGAAGGCCTGTGATGCGAACTGATGCGCTCAGGTACGACAGACAGTACAAGCTAAGAAGTCTGCGCAATTATTCAAGGACAGTCCCCGGGGATGTTACAGGAGGAGATCTGAGAGATACTAAGTACATGATTAAACCATAAAACAAACCCCGGCATGTACCTGAGAGGAAATGTATTAGAAGGCAAGGAGGAGTCAGGTCTGGGTGGGAGTGAGTGTTTCTCAGAACTTTTTTGGAGGAGGTGGGGGTGGGGATGTGGCTGCTCTTATCTGGACAATGTAAACAAACAAGCAAATAAACCTCTTCTTGGACTCCCAGATACTTGTAAGGGCAGCAGAGCCCGGAGTTGTTTCATAGGACCCGGGGATGCTGGAAACAAGCTTCCCAGTGAGTGGTCCTCTGGGCGGCCTGGAGGCGGGGGCTCAGGGCTGCAGCTATCCATCAGGGGTTGCACCTGTTCCCACAGGAAAAGTACCTCTGGGGAGCCTCATTGTTCTCTGGCTAGGAGGAAAGTGAGGGTCGAGGAACAGAGCTCACTCGAAAGCCAGGAAATAAATCTCCCCTTCATTCAGGTCAGCTCATTTGATGGGGACCCGGGGGTCTGAGGACTCGTGAGAAAAAGCTCCCCAGGCTGGGCCCACGCCATTGAGTAGACTCCAGGGGCCCATCCCGGAGGCTTCCTTTGCCTATTTCCTGGCATTGTTGACCCCATAATCCCAGCAGCAGCAGGACAGGCTACCTAGCCGTCCTCCCTGACCAGCAGACTGCTGGGACCCCGGTCTTCCCAGACCTTGTGAGATCTGATAATCTGTGAAAGAGGAAATCCCCCCCACCCCCCTTCCCCGTCAGCTCCACTCGGACACCCTACTCCCCAGGTGCTGGTGAGCAAGAAGCCATTCGAATTTGCATAAAATTTACATCCATTTGCATAGCCACCTGCTACAGTGGAGAGAGCATTGAACCAAGACTCACACTTTGGAGCCCAGTCCCGGAGATAACGATTAACTGACTGTATGACCTTGAGCAAATCACTGTCCTCTCTCCCGGCATCAGTCACCCTATCAACTGAACTAGGCGACTGCACTGCCAGGAAGTGTGGACCTGGAGCAGGAGAGCATGACAGCAGGAAGGCAGACAGACAGACAGACAGACAGCTGGGAGTGGGTCCCTACTGTAATCCCTACTTTGGGTAGGTGCTTCCTGAAAACTTCCTGGGAGATACCAATGAGACAGCATAACTTCCTGGCTTCTGTCACCATATTCCCACCCAGGCCGTGGGGACACCCAGGGAAGCACCCACACTCACGACCTACCCAGATGTTCCAGCGCTCCGCCCCTAGGCAGCCTCTGGGGAAAACAATAACTCTGGCACCCTGGAAATGCTTTCAGCCAGGGGCCAAGGGAGCTTGGTGAGGCCCCTGGGAGTAGGAGATAGAGGCCCTGGGTTGTCCTGGAACCGGCTGGACACAGCACGTGCACACATGTACACACCAACACTCGCCACCCACGGCCACCTTAGCTTAGACCAAGACAAAGATGGAGAACCGGGACACCAGTTTGTACCAGCAAGAGTCCTGGGGCCTGTTGCAAGGACTTCCCGGGCAATGGAAGGGCAGGAGGCGGAAAGAAGTTTCATTCCTGGGGAGCTGCTCTTGCGGTGCCTTGCGTCAGGATCTCTAGGGCATGGTGCTGGAGGAAGGGCAGGGCATCAGACCTGGAGAAGGTGGACACCAGTACCCGGTCCACTGTGGGGTCACCAGCATAGCGCAGCTTGACCAAGTTTTGGTGAAAGGGGCAGGAGAGCTTTGGCAGCAGCGGCATGTCGCTTCCCATACTCCAGCCGGGATGAGCCAGGCTGAGCGGCAAAGGATCACGGGGCTGTAGCTGGCTGAGTAGCCTTGCATACTTTAAGTCCTGGATTCAATCCCCAGCATCCCATAACCTATCCCCTCAGTGGGATAGAGGCAGGAAGACTTGAGAGGTTCGAGATCAGCTTGGGATGTGTAAGACCCTGTCTCAGAAATAAGAACAAAGAGCTGAGCAGGAGAGTGGGGGAGGTGGCTTTACTGAAGCCCTCTGAGGGCTCCCGATCTTGTAACCCTGTCCCCCTCCCCATCCCACCCCAAACTCCATCGTGCCACTCCCACAACCAGAAGCAGGCAATGAGTAAGAGACTAGTGCTTAGCTCACCCTCTCGGTTTTACACCACCCACGGTCTCCTTGGCTAGGGATTGGTCTCACCTACAATGAAGATGGGTCTTCCTCTATCCATCCATGTAATCTAGACAGTCCCTCATTCTCAGAGGCTAACCTTACTCAATGATGCCCAACAGGTGTGCCTGGAGACCCGCCTCCTGGTGTGGCACTGGCAGTTACTGTTACCTATCATAAGTAGAGTCACCTAGGTTCAATGCAATGCGTGAGGAGACACGTGTAAGGGTTTTAAGGTGAAAAGGTGGAAGTCCTCCACTTTACAAGCAGCCTGGGGCTAACCTCGTAGGAACCACTACGGAGAGGTAACAAGACAGAGAGGTAACAAGACAGAGAGGTAATTTGATTCTGGCTCTATGACAGCGTGGGTATTACTGTGTCCCCTACCCCAAAGCAGACATCACTAAGCAACGCTGACCTTTGCAAACCATTTCGCATGTGGCTCTAGAACTCTCAGTTCAACACACCAGGCAACAGGCAACAGACCAGCCGCAGGCTTTCTGGCATGAGCCTTTTATAGGTCACCTTTATCTTGGGCTGAAGGCACGGGCTGCATGAAATCCAGGGAGGCTGGGGTCAGAGACAGGAACTAGGCTGGGGCTCCAGGAACCACTCAGATGCTCCACTCAGGAATGGGAAAGAAGGCATGGAGGTTTTGGGGGTGGGGCAATGGTTGAGACCTCCCAGGAGAGCTAGAGCATGCAGTCAAGGAAGGAGATACTGTTTGGGTCCAGCTGAATCAGCTGGATGGACGCTCAGGGTCACTCCTGAAGGTTGGAGGGGAAGGGGAGGGGCCTGCCTTGCTGGTACTGCCCCCACTAAGGGCATCCTGAAGAACAGGGCTGAGGCTCCAGTACGGTAAGAGGCCTTTAGCAAGCTGTTGGCTCAAACTCAGCAGAGTCAAGTCTGGGCTTCCACACCTAGAGTTGGGGGCTGTCTGGTACCACCACAGACACCCCCAGGGGATAGGGAAATGGCACCTGTAGGCAGCAGGACCAAGCTCTGTGTGTGCTGGGATTCATGGCCAGATTCATCCCAAGTCCTCTATCTGTAACGTGGACTACCCACTCCACAGATGACTGCTCTGCCCACTCGCTACAGGGCCTTCATTCCACCTTGTTGGCTGTGAGGGAGGCAGAAGGAGCCACAGATCCTGCCAGAGGCTCTGCTGGGGACAGGATAACAGCTGAGACGCAAATTCAGGGTGACAGCTCCAGATCTGAGGGCCTTGCCCAGAGAGTATGGAACCAGGTGCCTGCCTATAAGGCCAGGGAAACATCTCAGCCAAACAAGCTCGTGTGAGGTCATCGTTCTTGTTGCTCTTGTCCTCAAGCTGCTGCAGGGGAAGCTGGGCCAGAATTCTGGAGGCAGCCAAGAACCAACAATCCCAAATGTGGTCCCCTTGATAGCACTGCTATGTCAGGGCAAGTGCTTAGGCTGTGCCAAGGCCCAAGCTGGCAGCAGGCCCAAGAAACCTAGGTGGAGTTCACGTGTGGTGACAGCCCATGCCAAACAAGCAAACTGGACATGTGGCCACCTGCCTATATTCATGGTCTTAGGGTCAGGTGCCCATGCAGAGCTACAGGAGGAACTGAATGCCTGGCCACGGAATAGCTCTTGTGAATGAATACCTCCCAGAGGCCCAGTGGTCCCATCAGAAGTAGTAAGGTTAGGACAACAGCTGCCGAGAATAAATATGTGTGCTTGTCACCTGCAGGAATACTAAGGAGTGGCGTACAGGTGCATGTGTGTAGGTGGTATATCTGATGGAGTGAGCGTTTACGTCTTTCTATGGAGGTATACATATGCCAGGGAGGACCCTGAAACCCTCGTCTCTGTATGTCTGCCTGCAATGTGTGTGAGCCAGCATTCACCGTGATTCCAGACAGTCTCCCTCTGTACTGGTGAGGAGAGAGCCACGAGCTCTGGCTCTGGCTCTGGTTCCGGCTCCTGTCAATATGCATGCAAGGGAACCACTTTTAAAACAAAGACCTTGGGCTGCAGAGAAAAACGCTGAGATCCGTGGGACCATGGAGCTCAGCGGATCTCCATGGGTCTACTGGGGCTGTTACATGAACCGCGTGTCCATTCTGCCTAATGCATAAATTACTAATGTAAATTAAAGGCTAATTGAAGCCCTTTAGGCCCCCAAATTTAAATTATTTAGCAGGTAGTCAGGAATAGGAGAAAAGGGAGGAAGAGCTGAGTTTAACACCCAGGAAAAAAAAGTGCCAGCTCAGGGGAACAGGCAAGGCGCCCCTCCTCCTGTTCCTCTCAGCAGCTTCCAGCTGTCTGCTCTGGGACTCCTCCGGTTCTGTCTACAAAGCCTTCCTCCTGGCCATGTAGCCTCCCAGGAGAACATTCCTGCTTGGGTAAGCACCGCTGGCTAGAGGCAAGGCTGTCTCCCCTAGGATGCGGGCAGGGCAGGGGCGTGCACAGACTTCTTCAGCTACTTGGAGGCAGGATCTGGGAGACCTCAGGATGGCCCCACACCAGGAGCTGAGAACGAGAGGGGTGCTGGCCATACACTAAAGTTCTCCATCCTCTCCTTGAAAGATGGAGATGGGTCAGCAGGACACAATAAGACCTCCAAGTCACTGGGGAGCCATCCTTCACCAGAGCCCTGCATCCCTAGGCACACCTAGATGTTCCCTGAACCTGCTGTGTATAAAGCATGGGAGCTTCCAGTTTGGGGATAAAGCCATTCACTGCTCATGCCCTGTCCAGGACTCAAGGGCACAAAGATGGGAAAAGTCTTCGCTCAGGTTCCTGAGTCAGCATGGGTGTGGCTGGGGTAAATGCCAGGTAGAGTACAGAGAGTCCCTGGGACAGCACAGGGCGAGGCCACCGGACAGCGATCACAAAACCCACAGCCCACGTGGAGCCCTCAGTGAGAAGGACAGAGCCAGGGCTGTTGGCACTTTACCTCTCCAGCTCATGCACTGGCTGAGAACTCTTCTCCGAGAGTGTCCTCTCGTTCACTCAGCTCCTGTGGTGCCACGCCACTCCATATTGGCCCCAATGTCTGGGGTGTTTCCTCTCTGGCACTCCTGTCATCTCTGTGACTTTCCAGCCTTGGGACAGGGACGTCCCTTAACTGTCCTGATTGTCTCCTGGTACTTCTGCCAAATGGCTGAGGCTCAATTACTGTCCAACGACCGGCTTTCTGGACAACCTGCAGGGTCTGAACATACCACTGGTAGATGGTCAAGGCCAATGACGCTCACACTGGGTTTATGCTGGAATCTAAGCAAAGGCTCAGCCCAGACATTGCTGGCGCCGGGTGCTCTTGGAGCAGCAGAGGCAGGACCAGGCAGGTCCCTGGACAGATGGGGGATGGGCAAGGGAATGGTGATGCCTTGGGCCAGAGGCAAGCTGCTGAATGCTCACTGCTCCCCTGTGGGCCTAACTCAAGTCTCATGCCACCTTGGAACCTGCTATGGCTCAAGAGGGGGGAGGGCGGGGTCAAAATGGTGCTTGTTCTGACAGGATGACTGGCATTCACTTGTGTATCCACAGAGCTTCCCTCCTCAGCTGATTAGTCATACACCCAGTGAGTGGTTTGATCGCAGTGTGTATGTCAGCTGGCTGCTCCTTAGTGCTGAAGGGGTGCCAGGCTCCCATAGCACATTCGGCCTCTCTTAGGAAGGCTCTCTTGACAACCCAGCAGGGAGATGCCAGCATAGACCCCCATCCTCCTCTGAACCCACCTGCCCCAGGGTTAGAAGGCCACCAAGCCACCCTGCTCCTTGGGAAAACCTCACTGATACGCTTCCTGGGGGGGGGGCCTTCCGGCTTGCTGGGACCTCTCCATGCCCTTAATTCCCCTGCAAGGCATAGAGCACCCTTCTATTTCCAAATCCCCAAGTCAGAATACCCTGCTCTCTGTTTCTTGCTTGCTTGGTTTTTGTGGCCCAGTGTTGTTTGCAACTCCCGATCCTCCTGCCTCAGTCTCCCAACTGTTGGGATTACAGGTACACATCACCATGACAGCCCAGACTCCAGTTTTTGCCTAACTTTTCAAAGGTAAGGGCCTGGTTCCCCCGGTTAAGCTATCAGCTATTAGGGGGTATGTCAAACTTGGGACCATCATTGAGACATTCACTATCTCCACCCAAGCTGGCTGCACGACTCACTGAGAGCCAGGGGATGAGCCCCAGGCACGCACAGGACATCAGATCATTTACAGAACAACCCTAGAAGCTATATTACTTGCTCTATTAATAGGAGACAAGGCCACCATCCAGGCCACACAGGCACAGAATACAATCCATGGCATCCCTGTAGAGCCAAGGTCCTCTCAACTGAGAGAGAGAGAGAGAGTGTAGAGAGGAGTGATGTGTGTGTAGTGTGTGTGTGTGTGTGTGTTGTGTGTGGTGAGGAGAGAGAGAGAGAGAGAGAGAGAGAGAGAGAGAGAGAGACCTTTCTCAGAGATGACTAGAAGAGCCCAGGTCTTCTTTACCAGGTTTTGTGGCCAAGCTGGTATGGTACCCAGCCTGCTATCTCAATCAAGGCTAGGAAGGCATCTACTCTGGATACATATACCCAGTATACTCATCTTTTCTCTCATCATCAGAGGGAGCTAAGCTGCCTCTGCTCTAGACCACCCAGAAGGACAACACAAACCCCCAAGCTTCTGTGTCCTCAGGACCTGCCTACACCCAGGCTGATGACGTGGGGCTCTGTCCCACTGGGCTCCAGGTTCTGTCCACAAGGCAGAGCTGAGCAGGGTAGGAACGTCTGGGTGCTTCTGGCTGAAGTCTGGGTAGCACTGGAACTCCACACTGTCCCACTTGTGAACAAGCTTCTAGGTGACAACCACAGAGATGCTCTCAGGAGGTCCCAGTTTCCCTCCACTTTCCCAAGCACCAGCTTCCCAGAGAGCTAGAGTCATGGACGGCACATACACCATGTGGTATAAAAAGAACTCTTTTCAAAAGCAATCCCTAAGGTGGGGGGAAGGGAGGTGGAGACGGAGGACAATAGTGAATAGAGTTAGGATTATTTCCTGAACTCTGACTCCTCGTGGGAACGAGGTTATGAAAAGCTTTTCTTAAAATGGTTATTATTTAGTGGGCTACCCAAAATAAACATGCACATCCATCGCACGGAGCCAAGCAGGAAGCGAGGAACATCTGGGAGACATCTGGCTTCTGGAGAAGAGGGAAGTGGTGGGAAGCTGGTCGGGGAGGGGCTGGCAGGAGCCGGACGTCTGCGTGCAGTGGTCACCCAGAGTTCCACACTGCCACGCCAGCAGTGTGTGGCCCCAGTTTGGAACACGAATCACACGAACAGAAGCATGCGCACAAGCACATGGGGACAGTTCCAGCTCATGGCACGCTGGAGGAGGTGCATTCAGAAGCAGGCACCTGTGTTCAGCATCCCTCCCTCCTCCCTGTTCTCTGGAGGCTGCTGTCATGACTTGAGTGTTTACCTGATCCCCTCTGTTAATCTAGGAATGCAGAAGAGGAAAGTACAGAGCAGGGGAAGACCTAGGACAGTTCTTCAGGCTCCCCTGGATCTGTTGCCTCCTTCGGTAATACCAGCTGACACATGAGAAAATGCTGAGGAGGTTAGGTCCAGACCCCAGCCTCCAGGAACAGGATACTGCCATATACTTGAGATGTCCCAGAGTGGGAAGCCACCCTCCTGCACCGATCACAAGTTTAGGCTGCAGACAGGAACATTACGCTGGTCTATGGAGACTAGTGGCAGCCTCCCAATCCTACACTGGGCACCCTGCACCATTCCTGTGTGGTGAAGTATCTGCATAGCGGTGTAGTGAGACACTTCCTGTACCTGAGAGACTCTGAATGCCACTAACCCCATAACGAGACCCAGGGGTCCAGGGAAGGGGTGTAGCACACAAGCGAGTGGATGTTTCTGGTCTGCTGGGACACAGCCCCAACCTTCTGAAGGAACATGACGGTCTAGCAGGGGACAGCCACCGTACAAGAACTTGAACCCCAGTGACACCATCTTCCAGCTGCAAAGAACTGCTGTGGGCTGAGTCCACCCACACACTGCCCTGTCTCAGAGAGCAAATGGCAGCATCTGACAGTTCTCTGCCCTCTCAGAGAAGAAAGTCCTACTGGGTGGCTGTGGTCCTCAGCAGGTGGTGCCTACCTACGGCTCAACCCCTATTCTCTCTGGGTAGGTTTCTTCTGGGCAGAACCAGCCTGTAGGACTCTGAAGGGTCTCAACTTCTTCATCTGCACAAATGAGACTGTCACACACTGGTGACACGAGGTCAAGCTTAAGCCTATATTACCTGTCCTAGAAGGCAGTACTCTTGAGTACTCTACTGGGGTGTTACGTCTCAGCAGAGCAGACTGACAGAGAGAGCAGACAGGAGGAGCCACTGCAGCCTCTGAGCACCAGGCAGCATGCAGGTCCGTCACCACCTCTGGGTGACTGTTCATCTCTTTAAATGGGGTCGAACCTGCTGTGGGTAAAGGGCACAGTGACCTAACTCAGAAGTCTGAAATCACTCCAAACCTGGCCTCATCCTACCTAGTAGCCCAGAGGCACCACTGTGACCCTGTGTTCCTGGGTGGCTCTGAACACACAGGATGACCCACTCCCACCCCGGGACTGCTAACAGGAAGTTCCCTAACCGCTCCATTAGCCCGTGATTTAGAGATCTCCTAGGGATGGGTTAGGCTCGGAAGACCTGTTGTCTTCCTGGCCAGGGATCACTGCAAGTTCAAGTCCAGACTATCCTTGCACAGGAACAAAGGGAGAGAAGCTTGACTGGCAGCTATACTTCAGCCTCTGTGCCCTGATAGGATACCAGGTTCCATGACGTAAACGCTGGCGGCTCTCAGACCCACAGGGCTGAGCTGCACCTAAGAACACACCCCATTTCTAAGGCCTCCAAGTCTTCTGCAACACGTGAGGCTTGTGTAGGACCTCACCTTGTGGGAGGTGAGGTGTGTGTGTGTGGGGGGGGTCATAGTCTCTCTAGAGACTGCCTTGGCTTAGGTGACCCACTGGGCTTCTTGGACCCGCTTGGACTGCCTGTCTTCCAATGGAAGAGCATCCCAGCTATACACAAGACCTTAGAAGGTAGGTATGGAGAAATATACAAGGCCCTAGCTGGTGGCCTGACTCCCCTCTTTCCTCTTCTGTAGCTAGTTTCTGCTTCCATACAGATCGAGTGTTCAGAGCAGGCCCTGGCACACAGGAAGCCTTTTTTGATTGAGCTCAGAGACACACAGAGTCTAAAATTTATTTAACAGTCCCACAAAACTTACAGCTTTAGGTGGCTAGCTTCGGAGAAGGTCATCCAGACCTGCCCTCTAGGCTGGAATCCTCGTAAAAGCCACCTTCTTAGTCCTTGGGCCTATGTAAGGGAGAATCTGCTTACACCACAGGCAGAGGCCTGGGAACAGCAAGAACACACATCTCTGCTCTTCCTTCTACCCCCAGGCTCTAAGACACCAGGCTGAGAAGTAGTGAGGTCCTGGTGGGTATGGGAGGGCATGATGCTGTCATACTCTGGCCTCTGCTCAGATGTAATCATTCATGTTATTGCATGGTGCCACACGCCTTTAATTCCCATCCTCGAGAGTCAAAGGCAAGTGGATCTCTGTGAGTTTGAGCCCAGCCTGGGCTAAACAGAGACACCATGTCTCAAACAAACAAACAAAAGTCACTGCACAGGCATGTGGGAGGCCACAGTCTAAGAGGTACAGAAAGGATGAGAGGAGACTAGATCTACCAGGCCTCACCAGTCACACTTTCCTGACCCATTGACTCCCACACCACAGCTTTGGTCTACAGGGCCATGGTTCCAACCTCCATGGTCCCGCTACTGGCTGCCCTCCCTCTGAAACCTGCCTTTCTTCATGGAATCTTAAGGATCCTTTACTAGAGAAAGGGGAGACGGCATTGGTAAGGAATCCACATGTCCTTGGTAGCAAGCGGCTGGCCTGGCGCTGAGAAGGGTTAGGAATGAGAAGATAGCAATTTTAGCACAAATGTGTAGTGGGCGTGAGGGCAGGCCGCATCTGGCTGCCCAAGAGGAACATGGCTACCGCATGATCTCTAGGGCTACCGCAGTAAGCAGAGCTTCTGAGGAAAACCCAGAGGTACAGGGTAAGGGAAGGACAGGCAGAGCCTACCACCCCCTGCTCTCACTTGCCTCAAGCCCCCTTTACTGAGTCTGCTTTCACCTAGCTCAAGGCCAGTCCTCCTATGGACTAGCAGTCCCCAGTGGACAGGCACAGTGGCCTCCACATATACAGCTATATTGAGCATCCAGCCCAGACCTACGCTTTTTTAAAGAAAGCATCATCATCATCATCTGTGTATGAGTGTTTTGACTGCATATGAGTCTGTGCACCACATTCGAGGTGGTGAGCCTCTGGGTGGCTGCTGAGAATCGAACCTGTGTCTTTCATAACAATAACAAGTGCCCTTAACCAATGAGCCAAGTCTCTGGCCCCAGAGACCTATACTTGGAGACCATAGGACAGAAATTCAGGAAAATGACCCAAAGAACCTAGCTTCCAGTCACCCAGGAGCATCTGGTACCAGCTACCACACCCACGCACCACACCCACTCCCAGGGAATCCTGCCTTTGCACTAGGGGAATGAACTCGCAGGCCCTCTTGCCTACGAAGTGAAGGGACCAGCCAGGGACCTGCATGTGGAGCCCTCAGCTGCTTAAACTCGATGCACCAGACCTGCCTCACCCAGCTCCTTCATCATCATGCTAGTTCCTAGCTTGGAGGAGCCTCTTCTAGGTAACCTGGCTCTCCAAACTGATGGAGGCCGTGTCCCGTGCAGATCTTTGTATGGGAAATGCTTTCCGCTGAAATCCAGCCACAATTCTCAGAGTCACCTGCTAGCTATCGCCAGCCTCCAGGAATGTACCGGGGAAGAAGCACTCGAGGAGGAGAGTGGTCAGCCTTCTCTAGGTTACAGCAGGCTGGCTGGAGAGGGTATGCTTAGGATGGCTTGCAGAGGGCCCTTCAAACCTGGCCTTGCTCTCCCCTCACCCGGGACAGCTCACAGATGAGAGGAACAGGGAGGCTGGCAACTCTTTCCTGAGGAGGTCCAGACACTCCCCCTCCAAAGCCCGGGTAGAGGAATGGAAGAGCCTGAACATCCAGGAAGAGAGGCTGAAGAATCTGCCATGAGCCCTGTGGACAAGAGGCTGAGGTGGCAGGATAGTCACCGTCGACGGGAGGCCGACAGAAGACAGAAGCCTGTAATGATGGCAGGTCTGGCCAGTGATCCCCCCAGACCAGCTCTGCCTCGACCCCCAGGGAAACCCTGTGTGAGCCACAGCAGGTTCTGGTGGATTTTGCCTGGACTCTCCTGATCCCTATTCTGAAACATGAGTTTCACAAGCGACCAGTGCCTGGCACTCCACCTCATGGAAAGGCTGGGGTCCCTAACAGGAAGCGAGTCCCGGGTCGGGACTGTGGCCCACTGGCTTTCCTGTTTCCATACTCCTATTTATTCAGATGCCCAGATTCCTTTCTGGGGGTAGGAGGGATCGATAACGGTAGTCATTTATGGGGAAGCCATTGAAGCACGGCCTTCACTGTCCCCTTCCCTGTGGGAAGACACAGGAGAAACAGGTCTCTTGCGTGGAGGATGGGTGGAGACCTCACCCCACCTCTTCTCTTCTTTCTCCCAGCTCAGGTTACAGCTTGTTCCCACTACCCCAGCCCCACTCCAGACCCTCTGGCTGGTCACAGCTAAACATAAACTCAAGTATTGGCGTACCAGCACACACCATTACTCCCCAGGAAAGCTTCCAGAAGTTTCCAGCTTCCAGATGGGGGTCACTAGTCTGAGGGTGGAGTCAGGAGGCTTCCAGTCCAATTCCACTGCACACCGCTTAGCACAGGGTGTGTAAACACACCTGGAGAGGCCCTGACCCTTCCACTAACCGGTGCTAAGAATGCTCCAGGCTCCATGCTCAGGACCTTCGGTTAATTTACTTCCGTGCACCTTAGGGCTCATCTACCCATTTTACAACCCAGAGAGCTGAGGACGGGATTAGGAAGAGGGAAGAGTGAGTTTCAGATCCAGGCTCCAGTAGGAGCAAACAAGCCAGAGGACTCTCTGAACTCTGTGGCAATGTTATATGACAGTCACGATGCTATGGATTCTGTTTCATAGTTGAAAATGAGGCTCAGATAGGCTCAGTAGCTTGTCCTAAGACTAAGAGATGGGAGGGTGATTTGAAACTAATCAGTCATCAGAGCTTGTGACAATAAAGAGGGGCCTCTGGTGGTCCCAAGATGGCCTCTGCTCACATCCAAAGGGACTATCTGACCTCTTACTGTTTATCCCACACTGGGCTCCTGGCCTTCCCTCACTGGGGCAGGCTCCTAACCAGCCTGCACACACTCACCCCCACTGTCCCTGAACTTTTATAGTCCTAGAGCCCCACCCACATCCAAATATCCCTCTCCCCACCTCCCCAAGGCTTCAGGATAAGAACCCCAACTCCCGAGCTGTACAACGTGAGCTCCATCTAGACAGACACTTCCTTCTCTTTCTTTCTGAAGCAAGGTTTCTCCGTATAGTCCTAAAACTCGCTCTGTAGACCAGGCTAGCTTTGAATTCAAGAGATTCCCCCTGCTTCAGCCTCCCAAGTGCTGAAGGCATACCACCACCGGACTATAGATGAAGTCTTCTTACAATTCTGGGCACTCCTTGGTAGTCTGTGCACAGAGACAAAAGTATAATAAAACCAAGGGCTCACTACCGTCAAGAATACCGAGAGCCCTGTGGTCTGGAGCCTCAAACTCCAGAGACCCCTGAACCTGAAGCTCCTCATTCATCTCCTCATCCTTGCACAGAAGGCAAAACCTGTCTAATGAGATGTTCAACGAGGAGTGTGGGGTGGGAGACTCAGGGCACACAACGGCCACGGCGCCTGGGTCAGTCAAGGCGGCGGGAGACCTGGCTCCCAGAAGCTCTAAGAGGTACTTTACTAAGTGGGTGCCCTGCTGAAGGCTCAAGGACAGTTCCTCCTGGCCCTAGACTGTAAATTAACGAGCTGACAGACTGGAGTAGGGGGTGGGGATGCACTCAGGAGGAACCTAACCCATACCACCAGATTCTCAGCCTTCAGGCTCCAGGTCCAGGAAGCCATAAAGATGATCTCGCTGAGCTTTCCCTCCCCCCTACCCCAGCGGGTGTTTTAGAGGCTGGGGCGGGGCTAGCAGGGAGGCTGGGGGCGGGGAAGATAGGGAGTCCTGGGGAAAGCCTACACAGGCAAAGAGTGCTAGGTGAGATGGCCTTTTGCTCTTCAGAGCCTCTTGCCCTGTACCTGGGGGGAGGGGAGGAGGTTCCTGGACTGATCTGAATCATGGACTGGTTTCATAATTACAGGTGTCCCCTCCACTCTGGGAAGCTGGAAGGGTCAAGAAAAGTGGTGTCTGCTCCCTCCTGCCCCTACCAGAAGACACCCTCAGTTTACAGCAGAAATAGGAGATCCACAGATCAAAAGGAACTTGCCCAAAATCACAGAGGTCATAAGTGACAAAGGAAGCCAGTGAGCCAGAAAAGAGGGCTCCCACCTCCCAGGGCTTGTGATGCAGTCCTGGGAAAGAGCAAACCAGACTTGCTGGCTCGCCAGAGGGCTTGGTGAGGCTTTCTGGTCCTGAATGGGTCATCCTCTCTGTACACTGCCTGTGAGACCAGAAGCTCTGGAGGTAGGGGATGAAGTTCAAAGGCTGAGAGAGCCAGAAGCCAGGGCATCATCTGTTTTGGGAGACCACTCCCCAGGGTCTCTTGCTGGGTCCTGGGAGCCCTCTGTCACTCCTTTTCTCCATCCCAAAGTGTCCTGAGCCCTTCCCAGGCCAGCTGCTCCCACAGGATGTGGACGTCTGGCTGGCTGGCTGCAATCTCTACCACATCCCCTCTGGGCACTATCCAGCCCAGGGCTGAGGCGTGCTGGACCACAGAAGTGACTCCACCCTCAGTCCCAACTTGGCCGATTCTGGCCCAGCCTTTAGTTTATACACAGGCTTCTCCTGCTGAAACCTAGTCAGCCCTACCCTTAGGAAACCAGTCGTTAGCTTGGGGCTAAACCTCCTGTGAAGCTTAGCAAAGATAGAGATGGGTGAGGGGCTGGGAATGGGGGAGGGGGGTGGCTGTTCCACCTCGGTCTTGCTCGGAGCTCTCAGCCCAGTCCCTGGTGGCCCCCTGGAGAGGGGCTGTCTGCAGATAATCAGGGGACAGATTTGGAAAGGAGGAGGAGAAAAGCACCCAGGCGCCAGACAGGATCCTTATCTGCTGGGGCGGAATGTCAGAGGCAGCACACTGGTGCAAGCGGCCTAGAGGAGGCTGCATCTGAGCCTGGGAGGGCAGAGGGGACCTGCCTGGGTCCTAGGGGACAAACAATGGGGGGAGGACTTTCTGGCCCAGACAGGGAGGAATGCAACCTACCCGGAAAGAACTAGATGCCACATCCTGTTAAATCTCCCTCTCTCCCCCACCCCCCAGCTCTAAACTCTTACCTCTCCCAACGGAGAAGGGAGGGGGACCAAGATTCCCAAGGACAACTAGACCTAGCAATCTCTAACTGGCAGAGCAGTCTGAGTCACAAGACTAGCTGGGTCCCCTGGCTAGCTGTACTCCTGTACCCTAGAAACCCCATGCAAGTTCTACCCAAAATTCTAGGACATTCACCCCCCAACACATACACCTAGAAGAAAATACCACATAAAGGCAGGGTCCAACAGCCCCAAGAAGGCCACGGAAGAACAAACACTATGACCCCTAGGACACTCTCAGCAAAACCCCAGGCTGCATCTGGTTTCAGTGTGGAAGGTACATTTCTGGTGGGCACTGTTAACCCAGGATGGATTCCCTGGCCAGGCCAGGACTTTCCTGGGCCTTTCTCTTGTGTCGGGGTCAAGAGCACAGGCCTCAGGTTCCTGTTCAAATCCAGGATCTGCCACTGTGAACTCTGAGCAGTAGTCTGAAGCACCCGCTGCCCGAGACTTCAGTATCCTTAGCTATAAAATGGGCTTTCCAGCTCTGTCCGTCCTTTCACACACTCCATGGCTCTACACGGGACCTAACAGCTTCTGAGAACCTGAACTAGCCGTAAGGAGAAAGCCAGGAGATGCAGACAGCTTACATACAACATTCACGGAACATCCACTGGGTGTCCGTGTGCCCTGGGGTATCCTGGGGACACTTGCGGGCCCTGGTTTTAACTTCCTGGTGACCTCTGCCAGAGGCAGTAGCTGGTTCATATCACAGGGAGGGAGCCACAGAAGGAAATGTCAGTGAGTTCTGAAGACTGAGCTAGAGGGCATTTCTTCTGTGCCCTACCCCCAGCCCCAGGAGGGCCTGGTTGGCCTGTCCCTCCGCTGTCAGCTGCAAAAATGGTCCCTATTAGCTGCTCTGCCTGCCGAAGGAGCAAGGGCATTGGACAGACTACAGGGCTACGAACAAAAGCCAGGCCAGGCAGTGGCTGCCCTTGGGGCTGAAGTGATGGCCAGGGGCTTGAGGAGCCATAGGGGAGGGGAGACAACGGGAGTGGGTGGGCGTCCAGGCAAACAGGTTTGACCAGTGGAAGGGACACTGAGAGCTAGCAGGAACCTCCAGCATTTTCCGGGGCTGTTATTCTAAGCAGCTTTTTATTTATTCAGAGGTTGGGGATGCGGCTTAACAACTGTCAGCTCAATATTTATTACGGGTGCATCAGCCTGGACCGCGGACCCTGTGATGAGGTGACCACAGGACCCTCTTCCCCCATCTCCTTAGCGTGGCATATACTTGGAAGCCTGCAAGGAAAGGCTGAAGGGACTGAAAGACAGCCCAAGCCTGCTCTTGGTTTACTTTGGGGGAAACTGAGGCATCATCCTACCTCAAGGTCATAGAGCACACTGGTCATTGTAAGAAACTAACGCCCTGAGAGAGAAAAGACTCCAGCCACATTCAGAAATGCAGTAGCAACCTGCCTGTCAGCCCGGATGATCCAGGTGCTCAAACTCCCACTGCCTCGGTTTCCCCCTCTGCATAAGCAGGGTCATGCCACCTACCTCCTACCCTGGCTGCAAGACACCCTGCAACTAGAATTTGCTTATTCACTTCTATGTGGCCCGGATGCGCCAGCGAGGAGAGACTCAGGGTGGGAGCTTACGTCTGTCTATAGTCACCAAGTGCCTTCCTTATTAGGTTCCTAACAAAGGCTTCTAAGGAAGGCAGAAGCAACCAATAAATCCTCACCAAGAGTCTCTTCCTAACAGACTGAAGACGTGTAAATGACCTAGTGCCTTGCTGGGAGTGCCAACAGGCGGAAGTGGGTGACATCATGCGCCCATCCGGCTCCGAGCTTTCCAGCAGCCTGAGGTCAGCTCACAGAGTCATGGCACCTCCCCCAGCAGCCCCACGCTGAGCCAAGAGGAGCCTGGCACTGCCAGCTGCTGGGGCTGGACTGCCAGCTCAGATTCCATGAGTCCCTCCTTCCTCACGTACCCTCTCTGTGATGCTCCCCGCTCCCCCCACCACCACCCCAATCGCATCCCTGAACAGCATTCCCCGACAAACGTTGAGATTGCTGCTTCTCATATAACACATGAGCTGTGGTGTGAACTTCTGGTAAATGAAGATCTTATTTAAACTGCGTGCTATCAGGGAGAAGAGACAGGTTCCAACACAGCTCAGCTGTCTTGCCAGAAAAATGGAGGTGTGTTGGGGCCCAGAGCCATCGGTATTTCTGAGGCACGGGAGAGAGGACAACAGGGCCCTGGACAGCACCTTGCCATTTATTTGGAAGAGAGAGGATATCAGTTTCCTAATAGGGTTTGGCAAGGTTACCTCACCAGGGAACTGTTTGCCCTGTGGAACAAAAGAATGCTGTAAAGTCACAAGGCATCTCCAGAAAGGTAAAATGTAGTTGGGATATGAGGGCCCAGAGATACCTAATCCCAGTCCCTCTGCCTTCTTTGCACAACGGAACTACAAAGGAGCTGGAGTCCCAGCACCCAGGTCCAAGCCTACAGCCACCGTGACTGGAATCTTGAACAGATCCATGCGCCCACTTTTAGCTACTTGGGGTATACAGGCTAGCATCACTGGGAGCTTGCAAAGACCCAGTGTCTAAGCCAGACCTAGATCTGCAGACTTGGGTGGAGAAAGGCAGGTTGTGAACTCCATCCAACTCTAGCTGATGCTTCTGGGACACCCTTAGTAGGCATATGTTCACTGGGGCATTCCCAAGGGACACAGCCTTGCCCTTGTGGAGAGAGAAGCCAGATAAACCAGAGAACTTCTGTGGTGCAGCACAGAGCTCAGACAGGCTGATGGAGGCTGTTAAGAAGCTTTCTAAGAGGGAACATCTGAGCTGACACAGACAAAAAGGTGTCAGTCCGGTCAAGCTCAGGGTTCCAGTGTTCCACAGACGACTGGGCTATGGGGACATTAGAAAGTGTCCGACAGAAAGAAGGAAGAGATTTATTCTGCTAAGCTAATCCTCCATCTAACAGGTAGGGAAACTGAGTCTCAGAGAGAAGTATACTGTTTAGATGTGGCATCTCTGCCTTGAAGGAGCATGGGGACAATGATCCTTGCTGTGTCCTTGCTGCCCTCTCAAAGTTGTCACCAACAACAACCCCTTGCACCAAATCCACACCAAGTCTATGTCACTTAGTTGCTCTCTGTGTAAACAGCCCATTCTGGTCAGGGAACAAGCCTGGGACACACCCAGGGCACCTCCATGGCTCCCCGAGTTTGTGAAGGTAGATGGCCTTTCCTCTCACGATATCAAAACCAAAGCCCAGACAGAATGGTACCAGGTGGAATCTGGAATCTCGCCTGTGGGGAACATAAGTCTCAACTATCTACCCCTCAGTTACATCAAGAAAGAAAATAGGACATAGTTGGGTTGGAGGGGCTGACCCATGTACAGGGCAGACGGGCATCTTCAGATGTCTGTCCCTGCTCAGGAAAAGCAGGCTGGGTCACTGGTCAGTCAGTGAATAGACAAGTGAAATCGATTTCTAGCGTGGTGATTGGCTTGTGGAGAGTCGTCCCTGATTCTACCTTTGGGGGAAGGCCTGGAAACCAACCTGTGTGGCCTTGGCTCTTCTGGACACTTGGAACCACTGGCTTCCCTCTCTGAGCTCAGAGTCCTGCTCAACCAGTAAAATGTTTGCCGTGGGTTTGATCTCCAAAACTCATATAAAAAAGGCAGGCAGAGTGGAAGACCCCAGCAATCCCAGCACTGGGGAGGCAGAGCAAGGCTGATTCCTAGGGCTATCTGACATAGAGCTCTACTAAGTGAATTCCACACCAGCTAGAGACCCTGGCTCAAAAAGAGAAGGATAATCCCTGAGGAACGACGCCCCAGACTGTCCTCGGATCTCCCACCACACACAGGCAGCTTCACACACAGGAACACATACGTACACAAAGCGTGCAAAGACAGAACTGGGGAGGTATCCAGCAGGCTGTGATTCTCACACTGGTTTACTCAAGTCCAGAGGTCACCCTCATGTGCTCTCTGGTGAGACTTCTGTTTACTTTCTCTAAGGAGATCTGAGAGCAGTTCCTTCTATCCCTAAACACAAGAATTCTCTAGAAAGAGCCTTGGAAAGGAAGGCCAGGGGAGCGACATGAGAGAGCCCCAGCACCCAGGGACTCTGCTTGGTTTCCTTTTCCAGGAGTGTCCTGGCAGCAGGCAAGCACTCTGGTAAGGTAGCCAAGGGGGGAAGCAGGGAGCCTGCCTTACCCCACTCTGCCAGTGGCCCTCTTAGAAGAGGCAGACTCTCAGCCCCACCCCTTCTTCTGTAAGGCCACAGGATCCAGGTCAGAGTGGATTGCACCACCAAGGTGTTATACACACTCACTTACCACCAAGCAAGATTCTCAGGCTTAAGTATACTCTTCCAGTCATTGGCTCTGGTGCCTCCTGGCTTGCCAGGCCCTGCCCCACAGGCACACTGAGATTGTCAGCCCCATATCTCCTGGATAATGCTGGCATACTCCTATGGCTACCGCACCCTAGTAAACATGCTTTCCCTGGCTATACTTAAATGACCAAGGGCTACCTCGAGGCTGAGCCCATCTTTGGACAAGCCCCATCATTCCACCTGTCTTTACCTAGACCCAGTCACAGGGCAGAAAGTCTGCAGTTGAGAGGACAGCCCCAGGTCCTTCAGTTCAGTCAGCATCCATCACTCTACAGGTAACTGCTAAGCATCAATCATCTTCCTCTGGCCTCCGAATGCATACACACATGTGTGTTGCAGTTGCAAACATGCATGTGCATACACACACCATACACACATATAAAACAAAAGAGAACAGCACCGGACAGTAGTCACAAGCACACATGTGGGTCATCTTCCCCTGACCTCCATAGGATTCACCTGATTCAGCCCTTTATGGGCTGTCTGAAAGCAGGCTATGCTATTCCCACATCTCAGATGAGGAAGCAGGGCAAACGAGTCCACCTGGCCAAAGGCAGGCTGCTAGCAAAGGATCTTGGCTGATTCCAGAGCTCCCAAGGTTATGCATTCTTTGTCTGAGATGCAGAACCACACTTTGCATCTGGAACTGGAGAAGGGGAAGGGGCCCTGTCTCTCTCTCTCTCTCCTCTCTCTCTCTCTCTCTCCACACACACACACAGACACACACACACACACGTGGGCGTGCATGCAGGTTCAGCAGTGGGGTGGTAAGGTGGTGTTGACCAGCCAGGTATGCAGTCAGCAGGCTTTCATATCTCTGGAGTCCATAAGGCAGAACCCTCATCCTGTATCCTTCCAATCTCAGTGTCCTCCGCTCTGACACCTACCCCCCCTCTCTCTTTCTCTCTCCCTCTCTCCCTCCCTCCCTCCCTCCCTGGCTCTGGACAGCCTGTGATTGGCTTGGCCTGTCCATCCAGCCTGCCCGTTTTCTAAGAACGAGTGGCCAGGAGAGGCTTATATAACTTCTACCGGGCATAGCAGATGGTACGCTGGCTCATGTGGTAGCCAAGCCGGAGCTGACGCTAACCTGCCCTGACATGGCACCCGGTCTCCTCTGCTCGTGAGCACAGGGCACATGCCAGGGCATGGGGCATGGTGAGGTGTGGAAAGTGGCCCAAACATTCGTCATTCAGTACTTATGGCCCAGCCAGGCCAGCGAGAAGCCAGGGCCACTCAGTCACCAGCAAGCAGGTTCCAGCCATGTAAGAATGGAACATGGTGTCTCTCGCTGCCCCACTTTTTGGGCAGTGCAACCCCTGGGTCACAGCCTCTGGGGGTTCAGACAACAGTTTCTAAAACAGGGGCCTCCGCAAGTTGCAGAGCAAAAGAGTTTGCAGAGCTGTTTGCTTGCTTGGCTTTGCCCAACTCAGTTTTCGGTTTGTTTGTTTTCCTGGTGGGTTCAATCAGAGTCCTGGAGGGTCTGTTATCCCTGAGACTTGGCCTTTGAGCCAAAACTTCCAAGCTCCTGGAGATTCTTCCAATAATACAGGCTCCCCTGGTAACCCCTGGGATCTATCTACAAATGAATTCATGGCCAACTAGAGCGCTATCCAAGATGCTATCTATCCACGATGGCTCCAAGAACCCCCATACTAGAATGATCTCTTCCAACTCAGGCCTAGTATAGCCTGTTGGGCAGCACTTTCTAGGAAGAAGAAAGGTGAGCAGGGAATTAGGGGTAGGCTCTCTCCCTTCAATGACCCTGTCTCTCCCACTCCACCTGAATGGGAATTCAACAACCTTCAGGTTGACCACAGAAAAGCAAGAGTCCCAGGCTCAGGGAACTATACCTAGAGATGGAGCCGGGAAGTGAACCTGTGTTTTCTGATTCTAGGGTGTACCTGCCAGGGAGGAGGGAGGGAGGGAGGGAGGGAGGGAGGGAGGGAGGGAGGGAAGGAAGGAGGGAGGGAGGGAGGGAGGGAAGAGAAAGAAGCTGCCTAATGCTACCCAAAAGATCTGCTTTGGAACTGAGAATCAGGCTTCCAGTGTCTCCCAAGGTTTTTTTCTGTTGTTCGTGTGTGTGTGTGTGTGTGTGTGTGTGTGTGTGTGGAGAGAGAGAGAGAGAGAGAGAGGAGAGAGAGAGAGAGAGAAGGGGGTGTGAAAGGGAGGGTTAGAGGGACTAGAGGGGAAGAGAAGAGAGAAGAGAAGGGGAAGGGAGGGGAGGGAAGAGGGAAAAGAGGAGAGAAGAGAGGAGGGAGGGGAGATGAGACCAAGTCAAATTGGCAAGCCAGGAAATGCGAAGCCAGATGAAATTTGCAGCAGGGGTCAATGTGTCCAGCAGCCCTGGCTGTTTAAGCTGCCAGACAGGAGTTCAGATCAGCCTGTGACTCCTGGCAAGGGCCAGTGGGTACCCAGCTGTGAGGCTGGTAGCTGAGCCAGGCATCTTGCTGCCTCAGCCAAGGGCCTGGGGATATTTATCTCCTAGGAATGCTCTTGAATATTAGTGTGGGATGCACCATGGGCAGCCATGAGCAGCCTGACCCTCCAGCCAAATCTGCTGTCCTCACGAGCTCCACTCATGCCAAGAAGCTAGGGGCAGTTGCTGTGGAGGCTGGGCCTGGACTCGGCCCCTGGCCCTGTGCCTCCCTGCATGCTGCTTAGTCTGCACCTGCTGCAGGCTGCAGAGCCAATGTCCATGCAAGGGCCACTCTGTGCCGCTCCAAATGTGCAGTGATCAATGGGCTTGGGCACGCAAATCAGATACAGCGTTATTTTGGAGATACAGTCGTATGCAGCCCTTGGTGGCCTGGAACTGGTACGTGGACCAAATTGGCCTTGAACTTACGATACTTCTGTTTCTGCTTCCTAAGCCCTGGGATCACAGGTGTGTGTCACCATGCCTGACAAAATGTAAAGAAAGGTTTTACAGCCTATATATGTCTAGTCCGCTCTCCGATACCCACACGGCAGGGACCAGGTCACCTAGATGTAAAACTTTATTAATTCCTTGTGGCTTTATTAGACTTACAGAACAAATTCTTTCTCACCCAAGGGCCTGTGACCACCTAGGACTTAGCACTTACTGTGCCTGCTTTTGCTAAGTGCTTAGTGAGAAGAGACTACTCAGACAAGGCAGAGGGGAGGCGGTGAGCAGAGGGTCCGGCACCTCCTACTCTCCAGTTATTCATCCAGGCAGACAGGCACCAGGCACCGGTCACCCGGCAGAGCTCCATCCTGGCCTGTGGCGCCTGCACAGTTTCTGTCTCACTTTGCAGCTTCCTCACATCTGACACTGCTGGTCCTAGGACGCATCAGGCTCCCCCATCACTCCTAATCACACAGTGACCGATGTCACTGCTGACAGCCCTTTTCCCATTGCGACCTCCTGGCCATTTCAACCCATCCCGGCAACAAGGAAAAGGGGCACAGGTGTGACATGGCAATGCTGCTCCCTGTGACCCCATCTCTGGTCACTTGCTGGCTCTGCCTCTGCCCTCTGGGTTACAAAATGACTTGCAGGGGACTTGGAACAACTTTTCCTGGCATTTCTGATTCAACTTCTTATAAGCTCCGAGTCTCGAGCTAGGTGCCGAGGCCCTGGGGTTGGGGCAGCCAGGCGCCTGATAGCATTACCAGCTGCTTTGCCTCAGCTCCATCTCTTGACGCCAGTAATGCCTCCGGGCGCCACACAGGGCCTCTGGGGATTGCCTGACTAGTGGGTGATCAGAGCTGGAGATGCCTCTGAGCTATCAGGCAACAGGGTGGACACCAGAAGCAGAACAGCAGGCCTCTTTCCTGCCACCTGTCCCTCAGTTCTCCCACCAAAGGGGACGCTGCCACCAAGGCCTCAGTCCCTTGTTCTCCCACAGAATCACACAGGAGAGCATGGTCCATCCTCCCACCATAGCTTGGCCCAAAGAAGTAGTAGGGAAAGGCAAAAAGGAGGCCAAGGACTTCTGAGGACCCCAACTGGGGTCAGATTCTGTTACATGGCTCACCAGGGAACTAAGAGCACCAAGAGGCTGACTACCTGGCCCAGGAACTGAACCAAATTACATTCTTTAGGCTCCAAAGCCATGGGCTCTTTGCTCAATGCTGAGCAGAGACCTCAGGCTCCAAGTCTTCTGGGTCAGACATAAAGAGCCTTCCTCTCAGTGCTGTGGATATCTCTTTCCCTCCATCCCAATATACAAACAACTCCAGGCATTCCCTGTACTCCATGGCCCAGACTGCTGATCCTTCAAGGGGGTACTTAAGAGCCACCGGTCTCTCCTCCAGGAAACCTTTCCTGACCCCAAGCCCCCAATACACACTTCCTGTTGTTTCTAATCCTGACGGTAATATGCTGGTGTGAGCTGTATCAAGTGTAGGACAGGGCTGGTGTTTCTGTGACCAGTGTGTGCTAGGAATCCTCGCCTCTGCCCTGAAATCAGCTTTCCTTACTTCTAAATGAACAGAACGGAGCCAGAGTCAGGCTATCTGTCTGTCCTGTTAGAACTGCTGTAGACCCCTTGAGCCTTGGCGGGTTCCTTCCGTCCTTCAGTCTCCTGAGCCCCCTAGTACCCGGGGCTCTCCGACTTTAAGGCAAGAGATGCTGATGGAGCAGGGAAAGTGAGCTTAAGGCCTAGAAGATAATTTATAGGCAGGCAAACAGAGAAAGAGACAGAGAGAGAGACAGACACAGAGACCAGGGCTACATAATGCACACAGGGCATCCCTGTCAATAAATCGACTTTCCCGGATGAGCCTCTATAAACGCAAATGAAGTGAAGTGGTTCTGGGTCGTTGGTAGCTCTGTCTGCTGCTAACTGCTAGCCAGAAAACCCCACAGCCCTTAAAGATCTACCTTCTACCTCTTCTAGACTCCAAACACAGACAGGGAGAGAGAGTAGTCAACTCTGACCCAGAGAGGGAAAGGAGATCACCCAGGGTCACACAGCAGAAGAATAAACAGTAAGACCCAGTCTCAAGTTCAAGGCCGAAGGGGCTGGGCCTCCAAGCCCTGCGGCTCCCTGCCTTCTCCAGACCCCCCTTCTCTTTCTGAGCTTGCCAACACTGTGAGCGGCCACAACATGCTAGGCACCCCACATCATTCTTCCTTACCTTGGGTGCACCCATATGACCTCAAAACAATTTTATGAGGACTTTACACAGACCAGGAAACTGAGGCACAGCGGCTAAGCGAGTCCATAAATGAAACTGAGGTTCCTCCCACTGGGGGAGGAACTATATTAGCCTTCTCAGATCCCAACTGGCCATGTCAGGCCCCCTACCTGGCAGCTAAGGCCCTAGGGACTGGCCCCTGCAGAGAAGGCAGCAGAGGAGGTATATGAAAACTGGGGCTTGGGGTGAAGACAGCAGGCAGAGAACTTTCCCCTAATGCCCCTACAGGATTCCACCCCTACTTGCTAGGCTCAATCCATTTCTAAGAGACACAGAGACAGCCATGTAAAAACCTTTCCGTCTCAACCACCTGCCCCAGTTCCACCCTGAGCCAGAGGCACCAGGAGGGGCATCCTCAAGGCTCCCTGAGACCTGGATGGGGGCCAGGGACACTGGTGTGGAGCTCTGGGTCATCACCACCTCTAGGAAGCCTCCAGGCTTTTAGGATTTTTCTGCTGTGCCCTCCTCTGTTGTCTTCCTGTAGCATCCAAGAGTCACTTTGCTTTTTTTTTTTTGGATGGACGTCAGGGTGCCCTATAGACTGTGATCTCTTTGGGAGCCAGGGTTAGGGCCTCTAAGACTGATCTGGGCCCAGCCTGCCTCTTCAGCTTGCCAGGAGTACATCTACCTCCCAAAAGGGGTTCTCGCAGGCATGGTGAGTCCCATACAGAAAAGGGTTTCGCAAACTATAAAGTGCTATGCACATGACCTGGGGTGTGAGGCTCCTCAAATATGACATCGCACCTGAGAGTAGAATGGCCCTTAGCATGGGCACAAACAGGAAGGGCAAGAGAAGCGCCACCATACGCTCCCTCAGCACAGTACGCTCAGTTGTGCGTGTGTGTGTGCGTGTGTGTGTGTGTGTGTCTGTGTGTCTGTGTGTGTGTCTGTGTCTATGTGCCTACGTCCAAGTCAGCCACACCTCCCAAGATGCTGAGACCCCTTCCTGCAAGCTCCTTCCCCAGAACATTTCTGAGACCTCCCTGAGAGAGATGGGCTGTAGGAGCCAGTCAAGTGAGCCATCACCCCCCACCATGCTCTGGGTGAGCCCAGCCTTGAGGAGGGGCACAGGACACTAGTCTTCTGCTTCCTGGATCAACAGGCCTTGCTCCTGGGCTATCTATGAGTAACCTTTCTTTGTCCCTCTAGGGCACAAGACTTCACCCTCAGTTTCCTGGTCCCAGCCTTCCCTGGGAAGGTGTTCCAGCCTTCCCAACAGTGACATAGCCGGGAGGGCTTCTCTAGCCTAGCAGGGCAAATGGCAGGTCCCGTCCTGAAGAGGAATCCCCAGCAAGATACAAAGGATGGAGCTTCCCAGGCCTTTCATGATTCATTACACACACCTATGTATACCCAAACAGAGCGCACCACACCTATGTGACATTGCACACGCCCACAAGCTCAAACATCCACACAGCCGCCACACACGCCACACCCTCCTATACAAAAGGTGGAAACCACAGCACACTCTGGTCCTCCTGCACACTTCACCTACACAATCACACACCCCCACACACACCTAAGAGCGAAATAACATTCCCCCTCCCCCAACACTATTTCACCTGCCACCCTTCCACCGCACATTCTCACAAACACTCCTCAGTGCACAATCTCACACCCACACCCACAGGTCTGCCTTGCTGGAGCCGGGGAAGTTGTGATGTGCCGGGGGAGCTGAGAAAAGAGGGGCGGCGGCGCAAAGGATCGGGACACAGTGCTCAATGGTTAGGCGGCACCGTTGAGCTCCGAGGACTGGGCAGACCCACATCAGTTTAAATTAGGTGGGGAGAAAGGAGCGAGGGGGACATAAGGAACAGGAGGGCTTTGGTGGATGGTGGTTGGTACTTAGTGACACCAGGTGACTGAACTGAATCCAACCCCCAAGCTCCGGAGATGCTAATCAGGCAGCTTTGTAGAGAAGGGGAAAAACCAGCAGCTCCAAGTAGCCCGGAGCTTTGGGAGGGGAAACGATACAAAAGAAGGGAGGGGGTAGACAGCTGATTTATGCCTGCACTTCAGCAAATGTTTTCCCTGCCATTAGCCTCGGGAAGCCTGGGAGCCAGAGGAAGGCGCGTGGGGGTGGGGACCTGTGGCTTAGGGAGCTCAGTCTGGGCTTGTCTGCCCGCGGGCTGCAGCGGAGTTCCGTTCCGATCCACAGCCTCTATCTAGATCCTGCGATCCACATTTGGCTTGTCAACGAACTCCCTGAGAACAGCCAGCCGGCAGCCGGCTTTAGAGTGCCAGTCTTCTCCCAGAAGCCTTTAGGAGGGTCTCACTTGTTGCCTTAGCTCACCAAAATGGCCCAGGTACGGGGTGGGGGGAGCCCCTCCTCCCGGTCGCCGAGCCCGTATAGGATCCAAAAGGGCAGGAGGTGGCGCTCCAGCCCAGATTGTAGGCCCCAGCCAATCCGGAGGGGAGTAGGGTTCTCGGTGCCTTCGGACGCGTGCTTTTTTCCCTGAATGATTCTCATTATGGTATTCTAAATTTCCTTTAAAAAGGGGGGGGGGGGGAGCACAGCCCGCACTTGTTTGGGTTCATTCTGCCTTCACAGCTTTAATGACTCCATTTGTGGAAGCTGTTTAGGAAGCTGGTGGAGAGGCGGTGGAGAACGATGCCAGAAGAGGAGCCAGCCCAGGCCTGGCAGCAGCCTCTCCCTTCCCCTGGAGGCCATCTGCCTAAGCTGCAGTTTCTCTGGGCCCATGGCCACCAACCTCAACTCAAGGCCCAGTATCCAGTCCGTTTCCCCTTTCCTGCAGATATGAGCTTCCATTTGCCTCCCTGCTACCTGAAACTCAACTCCAGGGTCCCCAGGATGGCACTGTGGCCGACCAGCCCACCCGGGAGGGGTGGGGGGGGTGGGGGGATTAACTAGTGTTCACTCAGCATCACCAAGAGAGCCCAAGCACCTGAGATGGAAGTGATACAGCCCACTCTGCTTGTCCCCCAAAGTCCACGGCAGCCCATAGTCACCCTAGACGTGAGGGTGACTCAGGGAAAGGATGTTGGAGACCCCAAAACCTCATACTAGTCCCGGCGAACAAGAATGGAGTCATGGTGCCTTTCACCTAAGGATTCCATAAGCAAACTAACAGAGACAGTTGGGTCCCCAACTCTATAAATAAATGTGACCCTGTAAAAGGTGGACATCTGACTCTGTAGGCCACGGAGCTTAGCCGATGACCTATGTTTGCTACAGCCAGTGCTGGCTGTTGGTATCATTTGTGAGTATCTACCTGGTCTTGGGGCCCCATGCCCAACACTTGGTCTGGCTGTGTTCTGTTAAGCGGGATCATGCTCCCCAATCAACCCTCACTTCCCATTCCTGCTACAAGTCCAGCGAAATCCACTGCCAAAAGGATTCTACCTCTAACGGCCCAGGTTAGGAGACACCTCAATTCCATTCAGCATCCTGACCCCAGGGAGGCTGCCCGGCCTTCGAGTGAGGATGGAGGGATGAAGGAGGCAGGCCCTTGAGCCCTGAGTTCGAATCCTATCTCCGCTGAGCTCTATGGTGATCTTGGACAATTCCAAACACTTTTCCCAAAGCTCCAGCAGTTAAAAACAGGGGAGCTGTTAGGTCTCAAGGAATTCCCCATTGTATAGGGGGAGGGGCTGAACCAGAGCAGAGAGATTCTAGCAGAAATTCCTCCCCTGCCAGTTGTACTTCCACGTTAATGAGAAAGCCCATTAAGACACTTGAATTTCCATTTGTTTAAGCGAGATGGGTGCTCGCTTCAGTGGCGAGGGGGCTGAGGGTTCAGACACCCACCAAAGCCACACAAGCGCCACAAGCTCAGACACTGGGAAAACTCCCTCTTTAATTGCACCTTTAAAAGACTGATCAAGAGCTCTCAACTCTGGCTCAGCTGTCCCAGCCAGAGGCCTTGGAAGGGCTGCAAGACTGGGGTGGGGTCGAAGGAAGCTCCCAGAGTCAGCCTGGTGCCTTTGAAGTGGCCTCTCCCAGCCAGTCACTTGCTGGCTGGTGTCTTCCTAAGGGTCTGTGGTTCTAGGGGGTCTGGTTTAGATTCATCCATCATCAAACTTGATGCTTTATTTAAAAAAAAAAAAAAAAAAAAACTCAGCGCTCTTAAGGAGTTAACTACCAGATTCTCAGGAGAAAAGAAGGAAGTACCTGTACTTTGTTTGGAGCCTTCCCAGTAATCTCTCCTGCTTTGCAACAGACACCTCAACACAACCAGGTGGAAGGGTGCCCAAGGATAGGTCCCCCAAGGACCCCACCACCACCCGGGGCAAAGTTGACCTAGCTAACATAAAGGAGCCCAGCATCCTAGTCAGAAATCGTTGTGAAGCTGGGATGTGGTGGTGTACGCCTTTAATCCCACCACTTGGGAGGCAGAGGCAGGAGGATTTCTGAGTTCTGAGTTCAAGGCCAGCCTGGTCTACAGAGTGAGTTCCAGGACAGCCAGGGCTACACAGAGAAACCCTGTCTGAAAAAAAGAAAAAGAAAAAAAAAAAGGAAGTTGGTGTGAAGAAGACAAGATGTGGGGAAAGCCTGAACTCAGGTCTTGCTTTTCCCCATCAGTGAAATGGGATCAGGAGGGAGTCACTGGAAAAACCCAAATAGCAGTCTGGTAGAAAGCTGCTTGGTGCCTGTGGCATTGGGCAAACCAGGCTGCGTGGGAAGAAGACACATGCTCTCCCCTCAGAAGGTAAGGTTCCTAAGGGCAGCATATTCTGGGCATAGGAAGGCTGCAGGCAGACCCCAGAAGCTGGCCCTTCTCCAGACTAGTGGGCAGGAGGCTCCCACAGTGCTATGTAATGAACACAATTCCAACACCGCTTCTGCTCACTGGTGAGAAATCAAAGCTGGGTATTAGAGACCATTTCTGACTAGGCACCGTTCATGCCCAAATCCATCAAAGCCCTGGGCCTGGGGTTTCTTCCGGGGGTAGATGAGGACTGAATGCTTTGTTAAGCAGAAAATGCAGGCCATCTCCAGCATTGCTGGTCCAGCCCACCCATCCAGAGAACTTCGGGGTCGGCAGTCCCAATTTTCTCCAAATGGAACCCCACCCCCAGTAACTGTGGTATCTATTCCCGATCCCACTACCCTGCTGTTAGATATGAAAAAAAAAATGTTTCCCAAGATGCAACCTGGCCCATGTGCTATTTCCAAAGACTTCACTCTACCCTCCAATCACCCCCAGACACTCTTAAACAGAAACTAACACCCAATCTGGCCCCTCCCTCACCTAAGTGCACCCTTTAAAACAAGGCTGGTCGTTTAGCGAGCCTCCTCCTTCTCCCTCATTACCTTCCAACTTCAAAACACTGCTTTAAATACCCGAGTCTGCCCAAATCATAATTAACTCGGATCAAATGATTGAGTGTTGTAACTTTACAAGCACAAGGCTTGGGGAGAAATAAAAAGTGGAGGGATGTGCTAAAAGCAAGCTTTGGCCGTGGGAATCAGTTCATTCCAGAGGAGCTCTTGAAGAAAGAGAGGTGGGGAGGAGGGGAGAGCGGATGCCATCATCACTGAGGGTGGTGGGGTGGGGAAAGATGCTTCAACTCGTGCACTTTCTGCTAGTTTCCTTTTCCCATTCTCAGGGAGGTCTTTGTCTAAGGTGGCCCTCCAGCCCCCCACATCAGCTCCGGGAGTCGATTCACACCTAATGGCAGTTCACCTGCTTGGATACCAGAGAGGTTGGTGCGAGTGTGTACTTTTCCTTCCAAGGAAGACAGCAGCCTACTTTGCAACGCCTAGCCGAGTTACTACAGAGCCTGCAAGACGCGTCCACTTTCGCGGTTGGAGAGGAGAATTGGGGACTTTATAAACTTAGGAGTCCGCCAAACCCTCTTAGAGCATCTTTACTGGGTTCAGGTGCGGTGTAGAGGCGAGCTCACCTGATCTAAATCCCAGACAGTGAGAATGCCAATAACCTACTGAAAATAGGCAAAGACGACAGGGGACACATGACGCCCCTCCACTCTGCCAACACTCACCCCAAAAGAATCCACCAACCACGAAACCTTTCCATACCCGCCCGCGCCGCACCTCGGGAGAGGAGGGTGTACAGGACTCGGCCCCTCCTCCTTCAATAGCTAAAGCCTTCGGGCCTCTGCTCCCCAAAGGCCGAGGGGAAGAAGCGCTTCCAGGGTTCTGCAGTCTCCGGCTCTCTGCGACCTGCAGAATGCAGCGCGTGCAGCCCGCGGGAGCGTATACTCGGACTTTAAGTTGCAGGCGAACTGCAGCTAACACACACCTGGCCCTGGCAGCGACAGTATTTCGGTGGCAATCAGGGGTCACTTGGAAGTGAATCAGACCCCATTCCAGGGGAAGCAACTATCCCTTGGAGGCAGGAGCAGGGAGATTCAAGCTTACGTGGCACCCCAGGTGGCCACGAGTCGCCCCTTCTCCCGGGCACCGAAGCTGCCTTTTAACTTGGGCGCGTCCACTGCGTTCTCGGAGCGCAGTGACTCCGCCAAGAACCACCCGAACTTGCAGTTGGACGCTGGGACGCGCCAGGACCGCATCCCCCGTGTCCCACTCCCTCTCGCTCCTACCTGCTAGGCTTGGTGTCGGTTCCCAGCAGAGCAGCAGCGCCAGCAGCAGCGCGTTCCGCGCCCCGCTCCGGGCCCTCATGCTCCTGTCGCCCGGCCCGGGCGCCTCTCCCTCGGGGTTCTTTCCCGGTCCCCAGCCTCGCCGCCTTCGCCTTCGCCGCCGCCTCGCCGTCCTCGCAGGCGCCCGGTAGCGCCAGCCCGTGCCCTCCGTGGGCGCAGCGGCAACCACGCAGCGCCGGGAGGCCGCCCGGCGGCTCGGAGCGCTCCCGGAGTCGGATGCCGCTGGGGATCCCGGCTCCGGTGCGCCTTTTCCGCGCTCTCCCGCTGCGAGCGCCGTCCGCGCCCTGCTCCGAAGTTGTGCGATCCCAGTGGAGTGCGCTCAGCGGCGCTCGTAGCGGCCGCGCCGCGAAGTCTGTCCGAGTGGGGTGTGCGCTCCCCTCCGCGCTCTGCCGGTCCCCGCGGCTCGGCGCCCTCACCCGCCCCGCCGCCGGCCACAATGCCCAGCGCCGCCGCGCGCTCGCCTGGAGTCAGCGGGCCGGGGCGGGGCCTCACGCGATCGGAGGCGGGGCCTGGAGGACGGGGCGGGGCCACGGGGCCCAGCGAGGGGGGTACCCTACCTCTGTGTAGGCGCGGCCGAGCTGGGGCCTTACCAGAGGGGATTCTTGAAGAACGTAGGACCCAAAGCACCGGAAAACCTGTCCGCTGAAAGCGGCGGAGTCTATCGGTTTTCTTTCCAAAAATAAAGGAAATAAACATTCGTGCCCTTCTTAGCTTGAGTGTGAATCAGCTTTCGCTTTTGATTCGGTCTCAAAAGGGTGGAAGGGTGTTTAAGGAAAATGTCAAATACCAAGTCCTGGTGGAGCGGGGATGTAAGTGGGGAGTTCCAGCTGTGGATATTTATTTGGGCATGAGTTAGGATCGTGATCGGTTCTGTTTGTCTCCAGACCCAGGACAGAACTCTTTACGTGGGATCCGGAAGGATGGCTCATCCCAGGATATGGTGAAACAGTCCAATTGATAAAAGGACTGTGGGGGAGGGGCCTGCTGCTGTGTTAGGCTCAGTGTATAAACTTGGTTCTGCTCCTTAAGCGCGTGACCTTGAAGGAGCTGCTTAGCTGTCTCCATCACGTCGCCTGTGAAATGGGGAATAATGATGTTAGCTGTCTCGTAAGGGATTGAGGAGCAGAATGTGGGAAATAGGAAGAAAGTGGGAGCACAAACGGTGGTCTCCGATCCCAAGGTTCTTGAGGGAAGTCCTCATCACCCAAAGGTGGTCCCATAAGCTTATGTGTCGAGATGAGACTTGGGAGATGTCTGTGCATCAGCTCACAGTCCTTCCGTGTGATAGCCCATTAGTGGGCATCATTTCAGCTAATTCTACAAAGCTATGAACAAGTACCATATCTGCTCTTTTATAGAGGAGAGAAGTGGGGCATAGAGATGTAAAGCCATTGGTCCAAGTGAAGGTGTGAAGGGGATAAGGGGAAAAGCCCTACAGGTGATTATGGTGGCCCACACCTTTAACGTCAGCACTAAGGAAGAAGCAGGACAATCTTGGTGAGTTTGAGGCCAGGGCTACATAGTGAGACCTTGGATGGAGTGGAAGGAGAGCTTGGGGTCTCCCCCACAATTCCCAGGGGCCTAGATTGGCTCTGAGAAGGAGCTGACACTACCAAGTGTCTCCCTGCTGCCCTCTAGTCCTCACTGACTGACCTCGTAAGCTTTTCCTCTGCAGATCTGGAACAACCAACCCTCTTCTTCCAGAAGACAGTAGCCTAGCCAGGCTCTGAAGTCTGGTGGGAGGGTAGGAGGTATCCAAAAGAACCTAGTATTCCCAAGTTGTTTCCTAGATTGGAGAAGAAAGGGGTTGGAAGTCATAGTTGCTGACTAGAAGGTTGGTCGTGTGAGGGCAGAGAAGCAAGAAGACCCATCTTAGCTGTGTTTGGGAGAAGGGGAGACAATGAAAGCAGGATTTCTGGATACCCCTTCTATCCCAACTCCACAAAATGAAGACTGGAGATCTATAGGAGGCTGGGGCTATAGGCGACACCCCACATCATGGCTGGCCACCCAGGCCCAGGAGGGTGAATCCGGGTGGAGTGAACGCCCAAGGCAGGACTTCAGTTTCTGTGGGCAAAGGTAAACCGGCTATTTTTAGCCTGGCCTGGAACAGCGAGAGCACGGTAGTGGCTGAGCACACCCAGCCTGTTCCACCCATTCCAGACCGCAAGCACGCAGCCATACACGCCCCTGGACAATTACGCATATCTGCAAAGGAACATACAAGTAAATACACAACAGAGAGACACACAGGTGCAAGATGACCCTTCCTGAAACACCCCGTATACAAGCAGGCATCCACCTAGGAAAACACCCACAGACCAAAGCCCATGAGATTAAGAACCCCCAAACAGTTGCAGGCACACACAGAGACAGCTGACTGGAAAGGCAAACAGGTATTTGGATATTTAAAGACTGACAGGAAACACACGTGGGTGCCTGGATACCAACACTCACACCCGTGCGTGCTCAGACCTGAGGCCCAGGCCGGGAGGTCAAGGGTGCTGTCCCTGAGAGCTCAGTAGATGTTGCAAGCTCATGCCCCCTGCTGGGATATTGCTGGGTTTTCTTTAAAAGTTGCTTAATTCCTTCTGGGAGAGAGGGGTGTAGGAATACCATGTATTTCCCTTATTCCTACCTAGCCCCATCCATTCTTCAGTCTGGAAGCTCTCTCTACTTTAAAAAAGCAAAATCACTTTATTTCTAATTAAATCACAAATAAAAGCATCACACAACTAGCTTAAGGTGACCATGCTAACCCTATTGCCTTTGCTTCCAGGCTCTATGGTCTATCTCACTGAACATCTCTGTACTTAGATTCGTGGACTGGAGAGATGACTCACTCTCTCCCTCTCTCCATTACACTGTCTACTTTTCCAGAGGTCTTGGGTTCAATTCCCAGCAACCACGTGGTGCTCAGAATCATCTATTGTGAGATCTGGCGCCCTCTTCTGGCAGGAGATGGGTGTACATGCAGATAGAACGCTCCCACACATAAATCTTTTTAAATGGATTCATATTCTTTCATGATTGTGTGTCCTTTGGCTGCCCTTTCTCCAGCAGCCAATCTCTCCAGTCTTAATGTCTGCTAACAGAGGTCTGTCTCTTTGGAACTAGAGTCATGCCTTTGAAGGAATCTTCCATCTCTCCCCAGCCCTAACTGTGTTAAGTCTCAGGGAGATGATTTTTCAGCCACCTGCAGCTAGTCCCCCTGTAGTCCAGGGAACTTCATCTTTGGCCCTCAACTGGGAACGACCACTTCCCTCCCATGTGTAAGGCCCCACAGTCCTAAGGGTAACACAGTGGAGAAGTTGTACAGAACTTTCCAGAAGCGTCTTCACATCCTGTGTCCTGGCACGCAGTCAGGGTGGGGCGGGGGAGGGGCGCTGTTCTAGTTAAGCAGGAACAAGGGCACTGGATTGCCAAGGCTGGCCTCCGTTTTTCCTATTTATCATGGCATGTCAATACAGTTTCCCCTGTACACAGTTGAATGCATTATGAGGCTAGAGAAAAAAGAGAGGCTGTTGATCCAAGGCCTACAATGGCCTTGAGAAGGAGTCCCAAACTCCACCGGCTTATGCAGGGGATTGGGGGTTGGGGGGGGCGCTGTCCTGGGAGGGGACGTGTTTAAAGCCTGGAGGCAGGGAAGCCTTTGTTGGGGCAGAACTCCTTTGAAAGCTTGGGCCAGTGTTGACCCTTAATGGAGACAGTAAATGCTTCGGGAACCGGACCAATCTTAATAAAATAGCATTGTAGGACTGGAAGGTGAACTCCGGCTGATGGATGTAGCCCCAGGTCCCCGCCCAAACCTGCCCCTCTGCTCCCGTTATTACTGCTGCTGAGAGATTACTTACCTTGTCGGCATAGCCTCGTAAAGGAATATCACCATTCGACTAAAGAATGCACATCTTGATCGAGTACAGTACATTAACTTATTTGAAAGCCTGGCTCTGAAGTGTGGGCACAGCATCTTGATCCCATCCTGGGACAGAAAGGACCCCAAGTTTCATTGTAATGGCTGTCAAGGAGGGAAGTGTCTTCATGTGAGTCCTTAATTTGCAATATATTGCATATTCAGCTGACCCTGCTACTCACATGTAACGACAGGTAGGTGCTGTGGGGACCCCATTCACAGATGAAGGCAATGAGGCCCAGAGGGTAAGCTGAGGACAATGGAGAGTCACCTTGACATAGAGAATCACAAGCTGGAACTTACCTAGTTAACAAATTGAGACAAGGGCTGGAGAGATGGCTCAGCCAGTAAAGTGCTTGCTGCAAACCCAGGAAGACCTGAGTTCAGATCCAGAACACCAGTAAAACCCAGGGTTCAGTGAGCCCTGTAAACCCCGAGCTATGGAGGTAAGCTCTAGGTTCAGTGAGAATCCCTCTCTCAAAACCTAAGGTAGAGAGTGATTAAGGAAGACACCTAACATGATCCGCTGGCCTCCACATGGATGCACACACGTGCACACACAGGAACTCACGTAACACACACAATACCTAAAGAAATAAATGACTGTGAAATGGCTCCGTGGGAAAAGTCACTTGCCTGATGCCATGCCTGACAACCTGAATTCACTCCCAGAATCCCACAGGGTGAGAGGAGAGAACTGATTCCCAAAAGTTGTCCTGAGCCATACACTGTTTCTAATTTTGTTTTATTTCAAGACTGGGTCTCTTGTAGCCCAGGTTAGCCATGCACTCCTGATGCTCCTGCCTTTAACCATCCAATTGCTAGGATTACAGGCAAAGGCCACCACATTTGGCTTCAAAAATTCTTTTATTGACAATTTATGAAAGTAAGCTTTATTTTAGTGATGATTTTGGTTTGCAGAAAAATTTAAAGTACAATACAGGAGGTTTCCCCATGTCCCTTACGATGTCCCCTTTGTTATGTCTAACACACATGTGGAATATTTACTTCATGTGGTGAGCCCATGATGGTACATTATGAAGAAGTAGAGTTAACCAAGTTACCTTGACATGTGCCCTGTGTCCTCATTCTGGGATGAGGTCCCAGTCAGGACCTGTCTCATGGTGACTCCGTAAGGTCTTGTTGGCTGTGGCAGTTTCTCAGCACCCTGCCCTCATTTCTGATGACCCTGGCAGCTGAAGATGACCAGTTATGTATTTTGGAAAATGTCTCCCATCTGATATTTGCCCATCTTGACATTCACAAACATATCCAACAGGGAGTTCTGATTTTCCTTAGCCACAGTACTTCTGCTTGCAGAATGGCCACTGATTATGGGCAAGCATGCCTTTGACATGCCCTGGGTTAGTTCACTAAAGTTGGGATGCTGGGAGGCATACCCAGGGGCCAGACATGAAGCTATAAATATGGAAAGGGGAAAAGGAAGGATTCCAGGCATTACATCACAGGGGCAAAGGCCCGGAGGCAGGGAGAGGTGGCAGAAGTGTGTGTGTGTGTGTGTGTGTGTGTGTGTGTGTGTGTGTGTGTAAACTGCATGATCACATACTAGAGAAGGAAGAGACCAGAAGGGGTGGTCCCAGCTGGGCTAGTCCTGTGTGCTAGAGCTGAGATCTGATTAGGGAGTAGCAGGGACTCACGGTTGCTTACTGCAGAAAGCCTCATGGATGCTGTGACAGGGAGCATCTTTGGGATTGTATGTCACAGTGATCTGAGGTGGGGTGGATAGTGAAGGCAGTGGCTACTGAGTGGTCCTACAAGAGGATCTTGTCCCAGGGCTACAGAGAGTCTACCTGGGGGATACACAGTGGGAGAAGCCGTGAGGTGGTGAGGGGGTATGAACTGGGGCAAGTGGAGAACTGGGGTTTGGATGCTATGAGTTCCGTGGACTCCCCAGTCTCTGTGGACTCCCCAGCACCCAACTGTGGGCACAACACTGACCGGTGTGCTCAGGAGTAGTTACCGCTTAAAAGATAAGAACACCGACTGATGACCACATGGATAGTTTCAGCCCTTACAGCCAGGAGTGCCAGATGAATTAGCTGTCAATCACTGTGATAAGCCAGAAGAAGCATGGTCATTCCCACGCTAAAACAGGAAAACTAAAACTTACATGACCCACTTAGCTATAGGGACGGAGCAGGCTCAAACCACAGCGGCTGGTTCCAGAGTCCATGAAGCCAACAGAACTTTCTGATCCGATGAGATTGAAGGGCTGTGGAAACGCCATGTCCTTATGATTTAGGACACGCTTTCTTGCTGGTCCACTAGGTTGTTGTTCTTGGAGGTGGATATTAACTTGCGAGTGTGTTAAACTGGAGCAGCTCAGGGCTAAAGCGCTTGAGAGAGCCACAAGGACTGAATTTGTATTCCCAGAACCCATGTAAAGCCAGATGTCCAGCCTACATTTGGAACCTCAGCATTCCTGTGGCAAGTCAGGAGAATCCCTGGCAGCTCTAGAGCCAGCTACGTGTGTATGTGTGACAGCAAGAGATTGCCTCAAATAAGTTGGACGGTGAGGTTTTCCTGTAACTAGGTGTGTGTGGGGGGTGGGGAATGGTGGGAAGGGAGAGGGAGAGGGTGGAGAAAAGAGAGAGGGGAAATGGGGGGGGGAGAGATTGATTTTGGTTTTTCAAGACAGAGTTTCTCTGTGCAGCCCTGACTGTCCTAGAACTTGCTCTAGAGACCAGGCTGGCCTCTAACTCAGAAATCCACCTGCCTCTGCCTCCTAAGTTCTGGAGTTAAAGGCATGCGCCACCATGCCTTTATCATCTTGCCAAGTTTGGCAAGAGAAAAACTATCCTTATGTTCAGAAGTTACGAGCAATTCTTGTGAGGACCCACATTCGGTCCCCAAAAGTCCCATCAGGCAGCTCACAACAGCTTGCAACTCCAGTTCTGGGATGACTGGACGCCCTCTTCTGGCCTCTGTGGGTATTGCATCAATGTGGAGCATCTACAAATAAACAGGCACACACATACATACCCACATTAATAAAAAAATAAATATTTTTAAAAAAAAGAAAAAGAAGGTCTGGAGAGATGGCTCAGAGGTTAAGAGCACTGACTGCTCTTCCAGAGGTCCTGAGTTCAATGTCCAGCAACCACATGGTGGCTCACAACCATCTGTAATGGATCTGATGCCCTCTTCTGGTGTGTCCAGACAGCTACAGTGTACTCATATAAATGAAATAAATAAATCTTAAAAAAAAGAAAGAGAGAGAAAGAGACAGAGAGAGAGAGAGAGAGAGAGAGAGAGAGAGAGAAGAGAGAGAGAGAGTGAAAGAAAGAAAAGGAAAAAATTTCCAAAGGAAAAGGACTGATCTGAGGTCTCTGTTGGGGACAGACTGTGTTCTCATGACCAGCCCACCCTATCAGTCTCTCCTAAGTCATGAATGGGAATTATGGATATAAAGGTCAGACAAAAGGAAGGAATATAAGTTACTACCCTGCCAAAAACAAAACAAAACAAAAAACTCAAACCAAAACAACCTTTTTCTGCTTTCTCATAGTTGGCTGTGGAGACATTCCATCGTCAATGCATTCAGGTGAACAGTGAGATACCTTATTTAATAAAAACATCTACAATAATCTTATTCTACATTATCTTAACAGTATAAGAATTCAGCTCTTGGCAATACAACTTCTTTTTGCTATGCCAATTCTGTCCAGTTTCTGAATTGCTTAGATGACGCTTCCAATATCGTTCATGTGATAATAGACAGTTTTACAGAATTAAATACAGTATCTATCCCTTTCTGAGAGGGCAAGGCTACATAAATAATCCACTCCGTGAGGTTCATACTTAAATCAACGTCTTTACAAAACGCAGCTTTCCTGGAGACTTGTGATTCTGGATGGTTTGCGTCGAGGCAGAAGGGCAGTCTCTGAAGTTATAGCTGTCATTTAAACTAAAGACAAGAGACAATTCAAAAGGAATTTGGAACCGAGACAACCTCCACTGCCATGTTTCTTGTGGTTCTGAGTTTTCGGTGTTGCTGCCGGTTCTCTTGAAGACCGAGCCAGCGCTGAAGATAACGGACTGTCATTTTTAGGACAAACGCCAGACACGTCCTCCAGTGGGAACCATTCCGAGCTGATTCACACGCACTTTCTGGAAGAGCAGGAGGGAGGAGGGTCTCCTGGAGCGAATGGTCCCTCGGGATGTACTGGCAACCAAGGCGAATTTATTTTTCATTTTGCTAAGACGTTGAAAAGCCTCACTACGGTAAGTGAACAGTTTAGTGGGGGAGACCCAGTGAAACCCCTCCTTCTGACCTCTAACCCCGTCTACGGTCAGCGCCGGAATCGGTACTCACTGGGAGTGAAGTCGTCAATACACCTGCTTCTGAATACTTAGATTTCCCTTGGTTTTGCTCATTTGCTACAAAATCTCTTCCACTCTGGACTGTGAACTCGGCCCTGCCTAGCTTTCATTGTTGGGTGTGGATGGGCTGTTCAAACACCGCCACTCCGGTTGGCATGTTGAAGTGGGATCACACTGTCGTTAGATGTGTCTGTTACGAGATACGTACTCTCTCTGAGCAACAGCTCGGCTTTCCAAGATTTTACTCGTTTACACGTTGTATGACAGGGTATTTTCAACACGGAAAACCTTGAGCTGCAAATGAAGGGAGATTAAAAAAAAAAAAAATTCCAGGGGCCACAGCTCAGAGATAGCCTCATCACTCAAGGGAGGGCTGGAGAGGTGGCTCAGCGGTTAGGAACACTGGCTGCTCTTTCTAAGGATCCGGGTTCAATTCCCAGCACCCGCATGGCAGATTACAGTCGTCTGTAACTCCAGTTCCTGGGAATTCACTGCCCTCTTCTGGCCTCCACAGGCACCAGGCATGCGCACGGTACATATTCATACATGCAGGCAAACACACCATACCCATAAAATAAGATAATAAAATCCCAAAAAAAGACTTACTGAGTTCAGAGAGACACACTGGGTGTGGATAACCAGGGGATTGCAGGTGACCTTCGTCTGTCTCCAGAACTCATCTGAGTCAGAGGACACCCTCTGTGGACAGCTTCTGTTTCAAAGCCTTGTGACATGTTTAATCAGCTTGTCATCTTTTGTTATTTCATAGTCATATTAATTACTAGAGTGTACCAAATTATTTTCTTTTCCCTTTCTTTTTTCCTTCTTTCCTTCCTTCCTTCCTTCCTTTTCTCCATTCTTTTAGCTGTAGATGTTTGGATTGCTTCCCATTTTAGGTTAGCAGGATCCAAACTGCTGTGAATATTCTTGAGCAAATATTTTTTTTTTTTTTTTTTGTGGACATATGTTCTCATTTCTCTGCAGTGAATACCTATGGGGGAAACGGCTGGGTCATCAGGTGAGTATATATTTAGCTTTCTCACAAACCGGCCAGGGACCTGAGAAGTAACTCAGCATGTAAGAGTATTTGCTGATGCTGCAGAGGACCTGGGTTCAGTTCCCAGCATTCACATCGGGTAGCTCACAGCCACCCCAGCTCTGGGGGATCTGGCATCTTCTTCTGATCTCCACAGGTACCTGCACACATATGGCATACATTCATGTCCCTAACCCGCCCAGTGGCCATGGACAAACTGGGTTTACCTGAAAAGGGGGCTGGAAATGAAAAAAAAAAAAAAAGATGAGGAGGGACCGGGAGATAAGCAAGAAGCCAAGACAAGGTTCTGATCAAGGCTCCAAGTTTTATAATGGGCACTGTGTTTAGATAGGGGAAGCCCACAGAACCCGTCCTTTGTTTCAGCTGGGTTATGTGGCAAAGCAAGCTCAGCGGGCAGTCTATTCTTCTAAGTTCCTGTAGGAAGTTGCACAAACAACCAAGGCGGTAGTTAAGGCTTTCTGTGAAGGCAAGCGCTCAAGGTCTATTTAGCCTGCTCAAGGCTGGAAAAAAATCTGCTCAATGCTGGGAAGGGCACACATTCACATAACATAACTTAAAGGTTTTTTTTTTAAACTTATATTTCTACGTAAAAGTATTTTGTCTGCACGTATGTCTGTATACCATGTGTGTGCATGGTGCCTGCGGAGGTCAGAAGAGGAAGTCAGATCCCCTGGACCTGCAGTTACAGATGGTTGAGCGGCCAGGCGGATTCTGGGAATTAAACCCCAGGTCCTCTGGAAGAACAGTCAGGGTTCTTAACCACTGAGCCACCCTTCCAGACCACACATACATTTTTATACATAAAATAAAATGGGTAAAACTTTCTAAAAAGTTGCTGCCATTTAATCCCCTATTGTTAGCATTCTGTCTCCACCTCCACCTCCACAGTTACCTGGCAACAGCCAGGTAGCCCTGCCCACTATTATAAAAGGGGCTGTTTGGCCCCTCCTCTCTCTCTTGCCCTTGACTCGCGCGCCTGCAAGTTATATCTGTCCCTTTCCCCCTTCCCTTCCCTCTCTCATCCACGTGGTCATGGCCGGTCTCTACTCCTCTACCTCTCTGCTCTCCCTCTCCTCTCTTCCCTCTGCCTAAATAAATATTCCCTTCGTGGAACCCTCTGCCTTGGCATCTTCTGTTCTAAGCTGCTGCTGCGTCTAAATATCAACACCTATCATCAGTGTGCGAGAGCCCAGCTACTCTACACCCTTACCAATGTTCGATAGGCTCGGCTGTCACTCTGTGTTAGCCAGGAGACGTAAGTGATGCCAATTGAGTTTTAGTTGCTCCAACCCGATGGTTGCTGGGCTGATGCTGGGCACAATTCCATGTGCTTATCAGTCATTTAATAATCTTTCTCATGAAGGGTCTGTTGAAATCTATAGCCTCATTTTTATTGGGTTGATTGTTCTGCTGACTGGCAGGCCTTCTTTAAATATAATGTGTACAAAACCTGGGTCAGCTAGAGGTTAGTCTTCCCCGCATCTGCAACCTCTCCTTTTTCTTTTTTTTTTTTTTGGTTTTTCGAGACAGGGTTTCTCTGTGTAGCCCTGACTGTCCTGGAACTCGCTCTGTAGACCAAGCTGGCCTCGAACTCAGAAATCTGCCTGCCTCTGCCTCCCAAGTGCTGGGATTAAAGGCGTGCGCCACTACTGCCAGGCTAGATTATAAGGTTTTAATTAGGTTTGTTTCTTTGTTTAGTGTGGGAGGCACATGTCAGATCAGAGGACAACTCATGGGAGCTGCTTCTCTCCTTCCATCATAGAGGCCCTGGAGATCAAACTCAGCTCTTCAGGCTTAGTGTCAAGAACCATCTTGTTGGCCCCACAGAGGTTTAGAGTTCATCTTCAAGTCTCTTACCCTATTTGCAGCCTTTAATATTATTTTGACAGTCTATGTTTCAACTTGTCTTGGAATCAGGTAGTTCTGGTTTTACAGAGAAAACAAATCTTAATATGAATTAAATGTGCCCTCGTCTAACTATAAACAGTCAAAAAACATTGCCTGGTTATATAGGTCATGTGGCTGATGACAAGATGATAATTCCCCAACTTAATCATTTTTCCTATGCTAACTATGTAAGTCGATTGATATGGTGTGTGTAAACAATGCAAAATATGTAACAAACTTTCATTTCACAAGGCATAGAGGGAGCAATAGTATCTGAAGGTTTGATATCATGTAACAAAATGGGAATGTAGGTCAGAGGACAATTGTTTTATTTTGTATTTTTCCAGACAGGGTTTCTCTGTGGAGCCCTGGCTGTCCTGGAACTCACTCTGTAGACCAGGATGGCCTCGAACTCAGAAATCCACCTGCCTCTGCCTCCAAGTGCTGGGATTAAAGGCGTGTGCCACCACTGCCTGGCTACCAGAGGACAATTCTTAAGAGCTGGATTTCTCTTCCTCCACCATGTGGGTCCCAGGAATGGAACTCAAGGCTTGAAGCTTAGTGGCAAGTACCCTGTTCTGCTAAGCTATCTTTCCAGCCCTCAAACACATAATTCTTGTAGCCTAATAAGTTTCTAATGATGAAGAAATATGTGATTACCATAAGACAGATATCTAATCACAACATGTATGTATTTTACATGCCATATTTTATGGGTTTTAAATGTTATTCTTATTAAACTTACTATATAATTATGACAATTATTAATTATTATACTATATTATTATTATTATTATTAAATTGATTTGTTATTAATTACATTTTATTCATTATGGTAGGGCATACAGGTAGAGGTCAGAGGTCAACTTTGAGAGTGGGTTCCCTCCTTTCACCTTTTATGTGGGTTCTGAATATGGAATTCAGATTACCTGGCTTGTTCTCCGAGCATCTTTACTGGCTGAGCCATCTTACAAGCTCACATGCAGCTTGGTGTTGTTCATGTACCTCATGGACCTTTCCCGTGACCATCAGGCTTCATAAGCTATCACAGCACATCTAAAATCACATGTGGAGGCCCCTGGAAGACTTGGAGGTGTAGTCAGCCTTTCGGCTCATTGGGGTCATGGGTATGGTCCCAAGACTATCATTCATTGTCACATCAGAGGTCCCATGACCAGAGGAAGGATGGGGCTGTCTTCCCTCAGTGAGGAACTCTGAGATTTGACTTCATTCCAGGTCAGTTCCAGCAAGGCAGAGAGAGGGGTTGGAACAAACTAGCCCTCAGAAGGAAGACACAGGCTACCAGTGTAACTGTAATATAGAAGGGCTACCCTGGGGTATGCAGATGCCACCAGAGGTAGGTGAACTCAGAGCTGCTCCCTGTAGGCAGGCTTGCACCTGGGTTATATCATTCTGAGCACACAGAAATGCAGTAGTTTTTTTCAAAAGGGGTTATGTCCTGAGGTACTAGGACTCTTGATGCTTGCTAGTTCCAGGGATAGCCCCCAGGTCTTTGGCAGACATCAGGTCTCTGATTAACACCCCATCCAACATCAGGGGATCTTTGTCTCTTTCCCAAATGAGAATTTTGTTTATTTCCTAGGCTGTTCAAGTAGATTGGGGTCCTCGGATCTGTTTCTGTTCTTCCTGGATCTCTTCCCACTGAACTGAACTTCGATGGTTCATTCAGAGTTTCACCGAGTGTTTTCAATTGGCAACCCCCAAATGCTATTCCATACACTCACACAGGGAACCAAGGCTGCAGGAAAAGGGGAGGGGAATGCTAGCTGTTCCTTAGAACCCAGAAACATTAATATTGATATTACTATTAACAAAAGAACTTTGGGGGCTCCTGTAGGATAGCATTGAATGCAGACATCAATTTATCAACACTACATATTAACATCCAGTCTCTCAAACACAACCAGCATCTCTCTTTATTTTCTTGGTTTTTTTTTCCTCCCTTGGGGTTGCTTTATAACTTGGGACAGAGATTCCTATTACAGTTATGAATATGTTTTTAATTTGTATGCAAGTAAAAGGTTTTAAATCGCATGTCCTAGTAGTGTGTGTGTGGGGGTGCAATTGATTTTATCTATTGATCTCATATACCCTTCAGCTGACTGCGGCAGCAAACTAATACTGCTCATTTTGTTCTCAAGGGCTTTGAATTCAAGACCGCCACGTCCAGCTGGGTTCCAGGGACTGACCTGAGGGAGGCTCCCGAATGAAGAAAAGATAAACACAGAGACCCAAAGAGAATCTGGGACCTGGTGGAGTGGGGCTCTCTGATGGAGAAGCCTCAGTATCTCCGAGGCTCTGAGTATTTATATTATGCAAAGGTGGTACTATTACATACATAGGAGGTGGGGTTATTTTGGATAAACAAGGAGGCTGGCTCAGCTAACCTCAGTAGGCGTGGTCTCTGCTGGTGAGCGGGTCTTCGTGCCATTAATACCTGGGGGTAGAAAGCTGTGGTGGATATTTTCTGCACAGTCTGTCAGCATTTGCACTTGGCCCAGAAGGCTTTGTTGTCCCTCTGAGCCTCATCTGGGAAAACCTTTGCCATTCTTGTGGGGTTTAGGTACTGGGGACTACGTCAAGAATACACATCTATTCAGGACTTCCCTCTCTTTTATGCCAAACAGCCTTTGAGATGCTTTAAATAAAGTATCTTTGCTCCTTCCCAATTGTTTTACAATCATATTTATTTTTCTCGCCTGTGCTGTCTAAAATCACTTGGACAGAAGAGCCAAGAATGGACATTTTTGCCTGCTCTAGATCCGAAGTGGGAGGTATTTATAATGTCTTCACCTTTCTAACATTCATATTCTGAAGGCTAGTCTCCATGGTGATGGCATGGGAAGGCTATGCGGGTGGTTAGAAGCAGTGGTGGTTTGAATATGCTCTGCCCAGGCACTATTGGGAGGTGTGGCCTTGTTGGAGTGTGTCACTGTGGGGGCAGGCTTTGAGACCCTCCTCCTAGCCGCCTGGAAGATAGTCTTCTGGCTGCCTTCAGATCAAGATGTAGAATTTTTGGCTCTTCTCCAGCACCGCAACTGCCTGGACGCTGCCATGCTTCCCGCCCCGATGATGTTGGACTGAATCTCTGAACTTGTAATCCAGCCCCAATTAAATGTTGTCCTTTATAAGAGTTGCCTTGGTCATGGTGTCTCTTCTCAGCAATGGAAACCATAACTAAGACAAACGGTAACAGGCCTTATAGCTCTGCCCTCCAGAGAATTACGTTGGCCCTCTTGACCCTTCCATCTCTTCTACCAAATAAGAACAGAACGTTACTGTTTATATCAGATGACGATGCTTTAAAAACTGCCAGCTATGAAGCCGGCCCTGCCCAGATACTGTGTGTGACCTTTAACTCCCCAGCCTCCAGCACTGTAAGCCGTGTATTTCTATTATTTATAACCTAGCCAGACCCCAGGGATTTATTTTCTGCTACAACAGGTTTGTACTCGGGGAGAAAAAAAAATTTCCATGAAGATGCATTTTCTTCTGGAAAACATACAGGTTTTTTGTTTGTTTGTTTGTTTGTTTGTTTAAGGTTTAGCATCTGGGTCAGTGATCCATGCTGAGTTACTGTGTTTGTTTTTAATTTTTATTTTACGTGCATCGTGTGTGTGCCTGGTTCCTGAGGAGACCAGAAGAGGGTGTTAGGTCCTCTACAGACGATTGTGAGATACCAGGTGAGTGCTGGGAATTGAACCCTGGTCCTCTGGAAGAACATCCAGCGCTCTCAACTGCTGAGTTATCTCTCCAGCCCCCGAGTTACGTTTTGTAAACATCGCACAAAAGTTACAGAGCTCCTCGCCCCCCATCTTTCTCCATGTCCTCTGTTTCCCTCCCTTTCTGTCTTCCTCTTCCTTTTTTACTTTTCTTTTCTTCCTCCCTTTCCTTCTTTTCTTTCCCTCTTTCTTTCTTTTTTTTTTTTGTCTTCAAATATCCAATCATCCTGGCATAATTTGTTGAAAAGACCATTTTGGAGCCAGAGAAATGGTTCAGCAGTTAAGAGCACTGACTGCAGCCGGGCGGTGGTGGCGCACACCTTTAATCCCAGCACTTGGGAAGCAGAGGCAGGCGGATTTCTGAGTTCAAGGCCAGCCTGGTCTACAGAGTGAGTTCTCTTCCAGAGGACCTGAGTTCAATTCCCAGCAACCACATGGTGGCTCAAAACCATCTGTAATGGGATCCAATGCCTTTTTCTGGTGTGTCTCATACACACACACACACACACACACATGCACGCACACAAAATGAATCAATAAATCTTTTTTAAAAAGACTATTTTGTACCCGACGTGCCCTTATGTCCAGGTTAAAAGTCCATTGTGTCCTGTGGCCAGGTGATACCTTACATCTTTGCTCAGCTGTCTTTACTCCCTCTGCTCTGTTTTGATGGTGCTGCCTTGTTAACGGGTCTTGACATCATGCAACATGAGCTTTTCAGCTTGGCTCTTCTCTTGCAAGGGAGTTCTGACTACTTCAAACGCTGCGCTATTTCCATGTAAATTTTAAGACAGCCCATGCATGTCCGCTAAGAAGCCTGCTGGGACCGTGATTACCTTCTACTTCTACATCAAGTTCGAGATCTGATATCTTAACGATACTGGGTGTTTAACTTGTATCAGCAATGTCATCAGAAATATCACCACTTTTGACAGATCTCTTTCTACGCACCTTGTATTTCAATGCTATTGCGCATGCTACTTAAAGTTTTTCAAATTTTAGCTGTTTGTTGTCAGTATGTAGAAACACAATTGATTTTCAAACATCGATCTCTTCTGTGATGCTGTGAAGCTTATTAATTCCTCTAGCTTCTCTGTAGATTCATCAGGTTTCTTTTTTACACGGAGCAGTGTGCCATTTTTAGCAGAGAGAGCTTTATTTACTTCTTGTCAATTCGGTTGTCTTTCTGGTCTTTCACTTGCCTGAAGGTCCTGGTTAGAACCTGAAAGATGCTGTGTTGAATAGATTAGCATTGGGCCGATGAGAGGGCTTAGTGGGTAAAGGGGCTTGCTGCCAAACCTGAGTTCAAGTCCTCGAAGCCACATGGTGGAAAGAGAGAACTGACTCCCAAAAGTTGTTCTCTGGCCTGATGATCTTAAGCAAACACTTTATCACTGAGCCACGTCCCCAGGCCTTCACTGGTGGATTACAGTCAGAGGCTCTACTACTGGGCTATATCTCCAGTCCTTTTATTTTAAGACAAGATCTCACTAAGTTTCCCAGACTGACTTTTAATTGAATCTGTACCTCATGCTGATCTTTAATATGTGGTCCTCCTGCCTTTGCTCCCTGAGTAGCTGAGTGACAGGCCTCTTCAGGCACAGCCCTGGCTCCTCTGCTTGACAGCTGTGCAGCTTTGATCAAGACTTGGCCATCTCAGGCTCAGTTTGCACATGGAGATAAGTGATGCTACCTTCCTCTCATGACTGTTGGTGAGGAAGGCAGAGTGGGCGTTGTGACCAGCCTAGTGCCTGCTAGGATAGGACCCTCCCCTAATGGCAGCTACTACATCCCTTGAAAAGAAACTTGCATTTTCCTGGAAGGCCTTTGTGATGGCTTGACTATGCTTGGCACAGGGAGTGGCACTAGTTGGAGGTGTGGTGTTGTTAGAGTAGGTGTGGCCTTGTTGGAGGAAGTATGTCACTGTGGGCTTGGGCTTTAAGACCCTTGTCCTACCCAGCACTTGGGAGGCAGAGACAGGCGGATTTCTGAGTTCGAGGCCAGCCTGGTCTACAGAGTGAGTTCCAGGACAGCCAGGGCTATATAGAGAAACTCTGTCTCGAAAAAACAAAACAAACAAAAAAGACCCTTGTCCTAGCTGCTTTCAGAATAAGAGGTGGAACACTCAGCTCCTCTAGCACCATGCCTGTCTGGATACTGCCATGCTTCCTGCTTCGATGATAATGGACTGAACCTCTGAAACTGTAAGCCAGCCCCAATTAAATGTTGTTCCTTATAGGAGTTGCCTTAGTCATGGTGTCTGTTCACATCAGCAAAACCCAAACTAAGAGAGCCTCCTTAGCCCCATCTCTGGTACTAAGAGGTCCTTGTAGGCCCTTCAGTTTCCCCCACAGTTTTCACCTACTCTACACCAGTGCCATCCTTCAAAGTCGTAAGTGCCAATGTGGACAGCTGACACGTTTCTGAAGCCTGCTCTCTGCTCTTCCTCCCTAAGAGGCACATTGAATTCTTCACTTTGGACTGTCACGTTATTTGGAGACAGGTCTGTGCAGACGTATTCACGTTTAGGTGAGGTCACAGAATGGCTCTGATCCAATGGGCCTGTGTCTCTACAGACAGGGTAACATGGACACAGCTGCATACAGAGAAGGCAGTGTGAAGGCAGTGGGGGAAGGTGGACAGTCAGGATGCTCCAGCAAAGGCCACGAAACCACCACCACCAGTGATGTTGGCTGCTAGAAGCGGCCGGGAAAGAGGCCAGCGTGATCTGCAGACTTGTAGGGAACGCAGCCTGTTCCCTGAGCTTGCAATTTTAGCCTCATCAACTGTGAGACACTGTGGCTGTTCAAGCCACTGAGTGTGCATGTTTTGTTAGGACAGGCCTGGGACCTCACTAAGCACCAGGAGACTTCTGAGTGAATTCTGGGTGATTAAACCTGGGTTCTCACACTTGCATGGGAAAAAGCACCGTACTGACTGAATCATCTGTCCCGTCCATCCCTGGAAATGTTACTTCTTTATTTGTTAAAGTTTATTGTATTGACTGATTGAATTTTATAAATATTATACTGATTGTGGGAGTGTGTGTGAGCACTTGTGCCACCTGTGCACATGTAGAGGTCACAGGACAACTTCCAAGAGTCAGTTCTCTCCTAGCATGTGGATTTCGGGGATTGAACTCAGGTCATCAGACTTGGCAGCAAGTGCCTTTACCTACTTAGCCCTCTTGCCGACCCTGGAAAAGTTACTCATATTTGCCCTGATATGCTACCACATATCCCTACTGCCCTACTGCCCTACTGCCCTACTGCCCTACTGCCCTACTGCCCTACTGCCCTACTGCCTTCTCTGGGGCTCCTCATCCAGTCTCTTTCAGAAAAGCAGCTCTCAAGATCCCTCTTTTCCTCTTTGGCTTCTTCTTCGTTGGCTCCATTCTCCAACCCTGTCCTTCTCTCACTCTCTGTTTGGTCATCTCTGGAGCCTTCCACAGGGGCATCTGTACCCATTGGGAAGCATACCTGATCTCCAAGAGCCTCAGTATCTAAGTGGATCTTGGAGCATCCTCCTAGTAAAGAAGGGTGTCTTCCTCCCTGGGACCTAGCTGGTGGATCTGGTTCCAAGGTATTTTCATAATCCCTCTGTGGTGTTTTGAATAAAAATGGCCCTCATAGCCCATAGGAAGTGACACATTAAGAGGTGTGGCCTTGTTGGAGTAGGTGTGGCTTTGCAGAGGAGTTCATCACTAGGGCTGGCTTTGAGGTCTCAGATACTCAAAGCCATGCCCAGTGTGTCATTCACTTCCTGCGACTGGGGATCCAGTTATAGAACTCTCAGCTCCTTCTTCAGTAACATGTCTGCCTTGTATCACCATGCTCCCATCATGATGACAATGGACTAACTCTGAACTGTAAGTCATCCAATGTTTTTCTTTTAAGAGCTGCTATGGTCAGGGTGTTCTTTTACAGCAATAAACTGTGGCTAGACGCCCTTCTTTACTAGAGGAGCTCAAGATCCATTTAGACACTGAGGCTCTTGGAGATCAGGTGACCTGCTTGCTACTGGTCGGATGGCTCACCTGGGTCATGGGATATATCAAGTACCTCTGAGAGACTCAAAACTGACCTTTTCATGCCCTGGGTCACACTGTGTACTGTCCACACCCCAGGCTTCTGTCCTCTGTCCTGGGGCCTCTTCATATTATTGGACATTGTGTTCAAGCTGCACTAACAAGCCCTCTTTTTGGTGATGATAGAGTCCTGGGGCTGGTCTGGTCTTTTCCTGTTGAACAGTCACTATGTCTCCCATAGAGCCACCGCAGGGGAAGCACATGGAAAAACAAAGATTCCCCGTGAAGGCAGAATATCCTCAGGTGCCTGCTAGTGACTCCCTAACACCCCATTCATCTTCCCCCTCTTCTAACACTGGCTTGGAGACTATTGATGCTTGGGGACAGGGAGACAGGGCCTGGAGAAGCTCACCGTGTGACTTAGGCCTGTTGTTCATGGTGGTGCTCTCCAGTAAGCTCCTACTACATGGTGGGTTCTGTGTTGTTGTTTCATCTTCTGCTAGATCCCCCCAGATCCTCCCAGATCCTCCCAGGTCCTCCCAGATCTCCCAGTCCTCCCAGGTCCTCCCAGGTTCTCCCAGGTCCTCCCAGGTCCTCCCAAGTCCTACCAGGCGCTGGCTCCCTCCAGTGGAAGAAGCCTTGGTGCTGCCTGGCAGGAACTCCACCTAAGCCAACATGGCTGACAACGAGGTCTCAATGGAGATGGGCTGCCAGGTTACCAAGCTGCTGCTGGGCCTCAGTTCCCCTGACCATGAAATGAGGAACTAAATAGTTCTTGGGCTTCTTGCCTGTCTCTAGGGCTAAATGAGAAGCAGAACACGTAACCAAAGCTTTTAGAATATCACTCCATCAGGCATGGTGGCGATTATGTGGCACTAGTTTTGGGAGATATGAACACATGTCTACTCTTCCCAGATAGGGAACTAACAAGAGACCAGTAGCACTAAAGTCCAACTTGGGGATCAATGAGTTTATTGGGATTATTGATAGCAGCATGGGTGAAGGGTTACTATCAGAAGTTTGGATCATTCAAAGGCTGCTACATCATCGAAAACCCACCCCAGCATGTATGACAACTCATGAAAGCTGGAACCCTGGATCTTCGCAGGACTTGCAAGCAGCTCCTTGAGTTGGAGAGTCTCTTCTCCCCAACACCCCTTAATATGATGTGACCTTGGGAAGGGAAGGGGTCTTACCAATCTGATAAATTTCAGGGATTTTCCTGAGACTTGTGAGTTGTCTATTTCCTGGGTCTTAATGACCTATCCTTTAGAACCTCCTGTATCTTAAGGAACTTTCTTACAGGGTGGAATATTTCAATCAGGAGAAAACTGCTGTAAAACAGAGGCATGCACATGGCAGAGGCAGGAGAATCAGAGGTTCCAGGCAATTTTCATTTCTAAAGTGAGTTTGAGGTCAGCTCGGGCTACATAAACTTCTGTGTATAAACAACAACATGATGCCCAACTCTTTCCATGTGCCAGTCTAAGGGCCTCTGCTTGTTGACTTGTTCAAGTGCACAGAGAACAGAATTTGTCATGGGTGGTGGGAAGTGCTGCCTCTCACAGCCTGGTACATGTTAGTGGGGCCAAACACAGAGGTGGGCTTGTAAGGAATCTTGGTGGCCTGAGGCTGTTCTTGCTAATTGATCAACCTTTGATTTTCACAGACCACACTCAGCAGCCACTAGTGTCCCTGTATACAGACACTAGCTCCTTTTTGCCAGCTTCTTACGCATCATGAGAAGCTGTGGGACCAAGAAGCGCGGACAAGCAATGTCTCCGCGGGACCTGAAGTCTTTCTGGTCTATAGGGACTCATTTCCTGGAAGATAGCATCTGAAGTGATGTGGAGCCTCCTGAGCCACCTGTTTTGGGAATGATGGAGTTGCTGTCTTGTTTCTGTGAGTAGCAACTGCTCTCTCTGGTGGGACTGGTGCTCAGTCTTCAGATCCAGCCGTACTAACCTCCTCACATGATCAACAAGATCCTGCAGCTCTTGCCACACAGCAAGAGGAAGGCCTGGGTTCCACAGTCTTTCCAGCTCCTGGGCTTTTCTGTAGTACAGGAATTCGCAAACTATATTCGAGGGAGTCATGTGCTTCTCCTAGCAGCCGCCCAGAAGTGGCTACGGAGGAAGTGCTAGGGAGAGGGCTCCAGGCTCGTTCCCATATAACTCCTCCAGACAAGCTGGTTTACACAGCGCAGCCTCTATAAAGAGTCTCACCACTGACATGTAAAAGGCTGGGAACCACAGTGAGCTTGGACCAAGACTATGAGTGGCTTGGGGGCTTTGCAAAAATGGAGGAGGCAAGCATGCTTCTCTGTCATGCTGTGCAAGCAACATGTGCAGCGTCCTAGGATGATTCAGAGGAATAGGTTCAAGGAGGAACGTGGGCTATAGAGGCTGCGCATGCTCAGTACCCACTATAGAAGTTAAAGGAGAAATCTTAAGTTTCTTGACTGAATACACTGATGAAATGGCTGTATTCCAGGTTTTGTTTTTTGTCTTTTGTGTTTTTTTCATTGTTGTTTGTTTTGTTTTCACATTTTCAATGCTAGGGAAGGGACCCAGGACCTTCCCAGTAAAAGACACGCGCTGTGCTGATGTGCTACACCCCTCTCACCTCCCCTGTCCCTCACGCCACTTTGGAATTTTGCTGAAAGGGAAGATGCCTCAGGCAGGAGTGTATGAAGGAAAACAGGAAGGATGTTTGAATCCTTTAGTGGCTTGTGACGTCACCCAATCTATTTGTCCACCTAGATGCGATGGCACCGTAGAAATTATTTTCTGTCTCCCCTACATAGAGGTCTGATGGACTCTGGTTGTGGGATAAGGGGATCCATGTAGAATTTTGTCCCTAGCTTTTCTTTTTGTGACAAGGATCAGCTCAAAGGTGGATTCAAAAGCTGTGGTAGAACCGGTCCTATGAAAGGTACGCAGGGAATCAGGGAGAGAGGAAGGATGCAACAGGCCAGGTCAGCCAATAAGGTGGTACGCAGGGAATTCAGAGCCAATCAGGTGGTACGCAGCGAGGATGCAACAGGCCAGGCCAGCCAATAAGGTTCCTTTTGGCCTGTAAAGGCCCCAACCTCCTTTCTCTGGACAGATCTGGTCAGTTCCAGGCAGACACAGCAGCTTTAGAGCTGGTAACCTGAGTGCAGACATTTCCAGTTTGAACCGTGTCGCACTTCACTGGGTTGTGTCCTTCTAGAGCATCAGAGCCGACAGGCATGACATGTGTCACATCTGAGGATCTGTCCAGCTTTGTGCTCTCCTGGGTGCCTCTTCTGGCATCCTTTCACAGGAAGGTTACCATGGTGCCAGGGAGTGGGGAGGTAGGCAAGCTGTGACCCCCGCCCTGTGACTGTGCAGATGCTAGGTGAATCAGAAAAGAGAGTGAAGCTTGCTTTTCATGCCGGGACACACTGAGAAAGTCTTGTGGTGGCCGGTAGACATCCAAGGGAATGGGGAGTTAGAACCTGAAAACAACCCCAGTCTTGACACTGCAGCCCTATTAAATACATGTACACATACACGTACACGTACACATATACACATATTGGACAGGGTTTCTCTGTTAGCCTGGCTGTCCTGGAACTCACTCTGTAGACCAGGCTGGCCTTGAACTCAGAGATCCACCTGTCTCTACCTCCTGGGTGCTGGGATTAGAGGTGTGTACCACCACTTCCTGGTGGAATAACATATACTTCTAATTTTGGAATCAAAGCATTCTCTCCACTTCTATTGGAGAACGCACAGACAGGGTCCTATGTGCCATTGTGATTATGAAGATATCCTAGGGTTGGTCATATCCGCCTGAGCCATGTAGTGGCTAACTCGTATTCTAAGGAGATGATGAAGCCAGTATCTGAGGTCTTCAGTACTGTCAAGTGGTAAACATAACTTGAGTGACATGCTGCCTTTTTTTTTTTTTTTTTTTTTTAGCAGTGTTAGCAGATGCTTTAGTGTGAGGAAATAGTTCCAGAATGTGACGGACCCTCCAAAGAATGGGGAACAATCAGCTCAGTGCCCACCTTTTCTCAGGCGACGACATGAATGGAGTCAATGGAAGGTAGAACATTCCATAGTTCCATCACAAGTGTGAACACACATGTGCTTGGGATGAAGATTCATGCAAGGCAAATCTGACATGAAGAGAAATGATAACCAAGAAAAGATCGGAGGCCAAGAAAATCGAACCAGACCCTGGAGAGAGGCGAGAGCTGGAAGTTGTTTCCTGGAAACCATCCATCTAGCCAATTGTCAACTGCCTGGAAAAAAGAAAATCAGCACACATGATTGTAGGCTTAGATGTTTAAAAACCTACTTTTGCCAGGCAGTGGTGGCACACGCCTTTAATCCCAGCACTTGGGAGGCAGAGGCAGGTGGATTTCTGAGTTCGAGGCCAGCCCTGTCTACAGAGTGAGTTCCAGGACAGCCAGGGCTATACAAAGAAACCCTGTCTCGAAAAATCAACCAACCAACCAACCAAACAAACAAACAAAACTACTTTTAATAAGGGTTCTGAAATACTTTGATCCCCCCCCCCCTGCTTCCAGCCAAAGGTAGGGGAGAAAAGATGGTAAATAGGACAAGGGGATGTGGACCTATTTAGAAGTAGATCTTTGGGGCAATTCCAATCTCTGTTTGTCAGGATACAAGCAGCCCAGTTCAGTAGTGTCAAGATACCAAACATGAATCTGCAGTGGTGGCACAATCTAGCAAAAACTGCCAGGCTTCTGCCAAATTGGCATAAGTCAGCTGGAACGACCAGGACCAGCCAGGATGCTAGGAGAAGTTCTCTGCCGTGCCTCTCTCAACAAAGCAAAGATCAGCAAAGGCAAAGATAAAGATTTGAGACCAACAAAGCATTGTAAGGCTAGGTATGCAAAGACCCAGTCAGTTGTCCACTGAGTCTTACTTATACTCTGTCCAGACATCACGTGTCCTCCAACGGTCTTGCCTCAGCAAAACATGAGTCTGTCTTAGCAAAACACCACATGAGTCTTCATCACATGACATATCTAGAAACTTCTACTCCACATGATATAAGGGAAGAGCCCAAAGCCATCAGCAGTACAACTTCCAGCCAGCTGTTAGAGTGGGCTGTGCATATCATTTTAAAGTTTCTTATGTGTGTGTGTTTCATGTGTATATGTGTGTATGGGTGCACAGGCATGTGTGTATGTGACATGTGGAGCCCACAGGACAACCTCTGGTGAGGTCCATGTAGTTTTCTTGTGACAGGGTTCATTAAGTAGGCTAGGCTGGCTAGCCAGCAAGCCCCAGGGATCTACGCCTGTCTCCACCTTGTTAGCGCTGCAATTACAAGTCCAGGTCATCATGCCCAGCTTTTTAAGTGGATTTTGGTGATCAAACTCAGGTCTTCATGCTTATGTGGCACCTCCTAGGCCCAGTTTTACATTTCTTGGTGGTTACATTATAAAAGCAAAAAGAATTTTAAGGTGGCATTAATTTGGGTAAATTTTCAACATGCCCCGAATACAATTTATTTCAACATGTGATCAATATAAAAATGATTCTCAGTTATTGTATTCCTTGGCGCTGTCCTGAAACCTCATCTCAGTTTGGACACTATCATTTCATTAGAATTATTTGATCAGCGCTTCGACTTCATAAAATTTACCTCAATAAAGTACTCACATTCTTCCAAACATATTAAAAAGTTTTCTAATAAGTGAATCGAGTATTTGTTTTAAATGCAAGTGGACTCAGTCGGTAGAGCATGGGACTCTTAATCCCAGGGTCGTGGGTTCGTGCCCCATGTTGGGCGCCATCTGGTGGCCCGTACGGGGACCCGAGGACAACATCCTCGTGGATTCAGAACTCAACAGCTCAGGACGGCGGGTACCGGCTAGAGCTAAGACTCTAGGCTAGAGCAAGGTAAGGCTCTAGGGTGTAAATAGTAAAGAAAAAATACGTTCTCGGAAAGAGACGGCGGTACCGGCTAGAGCTAAGGCTCTAGGCTAGAGCGAAAGGAAGCTCTAGGATTATATATATATATAAAAGGCCTAGGTGTTTAAGTTTCCGGAAAAATCGTAATATAATTTTGGTTAGAGTAGTATTATGTTAACTGTAGACCCGTTGTGGGTCAGCTTGTGTGTCGCTATTTTGTTTTGGGACGATTCTAAGGTTCTCGGAAGGAGATAATTGTACCAAACGAAAAGTGAAAGTAAAGAAACAGAGACGTAAAATGGAAAATTCTCTATCTCACCCGCTTTTTAGCTCCGCTTCCCTTAAAGGCGGAAGGAGTCCCTCCCTCTGCACCACCGGCCTGGACTCCCTTGCCGAGGGAGGGTGCCCGGACGGTGGAGTGCAATGGGCAAAGAGAAATTATTTTTAACAAAGATACGAAGTTGAACCTTGAAAATAAAAAAGAAGCAGGAGGGTATAAGAAAAGAAGTTGCTCGCTCTCTGGCGTGTTACCAAAAAGAAGTTGCCAGCTCTCTGGCATGTTTACAAAAAGAAAAACAATAAAAGCTTATTACAGAGCCCTCCAGAGAAGCAAGAGATGATTGGGGGACGCCCTAATCTCTCTGGCTATCTCAAGGAGAGATTCTCAATTTTGTTTTCTATGTTTATTGTCTGACATTGGTATACCAATTTGTCCATATATGTATCATATGTTTGTTTTGTCTGGCATGAATGGTTGTGTTCTATGTCTCATGCTTTGAAAACTGCCTGTTCAATTTACTTTGAAACTTGCTTGGGAAGCAGTCTCAATTTACACAGAAAAAACTGATAATTTACCCTGCTCTGTGGCTGGGAGAAGAGCACTGACAGATACAACCTTGAAAAGTATCAACTGTTTTCATAAGTGGCTCTGGGAAGGAGGCCAACAGTTTCTACAAGGCTCACGTCTGCCTTAGGGGCGTGGCTAAACGGCTCTCCAACAGTAGACTAGAACCTGGATCCCTCATGACTCTGTCCATGTCAGCATCAATGGCCATTGGGGCCATGGCTGCTGTTTTGGCAACCTGACCACCTCACCCCACTCTGCTAAGCTCTTTGGCCACCAGCCTTAGTCTCAAGTATCCCTTAGTCCTCAGGGCCATTCTCTGGACCTTGCCACCTTTTATGGGTCCCTTAGCACAAAGACCACCATTCCAACGAGAGCCTTGGCTTGTCATTACACCGTGGGAAGGGTGCGCCAGGTGTGTCTCCGCCCAACAGTCTGTCTTTCTCTGTAGCCTGTGTTGTGTTCCTGTGTAAGCAGCTCATGGGACTTTTCAGTCTCAACAGAGCCAGGCCAAGACCCCTCCCTCCATTTGCCCAGCTCCTACCTGTGTCCCCTTTCCCCCCTTTCTCCTGGTATTAGGCTAAGTTTGCAGAGAGACAACCACAGACACATGGATTGTTATAGTCATTCTATGTGTGAGATCCCTTAGCCTTGCCCTCCATCTTCAGAGATCTGAACTCCTTAGGGGCTGAAGATAGAGTAGCCACATTGTCAGAGAATATCAGCTCAGGTGCCATGGCCCACCCAGGGCAGGTTCACAATTTCCACTCCTGTTCTGGGGTCCCCCAAGCTCTCAGAGCCTCAGTTTCCCCACATGCCCAGTAAGATTGTCTACTTCTTTGACCATGGTGACTTTTGAAGGGACAGTTGGCATGAGCTACCCAATCTAGCACACATCTGGACTTCCCAGTAGTCACTGGGTCACACTCTGGGTCTGTTGCTAATAGATTCCATCTTCAGGCCAGTAGGAACTAAGTTCCCCCTGAATTGCAGGACCTCTCTTGCCCCCAGGTCTCTTCTTTTGATTGCCTATCCAAAGAAAGACTGGCACACTGTCTCTCACTCCTGGCCTTGAGGAGATTTTCCTTATCCTGTCCTGTGAACTTGGAGGGTGTCCTGTGAACCAGGCTGTCAAATGGATCAGTGTCCCCAACCTTTCTGAGGAAACACTCACTCTCCCTGGGCCTCCCTGCGGCTGCTGAAAGCCAACGGTTCCTTGAACCCACCAAGCACTGCAAACACAGTAGAGGATGTACATTTGCATCTTCAAATGGGAGAGGTCCACCTCTTCCTAGGTCTATTCATGTGTGTCGCCCACCATGCTACCCTCCTCCAATTGTAAGAAGTGCATCTATGACCACAGTGAAGAGTGGAAACAGACACCTTGTACCTATCTGGAACATGTCAAGATGTTCTCCGGAAGAGCATACCTGAGATGCATCTCCCCGGGAAGATCCTCAGGACAGAGTGGAAATGTAACTGGAGGATCCAGACAGGCAGACCACCCTAGAGATGCCCCAGAGTACCAATACAACTTTTCCAGAGTCAAGACCAGGCTTGCCCAGATGTCCCAGGGCCACCTGTTTATAAGACACTGCTCAGAGCAGGACAGTGCTGGACAGGACCACCTGGAAGCTACAAACAGGCACAGCCTTGTTCCGGCTCTGATGGACAGCTGTTGAAGAGTCTTCAGTGTTTCACCTTGTTTAGTTCATTTTTGTAATTTCGTTAATTATGGGCAGAAAAATCTTAATACAGACCAACCAAGGTATGTTCGTTTGTCCCTGGGCTACCATTCTGTGGCTCCTAACTCACTTCGTATCCTAACAGTTGGGGGAGCATTTCTCAGTAAGTCCCCAAGATCACACCGGAAGGTAGATTTATAGCAACATAACAGAAATGTCTTAAACGGAAATGTTTTAAAAGGGCGTGTGCACTGTGATGGGTCCACTTAGCATCCTGACAACCCTGTTATTTCAGGTTGCTGGGCAGAGCTCTCCAACTTTCTACCAGGCGGGGCACTTGTGTGACATGCCATGGGAAGCTGGGCCTGGCTGTCACTCCAGCCATTTGGGAATCTGAAGTAAAGGGCTTCCTTGGCCTAGCAGTTTGAGACCAGGCTGGACAATGTATCAAGATGCGTATCTCTTGAAGGGGAAGGGAAGGGGAAGAGCAAGAAGAGGGTAAAAGGAGCACACACACAAAAGAGCGCACACACACACACAATCATATGAATTTAGACAATGTGTCATGACCACCTAGGCCGGGGGGCCTTTGTGAGACAGGAAATGCCATCCCTTGGTATCCTTGTCCTCGGTCTTCGGACAGTGGCTGGGAACCCGGATTTGAGTGTGGAGGCCAGGGTATCTTCTGCTCACCACTAACACTGTGCAGCAGCACACAGTCTCCCCCAGTGTGACTCCTACATGGGTCTGGCTCCCGCTTGCCCCACTATGTGTAGGAGAGCCAAGAACAGGGAAGCACTGGACAATTTCCCTCAGGTGCCTTGTGGATGATCCAGCACCTTGCAGATGAGCTTAGAGCAGCCCTGTCAGGGAATGCTGCCCAGCCCTGGGCAACCTGGCAGCAGGAGACAGAGGTACAGGGTGCTGGAGACGGCCACAAGAGTCCCTTCCACAGAGCTGCTCTGGCCCTGGCCCAGCTGCCAGCCTGGCTGCTCTGTGCAGATAGAGGCAGGGTGGGATGCCCAGTCCCTAAGGAGGCAAAGGAAGCAGCCAGGCCTAGCGGAGATGGGAGGGAGCTGCCCCTCTGACGCTCTGGTCACACTTTCAGCTCTGCTCAGACCAGGTGAAGAGAAAAGTTGGCACCATGGTGACAACATCCTCCACACTGGTAGGGAGGACCCACCCCTCCCCCTCCTGCTGGAGACAGAGCTGGGTGCCAAAGGAGGGGTTGGGGGAGGGTGATGGGAGAGGTTAGAGGCATCCAGGGACCCTGGAGGAGAAGAGATGCTATTAAAAATATAATTTGCTATGTGTGTCTTTTCTGATTACAAAAGCAATGCATATTCATTGTCGAAAATTTGGAAAATAGAGATAAGCGAGGGGAAAAAAAGGCAAATAAAACCTTCTCCTAATCTCCCCACTGGGGGACAACTGCTCACACAACCAGTGTGGTGGTCAGGAGCACAGGCAGGGACCCTGGACACAGTGCATACGATCCGTGTAGTACAGAGCCCTGGGTCCTAGCACCAGGCCTTAAACAGCAGGTGCGGTGCCACCCAGGTGGTGGGAAGATCAGATGTTCAAGGTCATCCTGGGCTACAAAAGGGAGTTTGAGGCCAGCCTGGGCTACATGAGACCCTGTCTGAACACACACCTATGCATATGCAGGTAGGCACGCAGGCATGCTTGCACACACACTTGCGACTGAGCCTGACTCTGAGTTAGAACCCTAGCTCTGGTACAGCTGGATGTGCAAGCACCTGACCCATCTGTCCCTCTGAGAATAGTGGGTCTCCCCTGGCCCTGCTGGAAGAACTAAGTGAAAATTCAGAAGTGTCTGAATTAAGCGACTGAGTATGACAGCAAACACCTGTGATCCCAGCACCTGAGAAGTGGAGGCAGGAGTTAGGGTCATCCTAAGCTATATCAGGAATTTGAGGCTAGCCTGTGCTACATGAGACCCAGTCTCACAAAGATAGAAGCCAAATAACAAAACCCAAGAAAGAAAAGGAGAAAGAATGTGACCAGTGAATGTTAGCCACCTCTGTGATGTACCAGTGGGTGTCATCAGCTATGCCTATGATGACTGGGACCCTGGCCACCTTCCACGATGGACCGATAGCTTAACAACCTGGCTAACATCAGACCTCTCAGTTTATCTGCTACTTTCTTTAGCCTGAGAAACAGGACCCAGCCTCTGGGTATCTGACCACTTAGAGTTGGGGCCAAGCCTCAGCTGGGTGTCTATCAGTCCACAAACTAGTCCTCAGTGACCATCTTCAACTCCACAATGAGGAGCCGGAGAAAGGAGAAAGGCTGGGAACGGGGGCGAGCCGGTAGAGAAGAAGGAGGAAAGAGAAGACAGGGCAAGGAAAGATGGAGAAGAGGCTGAGAGAACATGTTTGTGTTCTCCTGCCTTGATTCTCCTGGCTAAACCACACACCTTCCCACAAAGTTATGAGGCTCTGCCACTCCCCCACCACACTCCCACCCCAGGGCTCCTGCTCTGCAGCCCCTCACCAACCATGGTCTGGCCTGTCAATAATTCATTGCTGGCAGGATAGAATCGCTATCAATAATGCACACACGATAATGTTCTACAGCTCTGAGCACAATTGTGTTTCTCCTAATGTACCAGGAGGCCGGGTCCAGCCCTCTAGTAGCTCCCCTAACAGGACCCCCAGGGCTCAGGAGAAGAGTAGAGCAGACCAAACCAGAGCGGCATAGGCCTCTTCTGTGGGACCAAGCAGGACCCCAACAGGGCCAACTAGCTTCCGTCTCTCCTTTTTAACACCTCAACCGCAGGCACAGGGTGCACCATCGAGTCCAGCCCTGCTACAAGCACATAAATGCTTAGTTCAAATCCCAGCACCCACCTGTGAGCCAGTGACCTTGCCTGGAGGCTCTACTCCTGGAGGCTCTACTCAGTTTAGGGAGCAAATGTGGGGTAGGGGATGAGGGGGATGGCACTTTGTATATTGACAGGGCTGGACAAAGGTGTGGGGGAGGAGGTTTATTCAGGTGTATGGGGGTGTCATGCAAGGTTGCTCAGAAAGGGGCTTGCTGTAAAGGACAGGCAGGCAGGGATCATGCTGTGTGTGGGGCAAGCTGTGTGAGGTTATAGCACAGAAGGACCTGAGCCCCGTGTAAACTGAAGACAGGTCGCATGGGTACTTGGGTCCAGGGTGCCACATTCGCTTTGGGACATAGCTTTTTCAATGTAAAAGCTTTATTTTAAAATCGATGCAAACCCAGCAGCAGAGGCCAACACAGATTAACTCAATGGTATTTTTGCAGATTTTTGTTTTTTTTGGTCTTATATTGTTTCGTTTGTGCATTTTTATCTTACTGGTCTTTTGCTTATATATTATGGTTTCTGAATTTGTGTGGTTTTGCTTTTTGTTTATGTGTCTTGTTTATGTGTTTTGCCTGCATGTATGTCTGTGTACCACGTGCTTGCCTGGTGCCAAGCACCAGAAGTCAGAAGAGGACATTGGATCCCTGGGACTGGAGTTATAACCAGTTGTGAGCCACCATGTGGGTTCAGGAAACTGAACTCAGATCCTCTGCAAGAACCGCAAGTGCTCTTAGCCATTGAGCCATCTCTCCAACCCCCTGATTTTGTGTTTTTATGAGCACTACTGTATGTAGTGTGTGCGTGTGTGTGTGTGTGTCTGTCTGTCTGTCTGTCTGTCTATATGTGTTTCTTGCTTTGTGCTTGCTTGCTCTCTTACCCTCCTTCTCCCTCCCTCCCTCTCTCCCTCCCTCCTTCCCTCCCTCCCTCCCTCTGTTCTCTCTCTCTCTCTCTCTCTTTCTTTTTTTCTTTTGGGTTGCTCTCTGTGTTTTCCCAAGAAAGGAATTTCTCAGTAAGTACAGAGTGGCCTGGAATTTCTCTTGAATTCAGGGAACCTAGTGATTGGGTCTCTGCCCCATGGAGACAAAGAGGCTTTGGGGCCTCGTGGGTATAGCTTCCTTGGAGTCTAAGAGACCCTGGTGAGGCCCTAGGCTTCAGCTCTGGGGTACCCCTAAGCTACTTCACCCTGAGCAACCCAGCCTGTGATGCCCACTGAAAGCTGAAACCCAAGCCTCTAAATCTGAAAACTGCCACCGTGCCAGCAATTCTGCTTCCCAGGAGAGAATGGGGCACCCAGGAGGAAGTTGTTACCCAGCAGTCCTTGGGGAAACCCCTAGGACTGAGTCTGGGGAAGGCCAGCTTCTAGGGCTAAGATGGGCCTGGGAGCCAGCTGAAGTCATGAAAATCACTGGGATGATATTCTTCATCCTCCCTAGGCTGGTCTTATGGCATCCACTTGATCAGAGCCATGCGTGAACGACCCAAGTCAGGATCTAGTTAAAGCCTAACCTCAGGGAGCAAGGGAATTAATGCTGAGCCCCAGACACGTAGCAGCACGAATCCTGGTCACACAGCACCGGGGCCACTCAGGGATCTTTAGTTCTCTGGCAGTTTCCCTTTAAAATGCACACGTAGTCATTTCCTTCCTGATTCACCCTATCTGGGAGGAGCGCCTTTCTCCTGCACACCTGTGGCCCGGCCCCTTCTGAAATATTAACCTGGCTCTTTATCAATGTTTCATCCTTCTCTGCTCCACATCACCCCTGCGACCCATTTCTCACTTTCGAGCCTGGAGCATGAAAAATGGATGCGCCTGCTCCCCCTGCCCTGGCGCTTTGGCCCAGGTTTGGGACTTAACAGGAAGTGATCTTGTTCACATGTTCTTCCAATCATCCGATTCCCCAGCCCCTCAGCACCTCCCGCCCCGCGGGTTCAGCGTTACCTTGGTTCTGCATTTTTCCGGGCATGCCTCTGCGCCTCTGCGTTCCTGGCAGGCAGGAGCCATGTTTGACTCCTGCAGACTCTTACTTGCCCAAAGCCACGCAGAGACCTGTCGATTGTCTCAAAGGGGCAGGAGAGAGCTCTGAGGGTTATTAGCGCAGGACACCCTCACTACCTCTCTTCTCCACCAGTATTGCCCCTAACCCTGAATTCTCTAGACCAGTGGTTCTCAACCTTCCTAATGCCACAGTTCCTCATATTGTGGTGACCACCAACCATAAGATTATTTTTATTGCTACGTCATAACTGTAGTTGTGATACTGTTATGAATTGTAATGTTAAGTATCTGATATGCAAGATATCTGATATACGGCCCGTATAAAAGGGTGGTCTTGGGGGTCGGGTTGAGAACCACCTCTGTAGACCCATTTACCAGATGGCCCCAGTCTTTGTCTTTTTGTCAAGTAGTAGAAATAATAAAATTTAAGAGAAGAGTCATGAGGAAGCAGAGGCTGTCGAGGTTGGTCCTCAGCTTCATCATACCATGCTCCTCCTCAAAGATCTTCCATGGCTCTTTGCTGAGCTTGAAAAATCTTTCCTCCCTCACCTCGCTCAGTTTTGTAACAAAGTTTCTTCAAAACACAGCCCGCCTTACCTCATCCCTGCTCTCTCTCAAACTACTTCCTCTCTAGCAGATGGTCCCCCTTCCCAGACCCTTGTTGAGGTGTTTCTTTATAAATGTTTTCTCCTGAGCCAGGCAACTGCTTCTGACGTCACTAAGGATAACTAACGCCTGGGGCCTGAAGGCCTTAGCATCCTGTCCCTTAAGACTCTTGTCAGTCCCCGTCTATAGAAACACCAAGGCCAGACCAGAGGTCCCATTTTCCCACAATGGTCGAGGCAACCGCTGGTCATCTATCTTCTCATTAGATGATTAGTCTGGGCTATGAGGAACCACAGAGAGCTACCACCTTTGACTCTTGGTGGTCATTCGTCCCTTTGTGGGTTTCCCAATGGCTACCCTGCCAGGCTGCACACCCTTGCAGAGCACAGGACCCTGGCTTTGACTTCAACCTCTCAGTACTGAGCTTAGAATACACTTAACCTTGGCTGAAACTTGAGATTGTGGCCCTACCACAATCTTAGGCAAGATGAGGTTCCCGGAAGACACTGACCGCCTGTGGAGCTGAGAGCTGAGCTCTACCTAGAACCCAGCTCCTTGAGTTTGTAGGGAAAGTGTCTGCCTTGCCTGCCCTCTCGTCTACCTTGCTTCTCCATCATAGGGACTCTGACCTAGGAAGCACCAGGCATTGTCTTTCCATTGATAAGAAGCAGCAGCATTGCTGTCTTAGGGACCAACCTCAGCTCCTGATCTCTCTCACTTGTGCAACTGAACAGAGCTGCACACCCTGACGCAAAGGGAGAAGAATCGTGACACAGGCTGTCCCCTCACCACCACAGGTGTCCTGTTGCATGGTAGGTGGCTCTAGTTAACAATACTGTATAAAAAAAATCTGCAAGTGGGGATTTAGACTGTTACAACTATGAAGTCTCAGTGGGTGCTGGAGGGGCAGATGTGTTAACTATCTTGACTCAATCATGCAAGGCATATGTATATTCATGTCTCAAACATCAGTACACCCCACAGATATGTACAGTTATAGTGTTTTTAATTAACAGAATAATGGGTTAGGGATATTGTTCAGCTGGTAGAGTGCTTGCTTCACATGCCCAAGGCGCTGGTTTTATCCCCAGTCCTGCATCAACCTGTGTGGTAGGGCATGTATACGGGGTGTGGAGACATGAGGACCAGAAGTTCAAGGTCATTCTCTGACACACTGTGATTTGAAGTCAACCTGGGACACATAAGACCCTGTCTCAGAAAAAAATAAACTAGGGGCTGTCAGGATGGCCCTGAAGGTAAAGGCGTCTGGAGCTGAGCTTAATGACATGCCTTTGATCTCGTGGAAAGGGATAACTAACTCCCACAAGTTGTTTTCTGACCTCCAAGGTACCATGGTACAAGTATGCATACACATGCGTACACTTACGAACACATGCACACACTTGCAAACACAAAATGTAAAATCAAATGAAATAAAGTATTAGCAAACCCGGAAGACCCCTGCCCATCCCCCACTTTGCTAACACCGGTCTTGTCAGACAGCTCTGGAGAATCAAGAACAGCAGTTCTTAACATGCTGACCACAGGCTAGCATGCTGGGTACCACTTGGGAAACACACTTGGGAGAACATCTTCCAGGTCCTGTCCAGACCTATGGAATCAGGGTCGCTAGGCTGAGGCCAGCGATCATGTGTTAAGCCTCCAGGTGACCCTGATGTCACCACGGGTCTAGAACAACTGATCTAGAAGGAACGGCTGTCTATAAAAACTTTCCTGCAGAGCCCTGCCTGCTGCTGCCTGCTTGCCTACCTTCTGCCAGCCCTCCTCTCCACTGTCCCTTGGAGGTCATGCTTCCATCCAAATCTCAGACAGAAGCAGGGCTCCAGTGACAGGCTGATGTGATCTGCATCTGAGTGAACTAGTGAGCCTCTTGGACCTCCTGTCTGTGGGCAAAGAGAAACGGATTACACTGAGGAAGTAGCCCTGCCCAGCCCGTGACTTGTGAATGCTGAGGACTGATGGGAGTGAGGATCTGGAAGAAGCCATGATCACAAGACTTGGTGTCACCTCAACAGGGGTTGGCGGTGGGGGTGGGGTGGGGGTGGAAGTGGCTTTGGGGCTAGTGGAAGGACCACTCGCTCCTCTCTCATCATGAAGTTATCCAGTGACGTGGGATGGGAAAGAAGCTAGTGGGGGCCCAGACAGCTCCAGGATCAGGCTGGAGAGGAAGAGGAGGTTGGCACTATGGTAGCCTCCGGGATAGCCTGGGAAGGAGGCTGAGTGATTGAAAGGAGAGCTGGGAAATAGGATGAGGTTGAGTTAGACTCCGAGTGCCTTTGGCAGCCTGCTCTGCTGTATCCTGGGCTGGGTGTTCTTGAATAGGTGGAAGTTAGCTGGAGCTAGAGGAAGGGTTGGCTTTGGACACTGAAGTAAGGACCCTGGGACCTGCCCTCCAGCTCCCAGAAGGGCTGACAGGCGTGGGCAAGAATTCCAGAAAATGGCCAACCCAGGTCCACATACTTAGGGTCTAACACTAGACTCAAAGGCTGTCTTGGAGGAGAACACTCAGGGCCTTTACGCCTTTAAGAAGTCATTGTAGGTACTGCAAGTCTCCTGGTAGCCTTTACATCCCTGAGGCCACCTAGTGTTGTAGAAATATTTAATCCCAACCGGGGGTTTTTTACCCCGCCTCTGACCATTTGGTTTTTGGATAAAAGACACACAATCTTTATATTTTTAATAAGCCTTAATCAGCACTAGAGCTGGGTAGATGTCTGTCCTTTTTCTGTTATTATATCTGTTTCCCAGCCAATTATATAATTTGCCATGTTTTCCCTGGGCTGCTCTTAACTTTAATTAGCCAACCCACATGGCCATTATTTTAAGATTCTTACCCCATGGTGGCTCTCTCCTCTCTCCCCTTTCTTCTTTCAGCCCTCTTGCTCTTCTCTTCTGACCCCCAAACCAGAGAATCCAAAACTTTACTGATGTCTCTTCTGCCCAGCTCTTGGCTGTCGGCAAGTTTATTTACCAATCCGAAATAACTTGGGGACAAAGTCACATAGCATCACTTGGGTCTATGTTCAGACTCTCTGGACTCATCTCTGGAGCAACTAGGTCTTGAGGGCGTACACTTAATATTACAATATGTAAGAACAAACCAGACCTCAACAGTCCTGGTGTGTGGGCTCTATTCCAAAATGCCTGTGTAGGAGGGCCCGAGCCTAGTTCTTGAAGAGTTCCCTGGGGGCCAGCAATAGGGAGGATGTCCGGTAGAGTCCTCAGGTGCTGGGAAACCATTATGGTGACATGACTCCCGAGACAATGATGGAGAGGATCCCACTTGGAATCAAAATCCTAGTCTAGCAGGGGAGGGAGCTCCTTTGAAGAGACCCCCGACAACAATGAGATGCCAGTTGCATGTCATAACTTTGGGTGTCAGGCTACAGGTGTATGTGCCCTTGGGTCACAGAGAGAGGAGGAGGGAGGAGGGAGGGGTGGGGTTATAGCAGAGATGTGAGTCTGTTGCTGGGATGCATCCTGCCTCTGTTGCTCTCTTGGGTGGTTGCTCTGCCAGTTGAGGCAACTGTTCAAGTTTGTGCATACCCTGAAGGCAGTCCCATTTAGCTCGGTTCTCCGTAGGGCTGCTGAGTTCTTCTGCCATATCCCAGCTTCTGAGCACAGAGAGGTATAGAGTCTCCAAGCCAGTTTTCTAGGGCTTTGAGGTTTTCCTATCTCTGGCCTTTATTTGACCTGGCTTCCATTCTTAGTGGTGATGATTAACGCTAATTATCAGTTGGACAAGCTCATGGAAGAGACAAGCCTTTGGGCTTGTCAGCAAGGGATTATCTAGATTAAATTGGTTGAGATGGGAAGCCACTGTGGGCGGTAGTCCTGGACTGCGTGAAAAGCGAGCTGAGTACCGGCTCGTCTCTGCTTCCTGACTATGGATGAACGGTCCTCTGAAGCGTCATGCTCCTCTTGCTGTCTGTGCCTCCGGCAACACGAGGACCACACCCTCAAGTTGTAAGCCAAAATAAACTCTCCCTTCAGTTACTTTGGTTATGCATTTTGTCTCAGCAATGAGGAAAGTAAATGTACCTACTCTGTAGCCCTTAGCAACCCCCTTATCACCTGCTTTGTCCTTCCTCTGGAAACATGTCCCTCCCAACTTCTAGGAAGTCCACTGTGTCTAGTTGAGTCACTCATTTATCTGTAGCATCCTCTGTTTGGCCATCTTCCTGCCTCACTGGTTTTCATTGCTACCCATAACCCATGGCTAGCCTGTCATCTGCTTCCGCCTCTGTGATTGGATCTAGTGAGCCACCTTGACCTAGCGGTGCCATGGAAAGATTCCCCATCCATCTCTAGGTGACAGGGTAGAGCACCCAGAAAGTATGTATGTGGAAATAGCTTCCTGGGAAGTTCTTTCCCTGGCTGCCAGGCAGAGGGTTGAAGAGACCAGCATCAGGATATGACTGGTCAACCCCGGAGAGTACAGTTGGTAAGATGGTGATTTCCCTGTCAGGGATAAGTCCTGAGTTCCCCACCTGACTGGATGCCTGGGCCTGATGTCTTCATGAAGGTTTGAGCCTCATTACTGCAGGGCTCCTCCCTTGTGGTACATTTAAGGAGAAGCGGATGTCACGATCCTGCATCTATGCATGCTGTGCCAAACTGCTGCTGGCCTGGAATGGAAACATCTCCATTGGGTCAGCCAGTCCCAACCAGAAGCATCCTCTTCTCTCCCCTCCAGCTCACTACCCCCACCTCTAGGCTTGGTCCTTGTATGGGGAGCTAGCAACCGTGTGCAGCGATCTTTAGTTAGGGGCCCAGGTCTAACCTGGCCTCTCAAGCATTTACAGACGAATGAGGCTTCATTTGCTTACTGTGGCTCTGTGCTGACTTTGGTCATGAGGAGCACATGCGTGTCAGAATACAACAAGGAGGCCACTGAGGTAAACAGAGCTCTATGCTCTGATTTATTGACTCTTTAGGCATGTTCCTGGGAGGTCCTTGTGCCCTCTGGTGTGTGGGTGAGGCTATCAGACCAGTTGGTTTTTGACCATCTCGTTCCCAATTGTGGCCCCCATTATTTTCCTTTTAAGAATCTGTCTCTGCTAAGGTGTCCAGGACCCCAGAAGTCTGTGTTCTGTTAGGAGATCGTGTTAGGAGTCATGAGGGAATGGCTACTGTCTGAGCTAGCTGACCCTGTGACCCAATGGATGAAGATAAGATGGTTAGCATGCTCCTGACCCCAGTGCAATGGAGGCTGCACTAGAGACTTCTCATAGGGTGAGGCTCAGCTTTGGGCTTGGAGCTGCTTTGGCACCTGTCTGGTGGAAGCAGACAGCAGCTGTCTCCCACTTGGGGGTTATGAGTCTGGGTGTTGAGGAGATTTGAATAGGAATGCCCCCCATAGACTCATGTGCTTGAATGCTTGGCTGTAGGGAGTGGCATATTAGGAGGTGTGGCCTTGTTGGAGTAGGGTGGCCTTGTTGGAATGGGTGTGGCCTTGTTGGATGAGTCTTGTTGAGGAAGTGTGTCACTGTGGGGCGGGGCTTTGAGGTCTCATATGCTCAAGCTATGCCCAGTGTGGAGCACAGTCTCCTTCTGCTGCCTGTAGAACTCTCAGGTCCTCTAGTACCATGACTGTCTGCATGCTGTCACATTTGTTGCCATGATGATAATAGACTAAACCTCTGAAACTGTAAGCCAGCCCCAATGAAATGTTTACCTGTATAAAAGCTGCCATGGTCACTATGTCTCTTCACAGCAATAAACCCAAACTAAGACACCATGCATAGACAAAGGAAACTGGAAGGCTGAGGAGAGGAAAGCCTTCTGATCTCTGGGGTGACCTGGAGTTAGCTGTGGCTTTGGGATTTGCCATCTGGAAGTTTCTTGGTGGCTTCAGATTATCCTGTACTCTGGGTTTCAGCAGGCTCAGCTAAGAATGCGCCAATTGCAGCTCTGTGCCTGTAGCCACCCAGCAGTCATATGCGATCGGAGTGAATATTAGACATGCTGGGAGCATCTTCACTTGTCAATATCATTACAGAGACTGTCTCAGGCTTCCACAGTCCTCTCTGCCCTGGTGTTGACAGCCTAGGGATCCGAGGACAAAACTGGGAGCTTAAGGACAAAACTGGGGCTGTGACCAGCAGCCTGGTGATGTCCTATTGAGAGATTGAGTCTAGAGGCCCTGAAAGCAGGGCCTCTGTTGACAGAGCAGCTGCTGTGGCACCACTCCTCTCAGCCGGCTGTGACTGGTTTTGGAAGACTTTCTTCTCTTCCAGTCTTCTACGTGTTGCTCAACAGCACAGGTTTAGAAGGAGACACGCGTGAAGTACAAATGGCTTTCTCTGATGCAGTAACTTCTGTAATGAGATCACCAGGATAGGAAATCAAACGGAGCAGGGGCTCCTCTGCTTTCTGATGGCCATGCTAAGACAGAGTTCTGCTTCTCATTTCTTACGCTTTAGACTTCCGGGATGGCTTCCTTTCTGACTAAGATGGCTGCTGAGGGAGGGTCCCTGCCTTGTAGAGACTGCACTTCAGGATCATTTTTGAAGAATGCTTGTGCTAAATGTACACAATTAGTTCCATGTTATAGACCACTGAAAACATTATAACAAGATGGAGATCTTGGTTCCATATTTCTAGCCTGTGATGGTTTGTATATGCTCAGCCCAGGGAGTGGCACTATTAGAAGGTGTGGCCCTGTTGGAGTAGGTGTGACCTTGTTGGAGTAGGTGTGTCAATGTGGTCCTGGGCTTTAAGATCCTCATCCTAGCTGCCTGGAAGCCAGCATTCTGCTAGCAGCCTTTAGATGAAGATGTAGAACTCTCAGCTCCTCCTGCACCATGCCTGCTGGATGCTGCCATGCTCCTGCCTTGATGATAATGGACTGAACCTCTGAACCTGTAAGCCAGCCACAATTAAATGTTGTCCTTATAAGAGTTGCCTTAGTCATGGTGTCTGTTCACAGCAGTAAAACCCTAACTAAGACATAGGTGAAACATAATTGGGTTTTGCCAACTCAGGGCATTTGATGCTTCACTGTTAGCAGCCCAGGGTAAGACCATGCCTGCAGGGATGTTCTAGCATCTGGGAGCTTCTTACCTTGCACGAGGAAACTGTGGCAGGAGCTCTCTGGTTCCCATGGTCTGGGTCATAAAGTCTGCTCTTTAGACCACTGTGAGCTTCTAGCATGACATCCTGACTCTTGTTGGATGCCTAGACTGGCTTTTTCTTACACATTGACTCCAGAGAGCTATAGGTCATGTTGGGCATATGCAGCCACTGAAGCAAGCAGGTATATCAAGCTTTAATGATTTTTCTGGCAGAATAGATGAGGCCCTGACGGTTGAGTTTGGGCTAAGTATAAGCGAGGAAGCCAGTTAGCATAGCGGGTGACACCCAACAGAGACAGGAAAAGCAGGTGGAATATCAGAAGTCACAGGGACTCATAAACAGGTCACAGGGAGAGGTCCAAGTATTCTGCTTCACAACCAAGAGGAGTACAGTGATGTGAGCTAATGGGTGTTTGACATACTTCATTCACGGAAATAGGATCATTTCAGTGCTGGGCAAGCATGGCTCATGATGCCTCTGGGCCATTGGAGTATGGACAGCAAGGTCTGGACAATGAAGCTTTCTGTGTGTCAGGAAGATAAACCCTGGCTAGGAAGAATAAATACAGCTAACCTCAGAGATGGCAGAGGTGATGGAATAGGATATCTAAGAGCCTGATTCTCAGTGACTAGACAAAGCACAGGCGAAGGCACAGAGAGGCAAGGGTTGGTGGCCAGGTGGTCAAGGGGAGCTTCAATCAGATCACATGCAGAAGGGCTAGTGAGTATAGAATGGGGGCATCTGTGTGGCTTACCAAAGTGTGTGGCTTGTGACCCTTTAGAGCTGTTAAGTCAATGTTACAGAAGCTGATTAAAGGTATCAGCAGGGAGGGTAGATGACTTTAACAAAACGGGTGTGTTCTGGTGGTTTGCTCATGGTATCACACTCCTCTTGACAGGAAGTGGGGAGAAGTCTGGTAGAGTTAACCTTAGGCCATGATGGCTTTTCTTCTCTGTGGTCTCCCTTCTGTCCTCAGTCCATGCCCAATCCTCACTGGTGGCTAACTCACTGCATCGTTTTTTGTATTCTCCCTCAGTGTCCCTTGCACATTCCTCTGTGAACTGTATCTGCCTCTTGACGCTTGAAGAGAACACTTGTCGGGGACGTAGGCCTTTCAGGAGTGTGTACCATCTGGTCATTTCTCAGAATGATGGCTACTTGTCTCTACTGTTACTCGGTTCTATTGCCTTATGAACATTCTACAACAATCTAGAAAGTTTATCACGTCTTTTTGATTAATTAATTAACAATTTTCTAAATTAAAACACAATTCTATCACTTTCTTCTTCTCTTTTCTTCTCCAGTCTCTCCCATGGACCCCCTTTCTCTCTCAAATGTAGTGCCTTTTTTTCTTTGTTACACAGAACACAAACACACACACACACACACACACACACTCATAAATATGTAAACATCATCTCAGTCTATGTAACATTACTTGAAGGCATATGCTCTTAGGGATGACCACTTGGTATTGGATAATCAACTATAGGCTCAACTCTGGAAAAGACTATCCCCCAGCCGCACCCCAAAACATACCAAGTTGCCTGTAGTTCTTTGTTTAGGGTTGGGGCCCCATGAGTTCCCCCCTTTCATGTCTGTCAGTGTTGTTCTTGTTCAGCCCTTGGTCAGGCAGCCATGTTGGTGAGACTACATGGGTGTAGCATCTCTGCCACGTCTAGGAGATATAATCCCACAGTGAACTTCCTGTTCCTCTGGCTTTTAAAGTCTTCCTGCCTCATCCTCCCCAATGTACCCTGAGCCTTGGGTGCAGGACCATCTGGCTTTTTAAGCCTAGAAAGAACTCAACGTTTTTCTTAAACCTTGGCCAAGCCCTTTTTGTGTTGGTTACTACATACAGTTTACTAACAAGTAACTAGTTAGTTACTACTGCCAGTTACTGTGGTGAAGCAGAGTAGAATGCTGTGTTTACAGCAGTGGATCTGTTTACAGAAGATGTCATGGAGAGGAACATTCAGCAGTGACTAAATGTGGCTGTTGCGAATGTTTAAACTTGATCCAAAGAGCATGGATGGAGTACCTGTATATGAACACACAAAGCAGGTAGATGGCACTAACTAATGATGGTCAGAGCCACCTGCAGTGAATTATCAGCCTTTGATAAGACAATGAGCAGGAGACAACCCTTCGTAAATAATACTGCCAGGCAGTATTGTTAAAGAAGGGGCTTCTGGTCATTTCTCAATATCAGTATTTAAAATTAGAATATGAAGGAGGAGCCAGGCCTGGTGGTTTGGGTCTGTTATGCCAACCCTCAGGAGACTGAGGCAGAATCATGGTGAGTCTGAAATCAGCCTAGGCCATGTGGCAACATCCTGGCTTACAGTAAATCAGAGACATGGTTCCTAAACCAGGGACATGTTGGTCCGACTCCTGAAGCCCTAGGAGAGACCGTTTTGTAGCTTCTATCGCATCCAGACATGGATATGTGCTAAGTTCTAGTCAACAGACTATGGCCATGAATATTCCTACTTGAAAGCCCTCTAAATCTAGTTCTTTCCTCATCTACAGTGAAGACTGAGGGCCCGATGGAGGGCAGAGCACAATGTAAAAGGAGCCTGGGCCCCTGAACAGGTAGTGCTGGGGATTCTGGACAGGAATATCCACATTATTCTGAGAAGTAAAAGAACAACATTTTATCCACAGAGATGGATTATTAAGACAGCAAAGGCTAATTGCAAGAGGTAACACGAGTCAGTACTGCTGAACATGCAGCATGCAGTTGCCTTTAACCTTGACTAACTTACTGTTTCTGAGAGGACTCATTTTCCAATGTTATGTGTCTAAAGTAACCTAGTTATCGTAAAGCCTCAGAACAGCTGAGTGACTTCAAAGGAAACTGAGTGCAAAACCATGCTAGGAGGTTTGGTATACTTTAGTAGAAGGCTCCAGGATTGAGGCAGGTGTGAGCTGAGAGAAATGCTATAGGATGTGAGTTTGGCTGTTAAGTATGGGGGAATTTAGGAATACACATTCTCATCTCAATGTGTCTTTAGTAATATCACAATAAAATTAGGGATCATTTTTTTCTCAACCTACTTTAATAAGGCTTCAACCTCCTCTGTAGCCCACTCACTACCCACCAGAGGCAGTGGAAAAGAAAAGTTATTAGGACATGGGGGAGGTAGGCCTGTTTAGAAATGGTTCTTTAGAGGCAAGTCCAATCTTTATTGTTAGGATATTAGCAGTTCAGTCCAGTAGCAGACACCAAATATGATTCAGCAGCTGCAACTGGACAGAAACCAGCGAGGGCAGTTCAATCCAGAAGAAACTGCAAGGCTCACCAGGTGAGTTTCTCTCTGGCCTTACCACAAGCGGAGCTCAACAATGCAATGTAAGGTGAACCGATACATACGTGTTCTTAGCGAAGAAGTGAGACAGAGCAAAGCAAACCAGTCCTCGAGCCCCCACTGCCTGTGAGGTCATATTTAAACTCCTGAACATCATGTATCCTTTCTTGCATCTGCTCCAGCAAAACATCCTTTCACCTGTGTCTGCTTCGAGATAACACTCTTTCACGTGTCTGCTTTGGCAAAACATCTTTTCACCTGTGTTCCCCAGCCCCCCCCCCAAAAAATCATTTGACATAACTGACGTTCCAAAGAAACCAGAAGTTTCTACTTTCAGTAAAACATGCAAACAGAGCAGTTCTTGAGAACATTTTTGAAGGAAGGAAACCTCTATCAAGTCAGGTGGAGCTTTCTGAGGGTTCTCTGGACTCGCCCCAGCCCCACTCCAGAGAAGCAGTTCTAATGGGGCTGGGTGCAATTTGAGAGACATTTTCCTACTTAATGGCTCCTCTGCATTAACTTACAAAGCAGGGGCCACTGTGGGATCCTCAGAGACCAGACCCCAGGGAGAATGGCACCTGCACACCTGTGCCCACGGAAGGAGACAGCGATAAGGGTGGGAACCGAGAGGCCAGTGGGCCTAAGTGTTCCCAAGGGGTTCATTCGTCACTCTGGAAGGCCTGGCTTGCCTCAAGCTCCTTCTTGCATGGTTGTCTCAGGGAAGTTTTGAAAACTATCAACTTCTTGGAGACTAATCAAGTTCAAGAAACAACACAGTTACTTCTCTTTGTGACTTTTGGGATCTGTCAAGCATGAAGCCAGTGACATCATGTCTACAGGGGTGAAGCCAGTGACATCATGTTTACAGGGTAGGGACAGGTTGTTAGGTAAAGCATGGTACCTGTGTATGGGTTGTGCTTCTATTGAAACATCATGTTCTCTGAAACTCAGGTCCACTGGGTGGCCTGTGTCTCTGTTCCCCGCTTGAAGGCTGCCACCCTAGTTGGGGGGAAATAACAGCATTACCCATCTTGGGTGAGCTCCTTATGAATATCCTTCTGCTTCTACTCAAAAGAGTCCCCACCTGTGAAGGACACCCAGCTCTCTGGGTTGAAGCAGCCATTACAACCCCATTGGCTCCTCTGAGAGGACCTCTCTTAGCTTGAAGTCAGGTGTACTTTATCCATCAGGGAGGTCATGAGATAGTTGCTTGATCTTGAGTGGCCAGCAAAGGCCCGGAGAACGCTCGGTCTCCAAGCCTTGCTGAAGGTGAAGGAGGAGCCTGCAGGGCCAGGCTGACTGAATTGTTTTCTCTCTTGAGAGTGCAGCTCCAGTCTCAGGATGCTTTAGAGGAAAATAAAAGCAGCGGCTTGCATGTGGCTCTCTGTTTTCAGACTTCGCTTCGACATAAGAACTGAATGCCTTCTCTTTCATTGGACTTGACTGCTCAACAGCCTACGGTCATTGGTCAACTCTCCTTCGATTCAGTTCATACTGCCCTGGTGTATCAGACCTTGGTGGTGCAGGAATGAACAAATTATCCTGTGTTGTCTCTGATCATTATGCATAAGTAACGGGGTGACCTTGGAAGTTACCTGTCACGGTATAATATAATGCTGAGTGACGCTGGGGTTTGGCTCTGGGCGTCAGTAGCTGGCTCTAGCAGTCATCCGGGAGACTCTGCTGGGAACCTCAAGGGAGTGTGCAGTTCCAGCCTGGGCTACACGCTGGACCTTTGATCAAGCTTCTCTGGCTCTTAGGGTGGATGTGGAAGTTGTACTGGGCTCTATAGCTCATGGCTGGATTGAACTGGACTTGCCGCCATGCTGACTCTTTGTCAGTAGGCTCCCTGGGATCTGGTGGACTACTTTTCTCATGAACCTCTTTCCTTTGCTCAAAGGTCACTCTCCCCAGGTGCTATAAGAGACTATGGTCGTACCGTTGACTCCACTGTGAATCCTCAGTCTGGTGCTTGTCTTCAACTGTTTCCTGGGCTGTGGTGTGTACTGGGCTCTCCCACTTGAGATGGTTTCTCCTTTCAATCAGGCCATCCTATGTTTGCGACTGCTGAAAGGAAGGAGGAGTCAAGGCAGTCGTAGCCTTGTTGCTGAAACAGAAATCTAGAGCCTTTCAGTGAGGTCTCCTCTGCCTCCAGCCAGGTGCTTTTGACCTCTGAGGGGAGGTTTTGGCAGTCCATTGAGTTCCGCACACAGACAGGTTGGGGGTGGGGCATCTGAGGTTTCCAAGAACCAGTTGTAGATACTAAGCCTGTGATTCAAAGTGAAGACTGAATGCCCGTTACTATGGTACTGTTTTTATTATTATTATTATTATTTTTTGGAAACAAGAAAAAGCTTTATTGCAGGTTAGCTGACAAGGAGACAGGAGGCATCTACAAATCCATCTCCCTGGTTGGCTGGTATTAGAGGAATTGGAGCAGCCCAGGGGAAAGGGGAGCTAGCGTGTGATTGACAGCAGAGAGTGTATGCTTTCTTATTGTGGCCCCTCCTGGGACTGTCAATGGCACCCTTATTTCATAGATAGTTCCACAAGGCCCACTTCTTATGCTTTATGTTGTGCTGGTGAGACTTTTGCCTCACCAGGCTCTTAAGTTGCTGGTATGGCCCAGTTTGACTCCACAGTCTTAGAATATCTAGGTTTATGGCCAGGCTCTTGGCCAAGAATGGACTCCTCTGGAGGCTAGAAGTGCAATGAAAGTGTACTTGATGGCCAGTGGTCCCATAGCCTCGTGATCCCTTATATAATAGGCGGAGATTAGATTCATACTCTTCTACTTCTGGCTAGATGGGCATCCTTGGAAGTAGTTAGGGCTTTTCTTACTTGGAGAGTTGGGAAGCTAAGGGGAACGTGACACTGTACAGTCTCCAGAGGCAGTTATTATCAGGGACCTCAGTGAGCTCTCCTCTGAGTATACTGATATTATTGGCTATTTCTCTTGTATCTAATCCCAATCCCTCCTGAATTCATGGCTTTGACTGATCACATGACTCAAGGAGAAAATTGTACACTTGACCTTTCCTCAAATAGCCCCCAATGGAATCAGAGCCTTGGAAGTCATGCCAGTGTGTCCTGAGAGATAAAAAGTTCTGGTACTCACATAGGTGTCCTTGGGTTGGTTCTGAGGAGATTGAAGGTCTTGTCCTTGCTGTGGGTGCAGACCAGACAGCCACAGCCGGGGCACCCAGAGAAGATGTGAGCTGAGATACTGAGGCTTGAGGTCCCTGCTGGAGACCTCATGTTCTTATACCAATGGACGTTTGTGTATAGGAATGAATTCCACTAGGACCTTCCTCCCGTCTGTCCTTGAGTCTGAAACTTTAGATGAAGCCTGGTCCCATGTATTTCCAAGACCAGACATGCTGGTCTTCACTCTTACTCTGTGCTGAGATCATCTTAGAGATGACAGAAGCCTTGTGGATGTCCTCATGGCTCATGTCCCGACTCTTTAATTTGCTCTGTGTTGACTGAAGGGTTTATGTAAGGATTCTTCTGTCTTGTTTCCTAAGACTTCATCTTTTTGTTGCTGCCTGCTACTGCATTCTGGGGTTTTTAGAGGAAAGAGCCAGTCTCAGTCTGGAGAGACTTTCTATCTGGAGAGAGCTTTGAACCTGGATCAGACACAAAGCTGAGACCTGTTGGCATAATGGATCACCATCAGCTGAATAGTAGGACATGCCTCAGGTACAGTGAATGCTTCTATGGAAGGAAGGGACTCCAGGAGCCCATTTGTCCTTGAAAGCAGATGTAGTTAGGAAAGTGCCAGTCACTTACACTGGCAGGTGAGCTCATGTCACCTGCCAGTGTCCTCTAGACTTTTACAGGTTCGAGACCTAGGTGTCTTTAGAGCACCTGACTCAGTGGAAAGATTTCTAGTATGTTCACAAAGGCAACCACTGGAATTCCAATGAGACGAGGTTAGCCAGTCGTGTCTGTACCTTACTGAACTTAGGTAGACCAGATAACCTGTGTGGCATAGGGATTGTAGATCATTGTGTCTCCTGCAGTTGACAGTTGACCACCTGGCTTTGTCTGCAACTAGGGATCTTTCCAGACTGGACTCTTTCTCTATTTTGTCTTTGTCTGGCCTTGTCGCTCCTTGGGCTTCATGCCCAGAGCTGAAATACTCCAGCTACTGGATGGCCAGAGGATTTCCCTATTGCCCAGTACACATAGGGAGAAAGACATCAGATTGCCCTTCAGGTGCCCTGCCTGTCATTTCCTGGGGGGAGATATGTCTTCCTGTGTCTGCTTGTGGAAGCTCAGAGATCTAACATTTCCCCAAAGTTGACTTGTGGTTCTGAGAATTATTTCTCACGGAATGGCTCGCTTTCCTGTCCAAAATATAGGAGCATCTTGCTTCTATTTCTGGACTCCATTTTATCTTGTTGACTTATAGTTTCACTGTCCTTCTAGACAAGACCAGAGGAGACAAGACATGTGCTCCTTTGTCTCCAGAGTCCCCATTTTCAACTCTACCTTTTCTCAAACATGGTTGGAAGCAGAGTTATCTATGCTGTATCTCTGAAATGGGATGGGTCTCCTTGTTGACTCTTCCTGTGTGTTACCAGCTGTGAGGCTTCTGAGGTCTCTTAGTGATGGATGAAATTCTATCCTGTGTCACAACTTCCTATGTCACTTCAAGTTTAGTCCTCTTTTGGGGAGTTTACAGGGGAACCTGGCTGGGAGAACGGATAGTCACTTGTGCATAGAGGAACAAGAACTGGAGGGATTCCAGGGGCACAGTGATCATAGATCAATGGATCCAACAGATGATAGTCACAGCAGTTTCTTCAGGCCAGGCCAGGCCAGCTTGAAATCTTGTGGGAACTTTTCTGATGCAGAGCCAGAGACTCAGGTGAGTTTTGGGTTTTTTTCCTCTTTTTTTCTTTTGATTTTTCAAGACAGGGTTTCTTTAACCCTAACCCCCTAACCCTAACCTAACCCTAACCCTAACCCTAACCCTAACCCTAAAACCCTAACCCTAACCCTAACCCCCTAACCCCCTAACCCTAACCCTAACCCTAACCCTAACCCTAACCCTAACCCTAACCCTAACCCTAAGCCTTGGCTGTCCTGGAACTCACTTTGTAGACCTGATTGGCCTCAAACTCAGAGATCCACTTGCCTCTGCCTCCCTAGTGCTGAGATTAAAGGCGAGCGCCACGACTGCCCTGCTGACTCACCTGAGTTTGAGGTTGGGCACTTTCTGGTCCTGTGTGGCAGAGTCTGAGGACTAGTCTGCAGCTAGAGGCTAAGTCCAGGACTCACATGGGAGCGAATGGGAGGGGCTAAGGCATGATAAAGCCTTATTAGCTAAGGCAGAAACCACCCACAGGGTGTGTCTTCAGAAGATGGCGCAAGACACAAGACTGTTTACTCTTAGAGAACTTGATCACTTCCTGGTCTTAGATGTCATCTCTCTCCCTATAGCTTTAGCAGGAGAAGCTGAGTCATTGCCTGCACAGACCATGTGCATGGCTACAGTATTCCCACCTGGTATTAACCCATTCTTTCCCCTGCCAAGTTGCCAGCCTAGAACCTATGGCAGATAGACACCGTGTAGCCTGGTCTTAGTCTGGTGAGTTCAAAATGTCTGATTTTATTATCAAAGTCTTTAGTCCTATGAACCCTCTCTAGGAGCCCTTCAGTGACTTTTGGTGATAATAGACATTCTTTGTCTTGCAGGAACACAGAATATCCTAAGACTCATGGCTCATGGTGGCCAGTGTATAGCTATCTCTAGAGAAGTCATGAGGTGACAGACTCCTTCCTTCTGGTCTGCTGTTGGCTTCTCTCAAACAATTAGGACTCTGTAGATCTCAGACCTGCTTCCTTGTTGGAGAGATCTGTCTTTTGCCCATGGTCCCGCTTATGGGACCTCTCCTGTCACAGCCCTGACCCCTGGACAGTGTCCCAATCCGGCTACTCTTTGCTTGGGGTTTCTCTGGTTTTGTCTTGAGCATAGGGTTGGTCTGAGATGGCTCCATTCCCATGAGCCCTTTGAACAGTTTATAGCATCGATGCTAACCTTCTTGGTAAGGTAATGGAAGGTCTTTTGGTTCATCCCAGTCAAAGAGTTTCCAGTAATGTCTAACTGGAAGCTTTCATGTTCTCCTGGATCAGCCCCTGAGGCTAGTGTGCTTACGGGGGAGGGGTCTGTTTTGAAGCCTGTGGTTGTTATTATCATCTGCTGAGTTCCATTTGCATGAGTACTGCGAGATGTCCATCTGTCTTTCTGCTCATGTGGAGGTTTCCACGTGTGATGGCTTAAGGAGCATCCCTGATATCTCTCTAGAGGTGCTGGTTGTTCTCCCAGGAGCAGTAGATGACTCTTCCTATGGGAAAGAAGTTTCTAGAATAGGATGAATACGCATGAATATTTCAGGAATCCATGGCTACGGCCTTCTCTTTGATGCACGTGCACTTTTATTATGAAAGAGAAAGATGGCAGCTGTCTTCCTATGGAACACACCACCCCAGATCTTCTTTAGCCACAAAAACCTATAAACATCAGTCTTTCCTAAAAATGCTGGCCACTCTCTCAAGAGGCCTACGACAGAAATCTCTCTCCCATGTGATGAATTCTTGAAATACTATTCACAAGCGTTTGTCACAGGCATCGCCGAGCACATGTTCTACTACAATGAAAGAGATGATGACCCATGTGTACATTGGACATCCCCCAGATCTAGTTTGCATACACAGCCCCTCAAACAACCATCAAAGCATGTGACAGGTGACTTGCTTACAAGTGTTAACACTGAGTCTCTTCCGAGTTGCTGGAGGACAGACTGACTGCTTGCCAGCCTTCATGATGGACTAAGTATACTTGTAAACACTCTTCTGTCTCTAGACTGGCTCTCCTGTCCTGCTATCTCTGACTGAAGGGATCATCAGGAAGCTGGCCTCAGGCCTCTTTTGCAAGTGATGATTCTTAGAGTTCAGTGTTTGAAGACCCCTCCCCCACAGATTCACACACGGGACTCACAGCACCTTCCTTCCACTGTCCAAGTTGTCTCGCTCTGATTCTCCCAAGAGCAGTTATTTCAGAATCTGGGCATGCTAGCTGCTTACAGCATACTTCCCCGCCCCTCCTTGTACCCCCAGTGTCTAGCCTGCAGAGCTGACTCCCCACTTTAAAAAAGATTTACTCATTTTTATTTTCCATGTATGAGTGTTTATGTGCATGTATGCTTGCACACTGCATGCATGCCTGGTGCCTGCAGAGGCCAGAGGGGGTGCAGGATCCCCTAGAACTGGACTTATAGACAGTTATGAAGCTGCCATGTGGTTGCTGGGAACTGAGCCTTGGTCTTCTGCAATAGCAGCCAGAGCTGTTAATCATGTAGCCACCTCTCCTGCCCTCCTAGTTCTCCTCTCTTAACCTCTTCTGCTTGGCACTTCAAGGCCAGCAGCCAAGAGATAAGAGATGGTCGTGCTCTTCACCTGAAGATTGTTATTGGTTTAATTCTTCTTGCTTAGCCGAACCTGGGTCCAGTGCTTTTCCAAGAAAGTTTTTGGTTTTGCTAAAACTCTGACCTACTTTAGATCTTTAAATATGGATCTGTGCCCTCTTACTCAGGGTCTGAGATCCCATGTAAAATTTTCCATAGACTAAGAATAGAGTTTGGCCTGTGTTAGAAGCAGACATTGCATGTGGCCCCCGAATCCCTGCTTCTGCTGGGGAAATGAAATAACCCTTTGAAGCTTCTGCTGTGGCTGCCTTCTCCTCCTACTGGATCAGCCTGGTCTGCTCCTTTCCCTGTCCCATGAGTCCCTGACCAGGCCATGGAATCCACTGAATCAGACTCATAGATCTACTAAGGACACCTGATGCTCAGACATGGTTTTATCAAAACCAATTTTGTTTCTTTAAGCTGATGTTGGGCTCGATGTCCTAGGTTATGTACCTCTGGTAGAACTTGGACCTTTCATGGCAGCAGAGATTAGCAGACTTCCTGTAAGCCAGTACCTAGTCACTCACCATGGTGGCATCAGTGCAGTTACTATAGGTCTGTCCTTGGCTGCTCTAAGGTAACTCCGACCTCACTAAAGCTGAATTAGTCATGCTACTCAGAGATCTGAATCAGCCTAGATTTGGGAAGAAATAACAAGCCCAGGATCTACTTTAACCCCTGGGAACAGGGGATAAATGAGGCCCTGGGGGAGCCTAGTGTTGGCTCTTAACGACTGGCAGTAGATGGGTAAACTATTGAATAGACAGGAGCAGATGGACCAAGGTTGGTATCTGAACTCCTGGAGCAAAGCATGGCTCATGCTGAGACCCAGGACTACCCTGTTTGTAGAAGCCTAATGTCCAACTGAGTATGGATGGAGACCATCTCCTCCATCTGAGGCTACCTGAGTCCTGAATAGGAACCTGTAGGGTCCTAATTATGATGCCTTCACACATACACATGGTAGGTTTGCTGGCCAGTGTACCCAAACTCAGTTCTGAGGTGAGTGTCACATGGACACCAGTGTGCTTGATTCCTTTTGACTCGGTGTATAGGGGTTCAGGCAGAGGGGGACAGGACCTTGGCCTCGAAGCACAGTCCATGGTACAGACCCCCAGAATATCTGTTGTCTTCAAGAACTACTTGATGACCACATGGCTGTGTGAGAGGTACACGGTGCCACGGCTCAGAAAGGCTTCTTTCTAACTGTGACCTGCTTCTCTTGTGATTCTCTGTCTTGTAGTCCTCCATCCCGTAAGCCATCTTTCTTTGAGTTATACAATCACATCACTTCCTGTCACTTTCCTTCTACAGCTTCCCTCAGGTGCCAGCGGACTGCCTCAGGAACCAACGGGAAAGACATATTTTATAGGATGGTGACTTGTTGGCCTTTCTCTTCCTTGACGGGCCCTTTCTGACATACTCATGTGTGTCTAACCTATTGGTCATCTGCCGTGTGAGATGCTCAATAGTATGTTGTCTTAGTCCCTGTTCTATTGCTGTGAAGAGACACTAAGACGAAGGCGACCTTTATCAAAGAAAGCATTTAATGGGGCTTGCTTCCAATTTCAGGAATTTAGTCTGTTGTCATGGCAGGGAGCACACATGCAGGTAGGGGCACTGGAGCAGTAGTTGGGAGGTACATCTTGATCCTTAGACACACACACACACACACACACACACACACACACACACACACAGAGAGAGAGAGAGAGAGAGAGAGAGAGAGAGAGAGAGAGAGAGAGAGACTCTGAGCTTAGAATGGCTTATGAAACCTCAGAGCCCACCCCAGTGACATACTTCCTCCAACAAGGCCACACCTCCCAATCCTTCTAATCCTTTCAAATAGTGCCACTCCCTAGTGACCAAGCATTCAAATATATGAGCCTGTGGGAGCCGTTTTTATGCAAACCACCACACAGGTCATCTCACCACCCCTTTCCCAGCTTCTCTCCTGGGTGTGGCCACTTAGATGCCTCCACCTCTCAGTACAACCTGCACTGTGAACCACCTTGCCTTATCTGCCTGGAAGACCAATATTTTGGTTTCTACCCTTTAGGAATGTAACAAAATGATATCAGGTTGTTCTCTGGAATAACTGCCCAGGGCATATTCCCATCTCCCAGAATCCCTACTGAGAATCCGCACAATACAGTGATCTAGCACTCAGCAACCTAATTGGTATGAAGGGATTCCGTTGTGTCACTGGCATTTCTGAGTTTGAGTATTTCCTTAGGAAGTACTTTAAGTAGCCTTCACCTTGCCTTTCAAAAGGTTTTGTTTTAAAGGGCATTCTCCTCATTATAGATGCTGACCCCTGGCTGAGAGCATGTCAGTCTAGCTTCTGTAACCTGATTTTGAACTCAGTGGAAACAACTTGGTTATTCTGATCAAACTCACGTCTCCTGTATGGTTTATGGAAGTAGGCTTACAAAGTTATTTTTTAAGAACTGATATATAATATAAGTACCTTCTATTAAGTTTCTAGTAAACCTAGGCTCTTACAAAAATGGCTATGTCTAGGAAACTTCTCTAGACGATTAGATGCATGGAGTGGTACAGTTCTTAACTTGCTGTGTAACAGAGGCTGACTTTGGACTTCAGATCAATCTGCCTCAATTTTCCAGCACTGGTATTAAAGGCGGGCTGCCATGCCTGGTGTGGTATTTGACCTTCTTTCCTTCGCCCTCTTTGGTGAGCTAGCTTCCCTGTCCTACTTGGATAAGTTTGTCCTTGGACCCAGATTTGTGAGCACCATTTTCACACATGTGCGTCTGGGCCTTGCTATTTGCTTTGTGTGTCCTTGTGTATAGAACTCACTGGCTTTGTCTCTCTGGCCCTCTTGGAGGGACAAGTCCCCTTCTGTTTTTTTGTGGTTGACTTAGACATTTGTAGATCTTTTTCTCCATATGAACTTTAGAGTAAATTCATATTTAAATACGAGAATTTGAGATTACGTTGACTTTATAGACCAATGGAGAAATAACTAAGACTTCAAATAGTTTATGGTCTTAAACTAATTCTCTTATTATACTCTAAGGAAATGCCTTAAAACCCCTGTAGAATACCTTTCCTGGCTTGTTAAATCTGCTAATTCCTAAACGGGGGCTCACTTAGAAATCAACTTGATAGGCTTAATTTGCATATGCAAATGAGGACACACCATGGTAGACTTCACTGAAATCAACTCTCATAGCTAGAATAAAAGCTACTGTGTCACAGCATAATCCTAGTCAGCAACCTCCCCAGTGTGTCATGTTCTTGTCCACAGGGGACATAAGCTGAGCTTTCCTAACTTGGATACCAGTGACTGTCCATAGCAGAAATCTGAGGGAATGCTGGAGAATGTAGGTCCCACACAGGAATGTGTCCTCAAAAAGGGATAGGATGTGGGTGGCACATAGTGTGTCGACCAAGGTATTCACACTAGAGAAATCCCATGCATGAGTATGAAGAGTCTTGGTTCACACCTATCTCTGGTATAGGGTCATACCCTCTGGAAAACCTAGACCATAACCAAATTAAGAAAGAGCATATTTTCCAGTGCTGTGCAGGCCCATCAAAATGGATCTCAGCAGACCTGGTGTGTCCTAAGTCTGGCTGACTGTGATTAGGGAGCACTCCCTTTTTGCCCTTGGGGGTTGTCCTACTACCTTTTCTATGTGTCAACATCTTACCTAGATGAATGGAAAAGTACTGTGTCCCACAGTGGGCAGAGAATAAGTTAAAGACAAGAGATAGAGGATGAGGGAGAAGGAGAAGAGGACAAAGGACTGCCTCTGGATAAAGTGGAGACGGATGAATGTGTCACCATAGGCAAATAGGGGCTTGTAAAGTTAAAATGGGAAACCCCGTATTAGGATGAAGTACTTAATTTTAGTTGGGCATATTAATCAGGTGAGCCAAAGGGAACTTTTGATTGCTGGACTTCAATACTTTGATAGCCGGACCTTAGTAGTCAGTCTCAGGAGGAGGAAGTGACCAATAAGGGAATAGACATTGGGGGCTAGTTTTAGGAACGTGATCTAATGGTATTTAGCAAGGCAGAGGGAATTGGGGAGAAGGGCAAGGCCTGCCAGAGCCACCATGCTCTCCACCCTGGAGCTGGCCAACTGTCCCTTCACTAGCTACTCTAGTCTTTTTCTGCTGACATGATAAAACTCTCTGGCCCAAAGCAACTTTGGGGAGAAAAAGATTTCTTCAGCGTCTACTTCCAGGACACAGTCTTTCGCTGAGAGATTTCAAGGCAGGAACTCAAGCAGGAAATTGAAGAAAACCTATGGAGGGACCACTGGCTGGCACACTCTCTGACTTAGCTTAGCTAGCTTATACGGTCTGGACCCATCTGCCTAGGGATAGCATTGCCTGCAGTAGGATGAGCCATCCTCCATCAATTAGCAATCAATATCCCACAGACACACCCATCAAGCCAATCTGACTGGGCAACTGTTCTGCTGAGGTGCTCTCTTCTCAAATGTGTCAACAGACAACTGAACTAACCAGGACACCTCGGGAGCCTACTCCGGAGGACACAGCTGACACCTGGTAGTCTCTCTTCCCAAAGAGCTCTTCAGCAGTGTGCCATTTACATTCTCCTTGGCTGGCTCCCACAGGACCTCTCCTGGCCACAAGTGCTTTTCAACAGGTTGTGCTGAGAACTCACCCTCTAGCCATCCAGGAAGTCTGCTTGGCAGCGCTGAGTCATCACTACACACAGTGGGGTGGGCAACCTGGTCCACGTTCCTGATGAAAACTGTGGAGGACAGCAGTGTATAGCCTCGGCTTGGGTGGCCAAGTCTCAGAGGCTGGGTTCTGCCTGAAGGATCTGCACTAGCTCTTGGCACTAGCTTTAAGTTTGGGAGCCTTGAGTCCTCCTTCGAACTGAAGTCACAGGATGTTCCCATGGGAGGGAGGTAGAGTGGCAAGTATAGTGCCCGGAAGGGCACGATATGAGTGGGAGGGTGAACACAGAGTGAGCAGGGGTGCGTTAACTTTATGTTGCAACACATCTCTTGTCTTGGTTAGGGTTCTGTTGCTGTCAAGAGACACCATTACCTTATAAAGGAAAAACATAAACCATTCATAAAAGCAACTTTCCATTTTCATTCAAACCACCATATCTCTACCTAGTTCTAGAGGGTAGAGTCTCTTTGGGCCAAAACTAAACTGGGGTACATGTCTCAGTTCCTCCCAGAACCCCAGAAAAGAATGTTTCCTTTCCTTTCTGAACAGCTTTCTGAACAGCTGGGTTCATGGTCCCCTCCGGAATGTCAAATCTCATGTCACACGTGTGGCTCGCCTCCGTCACATTTCCGACTGTCGTCTCTTGTGCAATCCCACTGGACTCATCCGGGTAATCTGAAACAGACTGTTTATCCAAGATCCCCCAACCACATCCGCAAAGTCCCAGTGACCAGGTGATGACATAAGGCCAGAGTCTGAGGTTTAGCATGTGAACGTATGTGGGTGGATTATTTTTCTGTCCAGTGGGGCCTGCGTAACAAGGGCTGTCAGGGTGACAAGGCAGGCTGAGGCTCAGGGGAGAGGAGGCCTTGGCTAGATTTTGTTTGGTGGAGAAAAGGCTTGGTTGAGTGCAGAGAGGGGAATAACCCAAGTCCTGAGCCAAGTACTTCTCTGCCCATCGGACTTGGCACTGAACAAATATCTAAGAAAAACTTGCAGAAAGAACAAAGATGAGGGAGCCTGGCTGCTGATTGGCAGGCGTGGGGTGGGGCGTAGCCTTGCGTGCTGGCTGCTGATTGGCAGGAGCTGGGTAGGGAGTAGCTTGGCGTGCATAGCTGGGCTCTCCCTGGGGATGGCAGGGAAGCTCGGTGGGGAGGTGGACCCTCTCCAAGCAGCGTGGGAGTTAAGACAAGTCTATCGCTGTCCCCTTGTCACTCTGTCACCCATCTAATGGCCGTCGATAGTACTTGAATGAGAATTGATGGGGAGATAGATTTAATTAACCCCAGTGTCAGCAGCTGCCGGGCTACCGGTTTGTGTGTTAATAGAGCGGCCGCCCGGGCTCTCCAGGGCTTTTCTGGGAGTCTGAGGCCAGTGGAGCAATTGTGCTTGTCAGCATAGGTGGATAAATGAAGAGAAGCAGAACAGTATTCAGCCTGGACTGGCCTCTCTCTCATTCTAAGACCCACCGGTCACCTTGTTGGTCACGATGGGGCCACCTGGCTCAGCTCCCTCATTGGGATATCTGTGCTGGGAAGGGTGAGGGTTGAGACAAGTACCCTGTTAGTTCCATCAGCATCAGAGGTCCCTGATGGCCCCTATCCTTGGGGGACCCCTGGGTTAGTACTTGTAGCTAAGCCCTTGGCACAGCAAGCGCTCTTTGGATTCGGTCCATCCTGCTTCCTTTGTCTTTGCCGTGGGTGGCACCTGTGCTCATAGCTACCCCTTGGTACCAGACCCTCGAAGATGTCATTAGTCTCTTCCCTACTAGGCTGTATCATAGCTGTCCTGTGTACTGACCTTCCCTTCAGCCATACATGGAACTCTGGGCCAGACCCAAATCATGACCTCAGTTAGTTTTAGAACGCCATGCCCCCAGTCTAGTGCTTTTCCACAACAGCTGTACCAGAGGAGGGGCTTTGAAACCTGTCCCTTGATTCTGATGCTTTAGAGTACCCTGGAATGAGCAGTGACCCCCCCACCCCAACATAAACACTTAAGAGTCTATCAACTAACACGTCTTGTGTTTGGGGCATTTCCTTGCCACTAGAACCCTGAGCGGGTCCTATTCTTTAGAGTGAGAGAGGCAGTCCTGTGATACTCACTGACAACCTGCTTCCCGACCTGGGCACCGTTGGTGGGGCCTACAAAGACCTGGAGGCAGCTGGGCAGCAGCCAGTGCCTGTCTGGCAGTCTCCTTCCTCACTTCACACCTCCGCTGCCTTTCATTTTCGGCTCTGATTGGTTTTCTTGTTTTAACACATACCCCGGGGCCCCAGTTTGACCCCAGTGATGGATTCATTGCTCCCAGGACTCCAGCTGCCAAGCTTGCTCGCAGCTGCTGGGGGTGGGGGTGGGGGTGGGGAGGAGGGACAGTGGCAGGAATTACCTTGTCTGTCCTGGCTCCACTGGTGTTCTTCCCAGAGGCTGGGCAGCTTAGGACAGAGAGAGAAAGAGAGGGAGAGGGAAAAGGAGAGGAAGAGAGGAAAAGGAGAGGAAAAGAAGGAAAAGGAGAGGAAGGAAGGAAAAGGAGAGGAAGAAGGAGAGGAGGAGAGAGGAAAGAGGAGACGGAAGGAGAGGAGAGGAGAGGGAGAGGGAGAGGAGAGGGAGAGGAGAGGGAGAGGGAGAGGGAGAGGGAGAGGGAGAGGGAGAGGGAGAGGGAGAGGGAGAGGGAGGGAGAGGGAGAGGGAGAGGGAGAGGGAGAGGGAGGCTTAGGTATGAAAGGACAGGGTTGGGAGAGGGACTGTGGAGTGGCAGTCACTGAAAATGGCTAGTTCCTCTTTGGGGATCTGAGCCCCTTCTGAGAATGAGACCAGGGGCTGTAGATGGTTCATTGTTCAGTGGCGTGATGTTTGCAACCTTGGATGAAGGGGACATTGATTTCCCACCATGTCTCTGGAAGTGTCCACTGCAGAAATCTTCCCGTCGTTGAATGTGCCCTGAGAGAATGGCCAGAGAACCAAGCCAGCATGAAGTGGCTTGCTCTGCCAAATTTGGGGAGGGAAAGGGAAAGAGGGAGAGAGGTAAAGGAGGAAAGGCAAATGCCCACAAGCAAGCAGGCTGACTAGAATCCTCCTCAAGTGGCAGAAGGGCCCGCCATGTGTAAATAAGATCCATCATTCCAGACCTATAGGGCCTGAAGCAGGAGGGAGCCCCTCCTAACCTCACCTCATGTGCATGCGTGCACACCAGTGAAAAGCCCAGTAAACTGACGGGACAGTCTGGGGTAACAACACTTCAGATGTGGGAGGCAAGGCCTTCCAGTCCAACTGGACTTCTGTGTATGCAGTTTGTGGCTTGTAGAAACATCAGAAGTTTGGCTGCCTGGTCACATGTCCAACAGATGCTATGACCTCTGCTGAGCTCTGTGTTCAAGACGGGAGACAGTCAGGAATGGCAGATGGGGCTGCGAAGGAACTATTCATCCACTTATTTTAGGTGACTGTAGTTTTTATTCTTAAAAGTTTACACACTGGGCTGGCGAGATGGCTCAGCAGGTAAGCTGCTTGCCACCAAGCAGGGTGAGCGGAGTTCAATCCCAGGGTTCATATGATGGACAGAGAGAACCGACTCCTGCATATACACCCTAAATAAATGATTTTTAAAGAGTTTTAAAACTTATAATAAATATACTATTGTAACAGTTAAACTAACCCAAGAATAATGGAAGCAGTTATAAAATACTTCATTCTCTGTCTCTCTGTCTCTGTCTCTGTCTCTCTCCCTCTCTCTCTCTCTCTCTCTCTCTCTCTCTCTCTCTCTCTCCTCACACACACACACACACACACACACACACACTCACACACACACAGCCTTATAAACTTGTTCCAGCCAATGTTTTCTCCAGTCATAGACTGAAGCCCAGGCTAGCTGCATTTGCAGATAGGCCCTCGAGGGAATATAAGGTCAGAAAAGGTGGGGGGGATCCCATAGTACTAGAGTCCTTAGGAAAGTGACTGTCACCAAGCTCAGCACCTCACTCGAGTGCATGTACATCAGTGAAAAGCCAGGCGAGGACCTGGTGAGAAGGTGGCTAGCTAAAACCAGGAAGAGGAGGCTCTCATGAGGAACAGGGTCAGCTGGCGCCTCCATGTTGAACTCCCAGCTCCCTCCATGTTGAAGTCCAGAGACACATCTGGACTTCAAGCTGCCCCATCCACGGTATTTTACAGAATCGCTTAGAACTTACGTGGGTATAGCTTCATGAATAAAACTCCCCAGGGCCGTGCATCACCCAGCAGCTTTGGTTGGGAGATGCTCACCTACCCCAGTGTTTCATCCAGTGAAAAAGCACAGACATGGTGAAGTATCCCTTCATCATGCAGACATGTCTCATTTCCTGGAAGCTGTGTTCCCTCTCTTACACCCCATCCATCCTTATGGGTTTGTAACTATGACATAACCTTACATTTGGGGCTCAGGACCCCAAGTTCTGATTCTTCCATGAGCTATTAATTTGGTCTTAGGCATGCTGCTGTCTCACTCTGGCCTGTCTCCCTACTGTGTGTCTGCCAGGAGGTGAGACCTTGTCTATAGAAATGAGCACCTTTGAACATGTTTCCTATATGTACACTGGGCTGACCCAGGTCTCAGCAGCAAAAATCTGGTATCGAAAGCTACGTGACCTGCAGGGGCTGCTGATGGAAGGGGAAGGGTTCTTTCTTGTCCCACCTGAATTGACCTCTTTCAGTCACTAAACACACGTGGACTACTTATTTGGATTTGGGGATGGCAAAAGTTATTATAGACATAATATCCAGAGACCATCTGAGAGTATCTTTATTCTGTGTGGAAAAAAACAAGTTCGGTGAAGCCTGAGGCACCAGATTCAGGAAGCCATCCTGTCCCCCAGACAAACAGATGGGGTGAGGTCACTGGGAAATGACCCTGATCTGTAGTGGACCTGAGCTTAGGGCACAGAGGCAGAGGAAGAGAGGAAGCAGGTGCCCCCAGGGTGGGAAGAGCAGGAGAAGGCCAGGCTACTGGGGCCTGAGCTGACGGGTACTCATTGGCTGAGTATGTGAGGAAGTGACCTGGTGCTGGGAAGGTGATGTGTGCTGGGGCAGATTGAGTGCAGGGTAGGAAGTGAGTCTGGTAAACAAAATTGAGCTGATGGATCGCTCAGGAGAATTTGTGAGATGGAAGTTTCTAGAAACCCGAGGCTGGCAGGGAGAAACAACAGACATGCAGAGATCGAGAGACTGCGTGTATGTGGCTCAGAAGCTCTCTGGCAAGTGACTTTCGAAGGCTGTGAGGATCCCATCACCCTGGGTGTGTCATGTGACTTGGCTTCTCCATCCCAGGAATGGGAACCCAGGATGGAAGACAGGGTTTCTTCCAGCTCTTGAGTAGCAAAATGGCTCAGCAATTGTGTTCAACTGCTGGCAAACCTGATGACTCAAGTTCAATCCCCAGAACCTATAGCAGAAGGAAAAAAACTGACTCTGTCACACATGCTACACACACACACACACACACACACACACACACACACACACACACCAAATAGATAAAATAAAATTTGGAAAAAAAAAGTCAGTTCTTTCTCCAGCCTCACTCACCCAGGCCTCTGTGACCCAGATGCTGCAGGGCTTTCCCCCCCTGTTGTTCAGGGTTTGAGGATAGATCCCAGCTCCAGGTACTGAGACTTCTCTGACTAAACTAGTAACAGGCCTTGAGGGTGCTTCCGGGATCCCAAGGATGGGGTCAAGAGGTCACAGGTTCTTGAGAACACAGACAGGGAGAATGTGGTGAGAAGGCTATTTCTGGTTGCTAACTTGACTACATCTAGAATGGACTGCAATCGAGAAACAGAGGGCACACCTGTGATCCAGATCTTGAGGCATAGTAGCCATGAAAAGCTTAGGCCCAGGCAAGGTAGTACACTCCTTTAATCCCAGGAGACTGGGGCAAGCAGATCTCTGAGTTCAAAGCCAGCCTGGGACAGAGCAAGTTCCAACTAAAGAACAGCTTAGGTCCAGGTGTGGTGGTGCATACCTTTAATCTGGGCCATATCTTCTGCTGGAGGCCCACATAAGGACAATGGAAGAAGGAAGGCTTCCTTCTTCTCTGCCTGCTTGCACTTACTTGCCAGCACATCTGTTGGAACCTGCTTCTTCAGGATTCCAGCTTATACAGAAGACCAGCTGAAACAGTCAGCCTTGTGGGACTGAGCAACTACTAGATTCTTGGACTTCCCTGGGTTAGTTGGACTGCAGCCTGTAAGTTGTTTCAATAATTTCTCTTAATGTATCTTTATATAGAGACATTCCACAAGTTCTGTGACTCTAGAGAACCCTGACTAATATAGGGGGACAGGACTTGGATGTAGGAGGGGCAACAGACCATCTAAGAAAGTGTCAGGAATGTGCAATCTTTTGATATCAAGATGTGACGTTGGGGGGCCGGAGAGATAGTTCAGTGGTCAAGCACTGGCTGCGTTTTCCAGAGGACCATGGTTCAGTTCCCAGCAACCATGGTATGGCTGACTTTGAAGTTGCATTTGGTCATTCAGTGGCACCAAGAACCTAATAGAAGTTAGGGGGTGCCACTGGAGGGGAAGGGCCTCTAGAAGTTCCTGTGTGTGGTGGGGACAGCTTCCAGTGGCTTGGCAAAGTTCTCATGCTTTTCTCTGCTCAGGGTGAGGAGTCTGATTGGTGGGACCAGGGGTTTCCTCAAATGACGTCACTTCCCTGTGGGCTGGCCCCATATGGAATGGGAGATGCTGGTGTGTTGAGGTGGGAAACAGCCGCCTTAGGATGAGAATCCAAACATCTACCATCTGCCATGTGACCTTGGATTTGTCACTGCCCCTCCCCCTTCATCACCCCAGACCCCATTTCCAAGACTGTGTCATGAAGGCAGTTGTAACCCATGGCCTCTGGGAACTTTCCCAGTCTTACGCATTCAAGGGACACAAGTAGGAACAGGACCTCGGGAGTTGGACCTGGGTCATCTGGAGACATTGGAAGATCTTCCTGACTTTGGACATGACTCTCAGAACTATATACTCCAAAGCTAGAGTAGAGGTCACCTAGAATGGAGGTGACGCGGCAGTATCTAGCTGCACTGGACCTCCCACCTGCGGGAAGCCCCTTGGTTAAAACATTTTTGTGAGCCTCAGTTTTGTTCTTTATATGATGCCAGCAAGAAGACCAAGTCACTTGTCTTCTTTCTGTCCTCAGGCCTCACCCTGTGACAGCTAGGGTCCAGCATCTTGCCACCCTCCCCTCCCCCACAGGGAGAGCTTCTCCTAGTACACATCTTCTTCCTTTTGGAACCATTTCTTCTGACAAACACAGTGCAGAACACAGCAGAACCGGTCTCTCTGGGGACCTGAGACTTTTCTTGGCAGTCAGGCGCTTCTCGAATTGGCATGTCTTTTTCCGTATAAACCTCCGCTCTCTGCTTGCATCTCCCCCTAGCTCCCCTGACTCACACTCTCTCTCTCCACAAAGCATAGCTCTCTCAATTCCCCTCTGTACCCTGCCTCAAGCTGTCTGTGCTTTCTCCTATCTCAGTTCCAACCTGCCAGGGTTTCAGCGTTCCCAGCAGCCTCGTGTCCTGCACAGAAGCTGTTAAGTGGCCATCTGCGCACTGATAAAAAGGACTGAACAAGATGTGGTCAAGTTCAGAGAAAGCCCGGTGTCTCCAGAGACCCGCCAGGTTGGTACTGACTTATCGTTAGATCTCTTTTCGATACAGTCATTTAGCCAGCCAGGGACCTGTGCACAGCAGAATCCCCAGAATATCTGCTGGGGACTTGAGACATCCACCCTCATGGACTCAACAGCTACCAGAACCTCAGTCTTCCATTATGAGCCAGCCATGTATTAGATTACCTGGAACAACGCCTGTAAGCCTAATAAATATATGCATATGATGTATACAATATATATGTATTCTATCAGGTCTGTTCCTTTAGAAAACACTGACTAATACAGACTATAGTACTATGCACAATTCTAGAGAAGCAGATTTATGAGGATGGATTTTTAAAGCACCAGACAGACTACGTTAAAAGTACCCCATATGGGTTTTCCAATTTGCTCATACCTACAGTTGCCAAAGACTCCAGGAACACTGAGAACCCATGACAGAAAATATTTGAAGGCCTCGTTACCCTGAGGAGCAAGGAATTTAGTGATCCCATACATGAAACTTTTGACAACTTGAGGAAAACTAAGGAAGATGGTGATGCTGCCTGGTCGCTTCAAGGATCTCTGAGTAAACTGACACGGGAAAAAACATGATGAAAAAGTTAACCGGCTCCAGATAGCCCTGAATAGTCTACAGGTTTTTATGTGTCCCTGGAAGAGAGTCTTTGCCCCAGGCAGCCATAGAACTCAAGTTGCCAAGAATTGACCCCAAGCCCTCATTATAAGACAGGCTGACTGAAAAGCCCGAGGACCTGTGAGCCTTGCAAAGTGGGAGCAGGACAGAGAGGCTTCTCAGGACTTTGCCACAGCTCTAGTGCAAGGTATGATCACTTCTGCCGTTCTGCTTGGCACTAGCATTAATTGAGTGTGGCAGTTCTGAAATTCATCTTTTTTCTTAGGAAAACAGGACCCTGTATTAACACCCTCCTGCCCCGCCCGTGAGTGTCATGGTTCCTCAGACATTCCTGTCTAAGTCTGCCACCATATCTGCAAGTTCTTTCAGAAGCTTCCAAGATAATTCATTTATGTTAAGAGAAGACAAAGTCATCTAAACTAGCTAGCTGTCCAGAAAACATGAAAAAAAAATTTTCTTGGCTCCCTATACAATTTTAAATGTGTTTATTAGGAAAAAAATATCTCTCTAAAGTGAAACAGCCAATTTCAAAAGTCTCTGCCACGAATATGCCAGGAGATTCATTTTGTCTATTTATACAAATAGGTTTTACAAACCGGTAAGAAAAAGGCATCCAAACCAGGAGACATGAGTCACGGGAACGAATGGGTGTTTTTTAGAGACAGGAAATGCAAGAGCCCAATGAGCATAGGAAATATGCTACATCTCTCATGATTAATGCGGAGCAATAATGAGATTAAATCGGTAGATCATACGATTAGCAAAAATTAAAGGGATGGAAGCTAATGCTGACAAAGAGACGGAACGAGCTTGCCTACGTGGCTGTTAAATGTGGAAATTGCTACAATATATTTGAGGGGATATTTAATAACATACATCAAAAGTTGGAATGCATAGGCATTCGCCTTTAGGGATTTGACCATGTAACTCAAAAACATATGTCCTGGGATAGATATTCCTTGCGAGATTGCATAGAGACAGATGAAGGCTTTGATATTAGCTGGCTGGCTGCCTATCTAGGAGATGAAACTATGCAGCCATTAGAAAGAGCAAAATAGAGGCTGGTAAGGGATAACTCAGTCAGTAAAGTGCTTGCCTTGCAAGCAGGAAGGCCTGAGTCCAATTCCCCAGAACTCATCTGAAAAGAGCCAGACACTGTGGCCATGTTTTCTAACCCCACTCCAGGGGCTGTGGGGACAGGCAGATCACTGGAGTCCTCTGACCGGCCAGCCTATCCTGCTTGGTGAGTTCCAGGCCAGTGAGAAACCCTGTTTCAGAAAGGAGGTGGAGAGTACCTAAAAATGGCAACTGAGGATGTCCTCTGGCTTTGTGTTGAACCTGTGCACACATGGGCACACTCCCCACACACCCCCACACACATTTCTTCCCTGCCCTACACAAAAGAATGGAGTAGCCGCCTGGTGTCTTAGGGGCTGATAGGAAAGGCACTCTGCCACACTCCTGGAAGGTGTACCACACAGTCAGGCCGTGAGTCTGTGGGCAGGGCACCAGTCTACAGTTTGCATTCCCTACGGGGACACATGTTAGCGTCATCATTTTTGAAAAGAGCCGTTTCCATGTCTGTCTCAGCCCTTACCACTCGGGACTTCTTCAGACTCCGGATGGACGTCGGACTTCTCTGATGGACAAGGACCCTGGGCAGGACTTGAGGGCTCCCCTTTCTCTGCCCTTCCTAATCTCTGCTACCATTAGGACTCCAGTGACCTGGGCTTCAAGTGTGGCCACAAGCCCTTTGTGGTCTTTATTTGTGATTTACTGTTTGGGATGGTGGTGGAAGTACTTTCCCTTAGTTTCTTGTCATGACCTTAAACTGTGGATTCACTTCAACATCTGTTTCCTGGTGTTGACAGTTGTCACCTCCTATCATGTGCTTGGGTCCTCTTAATCCTTCTCCAAGCTCAGCAGCCCTTTCCTCCTCTATGCCAGCTGTTTCCGTGGTCAGAGCTAGAGCATAGTTGGGGCAGGTGGTGGTGGTGGGGGTTCTGGCCATCTCTGCTGTGACAGAGTGAGTGCTCACCTCTGCCGTCTGGAGACTCTGCACCCCTTTATTCAGCACCAACCCACTGGACCCCAGGGTGTGAGGGAGGCACAGTGGGACTCAGTCAGACTGCAGAACTTCAGAGGGTTTCTAGTTCAGGACCGGCATGGGACACTGACAGATGACGATGCTGTCCAGAGTCACGCTCCGGCACACCCTTGATTTTTTCCTGTACACATCGAAGTCTCTCAAACGGAGGAGAGCAAAGAAAATGGATTGCCTGGCCAGTTTCCTCCTTCCCACTCCTAATCTGATTGTAATGTAGCCTTTGAAAAGCGAGGGTGTGCTGGCTCTGGTTCTCAGGAAACCTCAGGCACCGAGAGGAGGTAATTGGTGGGGACGTGATTGTTCCTTTTCAGTTGGGGGCTAGAAAACAGAGTCATTAGCAGCTGTCTGAGCTTGGGAGAAAGCGCGCATGTGTGTGTGTGTGTGTGTGTGTGTGTGTGTGTGTGTGTGTACACATGTGTGCTTTCGCACACACGGGCACACACTCTGGGAAGCCGAGTGTAAGAATTCTGCATGCTTAAGAAAATGATGATGATGATGATGGTGATGGCGGGGGTGGGGGGACGGAGGAGGAGGAGTGTGGCAGGTGCTGTGGAGATGTGCAGGGTATCTGGGGTTTCCCCCTCCACTAGCATCGAAATTGCTATAACTACAGATTAAGTGATTCTGACCCCAGGAGACAAGGAGTACTGTTTCCAAGGGAACCACACGCCTCAATCACAGTCCCTGGAAGGGAGGGTGAGTCAGGATGGAGCAGCCTTCCCCTGTCCAGAGCAGATCCCCCAGCTCTGCTGTAACTTGCTGAGAGGCCTGAGTTGGGACCTTCACAGTCACCTCGTGGCTGAGCTTGCACCAACAGGGGCCAGGAGAGGTATGCTCAAGTGTGGGGATCTGGATTCGATCCTCAACACACATTAAAACAAACGAACAAACAAAACTCCTCTTAATGGCAATCTTCCTTGTAATCCAAGAGCTGTGAAGATGGAGATGAGAGGATTTCTGAGGCTCACTGGCCAGCCAGCCTAAACTGAAATTGGGCATCCTTGGGTCCTAGTAAGAGACCCTGCTTCAGGGGGAATCCCGAGATTGACCTCTGGCTAGTGCCTGTGCACTCATGCACACATGAACACCTGTACATACATGTGCAAATGTAGACACATACTAAAAATAAAAATAATGTCAGTCGAAGCATGCCTATGGAACAGTCAATTCTTTCTCTTGAGACCACGCATTCTAGTGTGAGTCTAGCCTTCCGGGTGGGGCTGGAGGGCCCAGGGAAGACACCTCTCTTGCCACCTTGCTGCTTCCAGTAGCTCTAGCTATGCCTCCTGGCAGGGGAGAAGGCCCCCCTCCCGTTAGGGTGAGAGTGGGAGCCCCAGAGGTCAGCAGCAACAGAAGCAAAAGGGGGAATAGAGTGAGAGAGCCCTGAGCCTGCCATGAGGAACTGAGCCCAACTTCTGCCCACTGTCTCCTGGGCTATGAGTCAACAGGGTCAAGGCAACCCAGGTCCCATTCCAGGATCAAAGGGGCACAGGAATGTGACAGAGCATGGAACCCTGTGAGCCTTTCTTGGGGCAGATGCCATCTCCCAAGTGTCATGCTCTTCACCGCTAATAGAGATTGCCCAGTGCATTTATGTGCCTAGCAAGTAGTGGGTTCCCTCTGAGAATAAGCTGTGTGTGTGTGTGTGTGTGTGTGTGTGTGTGTGTGTGTGCACATGTGTGCACTTGGGAGGGAGGTAGGTGTCATCTCCCCTCTCCATCTTTTTTTTTTTTTTTAAATCTGTCTGTCTGTCTATCTATTTATTTATACCCACATTGGTATTTTGCCTGAGTTTATGTCTGTGTGACAGTGTTAGCTCTTGAAGTTACAGACAGTTGTGAGCAGCCAAGTGGATGCTGGGAATTGAATCTGGGTCCTCCGGAAGAGCAGCCAGTGCTCCTAACCACTGAGCCATCTCTCCAATCCCTGACATCTTTTTTTTTTTTTTTTTAAGACAGTATCTCTCACTGAATTTGTAGCTTACCAATTGCCAGAGAGCCCCAGGGATCCTCTTATCTCCAATAAATACCAGCCCCACCCCCCAGACTACTGGCATATACCATGTCTGTCTTTGTACATAGGCACTGGAGACCTGAACTCACACCCTTGTAGTTGAAAAATTATTTAACCCCCAAATTCACTGCTGTAAAATCTCCTACCTGAATGAGACCAGTAAAGGAAGACACAACTCAATAATTGTTGGTATAAATTGCACACCTGGATTGGGCAGATTTACCACTACACTACTCTAATCCCCGGCTATGAGATCCCTTATAACTTGCGGTTCATCCAGGCCTCATGGTTGGTTGTCCTTCGAACTCCAGCTCCTCCGTCATCAGCTTCCTTCTATCTCCGGCTTCCTTCGGCCTGCTTCCTCCTGCTTCTACTTCTTCTTCTCTTCTTCTTCTGCCTCCTTTTATATCGAATTCCTCTCACTCTCTCCTCCCCTAAGCCTTTTTCTCCACCTCCCCTTTTACTGCCCAGTCTCTGGCTCTAGCCTTTATTTTACAGGTTTTAATTGGACAGAAGATTTACAAGATGTCATCTGTGTACAGATTCAATCATCCTCTGCAGCCCCTCCCAGGAGGGTGGAACTAGGATCAAAATACAAGGCTGAGGCTATCCACAACTCACCCTCTGGGCAAGCATGTTACTGACTGACCATCTCCGTTTCCCCAAGCATTCTTATAGATTTCCAGGGCAATGAGTCTCCTTCCTCATTGAATGCGAGCAAGCTTTCTAAGTCGTCAGGGTCTGGGTCAGACCCTGAGAAGGCCTGGCTTTGCACCTGTGTTTCAATATGAACGATTCTCCATGACGCTCCCTCCTGAGTTGATGCTGCAGATGGCAGAGCAGAGAGAGGCAGTGCCTGGCATATGTGGGAACACGGGCATATCCATATGTGAACAAGAGCACCGGGGGGCGTTGGAAGGGTCCTCTTGGGACTTTGGCTAATAACTATAAAAGAAAGCCACTCACAATCAGAAAAAGGATGAGCAGCAAACACCAGAGCTCCACAGGGCTGGGGATCGTTCCTATCACCCTCCGCCAGGACAGCAAACCTTGTCATGGCCTCTCTAGAAGGCTGTCACTTTGGTGGTGGGGCTGATGTAGGATGTTTCGGACTCAGGCTTGAAAGAATCATGAAAGGATCCGCATAACAACAGGATCAAACTGAGGAAAATGTGTAGGGATTATATACACACAGCCCAGTATCCAAACGGGAACAGTTTACAATGGCTGGCATCCAAATAAAAACCGCCAGGCATATAAGGGCTTGATTACTGGCTTAAGAAATTGCCATGAAGCTCGCAGCATCAAGAAGCGCTTACTTCTCCTCTTACAGAAGGATTTCTGGGCACTGCCTTGCTCTGCTGGACTCTGCTTCTAGTTTCAGATTGCTAAAATCCGGACATCCATTTGCCAGAGTTCTCAGTCACATTGTTGGGTTGTCTTCTAAGCTCAACTCCAGTTCTATGTTTGTTTATTTGTAGGTTTTTGTTGTTGTTTGGTTTTGGTTTTACTTTGTTTTGTTTTGTTTAAGACAAGGTTTCTCTGTGTAGCCCTGACTGTCCTGAAACTCTGTAGATCAGACTAGCCTTGAACTTACAGATCTGCCTGCCTCTCTGTCTCCCGAGTGCTGGGATTAAAGGTGTGTGCTGCCACCACCTGACACAACTTCAGTTCTTAATGCTCTAGACCCAAGGCCCTCATTTCCTTGGTTCCTGACAGCTAGAGCTGTCCACAGCTCCTTGAGGTTGCTCTCATTCCTGGCATGGTGTCCTAACCAACCTCAAAGCAGTGATTCGCCCTGTGATACATAAAACACATTTAATAATGCTTTATCATATGTCAAAAATCTCCTGACCTCCCTTTACAACATCTGTCCTTAAGAAGGATTTACTTACATTATTCCTGTATAAGTATGTGCCCCTCCGTGAGTTTCTGTGTACTTCATGTACTCAGGTGCCCTCAGAGTCCAGAAGAGGGCGTTGAGCTCCCTAGAACTGGAGTTACAGGTGGTCATGACTTATAAGTGCTCTTAACTGCTGAGCCATCTCCCAGACATCTTTGCTTTTAGAGACTCATGTAATTACATTAGACATTCCTTGGCCATGTAATTTGGTATAGTCATCTCCTTTAAGGCCAAATGATTAGTAAACTTAATCACATTGGAAAAGTACCTTCTTAGAGGTTGGCGTAGTGATGTATGCGTTTAATCTGAGCACTTGGGAGGCACAGGCAGGCATATCTCTAAGTTGGAGACTAGCCTGGTCTACAGAGAGAGTTCCAGGACAGCTGGTTCCAGGACTTTCCTGCACAGAGAAAACTGTTTAAAAAAGAAAGAAAACTATCCTTTTCTGTGTAAAGTAGTGTATAAACTATATAGCACAATCTTACCAGAAGATGCACCCTGGCAGGTGTGCAAAGATGCAGGAAGGGTGGATGCACAGAAATGGACCAGGATGGCAAAGGTGATGGAATCTGCAGGCAGGGGATGCTAAAATACTTGCAAGTGTATTTATAAAGCAAGAGTAAAATGTGGTCACACCAAAAAGGGGAGGGGGACCAAATCAAACCAAACAAACAGAAAATGAGGTTAAAAAGAAAGTTAAAGATTAAAAAAAAAAATCTAGTATCTGAAATTAAATATTTCAGATAAAATCAATCAAGATTAGATACAATGGATGATAGTGAATTGGGGAGAAGGCAGCAACTGTGAGAGATAACAGTAAAACTACAAAAAGAAACATGTGGGAGGTGGATGGGAACGCAGGAACAAAACAGGCTGCAGGACATTCTCCAACCATCAGAGCCATAAAAAAGAGGAAAAAGTTTTTGAACCAGTCATGTCTAAAACCTTTGCCAGTTAGATTAAATTGTAATGTGCAGATCTGAGGATCCTCACGAACCAGATCAGAAAAAACAGAAAGAAAGAACTGGAGTAGAGAAAGCAAAAGAAACCAACAAAACCAGACTCAAGGCAACCACCAGCAAAGGCCGTCCCAAGGCAACTGGCCGCAAAGGGAAGTGCCTTCGCAGGCTTCCACTTTGGTATTAGGGTAATTCAGTGGGAAGTGTACCTTCTTCTGTCTTTTGGAAGAGTTTTGTTGAACTGGTCTTATTTTGCCCATTGCTGCTCAATAGAGGAGCAATGCAGCTGGACCTTTCTCTGGAAAGTGTGGAAGAACCCTACTTTCTTTCATGAACGCGAGCTAGCTGTCCTGGAATCCTGTCTCCTCAGGTCTGATGTCTTTAAAACAACTTCAAAAATGTTTTTGTTGTTTCTATTTTTTAAAAGTAGTGTAGGGTATGTGTGTGAGTGAGTATGAGTGTGTATGTGTGTGTGTGTCTGTGCCTGTGTGTGAGAGAGTGTGTTTGTGTGGTATGTGTGTGAGAGAGAAGGGGAGAGGAGAGAGATACAGAGAGCAGTCTAACCACATGTGCAATTTTACAGAGACCAGAAGAAGGCGTTAGATCCCCTGGAGTTACAGGTAGTTGTGAGACTTGGGCACTGAGAACTGAGCCTAAGTCTTCTGCAAGAGCAGTACACATTCTTAGTGTCTACGCCATCACTCCCTCAGTCACAGAGACATGTGTCCTCTCACCTGAATGTAACACCGTTAGCATAACTTCTTCATAATGCCCTGAATTATCCTTCCACATCTTAGAATTTGTAATGATACTGTTCTCAAACTGATCTCGGCCATTGTGTGTGGTAACCTCTTCCCTTCCCCCAGTCTTGCCCGAGTTTAGCAATTTTATGATTTCTGAAAGAACCAACTTCTGACTTCATTGACTTGTTCTATTGTTTTTCTGTTGCTGGTTTCGTAATTTCCACTTTATACCTTCCCCCCTCTGCCTGCTTTTATTGATCTCCTTTTTCTGGCTTCTCAAAATGGTAGCTTGAAGTGTTGATTTGAGAACACTGTCTTCCTCCGCTGTAAGTTGTTTATTGCTGCATGCGTCCCTAAGTGGTAGCAGCAGTCCCATGAATTCTGATATGCTATCAAATACTTGTCAAACTCTTTCTTTTCCCAACAGCCTATATTTTGGAACAGTCTTAGATTTAAAGAAATTTGAGCAGCACAGAGTTCCATAACCTGGCATCGTTTTTCTGCTGTTGACATTTTACTGGAACAACAGGATCTTATGACTATAAACGAAACACTCTTATGTCAGCCCATCCCCAGACTCAGATGCTTCTTCTCAAGGCATGTTTTTGCAGTTTCTCTTGATGCCATTCGACCAGCACGTTAGTAGACACTATGACCATAGCAACTCTTAAAAAAGAAAGCATTTAATAGGGGCTGGCTTACAGAGGTTTCGGAGGTATAGTCCATTATTATTATTATAGAACAGTGATTCTCAACCTGTGGATGGTGACCCCTTTCTACAGGGGTTGCTTAAGGCCATTGGAAAACACAATCTTTACATTACAACTCATACCAGTAGTGAAATCACAGTTACGAAGTAACAACAAGAAACAACTTTATGGTTGGGGGTGGGCACATGAAGAAGAACTATCTTAAAGGGTCGCATGCAGCAACAGGCAGGCTGAGAGCCACTGTCATGGTGGGAAGCATGACAGTACAGACAGACATGGTGCTGAAGAGGAACTGAGAGTTCTACATCCAGACCTGCAGGCAGCCGGAAGGGAGAGCCACTGGGCCTGCCTTGGCCTTGCTTGTTTTTGTTTGTTTGTTTTTGTGGTTTTTTGAGACCAGGTTTCTCTGTGTAGCCTTGGCTGTCCTGGAACTAGCTCTGTAGACCAGGCTGACCTTGAACTCAGAGATCCACCTGCCTCTGCCTCCTGAGTGCTAGGATTAGAGTGTGTGCCACTACCACCCAGTCTGGCTTCAGCTTCTGAAACCTTAAAGCCCACCCCTCAGTGACTCACTTCCTCCAGCAAGGTCACACCTACTAATCCTTCTCAAGTAGTGCCACTCCCTGATGACTAAGCACTCAAATATAGGAGTCTATGGGGGCCATTCTTACTCAAACCACCACAGTGGTCTTGAATTTTTGCATTTGACTATGTATTTCAGAGCATACCCTGTTCTTGATGTCTGGATTATTGAGGGGAAAGGTCCCAGACACAAATGTGTCATTGGTATATTGAATTGTACCCCCAACCCTGACCCCTTAAGGCCTCAGAAGGAAATAGGGTCTTTAGTTTTTGAGGCAGACAGCCATGTATCCAACATAGGTTGGTCTCAGATTCACTACGTAGCTGAAGATGACCTTGTTATTTACAGCTTTTAAAACTATTTATTTATTTGGTGTGTGTGTGTTTTGTTTGCATATATGTCCTCCGCAAGAGTAGCAAGTACTCTTAGTTATCTCTGAAGACGATCTGGAACTTCTGTTCTCCATGTCTCCACCTTCCGAGTGACTGTAGATTGTCTCAATGGCTGCCTATAAAAACCATCACACCCTGTGTGTTCTATATGGACTTGTGCAATTGTTACTGATGGTGATGAAACTTTCTCGTTCTTCCTATACAGTGAACACCTATAGCCATACTGGAAGGTAGAGAGTTGGAAAGTGGACCTCCTGGATCATAGATGCCATCATTTTAAATTCAATATACAATGCCAAAGTACTCCTTTTGGACTGTGACCTGCCCCCTCCTGCTAACAGTGCAGGAGAGCCATCACACAGGAGCACTATTATGTATTATCTTTTTTTATGAGTCCGTTTGCTTCGAAAGATAAAAGGAAAAGGGTTCTCACTTTTTGTTAAATTTCCTTTTATCTCGCTTGTTTGTTAAACTCTATTTTTGGTTGCTTTTTTTGACCCAAAGTTTATTTAGACATGTTTTTATTTTAATCTCCAGATATTTGGAAATTTCCTATGTATCTTCTTTCTGCATGTGTATGCATGTACACATGTGTGCGTTTGCCTGTGTGTGCAGGTGCAGAAGATGATGTTAGAGTCTTGCTGAGAGTCACTCTCTGACATCATCCCACCTTGCTCTGGGATCCCTTGCCTCTATAATCTGAACTTGGGGCCCACAGGTGATCATTTGAGGCCAGCCTGTTCCACAGAGTGAATTCCAGACTAGCAATGGCTACATAGTGGGTAAAGGGGCTTGCCACCAAGTCTCATAAGCAGAGTTCAATCCCCAGGAATGACATAATAGAAGAGAAACCAACTCCTGCAAGTTTTCCTTTGACCTCCACATGCATGCCATGCTAACAGAAAATGTGAAAAGTAAAAGGATATGAAAAGGTTATATCACAACAGTCTGATTCAAAACACAAAGCAAGCGAGCAAACAAAAATCTCTACCTTAACCCTTAAGGAATATAGGTGCAATTATGCTTCTGAAGTCCCTGCTGGCTGTCAGCCTGGATCTGTTTCTGCTGGTTGACTTCCCTCCACAATAAGGATTCTGGTGGAATGTTAGACACTGTGAATTTTACTTTATTGAATCTTGGGTTTCCCACATTCCTATAAACATTTGCTGTCCCTACCCCCTATGGTGCAACTCAATTGCTTGGGAAGAGTTGATTTCTTTGCACCTTATTTTAAAAAAAAAAAAATGGGGAAACTAAGAAAAACTAAAACAAACAAACAAAAAGCCAAAGCAGATAAGGGAACAATGGCAAAACTCCACACTGGAAACATCAAAAAGTAGCAATACGGTAAATTTAAATCTGTGGTCTGAGGGCTGGGGAGATGCCTTGGCAGGCAAAGCACTGACGTTCAAGCATGAGGACAGGAGTTCAGATCCCCAGAGCCCATGTACAGCTAGATGATGCCACGGGCCCACAGTGCAGCATCCTACTTCGAGGTGGGAGGCAGAGGCAGGAGAATCCCAGGAAGTTCTGAGCCAGTGAGCTTGGCACTCTCAGCTGCCATGGGACCCCTCAAACAAGGCGGAAGCCAAGGCCCAAACCTAAGGTTGTCCCCTGAACTCTTGTACCTTAGCATGGATGCTCCTATTTCTCTCTCTCTCTTCTCTCTCTCTCTTCATATCTATATCTATCTACCCCTTCTCTATATCATCTATCTCTATACTATCTAGATCTATGTATCTATGTCATCTCTATCTCTATATCTATCTATACCTTATCTCTATATCTATCTATCTATCTATCTATCTATCTATCTATCTATCTATCTATTGATGTAGCAATGGCTACATAGTGATAGCCTGACTCAAAAACCAAAGCAAGCAAGCAAACAAAAATCCACAGTGTCTTCCATGTAAGTGGAATCCATATTGTGGAGAGAAGTCTACCAGCAGAAACAGATCCAGAGCTGACAGCTGGATCAAAAGCACATTACACCTGTATCTCTTATATCTATGGACAGAGAAAGGTATGAAATACAAAAATCAACCAATGATATTAATAATTACGTAAAGTTAAAAATGATCGAACTATTCCACCTAGAGGTAAAGACATTAGGAAGGAAAGTCCCGGCTCTGTGTTGTCCACAAGAACCGGAAGCTGCAGCAAAGTTGGCAAAAGAGAAACTGTCTGCGGAGAAGGCTCAGCTATCAACAGCTAGGCTCACCCAAACGTCAAGAGATGGACAAATATTTACAGTATGAACCTTAACCCAAAGAAGGCGGTGCGGTCATGCTTGCAGAGTCAACTTCAGAACCAAGACTGTGACCAGGGCTGGAGGGAGAGACGCTTCATGCTGATAAATAGGTCACTTAATCAAGAAGCTGTCACAGCCCTAAATATGTATGCACCGAGTATTAGCACTTCCAAGTAGAGTGGAACAGCTAAAGATAGAGGCAAGAAGCAAGCAGACAAATCTACGGTGATTGTTGGAAATCACAGCATTTCTCTCAGCAATTGTCAGGACACAGAAAATCATCGAGAAGAGAGAAGAGTCTCACAATAGTACCCATCAACTTGACCTAATTGACATTTATGGAGCTTGACATCCAACATCAGTGGTGGAGCGCATGCGCTCTTTAAGGCAGAGTCCAGACCATCAAACAAAACCAGAGAGACCAAAGTCACAGAAAGTATGCTCTGTGAACATGACATAATAAAATGGAAATCAATAACAGAAAGATAGCTGCAAAATCCCCCAAGTGATTGGTAATTAAATGCTCTACTCCTGAATAAATGATGGGCAAGAAAGGAAAGCCATGGGGGAAAGCAGATCTCTGCGTTGAAAGAGCACAGAAACAGACTATGTCAAGACGAGAGCATGTGAGGCTGGAGAGATGCATCAGCACTTCAGAGGCGCTTGCTGCTCTTCCATAGGACCCAAGTTCAATTCCCAGCACACACGGCAACTCACAATGTGGTGCAAAGAAATACCCACAGGCAAAACTCTCATGCATATAAAAAGAAAGATAGAAGGGGGCTTTGCTGCTGGGCTGAGGGGGAAGAGGGTAACCCTAAATAACAACTTAGATGCTTCAGGTCAGTTGTGTAAATTTTACCTCCAGGAAATTGGAGACATTAAATCGATAGTAAACAGGAGGAAAACTAAGAGCTAAAAGGATAACATTTTAATATGGAAAGATGATAGAGGGGGTGAGGAAGAGGGGAGGAAGAAGGGAGGAGAGGGAAGGGGAGAGGAGGACAAAAGAGAGAAGAGAGAGCAAAATCTGAATGTTTGAAAGTATCAAAAATTAAAACCTACTGGGCATACTGATGAGGAAAAGATCAGAGAAAGAAATGACAGTCATGGTTAAATCAGGGTGGAAAGAGAGGCTCGGAAGCCTGCTCTACCTAAGCTTCTGCGAGTAAATTCAACGCACAGATGAAAATGGGCAAAAGCATGGCAAGGGATGAACAAAACCAGCTCGCTCCTCCTTTGCCTCAGAAGGAATAACATCCAGAAGAGTTCTTTGTCTATTCTCTGTTAGGATAAAATTAATACATTTCCATATAACATCAAATTAAAATGTATTTGCCAAGGGTGTTAAGGACACCCAAGATCATGCCACCATGAATCCCACCCAATCTCAACATTTGTTACCATAAAAAGAAATCCAGATTCATTAGCTGTCCTCTCCAATTCCCTCCTTTCTTCACGCCCCCACTAACCTACTCTCTGTCCCACGGTCATGCTAAGCAACCTCTATGGGTGGAATTGTGCAACGAATGGCAATTTTTATTCTTTGTCTTCTTTCATTTAGAATAGGGTTTTTTTTTGTTGTTGTTTTGTTTTTTTATTTTGTTTTTGTTTGTTTGTTTGTTTTTACAAGATTCAACTATATTCACTCTACTCCTGGTGATATCCAAATAATGTCCCATCACACGGACACATCACATCTGTTCACTTATTACTCAGGAAACGTTTATCTTTTTTTTTCTATGTTTTGATTACTGTGAACAGTGCTGCTACCAATATTCCTTAGCAAGTGAAAGCCTATGTTTTATGTCTCTTGCTTGTGTACCTAGAGTATAATTTCTGTGATTTGCAGAATTCTTTCTCTTAGCCCAAGGGTTTCTCCACCCACTCCAACATACTTATTTATTTATTATTTATTTATTTATTATATGAATACATTGTACATGTCTTCAGACACACCAGAAGAGGGCGTCAGATCCCATTACAGATGGCTGTGAGCCACCATGTGGTTGCTGGGAATTGAACTCAGGACCTCTGGAAGAGCAGTCAGTGCTCTTAAGGGCTGAGCCATCTCTCTAATCTCCTTTTCCCTTTCTTTATAGTGTCTTTTGATGCACAACTTCCTCACTTTGGTATCTGAGGAATCTGTTCTTTTATCTGGTTTTGTCCTTTGAGGTTATAACTAAGGAACCATTGCTTAATCCAAAATTAAGAAGAGTCATACCATGTTTCTTCCCAGGAGTTTAATACACAGGGAAGACCCCTGTGTATTAAATATGCCAGTACTATGGGATGATCACCAAGAACAGTAGCAGCAGGGGAGTGGAGTCAACCAGAGCTTAGAGTGCTACCAAGGGCAGAGCTGGAGAAGTGACACCAGCCCTTTGGAGGAGCCAGAAGATCATGCATGGATCCCAGACATTGGAAGAAGAAGTTGTGAAGTTGAAGTTGACTTGGAGACTCCAAGATGTTTGAGATGCCAGAGCCATAGGATATCTGCTGAAGAATGCTGTTAACAGGGAGTGGAACCAGCCCAGAAGAAAGAGTTCTGTTGTAGTCAACAAAGGTGAAAAGGGAGTTGGCAATTTGAAGACCGCTTTGACATCAGACATGGAGATGCAGTTTGGAGTTTGCCCAGCTGGTTTCCTGTCTTGCTTTGTGGATAACAGTTAAGTGACTGGATAAATCTCAGAAGAAATTTTGAACTTTGGACTTTCAACATTGTTGAGACTGCTATAGACTATAGGGACTTTGGAAGTTGGACTAAGTATATTTTTATTATGCTATGGCTAGATATGGCCCCCACAGACTCATGTGTTTGAACAAACCTATGGGGACCAGGGAGTGGAACATGGTGGTTTGTATATACTTGGCCCAGGGAGTGGCACTATTAGGAGGTGTGGCCTTGTTGGAGGTGTGTCACTGTGGGTGTGGGCTTTAATACCCTCAACCTGGCTGCCTGGAAGCCAGTCTTTTCCTAGTGGCCTTCAGATGAAGATGTAGAACTCTTAGCTCCTCTTGTACCATGGCCACCTGGATGCTTCCATGCTCCCGTCTTGATGATGATGGACTGAGCCTCTCAACCTGTAAGCCAGCCCCAATTAAATGTTGTCCATATAAGAGTTGCTGTGGTCATGGTATCTGTTCACAGCAGTAAAACCCTAACTAAGACAGTATGCTTAATTGTGTGCTATCATAACTTCTGAAATCAGAACATAGGGCTGTTGAGATAGCTCAGTGGTTAAGAGCACTGACTGCTCTTCCAGAGGTCATGAGTTCAAATCCCAGTGACCACATGGTGGTTTACAACCATCTGTAATGAGATCTGATGCCCTCTTATAGGGTGTCTGAAGACAGCTACAGTGGGGCCGGAGTGAGCGGGAGAAGGGAAGGGGAAAAAAAGAAATCAGAACATAAAGTGTGGTTCTGTCTTCTTGTCCATCCTCACCTGCTTTGTTTGGCCTGTTTTGAGTCTTCTACATTTCCAAGTGGCTTTCAGAAGAGAGTGTCCACTCTGGGAAGCTCTGTCCTTTCAACAACATGGAGTATTGTAATCCATGAATGGGTTACCTTCCCCATTTATCTAGCTCTTCAGTGTCTTAAAACAGTATTCTGCCATCTCTCTGTGTATGCATGCAAATATTTCTCTTCTTTGACTAAAGTGATTTCTAAGAACTGTATTTTTTATACTATTATGCACAGAATTGTACAGAATTGTTTATTTCATTTTTTGGTCACTTTTTGCTAGCGTAAAGATGCACCATCAATCTCTGTGCGTGAATCTCAGATTGTATATCTGTGCTAACATCGTTCATTAGCTTTAATTGTGTGTGTTCTCTGTTTTCTTAATATATCATTTTACATATATCATTTTATGTATTATAAAAACAGAAATGGCTTTACATCTTACCTTCTAAATATGGCAGGTTTTTGTTGTTTTTTTCTCACCTCTGTCTAGATCCAGCACATACTGGAAAGAAGTTAAGGCAAACATATTTGTTTTGTTTCTGACTTTAGAGCCCACATTCAGGTTTTCTTTAATTTTAAATTACATCTTGCCAGGCGATGGTTGCACACGCCTTTAATCCCAGCACTTGGGAGGCAGAGGCAGGTGGATTTTTGGGTTCGAGGCCAGCCTGGTCTACAGAGTGAGTTCTGGGACAGCCAGGGCTATACAGAGAAACCCTGTCTCAAAAAAAAAAAGGAAAAAAAATTTACATCTTTATAAATACAATTGTGTGTGTGTGTGTGTGTGTGTGTGTGTGTGTGTGTGGAACATGCATGCCACAGTGTTCATGTGGAGAATGGGGAACAACTTTTGGAAGTCAGTTCTCTCCTTCCACTGTGAGATCCCAAGTATCAAAGACAGGTTTGGTGGCCAACACCTTTACCTGCTGAGAAAATCTCACCCATGCCATTTCATATCCAGCTTTCGATGGCTTCAGTGGTTAATTATAGAAAGCATCTAAGGTCAGACCAAATCAATGGAAACCCCTCAGTCACAAAGGAGGAGAGAAAATTCCTTACTTCCTTTCATGGAGCAAACAGTACCCTGATGCCCAACCCAAGGCCATGAGAGGAAAGGAAAGCTCCAGTCAGTACCGGTGTCCACAAAGAACACAGGTACTCAGCAAGATACAGTAAGTCAAACATGGGAATATATGAGCCGATTAATTCACGGCTAAGTGAAGTTTCTTTTAATGCACAATTGTTTGACACTCAAAATTCAATATACTTATTATTTAATAAGCAAACAGAATAAAAGACATAGAAAAGGCATTAGGAGGAACTCAGTGGTTACAAGGGTTTGATGCATAATCTCGAGGATCCGAGAGTTCAGGTCTCAGCAGTCACACAATAAGACAAGTGTGGTCTTGCTTGTGTCTATAACTTCTGCACTGTGGCACAGGATTAGCAGAGACAGGAAGATCAGGGGGGCTGACTGGCTGCCAGTCTAGCTGAAATAAGACCCATGAATTCCAGATGCAGGAGAGATCCTGCCTCAAAGAATAAGGCAGAGAATGATACAGGAGAATGCCTTTCTCTGACCTCCACATGCACACACAGGTGAACTCACCTGCACACACACACACACACACACACGACACAGCACCAGAGGAGGCATTAGACAAAATTGCCACTCCTTCATGGTTTAAGAACACCCCCCCCTCAACCAACCACATCATAAACTAAGCCTAGAAGAGAGCATTCAGAACCCTAGTGAGGACATCTCTGAGCTCAGAATTAATACCACAACTTGATGCTAGAAAACCCTGTTTTCACCTGAGTTTGAAAATCAGGTAAAATTCCTCTTCTAAACAGCTCAAGAGAGGCTCCAGTTGGTGCAAACAGACAAAAAATAAAATAAGATAAAAGCGTCATAGGCTGAAAAGGTATCAAAGGTGAGCTCTCCTCTCTCTCTCTCTCTCTCTCTCTCTCTCTCTCCCTTCCCTCCCTCCCTTCCTCTTGTAAATTTATCATCTTCCTATAAAGAAAATCCAAATGGATCAACAGAAAAAAAACACTAGGATTGATTAGTGAGGTTGGCATGGTAACAAGATTCAAGTCTAATATGAAAAAAAAATCAATCGTATTTCTAAGCCCTGGAAATGAATAATTAGAAATGCAAATTTAGGAATATCATTTATAATGGCAGGAAATTCAGGAAATAGTTTGGGATAGAGGTAATAAAAATGTGTGTATTTCCTGTAGACTTAAAGTATAAATTATTAGTCACAGCAATTAAAAACTGATCTAAGTAAACAGAGAGTCATGCCAAATCCATGAATCAGAAAATGTAACAGTGTGCAGACTCAAAGCCTTTGCCACCAAAGCCCAGCATGGTGTTAAAAACAACACACTTGCTTGAAACTAAACAAGGAAGCAATAGACCAATTTCGAGAAAAAGAAAAATATACCAGATATACCAGATTTTTTTTTTTTTTTTTTTTTTTGGTTTTTCAAGACAGGGTTTCTCTGTGTAGCCCTGACTGACCTGGAAACACTCTGTAGCTCAGGCTGGCCTGAACTCAGAAATCCGCCTGTCTCTGCCTCCCAAGTGCTAGGCATTAAAGGCAGTGTGCCACCACCGCCCGGCATCCAGATCTTATTATACCAAATTTCAAGATTTACTAATAAGATATATGAAAGACAGTATTAGCACAATGTTAGATATTTAACTCAAAGAACAAATAGGAAGCTCATAGAACACAAAGTAGATGACTGGCCTAACGGGAGTCAACGGTGACAAGAGATCTAAAGTCACATATGGGAGATAATCTTCATAGAAGACCTGAGGAACCAGGTGTTCAAGGGGGAAAGGAAACAGACTCCAACACACACACACACACACACACACACACACACACACACACTCACACACATAGAGACATCACAGGCCAATCCCAAGCCTTATCTCACCACACACAATCACACACAACACACATACAAACACACACACAAACACACACACAGAGTTCAGATGCATCAAGACCAAAACGTAAGTGCTAAAGTTCTGAACTCCATGATAAAACAGGATAAATCATTGTGACCTTGGAGTTCAACACAGATTTCATCTCCGATTTTTCAAGAGCACAAACCATAAAAGCTAGTAAGATGGGCTTCACACAAACCTAAGACTACTGGCCTGTCAGTTTAGGTGAGTGAGGAGATGGGATAGGGACAGACAGATGGACGGACAGACAGATGGATGGGTAGATAGGAGGGAGAGAGGGAAGAATGAATGGATGGATACATCATGTCCTAGTTAGGGTTACTGTTACTAGATAAAACACCATAATCAAAAGTGGCTTGGGGAGGAAGGGTCAATTTGGCTTATACTTCCACTGCACTGTCCATCGTTGAAGGAAGCCAAGACAGGAACTCAAGCAGGACAGGAATCTGGAGGCAGAAGCTGATGCAGAGGCCATGGAAGGGTGCTGCTTACGGCTTGCTCATCATGGCACTCTCAACTTGCTTTCTTACAGAACCCACACCCACCGGCTCAGCGATGACACCACCCACAATGGGCTGGACCCTTCCCAATCTATTACTAATTAAGAAAATGCCCTAAAGCCTTGCCTACAGCCAGATCTGTGGAGGCATTTTCTTGATAGAGATTCCCTCTTTTCAGATGATTCTAGCTTCTGTCAAGTTGACAGAAAACTAGCCAGCAGGGATGTAAAGAAAAGGACAAGAAAAAAGGGAGGAGGGAGGGAAGGGAAGGAAGGAAGGAAGGAAGAAGAAGGGGAGGGAGGTGTGGCTTCTCCTGAGCAGCAGGATACAATGGGAAAAATGCTGGGGCATAGGGGTAGAAAGCCCTCTTCAGTGGGTGGTGGCTTCCCTTTTCTGCGATTTAATGTTCTCGGCTAATCAGGAGCAAGGAGAACCTCACCATACATGCACATACTGTGTCATCTCTTTGCCCTGTCCTTGGCTGCCCCCATACAGAGAGAAGAGGGTATTATCTCACCCTGTGTCATCTCTTTGCCCTGTCCTTGGCACACATTGGCCTCTGGGGCCTCTAGCTCAGGCCCAGCCCTCCAGTCAGTGCTCAGCAGATCCTAGCAGCCTCATGGTAACTTTCTCTCTGGTCCCCCTTACCCACTCTCTCCTTCTTGGTTCCAGAAGGCAGGTGAAATCAAGGGAAGGAGGCCCCATCCAGATGTGTCCAGTGGAGGGAAGAACAAAACCTAGAAATGAATCTCCAAGAGCCTGCACATCCCGGGGCTTGGCAGTCTCTGTGCCAGGGACCCCGAACCTCCTGAAACCCCAAAATTGCTCCCTAGGACAAACCGCCTTGTCCATATTGGGTGTGTGGGGATGGCAGAGGCACTGGAGGGCCTTGCTGTTCCAGCTCCCAGGAAGGGCATGAGCTAAGCAAAGCACCAGCCTGGCTCTGGGCTCTAGAGCTGACAGGCTCCCTGACGGGCATGGGCATTGGCTGTCACTCCTTCTGCTGAGAGAGCTCGTTATCAGCTGACAGGCTGTGTGGGTTTAGCCTTTGGCTCCTTGATGCGCACACCCACCCACTCCACGTTCCTGTCCCTCCTGTTGTCACTTCTCTGTTTGTCCCCTGGGCAGATACCGTCTCTCCTCTGGCACACATCTCTGCATCCCTAGCACCAAGTTAACTGGCCTGACATTCACTGCAAACCCTGGCACTGGCTGCTATTTCTGGACTGCCTGGGGACACCCCTGGCAGGATCCGTGCTAGTGTTGGCTCGAGGAGAGATCTCTGAACACGTGTGCGTTCACTCAGCATGCCTCAGGCTCAGTGCACTTGGATAGGGGCTGAGGCATCCTGTTCAGTTACTATTCCATGCTTAACCAGGAGGCCATTTCCCTGTGGCTTTCACAGGGTCCTGCAGGGGCACTTGGCATTGCATTTCATCTGGCTGAACTGTTCTTGGCAGCAACGATGCTGAATGTTCCTCTCCAGCCTAATGTGGCCAGCATGGGGCTTTGAAGTCTTCTCCATGAAGCCCATTTTCCACGTCAGTAAGCGGAGCTGTCATCCACACACTTCCATCAGAAAAGCCCAGCCTCTGTCCCTCACATCTGGTCCTGCAGGCTCTCAGTGACTTCTGTGTTCCCAAAGCAACAATCACGTCTCTGCGCATGCCTGTGCTAGCTTTCACCCACGGCGTTGATCAAACACCACTAAAACAACAGAAGTTTATCCTCTCTCAGTTTCACAGTTGGTACCATGGCACTGCGGCCCAGTGGTTGGCAGGACCACACTTCCTCAGAAACTGTCATTCATGGATTTTGGTGACAACAAGCACCCCTTGGTTAGTGGCTTCATTGCTCCAGTCCCTGCCCCAGAGTAGTCACATGACCTTCTCCTCTCCTGTCCACATTAGATCTGCCTCTTTCTCCCCATTACGAAGATAAATATGACTGCACTTATGGCTCACCCAGACGACCAGGACAACTATCCCATCTGAAGGTCCTTAATCTTAATTCAACCATGTCAAGTTCTGGTGGCTGAGATGAGCCAGCTTCCTCTGCGCATCTCTGTCCATGGTCCTGACATTCCTCTGCGGCGAGCAGGCGTCTCTTCTATTTACCATTGTTTGCCTGTTTGTTTTGAGATGAGGCCTCTTCTGGCTCTGGCAAGCCTCCAATTTTAGATGAAGAAGACCCTGAACTATTGCCCTTCCTGCCTCCGCCTCCCTAGTACTGAAATTGCAGGCCTGGGCCAGCACACCCGCTTAACTGGTCAACTTTTTGTTTTGTTTTAAACTATGGTAGAATAATAATAATAATAATAAATCCTGCCTCTCACTCGTGACTCTTCTTGGCCTTTTAGCAATCTCATCAAGTTTCTAGAGAGCTATGTCTTCCTCCTGGGAGTTCCGGGAGGGTGGGGGCTGAGACTCCACCCATTCTGCACTCAGCCCAAACAGTGAGTGGGGCTGAGACTGGGGGCGGGGGGGGGGGGAACGGAGCTTTGCGCATGCGCTTGGTCAGTGTGGACTATGGCGGTTTCCACTCATCTCTTCTAATGAAATACTGAACGGCTTCTTTCCCTCTGTCGCCTGGCCTGCACTGCAAACCTCAAAGTCATCTGCAATCCTTCCATCGTTCTTTTCCCGCAGTGAGCTATGCTCACTCCCCACCTAACACACAGCCCTTCCCCAGGGTTTTCAATCAGGACCTCATTGCTGTGTTATAAGGCAGCTCAGCTCCGAATGGGCCTCGCCACCTTCAAGTTATGATTGACTTGACCCTCTGTATAGGCTGGAGGGTCCCCACTGTCCTCAGGTGCCAAGGCCAAACTCTTTAACAAGGCCTCTTGCCAACCGGCCATGCTTGCTCCTCCTCCATGCCTGCTACCTGACTGGTAACTGCCTCCACTCTTCCCTTCCCCTGCCCATCTTCCACACCCAACTCCAGGGACCCTTCTTTTCTAGGGCCTCTGCTGAGCTGGGCTCCTCCACAGCTCCTCTGTCCCTACCCGCATCAGCCCTGGGGCAGGATTATTGAAGGATTATCTTTCCTCCTCAGACTCACGGCACCAGAAGCAAAGGAACCTGCTGGCTGCAGAGCTTGGCAGGTATCTCTCGGAGATAATTCTTCCAAGCAGCACTGGGAGCTCTCCAAGCCCCCCAGTGTCTCAGAGAAACACATACATTTCTTCAGGACACGTGGAAGCAGTCACATCTGTCCCCTGCCTTTCTAAGCCCATGCTTTGTCCTAATGGCTGTTGTCTCTTTCTCTGGGCAAAAAGAACTGAGCCCATGTTTCTCCTAGACAAGAACGTGGCTTTGTTTTTCCCAGAGGAGGAGCCTTTGGCCTGGGAGCATGAGAGAAGGGTGCAGGTCACAGGCCAGAAGCTGAGAAACCCTTTCCTCTGAGAGCCCACAGAGCCTGCTTTCTCTAGCTCTCCTTCCCGCCCCTCCCCACTGCACCCAGAAGCCAACGTCTCCCAGGATCCTCCCAGCCCTTGACCTGCTTGAAATGCTCCATGAGCCATGCTCAGAATTCAGAAACTGAGCAAATATTTACTTTGTGTATAGAGAAGTTACCCCACCCCTACACACACACAACACACACACACACACACACACACACACACACCAAATTGGGAGTGAGTCCTAATCTCTCCCTGTGGATTGTGGGTATCTCCCTCTCTCAGGCTGTGTATCTCTGAGCACAAAAAAGTTTTTTCTATGAGAAGGAAGGAAGGAGGGTTGAAGGATGGACACACTGACACACACACAGAGACACACAGACACACACACATGGACACACACACGCACGGACACACACACTAGTGGAAAGTGAGTGGACCCTGGGGACTCAGATTTCTAGAGTTCTTGCTGAGAGGTGGTATAGCATTCTAAGTGTTCTGGATTTGGGATTTGGGGGCCTTTGGGTAAGGCAGACTCATGTGGCTGGGCTGGTGTGGAGGAAGCCATTGTTGATGAAATGGGGCACTTAGCTCCAGATGAGAAGGGAGGGAATTCAAAGCAAGAGAAGGGCACTGGAATAGGACAAAGGCTCCAGGGGGCTCACAGGGAAAGGAAGGCTCTACATGAGGGTCAGAGTTTTAGGTGTGGGCTGAGGGACTCTTCTGGGTGCATCTATACCAGTAGATTTCCAGATATGGTATATCTATGGAGGGGACAGAATTCTGGATATGATGGATGGGGACACAGGATAATATGGTGGTGTGTGTGTGTGTACTGTATATGTACATGTGTGTAAGCATGTGTACATTGCATGTGAGTGTAAGTTTGTAAGTGTGTATACATGTGTGAAAAGCATGTGCGTTGCGTACATGTGTGTATGTGTGTACATGTGTGTGTGTATAAGTGTGCGTATGTGTGTGTGCCTGTGTGCATGTGTGTGTGTGTGTGCATATGTGTTGAAGGTCACACAGACCAGGCAGGCTGGCCAGCATGAAAACTAAACTAACGACAGTAAGGAGAGGAAAGACTTGGAGGAGACGAAGGTAAAACCTCATAACAGAATTCTGTCGTCCTCTAGCACACAGGATTATCTTGGGACAGCTCCCTGCTCATGTGCCCTCAATATCTTTCCTTCCTCTCTTCCTCTTCTCTCTCTCTCTCTCTCTCTCTTCTCTTGTTTTGTTTTTCAAGACAGGGTTTCTCTGTATAGCCCTGGCTGTCCTGGAACTCACTCTGTAGACCAGGCTGGCCTCAAACTCAGAAATCCACCTGCCTCTGCTTCCCAAGTGCTGGGATTAAAGGAGTGTGCCACCAGTGCCCGGCATGCCCTCAATATCTTACCCATGGCTCTGCATACACAGGGTTCCCTTCAGCCTCTATCAGTTAGACACCACTCTCACAGTGTGTATGGTGTGCCCTCAGCACTGGGACTTTGGGGACACAGAGCAAATCTGTCCTAGATGTGTTCCAGGAATGTAGGGATAGGAGATGTCCCCAGGAGGAGCAGAATCAAGGGGAGGCAAGGCACAGCAGCGAGTATGCAGGAGACAATGGTGATGAGGCTGGAGGGGAACAGAGGGCCTGGGGTGAAGAGGGCAGAGATGGACCATCAAGTACCAGTCTTGGATGCACACATGCCTACACGGGAATAGATTACAATAAAAGAATGAATAGAGTCTGTGGGCAGGAGCGAGGTCATCAGACAAGGATAGGAAACTCTCAAGACCAATGGAGCTGAGTGGGTGACTCAGGAGAGAGGCAGGCTGAGTGGGTGACGTGGATGGGGGAGGCAGGCCAGGTGCAAGAGGACAGTTGGGGATGGACGGAGAGGAACAGCCAAGAACATTCAGGATAAGAAGCCAATGCCATCAGTGGGCAGATTGAATGAAGCTCAGCCCCCAAGTCAGAAGCCTGCCTTAAAGGAAGGCTTGCCTAGAGGAAGAAAGAGAAGGAAACTTGAATAACTCAGAAAAGGGTATGACAGGAATCATAGGGTAATCCACTTCGTTTTGAACTCCTAGCACCTCCTAGCATCCCTAATGGGCTGTATCCATGTGGCAGCTGTCACTTCTTTGGAGGCATCACTCACTTTTTGGTCTGGGTTGACTTTAACATCAGCCTGTATCCTGCCTTCCAAGGACCTCAGCTCTCTGTCCTTCCAAACCCTCATCCTCACCTTGCCTCAGCGCCCACCCCACCCTGCTTCTTCCAGGTTGGTATTTCTGCATGCACTGACCTGTCATCCCCCAGCCTGTTTCTGCTCTCCAGCACACATTTCCCAGGCATCCCCAGCCCACCTGCTTCTGCAGAGGTGTCCTTGGGCTGTGACCTCCCCACCACCGCCTCCTAGAGTTCCCAATCCCTTTTCATCCGCTCTGGTGAGGTGGGCACAGGAGGGGCACACACACACCCGGAGCCCATTGTCTGTGTTCTCTGAAACGTTTTAAAGGGATTAGAGTCTGGGGGCTGGGCGAGACGGCCTCTAGGGTTGGGGGGAGGATGCATGTTCAGTGGGCGAGAAGATGAACTGAGTCTTTCTTCATCTTCCCTGTCCAGGGGGCTGATGGGGGGCGGGGCGAGATAGAGGGTGTGGATAAGGGGTTGTGCAATTAATTTCAATCTAAACCCAGTTTGGTCTTCTCCATCACTACAGCCACAGACGAAGTTTCCATAGTGGATCCTCTGTCCCTATCACTCCACACTTTTTGCGCTAGCCAGGAGACAGAACTAGGGTGTACTGAGTCTAGAAAATGCTGGGCATAGGTATATACAGGACACAAACCTCACCCAGGAAAGCCTTGTCCTGTGCTTCAGATTCCCTGTCCACGGCAGAGGAAAAGTGTGCCAATGAATATTATTTGCTAAGCCATCAGAGACATTTCATCCTTGTCATAGAGCAGGGTGGGGAGGAGACAGAAGACACGACTGGGGGAACTCCAGTCAGGTGAGGCTGAAGAGCTGAGACAGGGCATTGCCATGTGGGCTGAGCAATGCCCTGGCTTTTCTGTTCTGTATTTTCTCCCCTGCCAGACTGGACTGGTGGGAACAGCCATCAGAAGAGAAGAGCTCCCAGACTCTGGATGCAGCTCAGCTGGCAGAGTGCTTGCCTAGCATGCGTGAAGGCCTGGGTCCCATCCCCAGCAGCACAGAAGCCTGACATGGTAGCACACACCTGGAATCCCAGCACTGAGGGGATGGAGGCAGGACCAAGGAGCCCAAGGTCACCTAGGCTCCAAAGTAAGTTCAGGAGCAGCATGATCTACATGAGCCCCTGTCAGAGAGAGGAAGAGGCCTAATCGGTGATAATGGTAACAGGACAAAGGTACTTCTTATTTAATTAATCATTTCATTTGCTTACATTTCAAATGTTATTGACCTTCCTGGTCTCCCTTCCACAATCCCCCCCCACCTCATCTGCCTCCCCTTTGTCTCTAAGAGGTTGCCTCTCAACCACCCACTTCCACCTCACCCCTCTAGCATCCCCCTTCTCTGGGGCATCAAGCCTCCACAGGACCAAGTGCCTCTCCTCCCACTGATGCCAGATAAGGCAGTCCTCTGCTACATATGTAGGTGGAGCCATGAGTCCCTCCATGTATAGTCTTTGGTTGGTGGGAGCTCTGAGTCCCTGGGAGCTCTGGGGGGGGCATCAGGTTGGTTGATATTGTTGTTTTCCTATGGGGTTGCAAACCCTTTCAGCTCCTTCAGTCCTTCCTCTTTGGGGTCCCCTGGCTTAGTCCGATGGTTGGCCATGAAACAGGATGATGTCACTAAACCCTTACGAGGCCAGTGGCTCTGTGCTATCCCCTCCCTTCCCAACAGAAGCCCTTTGGGAATCCACTCATTCAAATCAGTTAATAAACAGGGCTGGAAGGTGGCCAGAGGACTCTGGACATCACCTCAAATTGCCAAAGCTCTTCTGGGACAACAAAGTTTCTACAGCAAGTCAGGGTTCACAGGCTGAGCATGAGTCCTCCACTCTGGTGGCCTCCCAGACTGGTTGTCACTCACCTGCCATGACTGCAGGAGCTCTTTGCTGTGCTTTCTGAGTTTGGCCCTCAACCCGCAAGAATTCCCACTGCCAGATGAAGAAGCTCAGGCTGAGAGGACGACACTGTTAAAGGCCTTATTCTTGGTTGGTTGGTTGGTTGGTTGGTTGGTTGGTTGGTTGGTTGGCTAGTTGGTTTGTTGGTTGGTTGGTTGGTTGGTTGGCTAGTTGGTTGTTTGGTTTGGTTTTTCCAGACAGGGTTTCTCTGTGTAGCCCTGGATGAATGAAACTCTCCATCGAGCAGGTTGACCACAGACTCACAGAGATCCACCTGCCTTTGCCTCCTGAGTGCGGGCTTAAAGGTGTGAGCCTTGTTTGTTTTTTGTTGTTGTTCTCATTGTTTGTTTTGTTATTGTTTTGTTTTGTTGAGGCAGGTGACTCACTATGTAGCTCTGGATGTCCTGGAACTCATTACGTAGACCAGGCTGGCCTTGAACTCACAGAGATCAACTGTCTCTGCCTCCCAAGTGCTGGAATTAAAGGTACACGCCTCTAGGCCTGATTTGGGCCACTTATTCTTTAGGGGTAGAAACAGACATCCCAGGTCCAGTATCCACCTCCTATTTTGGGGCCCATGCCCTGCCCCAGACCCCTGGCTCCAGCCTTGGAGACTAGCTCTCTGGCTTGGTCCTGATGCTAGGGGCCTATCTGTTACAGCACAATATCCCTTTTGGCCCACAGACCCGGCAACTGCCCCTTCCCCAGCCCCCTTCCCTCCCCCCAGCAATCACTGGTGGCTCTCTAGTCCCCCTAGGACCTTCTGAGTAATTATGAATCCTTCATTCACCCTTGATTCATCTTGGTGTCTAGAAATGACAGAAGTCATGCATTCTTACCACCCATATAGGCATCAGCTGATGCTGGGTGCTGTGGTGGACCCAGCACCCCTCTTCCAGGCCCGGAGGCATCTGCTCATGACTACTAGGGTCTCTGTCCCATAGGTCCTGTCCCTCTTTCTCCAAGGCTAGGCCTTATGCCTGACATGCCACCTAGAAACCCTCATGTTCACAGACCTCTCTCTCACTCAGGGAAATGGAGTTTCAGAGAAACCAGACCAATTCCCACTTAATCTGGGTTACAAAGCTAGACCAAATGATTTGGGAATCAGATTTTATAGCAAAATACACAAGGAAAACCCAAATATCTGAGGCAGAGCAAGGGGGCTTCAGAAAAGTGAATCTCCAGTTTGCTATTGGCACATGGCCATTTCAGCATCTGCTCTCTGGTCTCCCTCAAGACTCAGCCAACTCTCTTCAGCTCTGGAGCCTACTTGGACATTCCTGCCAGGGTCCTCCAAGGGTCCTCACTAAGAGGTTGGGTTTGGGGCAACCTGAAGGCCTCTTCCTAGTGATCTACCTTTCTGAGGTTCTAAGGTGTCATGCACCCGGAAATATTGTTTCTTAAAGCAATATTAACCCTACCCTGCCCTGAGAGGATTCCTGTGCTAAGCTCTGGGTAAGTCCCGCCTTGGGAAGAGGGATGCTGGCAAGGACAGAGGCTTCCCCTGATGAAAGCAACACTGGGCTGGAAAAATAAGGTTCTTAATGTAAGGGAGAGGGAACTGACAGCATGGTGTATTTATATAATATAAATATAAATACATACACAGACACATACAGGCACATACACACACAACACACACACACACACACATACAGAGAGAGAGAGAGTGAGAAAGAAGAAAGAGAAAGAGGGAGAGAGAGAGAGAGAAAGGGAGAGAGAGAGAGAGAGTTAGTTTAAGATGCTTGTAAGATGTTTGTGTGAACTCAACACCCAGCATGAAATCTTAAAGCTGACAAGTGAAATTTAGTTAGCAGGGTGCCCCTTATTCCAATTTATTACTTTACCAGGGACTTGTGTGAGCTGCAGGGAAGGAGGACAAGGAACAGTGAGCGAGCCTGCAACCCAGGCACTGGCTGAATTATGGACCACAATTCACAAGCCATTACAGACTGCAGATTCTGATGAGATTGACTGCAATCTGACCTGAGGAACGTGGTAGAGGCGGGCTTCACCTGAGGCTACCCTAAAGGGGCCCAAAGCAAGAGACAGATGATTTTCCCCAGACCTGAACCTTTGAATCCACATCCCAGCCACAGGGATGCCACCTAAGAAGCTCAAGCCATTTTGTTGGAAGAGGCGGGATAAAGTTCCCTCCTGCTCTCAAGGGTAAGAACCTCCTCAAAAAAGGGCAAAAGCAACTTCCCATTTACTAACGTCTCCTGGCATTCTGAACAGAATCTGCATAATAAGCTGAGAAAGATGAAGCCATATTGGCCATTGACAAGAGAAGTTGGGACCTGGTGAGATGCACTGACTCGTCCCTGGAAGAGTGGACCATGATGGTGGCATGGGGTTTGAAGCTGGGTGTGATGCTACACATACCTGGAATCCCAGTACTCAGGGAGCACTGGGCTAGCCTGAGCTATACAGCCAGGTCCTGTCTCAAAAATCTAAAAGCAAGAAACAACAATACAGGCTTTGCTGCCAGGTTGACTGAGGTTCCAAAGACTGTGATGTTGAGTAAGTGACCAGAACAGAAAAGAAAGAGAGAGAGAGAGACAGAGAGAGAGAGAGAGAAAGAGAGGAGAGAGAGAGAGAGAGAGAGAGAGAGAGTTGGACCAGTGGTTAAGAGCACTGGTTGTTCTTCCAGACGACCTGGGTTCTGCTTCAGAATCTACATGGCAGCTCATGGCCATCTGTAATGTCAGTTCTAGGAGATCTAGTGAACTCTTTGGCCTCTGCAGGCCCCAAGAGTGCACAAGGTACACACAGGCATACGTGCAGACACAAAACCATAAAATTAAAATAGGATATATGCAAGACAGTGTGGGGTAGAGAGTTAGCAAGATGCATGCACTAGAACATTAGTAAGGCACATGATAAGTGATGCCCCAGGATTTGGGGACCCTAGGCTCTAGCATTTTCTACATCCCACACTGCCTGTCAAGTTGATTGGCTTCCTCAAGTCCCGTAACCAGGGACCCCAGCTGCACTCCTGAGGTACTCCCTTCGGAGTCATAATCCAGATACTCCCAGTACAGAGAATGGCGTGAGAGTCTCAGAGCTCCACTGGCCATGGATTCTGTAGAGTCCAGTGAGATGAGACCTGGGGTTTGCAGAACTTAAAGTCCTGACAGTTTCAGTATCGAATTGACCTGGGGCACCCAAGCCAGTCAAGGTGGCACAGAGTTCCTCTTGCAGACCTTCTCAGAGCCTTCTTGGGCAACTATAATGCCCCCAAAAGAGCACCCAGTGGGAGGCTGTGGAGTGCTTCCTGACCCTGTTAACATGGGCAGGACTGGGAGGCTGGGCTGATGAATGGAGCTGGTTTGCAGACATCAGGATACAACCTCTGCCTTTTAAAATCACTGGTTTGTGACCCCAGGATACTCACTTGAGCTCTGCTGAGTAGTAGGGCATTTGTGTGTATCTCTGGGATGTTTAAAGTAAGAAAAAGACAGCAAGAGCCGCATGACAAGCTGAAGATCACATGTCCTGAGAATAACCAGAAAAGCACCTCAAGCATGGTCCCCTACTCTGGGCATCTTTCAGCCCAATAATTAAAGGGTTTGTCAGTTCAGGCTTCATGTTGTTGAGGTGTCTGTAGGGCAGGACTCTGCTCCAGCTACTTGTGGTCAGAGCTGCAGGCTCACCCCAGGGAGAATAATGAAGGAGCCAAGAGGCTGGCAGAGCTTAATGTAGTCGGGGCAAATTAATAATTCATAGATGAGGGGACAGGATCTGTCCCAGAGGAACATGCAGAAGGGAGGGTTAGCCAAAGGGACTGACCAAGGTGCAGGGAGGGACAGTCTGCTCAAGCTCAGCTAGAAACAGGGATGCCCACATGGGCTTGCTTGGGGTGATCCTTTGTCTGGCTCTGACTACTAAGACCCAAAGTTGTGGTTTAGAGAACAGAGCAGTTAGGCCATCAGATGGAAGAACATGGACTTCATTCTGCTTTAAGCCCTAGAGCCTGAGGATCAAACAGAAGCTTCATGTTGGGTGACTTTTGCCCCAAAATGTAAAGACTGGGTAGCAGATGGTCAAAGGATGTTTATAGAGAATGATCTAAGGAATTCAGGATACCTCTGGTGATTACCTATCTCCCTTCACCAGGAGAAAGAGATTTGGGTCAGGTCTTCAGATAGCTTCAGATAGCTAGGTTGCCCCTGCAGGATCGACCAAGACTCTCAGTTTCTCTGGGTCTGTGAGACTCGTGATGGATGGACTTGAGGCTTAAGGCCTTCAGTCTTGTTCAGAGCCCAGCCCACAGCCACAAGGATGAGTGGATGGCAGAAATAGCATCCCTGATTCTAGCAGAACCTGCCCCATCTCAGAGGTTGGCCCAGTCAATGGTTATGCTAGCTTCTCCCTGCGGGTCTCTAGGAGTTCACAAAACCCCACTTTCTTGACAGCTCCCTCAATCCATGTGCACTGTAGGAAGGAAGAGGGCATCAGCACATGGTACCTATCAGTCCAAGGACCGGCACTCAGAGTCATGAACACAACTGAGGAAGGGCCTATGTGCTTGCTCATGGCCTGAGCCCTCGATACCTTTCTGGAGAGCCAACCATGCTGCTGGACAAGAATCTGCCAGGCTGAGGAGGAAGAGGGACGGCTTCTTTGGTCAGCCAGGCAATTCTTATCATTGCTGCCATCAATGGGGGCCTCGCTTATTCTGCCTTAGTGTCAGAGGCCCCAAGTCACGTTATTTCATTATGAGCCCTCCAGAAGAGGAACACTGGTTTCTCATCTGACCCCAGGGCAAAGGGTGCACAGAGGTCACACGTCCAAGTCGTCACGGCTGGGACAGACACTGCTGGAACCCTGTCTGTCACCTCTTTTACATCCTTATTCAACAATCATGGTTCATTAAACAGACAAGTGTTACTGTCAGTTCCAACTTGCTCTGTTTCGAACTGTGTGTCGGAAGTCTTGGTGAATACAAAGCCCCGAAGCCCAAGTATTCAAAGGGAAGGAAACAGCACATGTGAAGGTCTGCCAGGGAGAAGAGGCATAGTCCAAACAGAGAAAAGAGGATTGGAGCCTCGAGTCAGAGGCAAAAGAGGTGAGGAGAGGAGGAGGAGAAGGAAGAGGAGGAGGAGGAGGAGGAGGAGGAGAATAGCAGGAGGAGGAGGAGAAAGAGGAAGAGGAGGAAGAAAAGGAGGAGGAGGAGGAGAAAGAGGAAGAGGAGGAGGAGGAGGAGAAAGAGGAAGAGGAGGAGGAAAAGAGGAAGAGGAAGAGGAGGAGGAGGAGAAAGAGGAAGAGGAGGAGGAAAAGGAGGAGGGGAAGAGGAGGAGGAGGAAGAGGAGAAGGAGAGGAGGAAGAAGAGGAGGAGGAGGAGAAAGAGGAGGAGGAAGAGGAGGAGGAGGAGAGGGAGAGGAGGAAGAAGAGGAGGAGAAGGAGAGGAGGAAGAAGAGGAAGAGGAGGAGGAAGAGGAAGAGGAGGAGGAAGTGGTATCTTTCAAGCTCAGAGGGAGTTCTGAACTTCATCCTCAGTCATCCATGTGTGGGTGAAGGTCCTCAGATGGGCAGGAGACACACAGGGCTGAGACTTGCAAGAGAGTTCCATAGCTCTGTATGCTGTGTGGACTGAGAGACAATGGGAGACAGGGGAGGCTGGAGTTGGAGAGAGGCTGGGGAGACATCTGCAGTCATTCATGTGATGATGGTGAGGACAAATGTCAGGAGCATGCTTCTGTCTGTCAGTACAGTTTACAAAGGGGGGAGGTGTGTTGTAGCCTCATGTTTGGGTCTGGGACGGTACTGTGCACCACTGCAGGAATGTGTAGCTGAGAAAACCCACGCCTGTCACAATAACCAGGAAAGAGAAAGATACTGAGGTCCCAGCATCTACTTCAAGGGCATGCCCCTAAGGACCTGATTTAGGGAAGGACGTTACTCAGGACCCCAGCACTCTGCCCTGAATGGCCAGAGGCCTGGAATGTGACATCCAAACTCTGAGTGAAGAGATGTGGTCACTTGGGGGCAGGTGATTTTGAGGTTCCTGGATGACCTTCAGGTAAATATGTCTACTTCCCCTCAGAACATGGGCGCTGAAGCTGAGAAGGTCTTTGTCTGCCCTCCCTAACTCAGTCGCTCTGACTGAGTCTCATTCGTCCTCTCGCTGTCTTTGGGGGGCAGCATGGTAGGAACAAATATAGGACAGATAGGAATTCGTGATCCCCACTGTGCCTCCAGGACTGGCCCTCTGGTTCTGTGAAGCTTAAGGGCTGATGTCCCACAAGAGTGTCTGTCTGTCTATCCTAAACTCTCAGGCTCAGGATCTTCTGTTCAGAGGAACTAGGCTGCCTGCTCTTAAAGGGGCCCTGTTGTTCTGGTCTGCAGCAGGAGGCCAAGGACAGGGTGGATAGAACCTCCCAGGCAGCGGAGGCACTCATAGGCCCTGATTGTAGTTGGAGCTGCAGAAGCATCAGCAATTAGCTGCCAAGGTGACAGTCAGACAGAGCCGCTAAATTGGCCCATTAGAGCACATTAGTGAACGGACAAGACAAGCTGGACACTTGGCAGGGGCTGGCTGGTTTGGTGAGACTGTGGCTACGGCCTGGGGAGGTTAACCTGAAACATGTCAGAGAGGGCAGGCCCTAAGGTGAGAGATGTTTGAGAGGCGGGGGTTGGGGGGGTGAAGGGAGACTCTGCTCTTCTCTTGTAACAACAGGCCTCAGTGGGGTGCCCATCTGTGGTCACTCCAAGTCCACTTGCAAAGTGACTTCTGCCCAGCCCACAGATAATGGCTTTAATGGGGGCCTCTTGCACACAGAGCACTTAACAAGCCCCCGTCCCAGCCATCAGCCCATTAGCTCAGCTTCTGTGGCCAGGCTTGGGAGGGGCACAGGGGAAGGACCCATGGAGTGACAAGTTAAAGGTTAACCAGTGAGCTAATGTGAACAGAATAGATTCCCCGGCTTCCTTCTCTAACTGACAACATACAGGGTCTTGGCCTCAGGATTCTAATGCCTCCAAAACTCTAGGGACCTAGAGTCTGTGTCACCACTATAAACCCAAGGCCTGGTGTCGAGGCTGGCATGGAACAGTTTCTTCCAAATAGAATGTACTGAGGAGAAAAACGGTGGCCCCAGTTCAAGCTCCCAGAGCCCTCGCAGCATGAGACAGTGATCACAGAACCCAGGAATTTGCTGACTGTAGTTGGACCGAGTGATACAACCTCCTGGGGCCTCAATTCTGTAGTATGCAGCTAAAAACAGAGTGGGTTCCAGGGACCTTGAGACACTGTGTGCAGAGAGCCTACTAAGTGCACCAGGGTGGGGCAAGGTGCTGTCCATATTACCTATTTACATGGGGTGTTTCACTCAGGAAATTGCTACACAATAGCATCTGTGAATCCTGGGCCACGGCTTCTTCTCTGAGACATGCTGAGGGTACCTACCCTTAGCTCTAGAAGTCTCACGGCTCTACTAAGGACAAGCTGGTACTGCTGGGGACACATGACAGCCTAGAGCAGCAGATCTGTGCCAGCATGAGCTGAAAAATGTCAGTGGGTCTAAGAACAGGTCTTCATGGACAGTGCCCAGCAGCAAAGGTTTAAGCTCAGAGAGAAAGCCCAGATCTTTGCCTGACTGTACCAGTTAGGTGAGACTACATGGTTCTGGAGGTGGGGACCGGGAGACGAGAAAGCACGAGGTCTTTCTATGCTAGGTCCACAGCTAGGGCTCCAGGCAGCTTATGGGAGAGCCATTCCTAGTTCTGCTACCTGGCATAACTCCAGGAGTGGGACTCACACTGTGACAGTAGTGTGGACCGCCTCCTCTGGCTTCTTCTCTCCCCACCACTGTATCCTCTCTCCATCTCTCTGAAGAGACCAAGAAAGATGGCGCATCCTCTCATATGCAGAAGGAGAACCCAAGGCAGGGAAGGGCCTGGAGGCTTGCACTCAATGGGGAGGGGGTCTGGGGAGTGCATGGACAACAGATACAACCCCTTTTTTCTTTTCCACCATCACACTGTGTCCTGTGGTCTTAAAGGACAGCCCTCTGGTTGCTTCTTGCTGTGTCTGTGGCAGGAGCTGGCTCTATGTTCATTTGACAGCATCAAACTTACATCGCAGAGCAAACTGGGAGCATCATGCTGAAACCGTGCTTGCCCACTCCAGCTCAGCTGCCCAGCACACATGAGTGTTATCCTTGCCTATTGTGACTGGCTGGAACCAGTGCCTTGCTCAACACCACGGCTCAGCATCCGGAGAGGGACCACACTGAACTCGACCAGCTTAGGTAAAGACCTGAAGTCTGGCTTCTGCCGAACAAGAGTCACTTTGCATCTTCCAGGGTGGAGAAACCATAATAACAGTGCTGCCTGTACCTACCCAGTGTCTTCACCTGACACATGACCATGGAGGTGGCTGAAGCCACCACGGTCAAAACAGACCGCTCCACACTCCCACCGCTTGGCAAGACACCAATCTTCCCTCAGAGACCCCAGAACCCACCCAGTCTGGAGGTGGGGACTCAGTCTGGACACCTTGAGTTTATCCTTGGTACCTGTCTTTCTCTCTTCCCTGTTATGTTACAACACCCCTCCTATCCAGGACAGTCGTCTCTTGGGTGTCAGAATAGTTCCCTCCCCATTTCTACTCACATAATGGCCAAAGATGCTACCATAAAGTTACCATTGGACTATATGACCCTCTTCTTTCCTCCGGTCCTTTTTTTTTTTTTTTTTTTTTTTTCTTTTTCTAGCTCACACTGGCCTCAAACTCACTATGAGGTAGAGGATGACCTTGAACTTCTGATCGTCCTGCCTCAGCCTCGAAAGTTCTGGTTTATAAACACGTACTGCTTTACCCTGTTCGCACACTGCTGGAGACTGAGCCCAGAGCCTCATGCACCCTAGGCAGGTACCCTATCAACTGAACTACACCCCCAAGTGTCACATGACACCCATTCTTAACCCCTCGAGTGGCTTTCCAACATTTTTAGAATCAAATTCAGACACCCCACTAGAGCCATGATGCTCTATAGAATCTGGCCCCAGAACTCTATGTCAAACTGCCCTGCTTGCTTCCAGGGCCCCAGACACAGGGGCTTTCCTTCTGGGGTTGTCTGAGCATACTCGCTTCCTTTCTGAGCACGACTTTCCCCTCCATCAGATCTGTCTCCACCCCACCCCACCCCCACTCATCTGTGGAACATCCTCTAGTCAAACACTGTTCTCCCCTCCTGACTGACTCCATCTGACTCTACCCCCGCTGCCCAAACGTGCCTTCCACAGACAGACGGCTAGGGCCACCTGCATACAGAAGGCATTCGGAACCTATCTGTCAAGGAAATAGGTAGGCTCATTACACCAATAAGAGAATGGAATTAGAAGCGAAGGCTGAGTTTTTTTGGATGGTTACAGCTAGGACAGATGAACAGGCCCTGGTTCCCCCACATGGCTTGTCTGTCTCTACCTCAGAGACCAGAGGCTGTGGCAGGACCTGCTTCCTCAGTGAGGTAGGAGGTTGGGGATAGGAAGCTTCTGTGATGTGCCCAGAACCCCTCCCTCCTGCTATCTGTCTGCCTGTGACGGATGCTCTCAGCTTAGGGATTTTTTTCCTTCTCATTCTTTCTCCACACCAGTCTTTTTAGGCGGTAATTACAGCCAATGAGGACAATCTGTCTTTTTTTTTTAGGTTCTGACACTCAGACCCCAGGCCCTGGACAGCAAGCCCAGAAATAGATGTGACACCCGGGCGGAGCTCTGCGAGGCAGATAGAAAGCAGGGCTGCTGTTGGCACGCTGATGTATCATCCGTGAATTGGGCAGAGCACAGAGAGATCCTTTCTCAGGGTGCTGGGACACCTGGTTACTGGCCACTGCTGCTCCTTGACCTTGGGCAAGTCCCTGTCTCTCGGTGTGCCTCCTCTTCCGGCCCAGGCACAATGAGAGGCAAGGGTGAATGAGCCTGGCAGCCTGGGTTTCCAGGTAGAGGCCCCTGGCCGGGATGGAGGGGTTTTCCTGGCGTTACTATGCTGAGAGACGACAGGAAAGATGAGCTGGCCCTGCCCATCCTGTTGATGAGTGATGGTCCCTCACGTCTTTCCTACCCCCACTCTGCTTCTTCCTGTAACCTTCATCTCTTTTCATTGTCCCAGAGTCACATCTGATGCATCCTTCTTCCTTAGACTGACCTCACCTGGCTGCCCTATTGACTTAGGACTCAGTGGATCACCAGGTTGACAAACAGGGAACATCAGCCTCTGGTCTCTGGCCCTGACAAGCCCAGCTGTTTCCCAGGGTGCTCTGGCTGTCAGCCAACCAGCCCGCCTTCACTGCAGGCTACATGGTGGCCATCTTTTCAGGGCCCATCCCATAGTTCCTCATTTAGAGCTTCCCTAGGGTGCCGGGTACCAGGCTCTAACAGAGATCTAATGGGCAGTGTCTGTTCCGGCTGGAGGAAGCAGATGCCACCAACAGACCGTGTCAGACAAGTCTCAGATACCAAGGGTTCTATGAAGGCAATGGAAAGCTGTGGAGGTGGGGAGCTTGGGATGTGGACGGGGCAGCCACTCCTAATCAGGGTGCCAGTGACAGCTCAGCAGGCGAGTACACTTGATCTGAAACCTACTCAGCTTGAACACCATGAGCACTGGGTCCAGGTCCCCACGGGGAAACAATGAGAGTTTCCCCATCAGGTCTTTGTGATGGGGGGAAGAGCACATGTCCCCTCTACCCTCAAAGAGTGACTGGAAAGGAGCCCACCATTATGAGACTAGGTCAGATGCTCTTCCTTGAGGTATCAGGGTCTTGACTCAGTCATTCTTTCTTACCTAAGGCCAAGGAAGCCTCAGGAACTTCAGGAAAAATCTGAATTTGAATCCAAGATGTCTCTTAGGCGAGTCGGCCCCAGCCAATTGACTCCTTTGAGCATGTCAACCCAAGCCAGTGATTTTAGCGTTTCCCTCTTTGTTCCTTGGAGGTTCTGCTTAGAGCTCTGCCGGGCTGCCCTGGGAGGCTCCTCATGGGGGAGGTGAGCCCCCAGAGTGGGGCTGAATTTGATCCAGCTCATACAGGAGGCAACAAAAAGTATCAACCCAAGTCTACACCCTGACTTCCGATGTTTCCCAGGCACCCTGCCTCCTGCATACAGAGGCTCAGGAGAATGAAAGAGGGCATAGTTCACCCCTTTACCTCCAAGGCTACTGGGACACTGAGGCCACAGATGTCAGAATGGAGAGTGAGCAGCCCGAGACCGAATTGGTGCAGCCAATCGGCACAACCTGTGGTATACAGAGAGCTACAGGGATAGATAGGTTGGATCCGATCTCTCTGCAGGCCTGGCCTCAGGCAAGGATGGGCAGCCTGGTGGAGGGGAAGCGGCAGCCTGGAGGCTGTGGGCATCTCCAACAGCAGAGAACTGTTGGACACCGTGAGCACTGGGTCCAGGTCCCTACGGGGACACAGTGAGAGTTCTGAGGTAGCAACTGCTAGGCTGGGGCTGTGCAGTCATTGGGATGCTCAGGGAGGGAGGCAAGGTCCCTCTGTACACACATGAGGACACTCCATGAGGACCATTATTACCACAGCTTTTGCCATTACATGGAATTCATAGCAGCAAGGTGCCTGTCCCATGGCTTTACTGTAGTGTGTGCTTGAGGGGGAGTATGATGTGGGATGTATATGTAGTATTGTGTGGTGTGGTATGTGGGTAGTGTGTGTGTGTCATATTTGGTTTGTCTGTATGTATGGTCTGTGTATGTGTTATGTGTACAGTGTATGTTGTGTGTGTGGTCTGATGTGTGTGTGCTATGTGTATGGTTTGTGTGTATATGTGTTGTATGTGCTGTGGTGTTGTATGTGTGTTATGTGTATGGTATGTATTGTGTGTTTGTGTGTGGTGAGTTTATGGTGTGTGTATTGTGTGGTGTATGTGTGTTGTGTGTGGGGTGTGGAGTGGGGTATGGCGTGGTATGTGTGGATGTGTGTGTTGCGTGTAGAGTGTGTGGTCTGATGTGTGTGGTGTTTGTGTGTTGTGTGTATATGTGTGTTGTGCATGTGTAGTGTGTTGTATGTAGTATGTGTGTGGTGTTGTATGTGTGTTGTGTGTGTGTTTGATGTGGTTTGTATCTGTGTATGTTGTGGTGTGTGTGTTTGTGTGTGTGGTCTTGTTTGTGTGGTGTGTGTGCTGTTGTATGTGTGTTATGTGTGTTTGTATATGGTGTGGTGTGTGTGTGTGTGTTCATGTGTATATGCATGTGTATGTATGTGCATGTATATACCCATGAGCAATGTTAAGTAGTGTGATTTCTAAGACAAGAAGGGACTTTGCATCACATTCTAACTCTGCTTCCTGCTGCCTCACTTTAGAAATCCCCTCCATACCATCTCTGATCTTTGTCCAGTTCCTATAACAAAAACACGGCTCCCTCCAAAGATAACCTGTGATCTGGCAGGAGGAGCTGAGGAGAGATGCTGTGTGTTAAAGTTTTTGGAAGGAGCTTTTGGCTACTGACAGCCCTGTCTTCAGACAGCTGTCCTGGACCCCTGTTCCCAACAGCCACCACCCTTTCTGCATCCCCCACTAATAACAACAGTCTCCCTCCACTCCATATGTACCTGTCCATCACCAGGTCCCTTATCACATGTGTCCCCAGCTAGACAGGCCATTCACCGGAACAGTGGCCCATTTTTACAGAGTAAGAGATTAAAGAGGAAGTATGACATGCCAGCAGCTGAAATAAGCAAGCTGTTACTCCTGCATCAACTTCCACCAAAGTCTCAGCCCCAGCATGAGTGACAGTTCCTCTGGACATCACCTCCAGCTGCTCTGAGAGGTTTGAAGGAGTTGTCACTGAGTCCCAGCATGTCCATTTAGATGTTGGCATCTGGGAGACTGGCACAACCCGTGATGCTCCCATATTACAGAGGGGTAAGCTGAGGCATGGAGTGGGAAAAGAACTTACCCTTAGAGGCACACCTGATCATGGCAGAGTGAGACAATCAGTTGTAGAGTTTACACTCCCACTCGCCCCTCTGCAGACACTTTAAGTGCTTAGAGAAGTGACTTTAGCCTTTGAGGTCCATGTAAGCAAGACAGAGTAGTCACTCGGTCTCCTGCCTGAATCCAGAGTCAGCTTTTGAACATGGTCACTTTGTCACCTGTCCCTTGCCACCTAAGGAAGAGGGCTTTTGATCTAAGTAGGGACTCACTGATGTGGCTTCCAAATGAAGAGAGTAGGGCTTTCTGGGAATGCAGTAGAACTCAGCTCGGAAGCCATGTATGTCCCCACCACAGAGCGACAGCACTTCTCAGAACTCGCCGCCTGCACACGTGCACACGATATTAAAGTCATATTTTTGGTTGCTGGGAAGGCGCCGTTGTCACTTCCTCTGCCCTAGGCAACCTGCTGGTCCAGCTCCCCTTTCACTTCCCCGTCCCACTGTGGAGCTCCAGCCGCCATCCATTTGTATTTGTATAGATAAATCGGCCAGGCTAATTAAAGTGCTCTTGCTGCAGTGAGAGAATTAATAAAAGGACTTGGAACCGAGCCGACCTAAAGCTGGGGCGCTGGGAGTCAGAGCTGAACCCCAGCAGCAAACACGTGAGCCACTCCCCTCCCCCTGAGGGGAGGCCAGGGGACGAGGGAAGCAGGCTCTGGCAGGATGTGCCCACTCAGATTGCCCCTGGAGGTCACTGGCACTTCTTCTCACCCTCAGCCCAAGCCCTGGAAGTGGGAGGGGTGTTTGATTGACAGCTTGCAGAGGAAGCTCGCTTGTGGTGGTGGAATGTATTCAGGACAGCTAAGAAGGTAGACTCTATTTACAGATGGCCCCCGACAGCTGGACAAACCTTTGTGAGTTATTTTTAACCAATCTGTGCCTCAGTTTACCTGTGTAATGGTCAAAGACTGAGGCTTGGGTAAAACAGAGAAGGATCATGGGAAGGTGGAAGAGGGTGGAGAAGGCTGTTGGGTGGGCTCTGTAAGAGGACCAGGCCCTGTGTCAAATTTTGACTCTCCAACAGAGCAGCCTTGGGGCCTGAGGCCTCTCTTCTCTCTCTAGCTTAAATGCTGCAGCTGTGCAGTTGGTTGGAGGTGCAGATCTGATGCCCAAAGGGTCTTTGGTTATCACAGAGGGACCACATGGAAAGGGACTCTGTGGAAAGAGTCCAGGGCACAGCCTCATCTAGAGTGGCCTCTCTTCTTGGGCTCTGTCTGCAGCTCAGAAACTGGTTAGTGTTAGGGTCTCAGCCCGTCCCTGGTGGGCCAGGAAAGAAGCCACAGGACTCAGACTAGGGGCACCTTAGAGTGGTAGACAAGAAAACCCAGCAGATCCAGAAGCAGCCAGCCGGCCTATTCTTAGCCAGGGCCCATTGTCACATGGGGAAGAGCCCACATGTGAGGGAGGGAAGGAAGAGCCACTGGACTTAACCCTGTGTTGGTCAGAGTACCTCTTGGAATTGGAGAAGACTCCACTGGGCCTGGGTGATGGGCTGTGGCTACCGGTGGAAGTCAGGACTGCAGTCACCTGTAAAGGGGACTCATAGCAGGTGCCCATTAGACAGATGCCATCCTCAAGGCCTGGGAATGACTTGTCAAGGAGATAGGAGGTTCTTTTATGGGAGTGGGGGAGGGGCTGAGCATCTCACCAGCCTTCAATCAAAGATATTCTAGGACCCCTGGCAAGAATTAGGAGTCCCTGTCAATCCAGCAAAATACACATTACAGGCTAAGAGCCAGGTGCAGCCCTTATCTGGCCCTTGTTTATAAACCCCACAAGGTGTGGGTCCCGGCATTTGGAGGCATAGATAACATCACTGGGACCCAGGACAAGGTGTGTCCCCTTTAATATAACCTAGGAGCATACACAAGCTGGGAAGAAGGGATGGTCACAGCAGGGTGGGGGGGAGGGGGAGAGGGGAAGGGAAGGGTTAGACTAACTTGTTTGTGCTGGGTGGGGCAACAGCAGACGAGATGATAAAGCCACAGACCTTAGGAGCTGTGGGGTGATCTCCCTCTTGCCCTTTGTCCTAGACACCATGTGATAGAAGATGGCAGAGGACAGTGAGAGGGCTTCGTGGTTGATACTGCTTGGGAGGAGTGTGTATCCATCCCTGGTCCCCCGTGAGTCCTCCTGACTGCTTCCCCAGCCCCACTCCCCCATCATCTGAGCTTCTGCTCAGTGGGACCTGAGCCTCAGTCCACCAGCTAGGCAGTACCCCTCTGATGCTTAGCTATGTATGCGTTGCGTGCTCAGGTTCAATTGTCCCACTTCCCTTGCCCCGGTCTTGCTGGTCACTCATTTCCTCGGTCATTAATCATCCTGCCTCCAGCGGTGACTTATTTTTCCCTCCCCTGCTCATTTGCCTACATAAACGCTTTGCTTTGTTGAGAAAACACAACACACACACACACACAAATATGCTTCCTGGAGCTAGCTCTTTTCTCTCTCCCCTCCCTGACCTTGAGAAGGAGATCAGGATTGGCTCTGGGCCTCAAGGAGGCCAGCCTCAGTTTCCCTCCCTGCCCCCTCACTCCCCCCTAGCAATCAAAACAAGTAATTCCAGGGGCTCATGAAAGATGAAAGAGTTTTGGGAGTTCTGGCTGGGGGTGGCCAGAGCAGTGTCTACACTGGAGCTTCTGGGTCCACCCCACCCACCTTGGCCCTGCCAGCTCGGATGTTGTATAAGCTAATGAGTACTGGCTCCTCCAATAGAAGAGAACTTGTCATCCAGCCTTTCCCAGGCATATATCAAAGTGCAGGAAGTGACTCATTGCTGAGCCACCAAGGAAAGAAGCACTGTGGGTGGGGCTCCCGGTCAGTAACAATGGCAGCCTGCAGCTACTCATTCCCACAGTCAAGACCTACTGGACCTCCCACTGCAGCCCAGGCTAGCCCTGGGAGACGATAACAAACAGCTAGGAGCTGGCACAGCAGCCAAGAGCAGTGAAGTCTTCCAGATCTGGGTGCAAGCCAGCCCAGGAGCAGTGATGGCTCTGAGACTTGGGGCTTCCATTGAAGAGTGGGGTAACAGTGTTCCCAGCTTCCAGCAGGGTGCAACAAATAGAGCCCTCAGCGTGCCTGGCACCTAGGATGCGCCCCATAAATACTTGCTATTATTTATTATCAGGGGCTCCTGCGTTAACACTGGAAGCAAGCAATTGAGGGAGACAGCATGCTAGGGGTGGCCTTGAATCGACTGGTTTTTTTTTTGTTTTTTTTTCAGAAGTAAATTATGTGCTAAATCTGGTCTTCTGTCACAGCCAGTAAGTGTGACACAGAAACCCCTCATGGCCGCAGGAGCCGGCACGGAGCCCAGAACCAGAACTGAAAGCTGAGCAGTATATCCTAGACTACTGGGGCCCCAGGCCTTGGATGTCACAGATGCAAAGACAACATTCTACCCTCTGCTCCTAGGGTCCTCCGCTTAGCAAGCACCCAAGCTGGTCTTTGATGGGACAGGACACTCAACAGAAGCCCTAGTTCCCAGCTCAAGTGCGGCAGTGGGTCCAGTCCTGACCTGTGGGATTCTGCAAGCACCCCTGACTGTTCTGACCCAGAGCTGCCCCTCCTGCCCTGCATCTGAGACCCAGGTTTCAGCCAGGAACTCCTGGGCTCCCATGCTCAGGTGGGACAGAGGTAAGAAACTAGGCACAGAGGCTGTCTGAAGTTGGACTACCGTAGCTATGCATTGATTTGAGGTGAAGATCTGATGCCCAAAGGTCTTTGATTGTCACAGAGAGGCCACAAAGCCTCTGTGGAAAGAGTCCAAGCCATAGGCTTGTCCAGAGGGACCTCTCTTCTTGGGCTCTGTCTGAACTTCAGATACCAAAGTCCCATAGTGACTTGAGGGAGCAGGAGTCAGTCTGTCTCTGCCCAGAACACAGAGGCACTATGTGGGTAGCATTGCCCTGAGGAGACCTTCTTTCATGGCCCTTACTGGTGGGGACTTCTGGAGCAATGGAGAACATCTGAATGCTGGCTTCAGCCCTGAGCTCGGATCAGTCATGCTCTGTCCACCTGACTGCTCCATGACCCTGTTTCCTCTGGAGGGGAGATGGAGCCAAAGCCACCCTATGATTTAAGGTCCTTTCCAATAGAAGCAGCTGAGAGGCAAGCAGAAACTTCAGAGGCAGGAGGAGGCATGGCCTTGAGAAGGGACACCTGCAGTGGATAGGCTCGACCTCACCCACTCAGCGTTGCCTTTCCTGCTTGTAGACAGAGCTGGCCCTTTCCTTCTTTAGCATAGCCTAGTCATGGGGATGACCATGGTGTTGCCATTTTACCAGTAGGCCTTTATTGGCGGAAAGAGATCTTCAGAGATCCCAAGCAGTCAGATGCAACAGCAGGGGCTATTGCATTCAGTCAGGCAGGTAGTTTACTGAACAGGGGTGCTTGGCTGAGAAGCAGCTAGGAAATTAATCCAGCCTCACTGTACTGCCAACCTCGGGCTTTCCAGGATAGGACAGAATCTGCCCAGAACATAAGGACATCGTGTGGACCAGTGATGCCTTGAGAGGGCTTTCCTATAGGGCTGCTTCCAGCCTCAGTTTCTTGTTTAATAATAATCCTCCTTGCTCAAACTTATTCCCCAAGGGACATGGGACCAGTGAGCAACAGAGAAAAATCAATAGACCACAAGTGTGCTCCGAGAGCCTGGACGATAAGCTTTGGGAAAAGGGGAGCAGAGTGCTTTCTCCATAATACCAGTGGGGATGGAGAGGGCTCAGGGTGTCTGGTTGGCGGGAAGGAGGGATGTAGGAGACAGGGATGTGTGTGTTACAGATAGCCACTCGTGGACCTTGGCGTTCGAATCTGTACCCTCTTGCTGGCCTGACTTCTCAGGCGGCCCAGTGTCTGCCCTGGTGATTGGCTCTCACTCCTTCAACGGTTCCACTACATACTCCTGGTCTGTTCCCTCCACCCGATCACAGACCCACAAACCCTTCAATGCAGGGCTGTGAACATGCAGCCCAGGTCAAAGATCCGTCCCCACACTTGTCAGTCTCAGCCCAGCAATCCTTCCAGACCTCAGTGTCCAACCATGGTCTTGCCCGGGCTACAGGGCCAGCCCCTCAGGACAGTGCAGCCTGGAGTCATACATATGTGCCTGCAGATTCCCCTACCCCCACTTCATCTCTGAAGGAGGCCAGATAAAACGGAGCTAATCCACACCGGGAGAAGGGCTCTGTGCCTGCAGGGACCCAAGCACAAATTGGGATGTCCTGCCGCATTACTTCTGCTGAGCTGGACATCAACGTCTCACCTCCGCACCCAGGCAAGCCGGGGACAGTCAAGGGGGTGGGAAGGCGGTGGGGGAAGGGGCCACGAAGCCACCAGGCCTCCATCAAAGGCGATGGTAAGAAAGCAGCCCAACCAGAGAGGATTTTTAATGACCCCAAATCCTGGCACCTCATTATGACTCTGATAAGGTGATGGGGCTGTCACTTCCAGATGCAGCCAAGGGCTCCCCAGAGAAATTTTCCTGCCTTCCTGCTAATCTTCTTATAAACATTGTTATTTATTTTCCCTTATTTTATCCGACATGTGTCAAGCAGCCCCTGCTAAGCCTGTGACATCTCCAGGGAGACCCGAGGAGGTTGGCCTGTCACTCCCCCAGTCCTGCCCCTTCCCAGCCTATTCTCTAGCCCACCACATTGGGGATAATTTTTCTGATGTCTCTAAGAGTTTGGGCTGGGCCAGAACTGGGCAACTAGGATCTGGGTGATGAGTTAGCAGGTCACAGGCCATGCCAACTGGGGCTGACATCAAAGGAAATGTGTGTGTGTGTTGTGGGCAGTTTGTCAACCAGCAGCTCTTGAAGCCTCAGGCTTGCTCTGGGTGTCCTTGGCTAATACCAGAGTGGTCGTCGTGTGTGTGGCTCTGACTGAGGCTGCCCTATCTCAGGCACCGTAGTAAGCATTCCAGTCTCCTGTTCTTCCTCAGCTAGGAAAGCAAAGGCCGGGGAGGTGAGATTGTACACCCAGGCTGGGTAGCCCAGGCTGCGAAGGGGCTGATGCCCACTTGGGCTTTGACTCTGGTGCTCGATGCAGGGCCAGTGTCATGGTTCCTTCACAATTCCCAGGGACCACCTCCCTCCAACCCGTCATGAACCCAGGACAGGGGTAAAGCCCAGCATCTTCATTTCACCTTTAGTGCACAGAAACAGGCCAAGAGAAGGTATGTGGATTTCTTAGGGTCACACTGCCAGACCAAGAATCCAGACCATCTATCCCAGATCTCAGATCTCTCTAGAAGGTTTAGGGATGGTTCCTAGAGTAGCACCAGGAATCAGCCTAGTGTTACGTGGTGCTGGGCTCCAACAGGACTTCTGCCCTTCTGTGCTGCTATTACAGAGCCTGAGGTGACGCTGGAAGGCCTCAGAACTTCCGTAAGATGTGGAACATTCTAGAAACCCCACCTGAAAACCCCTCAAACACAGGCCAGTAGGGTATGTAATACCCAGAATTAACCTGTAAGCCCCACTTGCCCAAGGAGCAGGTGACCTCTTGGAATGCTGGGAGTTGTAGTTCTTGATAACAAAAGCCTCATGGGAAAATATGGTGGCCTATAGGTTTGTCTTTGTAATGACCACCACTACCTTGTGTCTCAGGGCCATTCAACTGGGAAATTCCAGGGAGTAGTCCTGACCAAAGTTCTTTTCTTGGTCAGTATTTAATATTTAATAAAGCTTTGGACCAATTTAATAAAAATTTGGCCCAAAATGGTGGAATTGGTTTTCTCCAGTGAATCTCAGGATTAATCATTTATTTCCTAGGTGATCCTGACAGAATTAGCCATCCCTGTGACTAACGCTCACCGAGTATTAGGGAGCCTCCTCACAAAGAGCTGGCACCCCATTCTGCAGATGAAACAACTGAGGCCTTTAGAATGTGCCATCCACCCACAGTCACAAGGTATCAGCAACAGAGCAGCCTGGACCATGTGACCACAGTCCCCACACAGACAGAGCTGTAAGAAATTGTCATGACTTCTAACCTTCACCTGTTTTCATCCTTTCCATGAAAAGGGGGGACCCTGCCAAGGAAAAGACGCTGTGCCTTTTACGTTCCTTTGTGACAACACCCATGTTTCTGAGGCTCTCTCCTCAGGCTTGAGAGCCTCTGAGGCTGCTTAGAAGTAAAGGAAAATGTCAAGAATATTAAATTCATAATTGAGTAAGACCTGGGGAAAACCGTGAAATCAGTTTCGTATTTCCCAAGAGGTTCATCGACATTTTGAAGACCTGTCAAATTCTTTGGCCTGAGCTTTCTGTGTGCAGATGAAGAGAGAGATGTCTAACTGGGCGTGGTGGTGCATGACTTCAATCCCAGCACTTGGGGAAGCTGAGGCAGGAGGATTGCCTGGAATTCAAGGTCAGCCTTGAGCTACAGAGTGAGGATATGGGGTACATTGTACCAAGGTCAGCTGGGAGGAGCACTGTAATGCCAGCCATAGAGACTGCCACGCGGCAATGCCATGATTGTGGGGAGGGTTATCTTGAAACTCACAGACCCAGGTGAGCTTTCACGGATGTGTACATTCGCAGCGGTCAAGGCATCTGGTCACGTGACCGTGCCTGGTGCCAATTCACTTGCAGATACAGAGGCCTCGGTACCTTTGTAGCATAAAATTGTCATCTAAGGCTGACCTCAAACTTGGGATCCTCTTGCTGCAGCTTCCTGGGTGCTGGGACTCCAGGTATGTGCAGACCCCACGTAGGAATGGCTTTGAGCAGAGTCCGTGCAAGGCACTAAATACAACGGGTGAAACTTAGATGTCAAGCCCTTCCACAGCCTCCAAATGCTCCTAAGGAGTTTATTGTCACCATGGAGATCCCAGCACAAGTCCACAACTTTAGGAGGCTATGTGTGAGCCTGCGCTGTGTGTAACCTGGTTTAAGCAGCTAGCTTCTAAGAAAGGACAGTGGGGAGGAATTCCATAACCCCACCGTGGAGGAACCAGCCCTCAAGGGCAAGTTCTATCTATGTTGGATCCCTGACGTGATGGTAATCCCTCAGTGGGGAATCTCTGTCGGGAAATATGATATGACTGGCATTGTGGTGTGTAGCTTTTCAGACTGCATTCTTTCCCTCATCAATTTTCATTTAAGTTTTCTCTTTGATTTGGTTTTTAAAGCTAAATGGTTTAGTATTCTTCTGTCTTTATGCACCAAAGTTTATCAGTTCCCCTACTAAAGGTCATATTGATTGCCTAAAAGTTTAGGCAGTTATGAGTAAAGCTGCTATGTACCTCTCTCTCTCTCTCTGCCTCTCTCTCTCTCTCTCTCTCTCTTCTTTCTCCTCTCTCTCTCTCTCTCCTCTCTCTCTCTGCATCTTTGTATATGGACAGATAAATGTTTGTCTCATAGAGTTAAAATACAAAGCAGCATAGTTGCTGGGGTAGGAGAATGCAGTTTTATTTTTATTTTTAAAAACCTGCTAATCTGTCTTCTATAGCAGAGGCCCCAGGGCTTTTCCGTTTTGTTTGTTTGTTTTTTGCTTCTGTTTGTTTTTTGTTTCCATGCCTACAATCAGCCAATGAGCAGTCCCGTTGCTCCAACCTTGGCCAGCTCTAGCTGGTATTAGAGTTCCTATTCTGATCATATACAAAGGTGTGTCTCTGAATGTCCCCTCAGGGCCTGTGCTCTAAACATCTTTGTATATCCTGACAGTTTGTCTCTCTCTTGTCTTCTCCAGCTTGGGAGTCTAACCCGTTTCTAACTGGGTGAGTTGCTTCCTTCGGTGTTCCCAGAACTCCTCCTGGGCAGGAGAACTCTCCCAGACACTCCCTTACACATACAGCCTCCCGCCTGTGGCTTGTTCATTCCCTTGGCAGCATCTGTCGCAGCCGCAAGGAATAAATCCTTCTGCTCGGTTCTCACGGTGAGGGTGTTTAGAGCTCACTGGAGAATCACAAAGAAGCAGGAGGCACTAACCTCCTGTCTTCCCTAGCTGGAGGATGGAGTCTGCTTGTCGAAGTGTTCTCAGTTCATCCTAGGGTTGAAAAGTTACAGCCGGTCTGCTGTGTTACTGAGTTCATGTATCAGAAAGGGAGGGAATCTCAGGCTCCAGGATGTACATTAGGTAAGACTTTGTGTTTGGTGGGGGCTATACGAAGCATCAGGAAGATTGAACCGCAGCCAATGAGGAGTTCAGAGACTAGGAAATGGGATCTGGGCCATAAAGAAACCAAACCAAACCAAACCAAACCAAACCAACCAACCAAGCAAAAAACTACCCACTGTTTTGCACCAGAATCAGCACACCAGCCTCTTTCCCTTTTCTCTTGGTTGATTCTTGAGTTCTCCAGGTTGTAAAACAAACTGCCTTGCTTTGGCTACAGTGAGTCTCGAGTGCTCTTATTATGAAGTGAGGACCGTTGTTTCACACAACAGAGCTTTTCATTTGAAGTCCAGTTTATCACTTTTTTTTTTTTCTGCCAAGAATCCTGCCTTGGGTGACATGTCGAAAATGTTTTTCTTGCTCCAAAGGTCGTCTGAGTTTTCTTTCTTGGACCCTAAGCTGCCTCCAAACTTGCTGTGAAGCCAGGGATGATCTTGAACTTCTCCTCTCTCTCTTCTCTCTTCTCTCTCTCTTCTCTCTCTCTCTCTCTCTCTCTTCTTCTCTCTCACACACACACACACAACACACACACACACACCCCTCCACCTCCTGACTTAGAGGACTGCATGCACATGCCGTTCTGCTCGGGCTTATGTGATGCTGGGGATTGAACCCAGGGCCTCGTACTAGGCAGGCCCCCTACCCACAAAGCTACATCCCTGGTCCTATTTGGTTTCCTGAGGCAGGCTCTTCTATAGCCCGGGCTGGCTTTGAACTCAATGTTTAGCTAAGGATGACTCTACATTTTCCTGTCTCTATCATCCAAGTGTTAGGCTGCAGGCTTTATGCCATGATGGGAATCAGTGCGAGGCTCTCATAACCTGGGCAGGCATTACCAGCCGAGCCGGATCCCCAGACCTCCTGTTACTCTGTGTGGGGCGTGTAATGTCTGACTTCAGACCCACCGTCTGTGTGCACCATGCCCTTCCTTTCAGCACCTTTTGTTAAGAAGGTGGTATTTTCTCTAGTCTCACAGACTTTCATTCTGGGTCTCTCAAGGACTTCCCCTCACAGAACCCCCACACCCCAAGTGCCAGCTTATCAGCAGCACCATTCTGGCAAGGAAGGGCCTTGCCCTGGTCAGAAGTCTTGATAGGCAGACCATGAATGGTGAGGACATGTGAGCCAGGCAAATCCTCAGGATGAAAGGTAGGGCTTGTGCTGGATTAGCCTGGGAAGCAAGTAGTTCTCTGTGCAGGGAAACCAAAGGGTGGCCAGTCTCCAGAGCAGAAGGATGAGGCCTGATGCATACTCCTTATGGCCATGGAAATGGCAGGCTTCTAGTGATGAGTTCAAGGCAGGGGTGGGCAGTCTGCAATCAGATCTCAGCTATTCATTCGCTCACACCCAGCTTCTCCGGCCATGTGGGCGACGCTTATCAGACCGCACCAGGCCTGGCCAATTAGACTCTCTACTTGTTACAGTCGCTTATGAGGTTTGATTTGGGGCATCCAGCTCTCCAGAGGCCTGGGGGACAGGAGCCCAGGGATTGAACTTTAGGCAAGCAGTGCCCCTGCAGGGCTTGCTTATGGCCATGCCTGGCCAGCACCATGGACAGGGACCAGATCTCGGCCGGTGTGGAGCAGGACCGGAGACTCCCAGCCTTCCTAACAGGGCTGGCTCACAGCATCAGCACCACCAGGCGCCATGTTGGCCCATCTTCAATCCCATCTCTCCTTTCTGTAGATGTCCAGGAAGGAAACTTCACTTTAGTGCCCTCTTCTGCAAAATGGTTCCAGACAAACTTTTCCCACTGGCCACTGTGAGGGAGGTGATGCAGGAACTCAGCAAACTGACAACTGCAGATCATACAGTTCTGGATAGATGGGGCTCCCAGTACCACGACTGGTGGCCCACCCTGTGGTGTGACCAGAAAAGCCCTGTTCCCACTCACACACGGCTCTACCCACAGCCTGGGTGGAGAGATGAGGGTGGGGGAAGAGTGCCAGAAAGCTTACTCCTGTGAGTCTGCCTCTACCAGCCATATTGCTCTGCATCACTCTTGCACAAGAAAGGGCATCAAGCCCAGAGAGGGCTGGCCACAAAGGCAAAGTCACACAGCAATTCACTGACTTCCCAATGTGGCTGCTTCTCAAAGGAGTGAGCCCTCTCTATGGCCAGCGTCCTTCCTCGCCTCTGATGCTTTGTAACCTCAGAGTACGACACAGGCTCGTGCATCCAGGTTGGACACAGTGTCCCCAGGGCATGTCGTACATTTTCTTTCTGTCTTGTTGAGGATCGAATGCTTGGCTAAAATACAACAAATCCTGGCAATTGGAAGGACAGGCACTGTATAGGCCTTTGTGCACAGAGGATCCTACTCTGTGATAGTCTTACCATGGAGGGAGTGCTCACAAGCAAATTCTCAGACACTTGACAAACGCAGTTACCACCACTTTCACGTGTTCAACCGGCAATGGCACATGTCAGCCCAGCCTGGGACATCCTCAAGGTAGCCATTGCTCTCTGTCCCCTCTCACTGTGGCAATGCTGAAGACTTATAAGTTGGCTTTGCACTTTCTTCTCAATAGCCTGACCCACTGCACTCTCTGGGTTCCCTCCAGCTAACACGGGCTCTCATTTCTCCTGTGTAGTAGCTGACCCATCAGTTGGTCTACTGGATGCCCCACCCACCCACAGTGAATCCCACAGTCCCCATCCCAGTACAGAATCTCTGAGTGGGAAGAGGCTGGGGCATTGCTCTACCCAACAACCAGAGGGCCTGGACACAGGGAACCTATTTAAGCCCCAGTGTGAGACAGATGAATGTGTATCTTCCACGGGTTGGGAGTATGGCTAACTGGGAGAGTGCTTACCCAGCATGCACTGAACCCTGGGCTTGATCCCCCATACACCAGGTTTGGTGAGATATGGCTATAATTCCAGCACCCAGAAAAATGGAAGCAGTTTAAATCAGGTCAAGGTTATCTTCCACTGCATAGGGAAGCTGAGGCCAGCCTTGGCTACATGAGGTCCTGGTTATTGTTTGTTTGTTTGTTTGTTTTTGTTTTTTAAAGAGGAAGAAAACAGGGAAAGCCCTTCCTACTGACAAAGCGTTTGCCGTGTAGGCCTCTCCCAGTGCCTTCTTTTTCATTTCCCAACTCCCCCCCACATCTGCGAGAACCTGCCTAAGAGCAGCCTCCTTTCTGCGTCCTCCCTGGCACTCAGCTCTTCTAGGTAGAGTGAGGGTTGGAGAGAGAAAGTCAGGTTCTAATGGATAGGCAATGGGTGTTTCTCTTCCTCCCTGTCTTCCTGGCCGGTTTATTGAGTGCCCAGTGTATACAGGGCCCGGAGCTGCTGTGGGGATCAGAACAGATGTCTCCTCATGCTAGAGGTGGGCAGCAACACAGAGCAGGCCACAAGGGAGGCCTCCAAGCAAGGGGCATTTAGGTTGAGCTGGGGAGGTGGCTTGGCAGTAGAAGCTCTGATGTGAGCAGCAGGCACGAGGACTAGAGTTCTGATCCTCAGAGCCCATGTAAACAAAGGATGAGCATCCTGGCCTACCTGTCCTTCTGATATTCAGAAGGCAGAGACAGGAAATCCCCTGAGAAAGATATAGCCTAGGCTAGGCTGTACCGGCAAGCCCTGGGTTCAAGTGAGAGACCCCATCTTAACAGAAAAAGTGGAGAGTAAGAGAGATAGAGTCCCAGTATCCTTAGGCCTCCACGTGCAAGTGCCAAAGGGCCGAAGTGGCTTTCTGCAGCCTGGCCATCTCTGCAGCGACACCCACAATGATCATCTTGGGAAGGGTCCTATATTCTGGCCCTCCGCTGGCTATCTCAGAAAGAAGGAAATCTTCAAGAGGAACAGGGCAAGCCTTGATGAGCCATCTCTGCACTCAGTGCTTTCGCATACCCGCCCCCCCAGCATCCTGCATGCTGCCTTCTGAATCCATTCTCTCTTGTGTTAGACAGTGGGTGAGCAAGTTCCCCCCAAACTCCCTGGGGTCTTCTGTTCATTTGTGGCACCCTGTACACCTATGTGACTGTGGCAGCTGGTGGCCACAGCCCCATCCATCATCAAAAGCATCTTTCATTCCAGTATCTTGACAGATGAAGCTTGGAAAGGCTGAGGTACAGGTCCAAGGCACTCCAGGAAAGGAACAGCTCTGGTCCAGATGAGGAGGAGAGCAGGCCAAGTAGGCAGGACCTCCAACAGGCGGCCCAGCCCCCTGACTCCACTTTGCAGCTACTGACCACCACTATGGTACTTGAGTTTTTCTCTTTTGTCTGTCTGCTCTTTTAGTTGAAAAAATATAGGGAAAGAGCCTATTGATTCTGTGTAACTGATCATCTGCCTACTCCTGGGCCTTTTCAGTCAAGAGCCTGAGTAAAACTGGAAGCCTTGGGGAAGTGTGGGACAGAGAAGATGGGGGAGAACTGAAGGAGGGGAGGGAGGACAGAAAAAGGTGAAGGAGTGAAAGGAGGAGGGGAGAAGGAAGGATAGAGGAGAGAGGGAGGAGGGAAGAGAAGGGAGGGGGATGGATAGAGGAAGGATGAAGGGAGAAGGGAAGCTGGCTGAGAGAGTGTAGAGTGAAGGAGGGGGAGGAGGGGAGAGAGAGAAGAGGGAGCACCACAAGCAATCTGAGCCAGGGTAGGAGGCTCACCTACCACTCCCAAATTGACTGACCAAAATCCCACTCTGAGAAAGAACAATTTGGGAACCTTCCCCTTTGAAAGAAGCTTGCCCAATTCCTGAAACTGTAATCACCCTGGACTTTTATGCCATGCCATTTACAGAGGAATTCACATCAACAAATCCCTTCCCAGGAACTATCTCCTCAGAGCCAGATGTTTACTGAGGAGAGAAATTGGCTCAGGCACCTCCCACACTGGAAGAGTCTGGGCCCAAATCGCCACCCTGTTTTTACAGATCAGGATACTGAGGTTCAGAGCAGTCATAATTTGTTCAAGGTCACAGAGCAGATGGATGGAGAACAGCTGGTCAGAGTGAGGCCTCTGAGCATCACCTTATGTCTTCCACTCCCAGAAATGAGGTGCAGGGGTCACTTGGTTCTCAAGATAAGGAGTTGCCACCAGGCATCGTAGCTCACACCATAAGGCCAACAGGTTTCAGCCCAGCCTGGTCTGCACATCAAGACCTTGGCTCAAAATAACAGAGGAAATGAAAAGATACAAACTTGCCTAGCAGACTCGAAAAGATACAAACTTGCCGTGCAGACTCCTGCTCAGTATGGATTGTAGTCAGACTCAAAAGAGAACTTGCTAAGCAAAGAGCAATTGTTTCTGGTAATGGGCTAATCCATAGACAATGTGCATGCTGGTCCCAGGCTCAGGGAGACACACCAGCTGCCCTGCCTGAGCCCCTTCCAGCACAAGACAGTGCCAGGAGAATGGATGGCCGTCAGCCTCAGTGAAGCTCTCGAAGTTTCCTTGTCTTCTCTCAGTTCCCACCATGATGTGAGGCAGGGAAGGTGCAGGGCAATTTATTGCTTTATCAATATTTAATATCTCTAGGGAGGTGACATCAGCAAAATTGCCTGGCCTAGCAGAACCATCTAGATAGACAGTGGGACAGGCCCTTCATTTCTCTGGATGCCCAGTCCTCCCACATGGGGGACAGATAAGATTTATAGGTGTCTGTAAGAGCTATAATATTGTAGAGGTTGGCCTTCTGAGCTAGTCAGGGGACTTGCTGTCCAGGACTTCCACCACCCCCTCACCCCTCTGCCTGTCACTTGGTCTAGTAGCATGCAGGCCATGCTATGCCATAGTAGGCTATGCCACGGGAGTGAAGTCTAGGGGCCTTGGCTATTCTGGGACACCAGCGAAGGGTGGCAGGGTGTGGGTGGTACTGTGTGCTGACCAAACCAGTAGATAGAGGATACCAGCGATAGTAGCCCTGGAGCCTAGCCTCCACTCTGCCTGGACAATAGGCTCCTCTTCATCCTTCCTGGGCCTCAGTTTCCCTCTCTGGAGAATATGCTGTGGTCTCTGCCCCACATAATGAGATATAGGTGATGCTTGCTCTTATCTCTGGAGGGTAGACACGAGGCCACCCAAGGTAGCCAGCACTCTGCTCTGCCCAGGGAGGTAGGAGAGGCCCAGAGGCATGTCGTTGGAAGCTAGAGTGAGGGAGAAAAAATGCAGAGAGGGAGCCTTGTGTTGTTTGTGTCTCTGGAGTCTCGGAGTTCCCATTGCTATTATCTGGGGACACTGTGGTGGTTTGAATATGCTTGGCCCAGCGAGTGGCACTATTAGCAGGTGTGGCCTTGCAGGAAGGAGTGTGTCACCATGGGGGTGGACTTTGAGACCCTTCTTGTAGCCTCATGGAAGACAGTCTTCTCCTGTTTGCCTTCAAAACAAGATGTAAAACCCTCAGCTCCTCCTGCACCATGCCTGCCTGGATGCTGGCATGCTCCCCCACCTTGATGATAATGGACTGAACCTCTGAACCTGTAAGCCAGCACCAATTAAATGTTGTCATCCTTAGAGTTGCCTTGGTCATGGTGCCTCTTTACAGCAATGGAAACCCTGACTAAGACGGACACAGAGGCTCAGGAAGGCTGAGGTATCTCAGCTGGTACACTGTGAGTCCTGAATCAGTAGCTGAGGCTGTTTGACTCTGTGTTCTTAAACTGCACCCCACTCCTGGTCTGGATGAAATGGGGAAACTGAGGTAATGGCAGAGGCACTGTTGAGGCTGTAGAGCTGATGTCTAAGAGCATCCTGGAGCTGACTGGCAGAGAGGATTCCCATGAGATTCTCGTTCTGCCTGGGGTATGGTCTCCTGCCCGGCATGCCATGACCCCACCATCAGAAGCAAGGTCGTCCCTGCCATCCTCAGGACTCCACCCCATGGCAGCTATAAGATCTGGCAGTTGGGATGTCCCAAGCTGCCCAGGATGTGGCTCCTTCTTGTGGTCACAAAGACCACTGCCTGGTGCTGTTTCAACAACTGAAGATGCCCACTGGGCTGGCTGAGCAAGCTTCTGTTTCAGGCCTCAGGTTTACATCTCTAAGGAAAAGAATAGGGCTTGACCAGGCTCTCCATGACAAGCTTTCCTGGTAGACACAGGATAAACTTTGCCCCATAGAAGATACAGGCAATGGTAGATTCCCAAGAAAGCCAGGGGAGACAATGCAGCATGTGACAGACGGCTCCCAGCATGCTGGGGACATCTAGACAAGAGAGGGTTCCCAGTCCAGGCTGAAGGACCAGGTAAACCGGTGGGCAGGGAACTGCTGGAGAAGAAGGGGTGCAGAGACTTGGGGTACTTGATTCAATTAGACCAGGAGGTACAGGGAGGAGAAGCTGGCCTGGGAGGGAACTGTCAGGACAGCAGGGCTATCTGAGTGGCAGGGGTGGGGGTGGGGTGTTCTTCCTAGAGATCAGGACCCAAGGATAGAGCATCAGACAGGGAGGCCGGCAGTGGGCAGAAATGGAGCTCCAGGCGAAAAGAAATACACAAAGGATTTGAGGTCAAGTTCTAGGGGAGAGGATTGGTGTGGTCATGGACAAAAGGAACTAGGTAACATCTGTAGGCAGAGAGGATTGTTTTCATTTCCTGGGCCATTAGAGAAGTTACTACACAATGCCAGCTTCCTCCCACAGCTCAGGAGGCCAAGCATCTGAATTCCAAACATAAACTGGGCCTGCCTCTTCCCAGGCTTCTAGCAGGGAGCCTCTCCTTGCTTCCTCCAGCCACGTGTGGTTGCAGCTGAACCTACAGGTCCCTCGCTTCCCAGACACGCCATGTTGACCTGTCTCCAGCATCCTTGGCCTTCTCCATGTGTCCCCTCCAGACCAAATTCCTACTTTTTACCAAGACATCTGTTATGGGAGGGGCTCACTTGACCTAACATGACCTTATCTTGACTCATTAACGGCTTCAGAGACCTCATTTTCAAATGAAGTGGGCCTGGGATGTGGATTTCAAGGGACACTTGAGGTCCCTTCGTAGCAGGGCTGGCAGCAGGGATGCCTGAGTCTTGCCTGAGTCTCTTTAGAAAGCATGTTTGACACCTGCTGCTGCTGTCCTGTGGGGTCCAGCCCCACACCACAGGGCAGGTGGAGCCATACAGTGGGTCTGAAACTCTGATAGGCCTGTTTTCACCCAGAAGTCTCCCTTCTGTGCATGCAGCTCCTGGTCCAGAAGGAAGGAAGCAATGAACCAAGAAAGCAGTCTAGAGAAATTGGCAGATGTTGCCTATGGAATAGAGAGTGTGGGTCAGCCAGATCTAGGGGTCCTAATTCAAATCCTGGACCTTTTGCCTTCCCATGGCACCCTGAGGAGGTGATGTGTTCTCTCTCTCTCTCTCTCTCTTTCTCTCTCTCTCTTTCTCTCTCTCTCTTACACACACACACACACACACACACACACACACACACACACTGACCTTTACCTTCCCTGAGGAACAAGTGTTGGGCCTAGTTAACCTCCACAGGCTCTTCTAAGAGTGGAAAGTTACTCTCTGAGACAGAAGCCTCAACCCAAGGCAGGGAGCCACATTGCAGCCTGCAACACCGTGTGCTGTCCACACCCTGTCCCCAAGGGAGACTCAGAATTAGGTGGCTGGAGTGGTTCTGTCCCCTGTCCACACAGGTCGCTCAGCTCCATTCTCCACTAGAGGTGGCTCTGTCCTGCCACTGGCCAACTCTAGTCTATGCAGACAGGGCCTGTGCCAGCTGGCCAGATTCTCAGAGAGGCTAGAAACACACATTCACACACACACACACACACACACACACACACACACACATACACACACACATACACACACACATTCACACTCACACACATACCACACACACCCTTACACACACAACTCACATGTATCTCCCCACTCTTTCTCTTCCCACCAGATTCTCTCAACTTCCAACCCCCACCCCCAAGCCTTCTTCGGCCCAGGGAACCAGGAGATATGCTTTCCACACCCCCAGAACTGCTCCTGCTGATGGGAAGAGAGGAAAGGAAACCTGGCTCTCAGTACTAGGGTTCTCTGTCTCCAAACCCCTCCCCATTACCCCTTGGCTCTCAGGTTCCAGGCTTGGCCCCGGCCCAATCTATCAGCTGCAATCTCAGGCTTTGAAGCTGGAGACTTCCCAGATAGACAAAGGGGAGATGGGAGGTAGGGAGCCCTGCGGGTGCCAGCCCAGGTGTGCAGCGGATTATCTTGAGGGCCTAATCAAACTGCCTTGTCCTTCCCTCCAGCAGTGAGTGACTGTGGCAGTCCCTCCCACCGCTTCCCCACCAAGTACTGACTGCCAGCATGGTGACAGACACCTGCTAAGCTGCGGACCCCATCCGTCCCCTGCCTGTTCTCTTTTTGTACTGTCACAAAGAGAGACAAAGCCAGTCCCACCTGGTGGGGAAGGGGGAGGACTCAGGGGTCCGGGTTTCTCAGCTGTGATCATGCCCTCCCCTGGGTGAATGTTAGGGGGAGTAAAAAAAAAAAAAAAAACTGCCTGTGAAGGCCAGGATTTCATAACGAGGATGGGAGATTCAGAGAGATGAACAGACAGACGGACAGTGGTCCAGAGTGAGCTGCAGGTCGAGGGAAGACCCAGCCTGACAGATGCCAGCAGTAGTCAGGGTGCAGGCATTCAAGACCAGGCCGGTGTGGTCTGGGAACAATACCATGTTATGTTCTCCAGTGACCTAAGATCTCCTTTGGTCCTGGGTCACAAGCCTTTGTGTGGCTGTGAGTGTGTGTGTGTGTGTGTGGTAAACACATAAGTGTACATGTGTGTGAAGGGAAAGAGTCAATGTCAGATGTCTTGCTCAGTTGCATCTCGTTTTACCAATTGGGCTGAGCTGGCTAGCCTGTTAGCCCAAGGGGACTCAATCTTCCTGGCCTTGCATTACAAGTGCATGTCATCACACTCTGCTTTTACTTGGATTCTGGGGACTGAGTTCAGGTCTCAGTGCTTGTGCTATGCACACTTCACTGAGTCCCTTCCTCAGCCCCCAGCCTCACATTTTGCAGAAGCACTTAGAAAACAACGGAGTCAAGAAGGAGCCGGCTATATCCCACTGCAGTGATGCTAAAGCAGACTAGCTAGGGTCCAGTCAGACATTTCCCTCAGGTAGCCATCTCTGTGGCCCCGTAGGGTGGTCACATGGATGTGATGGAGTTGAACAATAGCTGGGACAGACTAGCAAAACGTAGGCCAATCACAGGCAAGCACTATCTCTCCTCCTCCATAATTTTCTTCTTCGCCCTTCCAGACTGTTCCTGGGATAAATGTGGTAGCTCACGCTTATAATTCTACCACTCAAGATTTGGAGGCAAGAGGATCAGAAATCTAAGGTCATCTTTAGCTACAATCCTGGGGTACATGGGACCCTGTTCCCTTAAATGAACAACTGACTGATCCCAAGCCAGCCTTGTGGAGGGCCAATGAGGTGACCCAGGATGAGAGTTGTAGACATGCAGCTGGTGGCCTTAGTGACTCTCAACTTTTCCCTGGAGGCTGGGGTATGGGGGGGGGGGTTAACTGGACCTCAGACCTGTCTGGAGAAGCACAGCAGATAGAGGGTATACCCTGGGTGGGAAGTGATGAGAGTTGAGGACTGGCCCGCCAGGCTCCTTCCTCAGCAGCAGGCCATTAAGATGAGCCATGGCCGCCCCAGGACCATCCTTCAGAGCCAGGGATGCTCCGGAGGGGAGGGCCCATTATTCATAGCTAAAAGAAGACTCATTCTGTGCGCCCAGCCTTGGCTGGTATTGAACACACCATCACCGTTCTCATAATAAATGACTTCTGGAGGGTTTAATTAACTTCTTAGCACCCTTGGGCAAGCAACCCAGCCCCCAGTTCTGGGATAAACCTGAGCCAGCCACACAGAGGGCCAGTGGCAGCCTTCCTCAGAGACTTCTGCTGTCCCTGTGGGGTGAAAGTGTCTCTAGGGTCTTGGCCATCTGTACACATCCTGTGCAGGAAGGCTAAGGTCTGGCAACACGAATGGTTTGTTCAAAGTTGCATGGCAGATAGGCTGTAGGCTTAGAATCCAAGCCCTGAGCAGGCAGGACCAATTCTGGAGGCTTAACCATCTATGTCTCTCTCGGGTCATGGTTGTATTGAATACGCATTTGACAGTCATGGGTTTCCCCTTAGGATTCAGGGCAGAGCTAGCCTAAGAGTCATGTCTCCTCTTCCTCCATGATCATTGTCACTACCAACATCAGCACTACCACCATCATCATTGTTATCATCATTGTAAGCATTCACCTAGTTCTTTCAGAACCAGACCTTGGGTCATATAAACTTATTTTGGCCTCTCATGGCTCCATGAAGATAGCATAGCTAGACCCCTACATCCATTTTTCCCAAACTGAAAGTTGAAGCTCAGGGACATAAACTCCCCAAAGGCCATCATTGCCTGAAGCTCTGGGTCATTCTATCTCTCTAGAGAAATTTGTGTCATTAGACCTAACCACTGAACAAGAAGGAGAAACTGAGGACTTGCCCACATTCAATCAGGGAGTAGAGTCAGACTTATGTCTCCTGATGCCTTTCTGAGCAGAGGCTCTCTGGACCACATCTATAGCCCATCACCTCTGCTTTATTTCATTGTGTGCCCCTCCCCCAATTTGCCCTACTTTCTCAGGCCAGCCCCCACCTTCATGAGACAACCCGAGTAGCATTTTAAGCAACTAAAACTCAGTATTAGGGACTGGACAGAACAAATAGGCTTCTGTCAACTGTGTCTTCCTTGGACAAGCCCCCCATCTCGCTCCAAGAGCCTGTATGTCTTCCCGTGGCAAATTAAGATGGTGCCTCCTGGGACACTTAGCTCAGCAACTGATGTATCAGAACTTACTCAGCAAGAGTCATTAGGACAAAGGATCCAACTGGCCTTACAGGAAATGCACCTCTTGCCTTACACCCAGCTACTGGAGGTGACTTCTCTCTCACCCTGGAGAGCGTGTCCTGTACCACTGCACAGGTAAAATTGGGACAAAGGGGCCTGAAGGACACTAGATGCCAGAACAGAGCCCTTGGGCCCAAAGGGAACCCAGACTGCAGGCTAATTAATTGTGTAGGGCTGACAGCAGCCAGGGCTGATGCTTCTTGCTGGTAAGCCCAGAGCAAGGTTGGAATAATGGACTCTAATGTGCTGGTCTTCTCCAGGGACCTGTCTTTCATCCCCGACAAAACTAATTAATGACAGCAGTAGATAAACCAAGCCAGCCTGCCCCTGCCCAGAGCAGCTAAGATTCTTAGAGTAAAGCCTCTTTCTGCCTGGGCTAGGAAAGGCTGTGGTCTAGGGGCTGAGGGAAAGACCAGTGACGTCACATGAAACAGGTAGAAGGAAGGAGGCCTCAGCAACCACTGGATCTGTGATGGGTAGCAGCACTGGGTTCATACATATTCCTGAGCTTAGAGATGCAGCGTCCAGACTGTAAGCCAGGCCTGTTCCCTCTTGACGTGTCAAGGGTGGACAGGGGTCTGGGGAGATCACTCAGTAGGCAAGGTGTGTTTGCTGTGCAAGCATGTAGACCTAAGTTCAAATCCCTGCAACCACATAAAAGCAAGGCTTGGATGAGTTCTGGGTGGCGGGGGAAGAGTGTGGGGACAGGCACATGTCTGGAGCTCATTGGTTGACCAGCCTGGCCAATTGATGAGCTCAAACTCAATGACAGACCCTGTCTGAGAAAAATGGCCAGGAATGGTGGTGCATGCTTTTAATCCTAGCAACCAGGAGGCAGAGGCAGGTGGAGCTCTATAGTTTAAGGCCAGCCTGGTCTACGTAGTGAGTTCTAGGCTAGCCAGAGCAACATAGTGAGGCCCTGTCTCGAATAAAATATAATATAAAATATTGGAAGGCAATAGAGGAGACCACCTAACATTGACCCCTGCCCTATGCACACACATGCACACACCCATACAAAGTTATACAACACACACAGTGAACAAGAGCCAGACACATCTATGGAAGGATGACCCACCCATGGCTCCGGGTCAGTTACTATCCTCATGGCAAAGCACTAATGTCAGGATAGCTCCCAACCCCTGACACCCATGAGAATCCCCTGGAGGCGGAGGAGCTCCAGACTAAGGGCTCTGCTCCAGTGTTGCAGAGTCAGAGGGGAGGGTTTAATCTTCCTGCAAGTTTCCATGGAGGAAGAGGATGACAGTGGGCCCGACCTCACTCAGAACACAGCTCTAGACAGAGAATCAGAGCCTGGGTGTGCGGGGGGTGTTCTCATCCAGTAGTGAATGCAGGATTCATGCAGCGCCTGAGTCAGCACTGGGTAGGGGAGAGGCTCTGTCGTGATCTGTCTAAAGCCAGTAGATAATCTCCTGGATTAAGCACTAGGTCCATAGAGGTTTGTCCATGCTGTATAAAATACCATAGAAATAAACAGATAGATAGATAGATAGATAGATAGATAGATAGATAGATAGATAGATACACACACACACACATATATAATGCAGATACAGATAGATGTCTATTTGTAATGTAGTTACAAATAAGACAGATAGATATAGGTACATATATATGTGTGATATATGTACGTATATGTATATGATGTTTGTAATTCGCTCCAATTAGTGCTCCCTATTAGAATGTTGCCTGATATCATTGGCTTGGCCTCGTGTGGTGATCCCAGCTTCAGTGAGCTCATGAGTGTAACAGCCACGCTAGTCCAGAAGACAGCATGTCACAAGACTCCATCTGCTGCCCTCCTTTCTGCCCTCCTTAACCATCACGGATCCAGACACATCCAAGGAGGGATGTCCCACCCATGGTTTCAGGTCAGTTAATATTCTCATACCAAAGCACTAACTTCAGGATAGCTCTCAACCCCTGACACCCATGAGAATCCCCTGGAGGCGGAGGAGCTCCAGACTAAGGGCTCTGCTCCAGTGTTGCAGAGTCAGAGGGGAGGGTTTAATCCATGATCTTAAGTTTTTTGGGGCCAGGGTTGATTTTTGTATCCTATTTAGAGCCAAACAGTCAACAGTCACCCATCCTTTGCATGTCGGCCAGCTCCTCGTCTCTGCTTAACTGAGGTCCACTACAGAAAGAGGCTCTGTGTACCTCTACGTAAAGCATCAGGTCCAACAGAGGCTCCATCCTCTCTGCATAACACAGTCTTGGGAATACAAGCAACAGAAGCTAACACCAGTCGCACAGAAATTGGATCTGTTGAGTATATACTAGGGACTCCAAGAATCACTGGACAGGGCTGTAAATCCTAGTTCCCAGACCACAAGCCAAACCATTGTAGGGAGGACACGGCCACTAAACACGGGAGGTCAGCGTTCTCCTGACCATGTGGCTGCCCATTGTGACTTCACCTGGACAGTCACCACTAGCATGAGGCAGCCACCCAGGGCCCAGGTGCATACAGCATGGCCCACATAACCAGAAGACCTTGCTTAGAGGTCTGTAGCAGCAGGCAGGAGTGGAGGTTCCGATCTGGGGCAGGAAACTCACCAGTGGCCACTCTTGTTTAACACAGCCCACCTTTGGCAAGCATCCACAGGCAGACAGGCCACAGGAGAGACAGGGATAAAAATAGCCGCTCAGCTGAGCGTCTGCCATGTGCCAGCCGCTCTTGAGAAGCACATCAAAAAATCAGCTCATCCAAGCCTTGGCTCCCCACGAGGGAGGCGCTGTCACGCCTCTATCTCGCAGCAGGAAGACTGACAACTGACCATGCAGCCAGCAAGAAGCACCACCATGATAAGCGCCTGTGTTACCCACGTCCTAAGAGAATAAAGACTGTTTGGGCTCCCAGTTCAGACTCGTGGAGAAGCAGCACGTGCTGAGGAGCAAGGCTGCTCATAAGCTCGTGACCCAGAAATCAAAACTGGAAGGAGGAAGAGACAACACCGGAAAGAGGTCTCAAGATCTCCACCTGAGGGCACACCCACCCTGAACATCTCCCACCAGGCCCCTTTCTCTTGTATAAAGTGAGATAATTAAGAATGAACTCTCTTTATCCTCCATGCCCCCTGCCCTATGCACCGCCACCATACTCAGGGAATGCAGGAAGCCTCTCGGGATCCCTGGATGTTCTTTCTCTGCCTGTATGTGTGCATGTGTGTGAGTGTGTGCATGCACATGTGTCTGTGTGCATGCAGGTTCATGTGTGTATGCATGTATGCATGTGTGCATGTGTACAGTTGTGTTCATATGCATATGTACATGTAGGTATGTATGGACACAAATGCATGTGTGTATGTGTGTTTGTGTGTATATGTGTATGCATATGTGTATGCATATGTGTATGCCTGTGTGTGTGCATGTATATGCATGTGTGCATGTGTGTATGTGTGCATGTATATAATTGTGTATATACATGTGTACATGTATATAATTGTGTATATACATGTGTACATGAGTGTATGTGTACATGAGCACATGCGTGTTTGCGTGTGTGTGTATGTGTGTGCATGTTGTTCATGTGTATAATTGTGCTCCTATGTGCATTTACATGTCTGTATGTGTGTACACGTGCACGTGTATACGTATGCATTCTTGTGCGTATGTGTGCATGTGCGCTCACATGTACTTATGTGCATGTGTACTTGTGTGTATGTGTGCACTTGCATGTGCTCTGTGTGTATGTATGTGTGTGTGTGTGGTAGAGAGAGAGAGAGAGAGAGAGAGAGAGAGAGAGAGACCTACCTGTCCCTTCTCTCTTGTACAGGTACTACACATCCCTAGCTCTCCTGTCCCCCAGTCTGCTCCCCTAACACCCCCAGGCTTCTTCTAGCCTGGCCTCTTCAGGCACCGTTCTATCCCCGTGTTCTTTGCTGCGTCCCACCCACATCTACTTATTAACTGCCTCATGACATGTTCCAGAACAGTGTTATTGTCCCCTAAACTACTGTCACCTCTGTAGCACACTTCCTCTCCTATGGTAGACAGTGGCACTGACTCAAGGCCACAGTTCTGAAAACGTCTTTGGATGTGTTCTCCCCACCTTGAGGGGTCTTGGTTGTCTTTCTGTCCATAGGAAGGGTAACAGTGTGGAGAGCGCCCTCCGTCCCCTTCTACTTCAAGCATTCGTCTTGACCAGGCAGGAGCGGAACCTGGACTTGTCCACTCAGCTGCTCTCTGTACATATCATGTGGCAGTCTGAGGGCTCTTTCAATGCTCAGACAACCTCCATTCTGAGTGGCTGGTACGAGGGTGGGCTGAGGCTGGCAGATACCATGTGGGTGTTCCTGTCAGCTGAGAGGCCAGAGCAATGGGTTTCCAGTTCCTCCTCCCTCTACTGAGAACTCAAACTCCTGCCGAGAGCCTAAGGGGAGGGATATTTACGGTTTAATAACTGGCCTATTGATTCTCATTTATATGCCGCCAATGGGGCTTACCCGAGGAAGCGAAGGTGAAAGGGATGTTTGTAAATACGTTTCTGGCCTGCCCATCACTCAGCCTGCCAGCCCCGCTTCTGAGCAGGAGGTGAGTTGGGTTAATAGACTGCATGCCCTCTGTTTAGCGAAGCCCTGACACACAGCCTGGGGACACCAGTCACACAAGCCAATTGTACACCCTCCCAAGCCCCAGTCTTTCTACCATCTCTTCAATATTGGCCAATCTTCCATAGCCACCATCACGACTCACCAAGAACAACAGGACATAGTAGCCCACTTAATGGTAAGAGCACAAAATCAGGTTCCAGCCTTCCAGCCCAGTGCATGATCACCCCCAACCCCAACCCCCATTCCCCAACCCCCAACCCCCATTCCCCAACCCCCAACCTCCAAGCCCACTCCCCGTCCTTCTGAAATGATTTGAAGTCTGAAATCCTGTGGCCAAAATTGCTGAGTAGGCAGTTTGGAGCAGCACTCTTAGTCACTGTTAGGTGACTGTGATGGTTTGTATATGCTTGGCCCAGGGAGTGGCACTATTAGGAGATGTGGCCCTGTTTGAGTAGGTGTGGCCTTGTTGGAGGTAGTATGTCACTGTGGGTTGGGCTTAAGACCCTCATTCTAGCTGCCTGGAAGCCAGTCTTCTAGCAGCCTTCAGATGAAGATGGAGAACTCTCAGCTCCTCCTGCACCATGCCTGCCTGGATGCTGCCATGTTCCTGCCTTGATGATAATGGACTGAACCTCTGAACCTGTAAGCCAGCCCCAATGAAATGTTGTCCTTATAAGACTTGCTTTGGTCAAGGTGTCTGTTCACAGCAGTAAAACTCTGACTAACACAGTGACCAACCTCTGCACAAACTACCATAAAGCCATGACCACGATTCCTTGTGAAACTTCAGGTCAGCAGGCCAATAGGATGAGGTTTGTGCCATTGGGTTGCCTCCGCTGTGGTGCCTGTGGTGAACTGGAGGCCTTTCTGGCATTAGAATGCTAGAGAAGGACCTTGCAGGGGACAGCTGCGTCCTTACATCACCCCATCAGACTGGGCAGGGCTTGCTCTTATGGATGGTATCAGGGTTCAAGAGAGGAAGCAGAAGCTCTAAGCACCCGTATAAATCTCCACTTACCTCCAGTTTGTGATCAGGCCAGAGCAAGAGATGTGAGAAGGGCCCTACCTAAAGCCACAGACTCGGGCAGACAGGGGGCAGCAATGCTGCCTCCCCAAGAAACTGCTCCCTCCAGCAACCTGCCTCTCTCCCCTTGCACGGAACTGAACACACAGGGAAGCCAATAGTCTGACCCAAGTCTAGGCCACAGGTTAGCCTACTGGAGAAGCATGAGGCTTAATCCGGATGGCTCCAGCATGTAAGACACCTCATGATGTAGCTCTGTGGGAGGACTTATCCCACAACGGGAATGGCTCCTTTGAGAGAGAATTAGTTCACCATGACCAGGGATGTGCAAGCACAGACAGGGGCCAATGGCAAGGACGCTGCCTCAAAGGAGACTGGACATAGAACATAAGATCCCAGCTCCCTTCCTACTCTGTAAGTGGGCTCAATTGCTATAGAACCAAGCCAAGTGAGTCTGCTTTATCTCCCTCCTAGGCCCTGGGCAAGAACCAGGAACAGGCTCACACGCTCAGCAGGAAGCTGATTCCTAGCAGAGAACACAAAGTAGGTGAGACCTCAGAAGTGTCCCTCCTGGGACTCTAGGGAAGGAAGACGACTGTGAGGCGTGGAGCAGAAAGCTCTCTGGCAGGAGAGGCAGCAGGCGCTGTGAAGGGTGAGGAGGCAGGGGAGAGATGTACGGGTCCTCCCTTTTCTTTTTGATAAAACCAAGAGCTGACAAAATCCACGGAGACTTTAGTAACATCCTCTCTGATCAGAGGGGCAGTTCAGGCTCCTGGGTCTGGGAGAGAAAGCATAGGCTCCCCAAGGGAGGTTCAAAAGCCAGACAAGAAAGAGAGGCTTCTAGGATCCATTCACAACCTAGGCATTGGCCAAACAAGTCCCCAGTGCCTTTCACTCCCTTCCATTCTGGCCTCTAGGAAACTCCACCCCCATCGCGTCTGTAGCTGGAACCCCACTTTGAAGAAGTGGATGCTGGGATGCAGGAGAGCTAGAGAAAGGGAAGGAAAACTGACACCTCTTCCACAATTAGAGCTGCTGGGGGATTATGGGTAACAACAGTAACAGAGCCACGATGGAGAAATGGGTCCCGACTTCCTCGACAAGTGAGAGCCTGGCTCTTAATGAGGTAGCTCAGCTCTGGGTTCAAGCTGGCCCTGCAGTTGCCTGGCTGGCAGGCCACCTGACAATTCGGCTGCCTGCCTGACAGGCTGACAGACTGCTTCAGGTAAGGACTGACAGCCATGTCTGGTGGGTTGACTAGGGGCTAGCTGGCTGTCTAGATACGCAGTGAGAGTCTAAACGAGGCACTGGTGGAGCACCACCACAGACATGTGGTGTGACTGACTTGCCAGCCACAGACACGGGGACGGACTGGCCAATTAACTGTCTGGCAGATTGACGCAGCATCCTATAGACAGACTTCCTGAGTTGTCTGACTTAAGGATGGTCTAGCTGATTCCTGCTTGGCTGTTTCACCACGGAGCATGGTAATTGTCAAATGACTCACTGACAGATGTTATAACTGACCAACTAACCAGCCACCTGCCTGACTTGCGAGCACATAGGCTGGAGGCTGACCATCCAGCACTGTGACCTCTCACACTTGTCTGCTCTGTGAGTTTCAGTATGGCTGGGTTAGGCTGACTGAGGGCTGGCCTGATGGCAGTGTCTAAACCTTAACCGACTGGACTATGGACCACCATGTTAATGAACCAACCACGGCTGGCTGTTTGAAGGCCGACCAAGTCTGCCCAGTGACTGCAGGCTGACAGGCTGACCACGGCTTAGCTGCCTGGGCCGCTGCCTGCCTGACCCAGCTGCTGACAGAAGACTGACAGACTGACCAACAGCGTCCACCGCCCGCTGTGCTGCCTGACAGGCCCAGCAGCGGCCTCGCTTCCTGGCTGACAGGCGGAAGTATTTTTTAGGAATCCTTTCTGGCTTCTCACTCTCCCTTCTCAGACTCTCTCTCTCTCTCTCTCTCTCTCCCTCTCTTTCTCTCGGCTTGGCTTTTCAACCTCAGACCTTCTTATGGTTTTATTGCTCATACATACAAACAAACTCTGGTGACATCATGAGAAGCCCAGAAGCAGAGAGAGTGAGCTTCTGTGTGCAGTCATCCCACCTAGAGCTGAACAAGAGGCTCAGCCTGCTGTGTAGCCCGACTTCTTGGCCACCCTGCCCCAGCCTGGGCCGAACCACATGGGTGCCAGGGTGCCTCTGATGAGATCCATGGTAACTCTGATACACATCGAGGGTCAGGTGCCCCTAAGGACCCCATCTCTGGGTCTTCTCTCAGCCCTACCACCTGCAGCGAGGTCTGCCCTGTGTTATCTACTCCACCTGGTGGAAGGTACGGTTCCCACAGGCGAGCCAAGCCTCTGGGGACTGCATTCAGGACAATACTTGATAAGCCCAGCACCAGGTGGTCTGTTCATTGCCCTCTCCTCTTCTGAAGAGCTATTTGCTTTTCTATAGGATTATAACACCTGTGTGTGCACCCCCAAACTACCAACTACCTTCATCACTCTCTGCACCAATGTGATTGCTTTGTACATGTCCCACATAAATAGTTGTGGGCTCCGTATTGATTATCCCAGATAGAGCCATGCTGTGTACCTGAGTAGTATTCCAGTGCGCTCTGAAAACGGACATTGGGGTGAACACTAATCTCAGTTAGCTGATGACGTCTAGGTTCAATAAAACCCAATCAGCTGGGCACACCTGTGGGATCATTTGAGGCCGAAGACCCACCTTAAACCTGGGTCACACCTTCTGTGGCAGTCCATAGAAAAGGGCGGAGAAGGAAACTTTTGCTCTTCAACTGCTTGCCTTCATTCATTGTCAAGTTCATGTGTTCTGCCGCTGAGCCATTCCTTCGAGGGTGTTATAAAGTCCACTTCTTCAGGATTCCTGTGTCACACTTAAGACCAGCTCAGACATCCAGTCTTGGGGACTGAACAGCTACCAGACTCTACAACTATGAGATTCTTGGTTCATCTACCAGACTCTTTTTAGATTGGGAGACACTGTTGGACTTAACCAGCCGGCAGCCTGTAAGCCGCTCTGATGAATCTCCTGTTGCTATCAGAGATTCGTTCTATTGGTTCCTCTCATCCATAGAACCTTGACTAACACACGTGTCAGGCTCACGATGTCAGGCTGTCCCCCACACATGCACAGACTTCGAATATCCACTCTCATGCTTCTGAGTGGGACAGGTGGGACCCCAGAGGAGGAGGGAGTCTGCCCAGCAGGACCCTGGGTGCCAAAGAGGAAGTAATTCCAAGTGAGCTGGTTTCCTGTGGAACCTGTGACAGAGCAACAGGAATCGATTCTCTCAAGACTCCAGAGGCCACAAGTTGAGGGGGCGTGACGTCACTCCCTTACCATAACAGAGCTGTATGAACAGAGGGGAGGAAAGGTGTGTTAGGCTCACGGCTGAGGTTTCAGTCCATGGTCGCTTGGCTCTGTTGCTTTTCAGCCCTGGAGATCATGACAGAGAACAGCACATAGGACAGTACCGTGCCTCACCTCATGGAGGTCTGAGGAAGAGAGATAAAAACAAAGATATAATGGTGGTCCCCAGTGACCACCTCCTATATCTAGACCCCCACCTCCTGCAGTTCACTGAGCCATGAGCTCATCTGTGGCTTAACCCATTGATGCCGTAGTGTCTTCATGGTCCAAACACCGCAATGGTTCCACCACCTGTGACTGTGAGCCTATGAAGGGAGACAAGTATGTCATAGAAGAACTGTGACAAAGCTTCCAACAGGGCCATGTCTTCTCCAGGGCTTCCGCCTTCTGCAGTGTGGCAGTGGCAGGCATCCCTGCTTGTGGCTGGGTCACTTCATTCCCTGCCTCATCTCTGTGAATTTCTCTTTGCTTCGTTCTTAGAAGGACACCTGTTATTAGGTTTAGGATATACCCAGGTAATCAAAACAGCTCCATCTTAAGACCCTGTAGTGGTTTAAGTAGATGCGGTCCCCAAAGACTCATGTGTTTGAATGATCAACCCGTAGGGAGTGCCACTATAAGGAGGTGTGGCCTAATTGGAGGAAGTGTGTCATGGGGGGTGGCCTTTGAAGTCTCCTGTGCTCAAGCTACATCCCGTGTGACATACAGTCCCTGCTGCTTCCTGCAGATCAACTCTGAGCTCCTTCTCCAGCACCATGTCTATCTGCATGCCACCGTGATGATAATGGATTGAACCTCTGAAACTGTAAGCCAGCCCCAATGAAGTGTTTTCCTTTATAAGAGTTGCCCTGGTCATGGTGTTATTGGACCCTAAGATCCAAACTGGGAGACGCACTCCCACAGAAACACTCATGGACAGGGGATTGATGCAAAAGCAAGAGGTTTACTGATAACCAGTGCACTGGTGTTCCCCTACACGCAGGCTAGAGGAACCCCAAGCTAAAGCTAAGATCAGTTTTTATACGAATTTTCACAGAGTTCACGAGGGCAGTTTTACAATCACCTCTTAGACAATAACCACAAAGGCTGACCTCAAACAGCCATTCCCAGGCCCAGTTTCTTGGCAACACAAATTTGCACATTATCTTATGACAATGAGTGTTAGCTAAGTCTATCTTACCATAGCTCCCATTTACCCAGGTTTATTACCGTAAGGGCCCAGCTTCCTGATTACCTCTTATCTTGGGCCCTTCCCCTAGAATGTGTGTGTAAGTCTTTGGAAAGCGCTCCTCTTGGGATGTGTCCCTGGGCAGTTAATTTTTAAGTTTAAATTGAGACCTGAGATTCCTTCAGTGTCTCTTCACAGCAATGGAAGCCTAAGACAACCCCCCTAACTTAATTTTACTTCAAAGACCCTCCAAGAGGGCAGTGTGGCCTTGGGCGGCGTATCCATCCCTGAGTCTCAGTTTCATTTCTTGTTAAGAATAAATAAATAAATAAATAAATATCCTCTATGAAGTCATCGGACTCCATATACTCAACATGACTTCTCTTCCCTGTGTGACCAGGATCCCACTAGTCATTTTATAGGGGGCAATGGGGAGCCATGGAAGGCTTTAGAGCAGGAGTATGTCCTTGCCAGAGTTAATTCTGATAGGGCAGGATTCCTGTGAGCATGGACTCGGGGGTGGAGGGGTGGGGGTGTGATTCCTTTGAGTGCCTGAGAGAATGCCAACCAAGCTCCTTATTGGAACAGCTCCTGGTGTCTACCTTGAGAATTCCATAGGCTTCAAAGGAGGTATCTGTAGTGGACAATGTTTATGTCTGGTTCCCCCATTAATAATGGGGGCATCTTCTATCCATTGCCACACCAGTGTATCCACTAGACATCCAGACAGGGTCCGCGAGCCCCCTCCTTATGTGATTCTGGATTGACAGAGCCAGCAGAGGGCCAATAGCCCAGAGCGTCTTCCTAGAAGGACTAGATGCCAGCCAGTCCATAGCTGCCCTTTAGTTCATACAGAGCCACCCGAAAGAGAAGGAGCCAGGGACACATCCCTTGGTTCCTAGTCAGAGTCTTAGCACTGCACTGGGATGGGGTACATGAATCTTTAGCCCAGCTTTGAGTCTATGACATCCTGACATCAGTGGGCCATTTAACTCCTGTGAGCATCAGTTTCTATGTCAATATCTATATCATCTCCACCTGCTGGTCTGTCCATCTGTCTATGTATCTATCTATGTATCTATGTATGTATGTATGTATGTATGTATGTATGTATCTATCTATCTATCTATCTATCTATCTATCTATCTATCTATCCTTACATATATTCTATCCATCAATCAATCTATCTATCTATCTATCTATCTATCTGTCTATCTATCTATCTATTCTTACATATATTCTATCCATCTATCATCTATCATTTATCTGCTATTAGCTATTATCTATCCATATACCTGTTTATATCTATCTATCTATCTATCTAATCTATCTATCTATCTATCCATGTATCCACCCATTTATCCATTACCTATCTACCTATCCATCTGTTCATCTGGTCTTTTGGAAAAGATTTTATTTTCGATTATGTGTATGGGGGGGGCATATGTGCAGTTGAGTACAGGTGTCTTCCAAGGCCAGAAGAAGGCATCTGATCTCCTGGAACTGGAGCTAAGGATGGTTATAAGCTGTCTGACAGAGGTGCTAGAAGCTGAACTCAGGTTCTTAGTCACTGAGTCAACTCTCCAGCCTCTGCATCTGATATGTACCTAACTGCCTATCTACGCATCGATCCATCTGAGACCTACCTAGCTACCTAGCCATGACCCATTCTGGATTCTAAACCCCTGTTGCTTTAGAAAGGCCATTACAGCTATCAGATCAGAGAACAGATACAAACTGTAAAGGCAGGTTCCTGTGATGGCATTGCTCTTGTAAATATTATTGTGAACGGCACTCCACTAAACTGTAGGCCTTGAGAAAGACCCTCCCTCTCCAAGCCTCAGTTTTCCCGTCCGCACAGATGCTCTCTGGGTCTGTCAGGCTCTGAAGACTGGGCCCACCCTGTCAGCAACATGATCCCCTCTTTCCTGAGGGACACAGCCCACTGCATGGCTGGTGATTAATACGCTCTGAGTGGGGCCCCGACCCCTGTCAGGGACATCAAGGTAAGTGCCTATGAGCGGGCTGAAGCTCCTCGGATGAATAAATAATAACAGCGGAGAGGTAATGGGATCCGGGGAGGCTGCTCAGGATAATGGAGTGACAGACATGGCATCGGAGCCCTGGGGACCTGAAAGCCCAGAAGAGCTGCTGGAGCAACGGGGAGTGGCGTGTGACCTTCCCAGGGCTGACCACTGCAATTGTCAACACCTGTTTGGCCCCAGGGGACTTTGCAGTATGGCTCATTGGGAAGTGACTGGCTCCAACTGTAGTCAGTCCCTTTGGAACTTCTGCTGCTTGGCAGCTGCTGCTTGGTGGGCTGAGCCAGAGTCTCACACTGTGCACACCAACAGCTCAAAGCACACAGAGAGAGAGAGAGTGAGGCCAGCGAGCTCTCCACAGCCCCTGCTGGCTCCAGCGTTGATGGTCCCTAAGGGGGTTTCTCCTCTCAGGTCATTGATCCCTTAACTGAGAACTGCTCTGTGGACACGCAGGGTCTGGACGGCACTCACGGCCCAGATGAGAAGGCAGAAGCTCTTGATCAGCAAGCGTGAGGAGCTGAGTTCTAGTCCCAGAACCCATGTTAAAAAGTGTGCTATTCCACACTTGTAACGCCAGAATTGGAGAGGAAGATCCCTGGGCCTCGGTGACCGGTCAGCTTATCCTAGCTGGTAAGCCCCGGGGGCCAATGAGAGTCTCTGTCTCAAAAAACAAAGTGGACACCACAGGAGAGACATCTGAGGTTGACCTCTGGCCTACACACACACACACAGAGAGAGACAGACAGACAGAGTCAGAGACAGAGACAGAAAGACAGAGACAGAGAGACGAACAGAGAGACAGAGGACAGAGAGACACAGAAACAGAGAGACACAGACAGACAGACAGATAGACAGACAGACACAGAAGCATGCACACATATGAACACACAAAGAGGGGCGTGTGGGTCCCCCAAACAGTGCGGCAAATTATACCACAATAAGATTGTACCAGAATGGCCCCATGAGAAAAGTTGACAGTACCACATGCTGACCAAGAAGATGTGAGTTACCTGGGTGGCTCATTCTGCTGCATTGTCACACCCTGGCCCACTTCTGCTAGAGCTGTAAACTTTTTAATCCTCAAGATGCAATTGGCTGCCTCCTCCTGCTACCTCTGCTACTGAAGGAACCACCCAAGCCGCCGTGTTTTCTCTCCATGATAGACTCTGTCCTCTGAAACCAGGATCTGAAAGAAAACCTCTCTCCCCCTTAAATTGCTTCTGTCAGATATTTTGTTATACTTCTGAGAAAAGCATATACCATGATGCACTCCCAGACCACGGTCAAGGGTCAGGCTGCTGCCCATGGCTCTCCAAGATGCTCTACAGCCGAAAGTCAACTCAGAGTCACCAAAGCCCACAGCGTCTTCAGGGCATTGGAAAACATGTCCTCTGGGCTGGGATTTTGTGTAAATCAAATGCCTCCTTTTTCCAAGCAGACACAGACCTTTGTCACACAGGATTAGATTCCAGCTCTCGTGTGTCCCATAGTCTGGGCCTTTATGCCCAACTGCACCGAGATATCACTGTGCCTTTTTTTTAAGTATGTGTGTGCATGTGGTGGGGATATGCATATGGATGCAGGCACTGCAGAGGTCAGAAGACGTCATCAGATCCCGATGTAGCTAGAGATACAGGCAGTTGTGAGCTTTCTCACGTGGTTTCTGGGAACTGAACGCAGATCCTCAGTCAGAACAGTATGTATTCTTAACCACTGAGCTATCTCCCAGCTCCTAACCTTGCTGTCTTTGAGCAAATCCCTTGCTTCTCTGTGTGCTCAGTTTCTCCCTTGTAGAGTAGGAATCAACAGTCGTGAAGACTTAGTGCTATAACAGAAGCTTGCCTTGAGAAGTATAACAGGCTTGGGGTACACGCATTCCCTCCCTGGCCTGGCAGATAGATGGAACTGGATGAATGGTTGGTCATAGGAAGGTTGATCTTCTTCATCCCCTTCCCTGGATTTGGAACCATCTGGGAGGCTGGTGAGGCACACCTTGAGTGTCTCCATGAGGGAGTTTCCAGAGAGTATTAACTGAGGGAGGAGACGCACCATGGACGTGGCTCATACCATCTCAAAGCCTGGCATCTGACCTGAATAAAAGCTGGTATGGTCTTCCTTTTCCTCTGCTTCCTGGCCATGGGAGGCGGCTGTTTGGCTCTGCCATACAGCTTACCCCCCATATGGACTGAAATTTCCAAAACTGTTAACCAAGGTAAATTTTTTTCTTCCCTTAGCCCTATCAAGCAGAACTAACTAAGCAGGGAGCGAGTGTCTGCTAGGTAGATGGGAGCATGGATGAACAGTGCATAGACGGAGAATGGGTGGTTGGATGGATGGTCAGATAGTAGGAAACTGGATGGATGCATGGGTGGATGCATGGGTGGATGGATATATGGATGGATGCATGGATGGATGAATGGATGGACAGATACATGGATGGATGCATGGATGGATGGATGGATGAATGGATGCATGCATGCATGCAAATGCATGGATACATGCATGCATGGATAGATGCATGCATGGATATGGATGGATGAATGAGACAGATAAATGGATATGGAGTGAAATGGATGGATGGATAGATACATGGATGGTAGATGCATGGATGGATGGATGAATGATGGACAGATACATTGTGTGATGGAATGGATGCTATGCATGCATGAATGGATAAATGGATGATCGCATGCATGAATGATAATGGATGAATGAATGAGAATGGATGGATATGATAGATGGATGATGGATGACAAGATAATCTCTCAATTCCAGTTCTGAGTTCTTTGTTCTCCCTGGAGCAATGAGAGGCAAGAGATTGGAAGTCTTCTGACCTCTTTTTGTCCCAGGGCATCCCCAACTCAGTCAATTGCAAGCTCCTGACCATTTGGGTCCAAATGTCTCTGAAAACTTCTCCAGTATGTTTGGGAAGGGCCATGGCAGGAAGGTGGAGGGACTTCACATCTAAGCCCAGCCCTCCCCCAACCCATGAGGCCCTGCCCTCCGTGGAATGGAGGAGCAGAGTCCCCCCCTGGGCACTGATCTATAACGAGATAACTGATTGTTCTCTCCTCTTAGTCTCCTTCTCGATAAGGGCTAGACAGAGAACGAGGCAATTAAAAGGCGGTTCCCAGCCGCCCAGAGAGATTCAATGAATATTAACCGGCTTCCAGCTGCCGTCTGGCAAAGGCCTTTGGAGCAGACAGCTCCAGAAAGGCTTCTGGGCCCTTGGGATGACTCAATTTTCAAGAGAACAAATAGGGGAGCTTGCTCTGCCTGGTGACCATTGAGCGTCTCCTGCAGGAAGGGACGAGGACCTGCAGCTGCCCAGATGTAAAGCTTGAAGAGACAGGGCTGGGATGCAGAACAGGGACTCCGAAGCCACACATGTGGCCTCTGTCACGGATGCAAGCATCTGCTTGTGTGGTGAGACAGATGACAAGGAAGCAGATCTCTCAGGCCCACCTTACCTGAACAGACAAGGTACTTGGCTAGGTGTAGAGGAATTTTTGGGAACCAGAGGAAGGCTGGGACCAATATGGGCAGGGTCACCAGCCTTCGTGGGCTTTCTTCAGAGAATAGGAGTGCCAGTGAAGAAGAAGAGGTGTATGTGTCTCACGCACACACCTTACTTAACCTGTCATACCCTGTCGCGCCCAGCTCCGCCGAATAAGAAAGACGCGGCAACACAGGATTCTTCCGACAGCACTCTTTATTGTTCAGCTCTGTTCCAAGATGGAGAAGGACCCTAGCTCGGAGAGCTCGTCACTTATATAGGTTTGTGAGGCGTGTACGTCCTATTGGTGCTTAGCCAAAACCCAAATCAGACAAAGCAGCTTGCATCACTCTGTGGCAACTGCCATGCGTCAACTCTCGAAAGAACCAGGAAGTAGGAAAACCGCGCCATCTTCTAATGGCGGAGCGGCTCCCGACACCCCCCCCTTTTACTTTATAATAAAAGTCAAACGGATGCACCACTACTCACTGATAGCCAAAAGCTTCCTCAACTTCCGGCGTTCGAAGTGATCGTGTGGGCGAGACCGACCCTTTAACCCGTGCAAGGGAAACAAAACCCCGGGGATTTCAGCCCCTCGCCCGCATCGGGCAAGGAACCGAGCCCTCAGAGTGTCGGCAAGCAATTCAATGTTATATTAAGCCAAATTGGGGGGTGCCCCCCTTTTCTCCCAAGTAATCCCCTCCGATGACCATTTGCAGTCGCTTTGTTTTTGTTTCAAAAGCATCCAAAAGAGGCACTAGCCACCAATAGAAAACCAAATAACCTACTCCTCCCCAAAATCCTTAAAAAGGAGAAGGCTGGGGTTATCCGGGGAAAACCTTTAGTGAAGGTATACTGAGGGGGGGAAATTTAAATTTTTAATAAAGCCAA